>JARFIZ010000305.1:1200000-1800000 GCA_036325965.1 Sinopyrophorus schimmeli
TAGTTTGTAACCCCGATTTAGCGATGTGAATCTTCCTTTTAATCGTCTGCTCCCTGGTGACAATCGGATGACTAGCTCGTGTAACCCTAAAAATTAAACTAATTAAATCTGACCATTGTACTCATACTTAATTCGTTAAACCTGATCTCGGGACTTTTTTTTAAAGGTTTCTTAGCGGTCGGCTTTCCGACCTTAAAGGTTTTAAGTGGTTGATCGTCGTCCGACGAGAATTCGGAGGAGCTTTCCTTTTTCTTCGTCGTCTGCATTTTCTTGATTAATTTCGTCGCCTTCTTCTTATGTTTTTTGATCTGTAGCTCTTGTTGAATGAAACGGCCCCGAAAGCTCCTCAAACACATGCGCTTTTGGATCTGCGTTCGTATAGGAGCTTTGAGGGTTGTTCGGAGAGGTGTTTTGATGGCCGATCGAGTTGTGACTTTCACATGCTTTGTTGTGATTATTTTAACTCGAGTGTTGGGCGTAAGGTTCTTTTTAGTGGTGGTCGTTTCGTTCTTGGTAACGGAACGTGTGCGAACTACACTTTTGCTTGTGATTCGCTCCGAGAGTTTGCTTATTGTAACAGCTCGTATCTTGGCCATCTTTTGCTCCTGGTATTTGCGACGTAAAGCCTGCAAAGCTAAGGCGTGCCTACGCTTTTTATCCATGTGCTTGCTGACAAGGACGGGGTCAGCCCGTTTCCTCACACCGAAAGCAATAAAAGGTCTCTCGTTGGCCGATCGAGTTGTTATGCTTGCGATCGGTTGACACACACTGATCGGCTCAGCCTTAGAGGGCTGCGTGCTTAAACTAGAGTCTATCGGGGCGGCATTAAAGAAGCTTAGCTTCGGTGGCAACATCGAAGTTCCTCTGAAACATAGGAACGTTAAAAAGTCTTCCGTGTGTGGCCGATTCATGGGTACGAGTTCCTGTGGCTCAGGGATCACGTCCGTCTTAAGTCTCTCCTGCCTCTCGATCTCTTTGACGGGCGTCAAGACGGGACTGCTTACGTTTGAACCTTGTGCGAATTTCCTTTGTGCATGCACCTTCGTTCTACAAAAAAATCTACTTAAAATACGGTTTGCTAACTTAGGACTTGTATAAACACCTCTTAGGGCTCTCGAGTACATTATTTGTTGTGCCACTATTGTCCTTATGTTTTCTTTTGATCTCTCTACGATTGATGACCATTTTGCTTATTTCACTCAGGACCAAAACTAAAAGACCATTAATCAGAAACAACAACCACATACGTAAAACTTACTCAGGAAATTAAGTCCTCGGCACTATTCTAGGAAGGAAAACCATTTTTAATTAAAATAAAACTCCTTATAACCTAAACACAGTATAAATACAAGCGGCCATATCGTAAGGAAAACAACAGAAATGCCACTACAAAACTATTTTAATTCAAAAAAAATTCACGAATTTAACCAAACCAAATTATAATAAATAGTCGTCCCAAACAATTCAATTACGAATTTAAATAAGTAAATGTTTAATCCAAGCTTAACTTAAAAGAAACAGGTCTTTTTGTGTTGGTTATCTTATCTGTTGGAGTACTCAACCTGGTTCTAGTCATAAATGGCGGATACTGTGGATTTGTTGTTCTTCGACACCTTCGCCCATGAAAATAGCGAAGTAAATCGAATAAGACTACCATCAAAAGATGATTAACAGTGTTATTTTGTAGGAACTCAATTTAGATTTGGTGCAATTCCCCAAGCCTGTTTATGTGACCGAAGTAAGAATCATTCCTTTGGGTGCTCGGGTGCAAGCCGACTTTCCGGGCGGTGTACGCTTAGGAGCGACAAACCCCAGCCAATTCTCCATAGAATTTTTCGTAAACGACTTGGGCAAACCCGGCGCCAGCACCTTCGAGAGTTTGGGCGGCTTCGAGTACAATCAGAATGGCTGCATCAATTTGGAGTGCATTCCGAACGATTCTATACGAAAAATCCCAACAGACGGCTTAGTTCTAAGAGGTCCTTTATTTAAGCAGCATAATTAACGCAACATTAAGCTAAGTTACTTTTAGGATGGTACACAACCATAACATTGGCAGTTTATGGGATTTTAACCTCAAATATTGCCGAACAGATAGCACAACCTGTTCCGCCAAGTATACCGCCTCCAACCGCTTTGCCCGAGGTCCAACAGATCCTGCCCGTTAATGCGGAGACCGAATGGAACCCGGAGCCTATTCCAACAGTTCCCATCGAGTATTCACAGCAAGTCGCTGTGCCCTATGCACAATCGTACACAGCTCCCGAGCAGTTCCCACAAGAGTACTCAGAATACTACAATGAAGTCCCCAAAGATCCGAGAAGTTACCACAACACTCCGGAGTCGGATTGGGATAATAAGAGTAGAGGGCGCTCGATTGAGAGGGACCGAGAGAGGCCTCGAGAGGAACGCTACCAGGTTTTTTGTGGTTAATCGAAGTGAAATTATCTGAAGTTGTTTTGTTTTAGAAAACTGGGAGCTTAGAGCGGGAGCACACTAGAGATAGAGAGAGATATTCGAGGCCGCATAGTCAAGAAAGGGAGAGACAGCGCGATTACAGAGAGGCGAGCCGGGAACGCGATTATCCCGAGCGAGACAGAGATAGAGATAGGAATTACAAGCACCGCACTTATAGCAGGGATGAACGGGAAGAAAGGGATCGGAAGAGGCCCCGCACGCCTCCACCAAGCTCTCCGAAGAGACCGCACACGCCACACGTCGAAAGGAAGGAGTTCTCACCAGCAGCAGAGAGCTTTTCCGAAGAGGAGCCCAACAATGAGAAGGCGCGCAGTCGGAAGAATTCACCGAAAGAAACGCAGGCGTCGCCTGTTGAGGATTTGGTGCACATGGACGTGGAGGAGTTCGAACCCATTTTGAGCGACGAAGACATTTTGGACGACTCCGAGCACTTCCAGGACTTAGATTATGATTACACTGCATACACAAACAACGATGACATTGTTAAATTATTCGTGCCTGGCACTACACCGTTGAAAAGGCATAAAGCCAAGCCCCTCTTTGAATTAAGTGAGGAGAGCCTCCACATCGGAGAACCTTTGAAGACATCGATCAGCATCATTGACGATTTTTTTCGGTAAAAAAGGAATTCGGAAATATTCTCATTTAATTTTAATTGGTATTCAATGAAATTAATTGTTTTTTTTTTAGGTCGAGTATTACGAAATACACTTTGAAAGACTTTGAGAAGCTTAACGATGAGCTCAAAGAAGAATTCATACATCTGTGCGAGAAAATAACTTCGACTTTTGGGGATCCTGAGACACTTTTCGATGTTATCAAGCTCTATGGAGTTGTTCGTACTAAAAGCCTTACAGATTCCGAAGAGCTCACAAAGCAAATTAAATCCATCGTAGAGACACTAATCGAATGGTTGTTAATAGCTTTAGATTTTAACATGGCCAATACACAGAATCAACCGCCTTACAAAATAAGGCATATAAAATGTGGGGTTAGATTGGCTGGTTGGTCATCAAAGTGCATTGATTTTATCCGATTGCTTTGGGAACGCCACTTTTACATTCATAAGACTTTATTAGATTTATACAGCCAAGATTACATGGCGCTATCGATTAAGTTGATGATTTTAAATGCTTTAGACTCGTATTTATTGCATAAAGAAGCAATCGAGCTTTTCGTGCGAAGAACCACAGATCTTAAAGAAAATGGCTTTGATGAAAGCCTGCCAAGCTCTGAATTTAATGGTTATCAAACTCTCATTGAAGTAATCAGGAGGAACCCATCGGTTAGGCTTAAGTTCGCTCTTCAATCAATTTTCATCAAATTAAATGCTTATGAAGTTTTGTATAAGCTGCAGGACACCGTCTCTAAGCTTAGACACGCACAAAGAGCACCAGCTGAGAGCCTAAGTTTTATTGTCAATGCCCTTGATCAGATCGTAGAGCTCTACAGAGGAGGCCCTTTTGTGCTCTCCCAACCGAAGAGATTTCTTCCAGTTTCAGCACAATTCGAAATAAACCGCTCCGAGACCGAGAATGTCTTGGTTAAACTTTTTGCAATGCATAATCTCATCGATTGTTTTACGTTGTTGCTCTCGCACGAAGGAACGATGAATTTATCTTCAATTAAAACCCCCATCTTTGAGCTCCTCTCCGATTTGATAACCACAAGCGAGGGGCTTCGTTTTTTGACCGAGAACTGCGACTGTTTGAATGTACTTTTAAAAGTTTTAATACAAACCGATGAAGCTATGCAGTACTTCGGAGAGATCAAAGCCCACACTCTGGGGTTAAGAATGGCTTATTCGGTGCAGTGCCAGTTTTACGTCGACGCTTTAAAAGAAGTGGTCGAAAGTCACGACGACCTGGAAGTGATTGAACAACTCCACGGCTTGTTCTGTTTAACTTTGCATAACATCGGAAAGTTGATTTGTGTGCGTGTGTTGGGCTTCAAGGAGAATTTTCGCGTTTTGTATCGGATTATCGAAGGTTTTAATCTGCGAGAGAAGGAAAAGACGGAAGCTCAGTTGATGAGGATTAAGAAATCGGCCGGAGTGGCTTATGTGATCGATTTGATTTGTTTGGTTGTGGTGTACGATGTGAATGTGTCGTTCATCGAGAGCCACACGAAAGAACTGTTGCTTCTTGTGAAACATCAGGACCTTTTGATGCGACCGTAGCGAGTAAGATAAACGAGTTTGCTTCTTACGTAGCACCTTTTGAGAATGGCAACTTATTTAACTATGATAATATTAGTGCTCTGATTGATTTAATAACTAAGCACAGTGAAGGAGTGACGAATTACCCCGGACAGCTCATAACGAGCTTAAGAATCCTCCACCATTTGGGCATATCTAAGCATTCCTGCAAGTCTCCGAGCCTACACGAAAATCCTTTAAACAATTACACCGAGCTGAAATTTAAGCATGTAATCATACAATTGTTTTCCTTCGATGGTGTTGCTGTGCTCACAAGGATCCTGCAGAAGATCTGCGAGCACTATGAACAGCCCCATTTGCATGCTTCTACCTTTGTGTCCCTCCAAGGAGTTGGAATTGTGAATGTTGCACAACCTTGTGTCGACTTACTCAATCAAATGCTGACATACGTTATACAGTGCAGGAACACTAACTTTAAAGATCTAACTTCAATCCCGGTGCTTCTGCAGACTTACAACTTGCTGCGGGCTTTCCCCAACAATTCTGTTTGTTTCTTTGCCACCCAAAAACTCTGCACGAAGATAATCGACACTCTTTTAGTTTACACACAACCCATCTCAGAGGAAGTCAACGAAAAGGATTCTTTGAGTAGGACTTTGTGGACTTTGATGTGTGGTGAAGTGATTAAATACATAAATTCGTCTCCTTACACATTCATCTCGGGCTTGCTGATCTTCTCGGAGTTGCTTCCTCTACCACTTCCCATCCAATCGCAGGGTGGCCTGTCGCCCGAAGAGCTCTCGTGGGCTGTTAATTTGAGGAAACTGTGGTCGGCTCATCTCCATGCTTACGGAAGCAACATCCAAGAGCTCATCAATCGGATGTGCACCTCCACACACCCCCCTCTCTTAAATCTCTTGCGGAAGGTCTGCATACAACTGTCGGACTTGGCGGCCAATTCGGCTGTTATGATAGCTCGAGGTGTTTTAGACACGGTCCACTCGGGGCTCATAGTAGAAGAGCAGGCAGCTGCCCAGCCCTGCAACAGCAACACAGCACGCCTGATGAATCTTTTAGCCTGTTTAGTTACTCATAATTCGTTGAAATGTGCCGTTCTGAATCTTTTACATGTAACTTTTGCTAATGGTAAAGGTGACGAGAAGTACTCGATGCTGATACCAGCCTTCGGAAGGATTTTAGCTCTACCGAATTCGTCGACTTCGCACCTACAAACGCAAGAATGTATTTTAAGCGTAATCCAAAGCCTGTGTGACACAGAAATCGCGCTTCTTCAAAGTGGAACCTGTGATAAGTTGGAGATTTATTTGGCCAACTCGTTGCCGAACAAAGAGACACTTTTAGCTTTTATTGCTATGATGGTGGAGCATCTGATGGCGGAGAACTCTTTAGTTACTTACTTACCCATCCTCAGAACGCTTTTGTTACTCACAGAGCACGATTATGGTTTCTTTCATCTGCGAGAGTACATCGGAAGGAAACCGGAAGCCTTCTCGAAAATTCTCAGTAAACTTCTCGAAGCCTTCTCGAAAGATAACGAAGAATATTTATCTACCATAACAACCTTAATAGAGTTTCTTAGGGTCTGTTTGGTTATCGAAGAGATTGCAGATCCCAACTCTTTGGCTCTGCGCACCATGACCATGGGACCAGTTGAGGTGCGAAGCCTCATTGGATGGACTTCTGACCTTGAAGAACAACACCCTTTGAGCAAACTCGAAGCCCTTTTGAAGGTACATTAAAAGAAACCTTTGTAAATGTATTAAATTTTTTATTCTTTTTTAGAAAACATCCGAAGACGATAAAAACTTTGAGAGTTACATCGGAGAATCTCTTAGTAATGTTATTAATCTAATTAAGGATTCGAGTGAGATTAAAGAAAGTTATAATGAACCGATTCTACCGGCGCCTTCGTCTCTTTTGGTGCAATTTGATGGGCGGCCCATCTTTACGTTGTCCGATGTGGTTGACGAGCAACTGACTGCTTCGTATTGGCTTTCAGCTCCCACCGATGAAAACAGTGGCGACACAGAAAATGTATTACTACATTAAGTTAGAATATCCTTTATTCATGAGTGCTTTGTAGGTTACTTGTGATTTAGGAGACGTCTGTCGGCAGCATTTGCCTGTTGAAGTTAACCTTATCCGAGAGGTTGAACGTCTCTGCCGGATCTATCCCTCGACTAATGTAGAACAAGACGACGTCAAAGTAAAAGGGGACGTACAGAAAGATAAGAATAAAAAGACTTTTGGTGAGGCTCTTTGATTTGAATGCGAAGGGAGTAACTTTTCTTGTTTTAGTGACACCCATGGCTCGGAGAGGCTTTGCCCGGACTATTCAGGTTAGGACCGATTTATTTAGATCAAGGCCGCCGAATACGTCTCGGCCCCCCTCTTTGCATGTGGACGATTTTGTAGCTCTTGAAACTTGTGGTGCTCAACCCACAGGTCCAACAGGTTACAATAAGATAAGCCGAGAGCTGTTGGCGACTACTCGTGTGACTCGAGGAACTCGAGGGAGATCTTTTATAAGCGCCGAAAGAGTGTGCAATATCGACAAATGTAATAATGAAGGATTTGTTTGTGATTTAGTTTAATGTGTGATATTCTAGGTCCTGGTGGGGTGCAGGGCTGTCTCGAGGTCCTTACCAATGAAGAGGACCATCTTTTGTATTAGTTAGATTTTTTGGTACCTTTATTTTGATTACATGCTCTAAATTAGAGCGAAAATAAATGTAAGTTCAATTTGAATTATTTAAGTCGACTTAGGGTAGATTTTTTTTCATCAAATCTAAGTTGGTCATTCTGAAGTAAATCAATATATTGTGATTTTTTCTAATAAACACAAAAATTTACATACCCCATTGAATTGTTTAATTAATCAAACAAGGGATTGAAATAACAAGAATTATTAAGAGTAAGTATTTTTTAACAATTGCACGGATTATCTCTGCATGTTTTAGTTAACGTTAATTTTAGAAAATGTGAGGTTAGAATCTTCAAGTTTTAACTCGAAATAACTAATTGAAGCGAATTTCAAAGGAAGCCTACATTTCTTTTGAAGTGCTCGTTAGAAGAAACTGTATCTAATTGAGAGGAACCCAGATTTTAAGTTACTTTTAAGAAGATTATGATCAGATCAAAATGAGCGAAACCATCAATTTCAAACAGTCTTGGATGTTAATCAAAGAATCGTTTGAAATTCTAAATGATTCTGAGCAATTCGTAAGGTCTAATAACAAGATTGCTTTGTGTTTGTAAAATATTAGTTTTTAGCCAACAACAGTCGAAGACTCACTACAAGCTCTCGAAATTATAAAACAACTAAACGTAGCGAAGACGATGCAGAAGCTGGTCATTCTTAAAATTGAAAGACTCGTAAGGCAAGACATCGTACCTCAATTCTGTTCGTATTTTTCTTCTGAAAGCAAAACAGAAGGCTTTACTAAATTCCACAAAGCTGTTGATCGCTTATATACAAGTTTCAGCACACTAATTTCGATAGCAGTGATTTTAAACGATCTCCGCAATTCTAACAAGTCTATAGAGCTAGTCTATGGACAGATGGATGCGGTTGTAGCCATTAAACTTATTTTACGATCCACTCTGCTATCGCAATTGCCGCTCAACCACGAGCGAATAATACGAGACTGCTACGAAACGGCTTTGCAGATGGAGGACAGCAATGGATATCTCCAATCGGAGAGGCTGTGCACACTCTGCGGCCGAGAAGGTCTTAATTGTCGATGTTTGGATTGCTTTTATGAAACTAACAGGTATTTTTTTGATTTTGTCGAATGGTGTTAATAACTCTATTATTGCAGGAAATTAGTAGATCTGGAACTCTTAGAGCCTTTGGTTGGACAAGTGCTGACATCCTTGATTTACACGCACATCAAGCTTCACATCAATCGAACTTGTAAGGATAGCTTTGATACATCGTACATTGATAATCTCGAACAGGTTTAATTGAAAGAGCATGTTCTACAAGTTAAAACTAATTTATTTAATTTTAGTGGTTGGATTACGTCATAATGAAATGGTTGAAAAAGATTTATTGCCCCGGCTACTCTCTCGAATTACAGGAATCTGTGAATAAGTGCAAACAGAACCTTACAAATTTTCTCTATGAGACTTACACTAAAATCAGGATTAATCAGTTATTTAATATAATTATAGGTGTGCAGTGCTGTTTTTAAAATTATTTAAAGTTGAGTTTGTGTGTTCCCGATTTAAATTTGCATTGATTTTCGAAATTTAATTTGGCTTTGATTTCTTATATTTAATTAGTTTAGGATAACCCTTGGCGTTTGATTTAAACGGTTTTTTTTGTAGAGTACCCCGATTCGCTCCCTGCTCTGGAGGACCTAGCGAAATGCTTATCGAAGACAGACTTAAGACCTTTATTAACGAAAAAGCTTCAAAAAGCGATGGAGACGAGGCTCTTGCATCCGGGTGTGAGTACTCCAGATATTTTAACGGCCTACGTCGCTTCCATTAGATCGATGCGAGTCTTGGATCCTTCGGGCTTGCTCTTAGAGATAGTCACGCAGCCTTTACACCAGTATTTGAGGAGTCGAGAGGACACGGTTCGGTGAGTGCTTTGAACACCAATTTCTAATTGCGTTGATTGTGTTTAATTTTAGGTGCGTCGTGAGCAGTTTAACGGAGGAAGGTCCCAACGACTTGGCCGATGAGTTGGTCAAAGGTGATGCAGTTCATGTCGACGAAAACGCAATGTCCGACGAAGAGTCCGAGAACTGGGAGAGTTGGGTTCCCGATCCCGTCGACGTGGATCCCAGTAAAAACCTTTATTTTGCTTTGGCGCGTCGCGACGCCTGCCAAATTTTTTGAATTTAGAATTTCTGATCAAACAGCGGTCTTGTAAAAAATCTTTTTTTCGTAGGTAAATCCTCGAACGTTCGCCGCACATCAGACATAATTTCTATGCTTGTGAGCGTTTACGGCAGCAAAGAGCTCTTCGTCAACGAATATCGCACTCTCCTGGCCGATCGCTTGCTCTCGCAGTTCTCCTGCGACACCGAAAAAGAAATCCGCTATTTGGAGCTTCTCAAGCTCCGCTTCGGCGACTCCCAATTGCACTACTGCGAGGTCATGCTGAAAGACATTGCCGACTCGAAACGCATCAACCATCACATCAAGCAGGCCTCCACCTACATTGAAAGCAACTTTCCGATGTCGGCGATGATCGTCTCCGCACAGTTCTGGCCCCCATTCAAGGACGAAAAATTGGAGCTGCACGAGAAGGTCCTGGGCCAAATGGAAGCCTACACTAAAGCCTTCGAAGATCTCAAAGGCAACCGGACGTTGTCCTGGAAAAACCACCTGGGGGTGGTCGATTTGGAGATCGAACTACCTGACCGCACTCTAAACCTCTCGGTCACTCCCGTCCACGCCACAATTTTGATGTATTTTCAGGATAAGAGTTAAGTTTCAACTTTACTTCTTTGAAAATTAGTTTTAATGATTATCTTCTTGTAGAAGAGTGGGGTTTGGACGATTTAAGTCATAGAATGCGCGTGCCTCCGACGCTTCTCCGCAAAAAAATCGGTTTTTGGTTGTCCCATGGTCTCCTCGAAGAAATTAAGCCTGATCTCTTTTATTTGGTCGAAGAGGGCGAGCGAGGGGGGCCCAAAGTGAGCACCGAGCTCGTGGAAGATTACGAATCAGAAAGCGCGATGGCTAGCACACAGGATCAACGCGAAGAAGAATTACAGGTTTCTTATAAATTGCATGATTTTTAAAAGAAATTAATTATTGTTTTTTTGTAGACCTTCTGGTCGTACATAATTGGAATGTTGATGAATCTGGATTCGTTGCCTTTGGAACGGATCCACCAGATGTTGAAGATGTTTGCTTTTCAAGGACCTACCATCGAATGCAGCTTGCAAGAGCTTACTCAGTTTCTGGATCGGAAGGTGCGAGAGCATCAGCTTGTGTTCTCGGGTGGCTTATATAAGCTACCCAAAGCCGATGCTTGAAACAACCTTCGTTCTCTCTTAAAGCTGTGGATCTTACCCCGAATTTGGCTCTGATGATGCCTTACGAGCCCAACTTTATTTTAATTAACCTTAATCTACACTTTTTGTTATTATTAATTAAGCCTTTGATTTATATTTCCGATTCTTGTGTCGTTATAATTAATAAAATCTAATTTTGAAAAAGAAAAGACATAAATAAAACATTTTGCTAGACTTGGCAGCTTCGGAGCTGCATAATATCAAGTATTTTCAAGGCCAAATTGTCATTTAACGTTTGCCAGCAATTAGAACTTAAAACGATGAACAATACATGTTTTAATTATTTATGAATAAAACTGAGAAAAGGACTTTTTTTAATAAATAGTAAAGCAATTAATATTGAACAAAGCAATACTATAATTGAAGAAATTGAGGTTATATTGGTTGACTTTTTTCTTTTTATAAGGGAAATGTTTTAATAAATCTTTGGTTATTAAGTTAAACTTATTGTTATTTGTTGTAAAACGATAGTACTTAATGCTAATAATTACAATTTACAATTATAAAGAAATTACAATACTTTATTTGAAACCGATTCCAATAGGTTATGTCAAATTAATTATTTTAGTATTATCATTATTAGAATTGTTAGCAACACATTGTTATTAACAATTTGCAGCTTATATTTTGCTAAATTAATTATTATAATGATTGGATTAGCTTAATAAATAGATTATATGTTATTTATACAAATGTTTATGAGAATTTCAATAATTTTGTAGTTTTATAACTATAACAGTAGTTTAATCATTTAATTTAAGTTTCTTAAATATTAACATATATAAATAATAACATATTTAAGGTAAAATTAAGCTATTTTTGAATATTAAATTCAAAAGGTTTTCATAAAATGTATTAAAAAGGACCCGAATGAGTCGACGAACATTCCCGAAGCATGGTTTATATATACGGCTGACGCTGCCGAACGCATTTAGTAGTGGCCGTGGGTTCGTGGTTGAAACTGCGCTTCTCGGGTTCGTGAACTTACTAAAAGATATGAAAGTGAAAATATGTGCATTTATATTCTAAAATACCGGGAAAACGATGGAGCTAATTAATTTTTTGTGAAACCATGGCGATTTGAAGAAAATCGACTTTGATTATTTTCGTCTATCATTCTAGAATGGCTTCAGTATGAAGTTAGCTCCAACTTCAATTGTTTTATTTTGGATTGGCAACAACTGGAAGGGATTGACATCTGAAAGTAACTAACTGAGTAAGTAACTAATGTCACTATTATTTTGCTTACAAAAAACTTATTTTTGGTTCTTTTATATATCTTTGATTAAACTAACGAATAACTTTTAATGTAATTAGTGCAAGTTATTGTTAATCTAATGCAACTATGAAGTGGTTTATTTTGAGCATGGTTGTGATTCCTATGTGCTTTGTAGTTATTCTTTAAAAATGGGGTGTGCTCTTGTACTAATGCAATAGAGTTGGATTAAGGTGTTTTAATTGCCTAATAATATTTATTCTTGAGATTGCACGCTTGGTTTTACTTTTTAGTTCTATAATATCAGAAATTTATATTTCTAAATTGTTTTAGGACTCGTACTTGGAGTTTTCAATGGATGCGATTAATATTTTGAATTGTAATTTAAGGAACACATAATGTATTGATTTGAGATCAATTTCATCGTCTGTATTAATAAAATGACGTTACAACTGATATTTTCTATTGTGAGGTAATTTAAAAGTGATCGTATTTGGAACTCGCACATAAATTATTGTATTTTAGGTTTATCGGAAGACTTAGTCGAACTAAATTTTACGTGGAGCACTGATTATTCCTTTATCGTTGGAAGTACATTTGGATTCTTAGCTTTGCTACCAGATTTGATTATCATAACTTTGGATGTGGATTTACACCTGCGGAATTACCATTAGACTTCAAACGAGCATTTTTAGGTACTATTTAAATTTTATATAGCCGTAGTTAATCACAACATCGTCACACTGGTCTTTCATAAAGTTAAGTATTGTTGTCTATGTTTTTAGTATTCAACAAACAACAACCAACAAACCACTGCAGAATATCACACGGAACATAATAGTCTAAATTGATTTTCATCAGTTTTGATTACCCGTTCTTAATTTTTAATAATATTAAAGTTCTTTTATTATTGAAAATTAATATTGCAGTTTATTACCAATAATTAAAGAAAGATATCCTTTCTTATCCTGTGAAGTATCCTAAAATCTAATTTTATGGTGTTTTACAGGTTGTTTTCAAGTGATGTTACGAATAGCTGCTTATATTTGAAATAAGTTGTCGCTTAGAAAAATGATTGGAAGTTCAAACGAAATTTAATGATTCCGAAAGAAATTAAATGCCTACCTTTTTCCCAGCAGTGAATTTAAAAAAGCCTTTTAGCCTTTAATGCAATTTAGGGGAGCGAAGGTTCCCACAATACTCTGGATATCATCTTATTTTATTTGGTTATTTGATGAGCTTGCTACCTGAGGGAAGGCTTTTATTTATCGAGCCTTAACCTAATCATGAGAAATGAGATTGCTAGTCATTGTAGGACTTAATTGATCATTATTTAGGGTTATGGCAAATAACCATATAAATCCATTGCATGAAGATTTACTGCACATGAGCATAGCCATAAATATGCGATGGGCTGCAAAATATGTTTGATGGTCCCTTACTTAAATAAATGTGTGTTCTTTTATTATAATTATTTCAGGATTACTGGGCCTCCTGGAGATTGATTTGCTAAATGGATCAAGTTTTATAATTTATATGTTCTTTTGAGCATTATTAATCGAAGTTGCTACTTATTTATTTACTATTTTTATATGTATTCTAGCTACTGTTGCTGCTCAAGGATTTGCTTCCAGGATGCAATTAGCTGAAAAATTAATAACATTTATTTCAGGCTGAGGTAGATTGTATGCTAACAAGGTTTCTTGTTGGGCATCCAGTCAAAATGTTATTTCTGGAAGAAGTTGGCCACTTCTTCCAGATAATTGGGCCTTTCTTTCAGCACGATAGGGCCCGGTGCTCTTACGTTTCTCGTGGAAGTCGTCGCGATAAGCTGGACTGTCTAAAAGCTTCGTCGTCAGTGAGTGCGCGAACCGCATTTGTTTCGTAGTCTTTCAAACGAGTGATTACCCTCCCAGTATAAGTAGTGGTCCCTTTAATTCAGATTATCGCGCGTTGTGTTTTTAAAAAAGACTGCTGGAGTTGCTGAAAGTGCGGTCCAATCGGGAGTGCCCGATGGTCCATGAGGGTTGCACCGGGGGATTGCTGAGATCTTCTTTTGTACAAGCCATCTATAACTGGGACATCAGGTAGGTCCGTCCAGCGTTGGGACGTTGGAAGAGGAGGAAGACACTTTCCGGTAAGCGATTTTTCTTTAGCATTGCAGATGGTGTTTCTGGTATTCAGGAGTCTCGAAAACTTTTAGCTTCCAAAAACTGAACGGGTTTCGGGATAATCGGGAGTGAAATGTGGTCGCCGATAGCGATAAATCATCCTAATTGCGCCTTTTTGGAAGATTCAAACTGAAAAAGGAAATTATTTTCCGAACTTACACACAATAATTGAAATCATTTTTTGGTATTAAATTTTTTAAAGGTTTTTTTACAAAAAAGTACTTGAATTAATTTTTTTTAAAATACACTTAAAATAATTTGTGGAAGTTGGTTGTGGCAAATGGCATTTTTAAATGTTTGATTTTACGATTGTTTAATTTAATTTACTTTTTGCAAATGCCATTTGTTCAACCATTCAAAATTGAAATACACTTAGGGTTGCAGTTTTGAGACTCCTGTCGGTTTTTAATATTTTTAATTTGTTCTTCATATTCTATAATGTTCAAAATTTTGATTTTGATTGCTAATTAAACAATATTCGAAATTGTTTTATTAATTTTTACAGTTAATCAGTTTATTGTAAATTTTTCAAATCAACAATTTTGGTTCAGTGGTTTGTGCTTTTTGAGATGTATTTGACAATTTTTAAATTTAGATTTATTTGAAAATACGGATTAAAGTTTGATTTATTTTAAAGAATTTTTTAGTGTTATTTTCAGTTTTGGATTGTTGCTAAAAATTGGTTCAGATTTTTCTTTTGTTCTATTTTTGTTGAGTTAAGGGCGCCCAACTCAATAAAATTTAGAATGGTTTTAGAAAAATCTCGTTCATTTTTATTCACTTAATTTATTTTTAATTTGATTTCAATTTAGTTTCAAAAAGTGGTTCAATTTTAATTTTGGTTTTTAATAACTGTAAATTGGCACAAGTTCATTATAAATAATTGGGGTAAAATTACATCACAGCACAGAACCAAATTGTAAGCTGGGAAATTGCATTATTGCTAAAATAAATAAAAAAATACAAAACATTGAAGGGGAATATTTTGCCTCTGTTATTTGCAAAAATGAAAGAACAAAGTCAAACTAAATAATTTCATTAAGTTATTATGGCGAATTTAATTGTTTAAAGTAATGAAGAAACTTAAGTAAATTATGAGATGGAGGAACAGTATTCAAATAAAATAATTTTTCACCAATTTATGAAAACACTGCTACGAAAGTTTTATTTAATGTAACAATTTGTTGTTATTCTTTTTACTGAAAAAATATTCAGATTTTTGCAATTAATTTTGCCAACGAAATAAATTTTATTAAAGTTCATCTTTATTCAAAAGCAAAATCAAAGAACATTATAGGAACATTAATTTATTTGACGTAAACCAGAAACACCACTGCAATTATTTAATTTTTGGAAATAAGCAAAGTGAATGTGGGTACAAAGGAAATTCTCGAGTTCCATTTTCACGATGCCTTTTTTCCTTTTTTTTTGATTGTCCTAATAAGCTGCAAAAACAGCGTTAATCGCTCAAGTTTTTGCAAATGGAAGTTGCTCAAGTTTCGAGTTTTTGGTGATGTTATCTTTCGTAAGGACCCCTTGCCCCCTCGCCATTTTTTATTGTATTTTTTTGTAACTCTGAAAACTCGAGAGGAGAGCATCATGTCCATTTATTGGGTCCAATCCATTTTGTGTGCGACGCAGTTGGACAGGCCACTTTCTTTTTTTTCATTAAATTGTTCGTTAATTTCAATAGTTAATGACTTTTTAAATTCAATCTTGAGAGTGGTCATCCCTCTGTTGTTGTACAAATGTGATATTTGTGTATTGTTTGTATATCTGTGTACCGCCCCAATGTCACGCTAGTTGGGCATTGGGGCACCTTTCTTTATCCGCGTTTTGAATGCTGCAACCTTAAAACGAGATTATCTGTTTCGTTGTTATCACACATTGAACTTTGAGTCGAGTTTAGGGTTGCGGAAGAGGGTGGCTTACAATTTTCCCCAATTTTCAGGTGTATTTAATTTTAAGACCAGGGGAGCGACAAAATCTTGCGTTTTCGGGGCTAGACCCCCAGTTGAGGTATTTTTCAAAAATTGCGTCTTCTAACACCGTGGGGGGTGTTAGGTCGTTCCTCTTGCGTTAATATTTTGCGGAATTTTGCGTCTTGCGCCCAATGTATTTATTGTGTAACTAATCCATTCCTTTTCAGGCCTTTTTATTACTTTTTGAAATACAATACAATACACCATTGTATATATAATTTTATATATACAATGAATACACTAATGAACACTAATCATTTTTTTCAGGTCTTTTTCAGGGCGTTAAAAAATTATGCGGCTTACGATTTGCGCCTTTTGGTATTCTAACACTGTGGGGGGTGTTGGATCGTTTTCTTGTCTTTAGCTTTTGATTAGGCAGGGCTTGATTACTAATCTATTTTTTTTACAGGTTTTTAATTGATCTTTTCAAATACAATACATAGAATGATCTATGATAATGCCCCCTGGGCCATGTTTGACAAGACCGAGTCCCTATTTCTTCATTAAACTAATGATTTTTACATAAATTATTATTAGTGGAGTGCCGTAAGGTTTATACCTCGGAATCCAGGGCCTTTGAATGGATCTTTCTACAACCTTTTGGAATATATTTTTAATATCAAATACAAAAATGTTAGAGGATTGATATTGGGCGCTTTCAATTTTTTAATTGTGAAAATACAACCAGAACACCAAAAAAAAAAGTGGTCAGTACTTTTGACCAGACCCACCTAGGGTTACGTATTTCGATGCGCTCAATCCGAATTTGAGGTCGGTTTAACTCGTACACCTCCAAAATTTTGAATAAATTAAAAAAACCACTAAAAATTGCAGTTATGAAAACACACAGTAAATAAAAACACTAATTTGTGCCGTTTTGCGTGACAGCGAGCGACGAATGCAGGTTTGTTTACGAGCAACGCACAGGTCGTTGGCCTTAAACATAACGTAACCACTGGAAATTTTTGGCGATGTCGCTACCTGTTTGGCATATCTAAAAATCAATACTTGTAGGCTTTGGTACATAAACTCCGCCCCTTTACTGCGCAATTGTGCCTTAACTTATACGAAGCTTCAATACGAAGTGCTTCGTGAACGGCTTCGTGAAAAATCAATACATAAACTCCGCCCCCTTTACTTAAGCCAAGTTTTCTATAACTCATACATAGGCAGCTGAATACAACGTGCTTTGAATGTAACGTATGTGCTTCAAAGAATAATTTGGACATTTAAATTATATCAGTCGTTAAAACATTTTTTTTAAACGACTTTAATACATTACTTAAAAATTGAAAATGCAAATATTTGTTTAATTGTATTATTTATTTAAACTCTTACAAATCAATTTGAACTAGTGCGTGTACCGTAGATGGCTCACACGAGGTGATTTAAATTAGTTACATTATTTGTTTTTGGTGTGTACAAACTTATAAATAATTATAAAACATCGGTACGGCCGTTTTTAGAAACTTTCTTAATCGTATTTAACATATACCAAAATTAAAATAAACGGATAATGTTGCAAAATGCATACATCGTTTCCCCCCGCACCCCAGTTGTAAATCGCTGGTTGAAGTGTTAAGAACGTTCTAGAAAATTTTGGTATTGACTTTAGGAACTCTCCGAAGTACACCCTGTATATAAATTTGAATTGTAAGCTTATTTTTAAATATTTTATGTTTTGTCGTTTTTGTTAAGTGACAAATAATACTTCAAAAATCTTTACGCCACCTTTCTAAAAAATCTCGGCTTTTGTGGTCGTAATGGCTTTCCAAAATGTTAGTTGCGAGGCCCAAAATTAATTTTCCTTTGTTTAACGTAGCGCTTTCGGCCATTTGCAAGTTAATGTTATCGCGATTTCCGGAATCGTGCATTTGGGTTTTTAAATAGGCACACGTGTTTATCGGTTTGTAATAATAATCTCTTATAAATAATTAAAAAGGCTCGTAACGATCGTTTTGGCAATTTTTGAAAATCTTAATATTTTCTGCTTTAATTCGAAACACCCTGTAAAATGGAATTTGCGTTTGCACGTAATTAATTTGGAATTGACGCTTACTTTGTAAAATTAAAGCAAATTATTGGGGTTTTGTTAAGAGATCATAAAAAAATTTATATACAAGGTGTTTCGCATTTTGGTGCACAACTGTGAAATTTATCGCAGTCGTTGTTCAAACGTTTTTTTCGCGATTTTAAAAGTTAAATTTACTTGACGATATACTATACACAGAAAAGTATTAAACTCGACTTTTTTTGATAACTCGAATTATTTTTATTTTCCCTTCGATTTCGACTTATCGAGGTTCGACTGTAATTATAAATTAACATTAAAGTTACTATACAAATAGCATTTATTGTGTATAAAATTGAGATCTTTACTGTAAACAATTTTTTTTTCATATCCTGTCATTCTTCATTAAATTGTTGTAATCGAGATCGCCCAATTTTTATTCTTTAACTTTTTTATTTCATCTTTTAGCAATGCAATCAAAAAGGTTTTACTAAAATTCATTCAAAGGCCCTGGATTCCGAGCTTTTGCCATTTTTACGTTTTACGGCACTCCAGTATATAATTTTATTAAATGTGTTAAAATCTATCAAATTTCAATTTAAATCAAAAATCTTTATTGAAGTTGTCACAAACAAAACCCCTAAACTAACTACTTTTTAGTAATTTTCTTAGTTCTAGAAAATATGGCGGTTACTATACTAAAGGTTAGTATTTTATAAATTTTTTGGATGAATTTAATAGATTTATTTTTCTAGATTGAGTGTAAGTGAAGAAAATTAACCTTAAGAGGGATTAATATATAAAAAGAAAAGAAGGGGTGTAGGGGGAAAGTGGCATGAACCAGCCAGTTTTAAAAAAAGGGATAAATAATATAGAAGGACATAAATAAATGAAAAAATTTTTATAACGTGTAATTGGTTATTCATTTATGTACATAATGTCATAAAACATTTTTCAAAATTAACGATATTTTTAGACTTCTAATCATTTATAAAAACATGAAATTCGGCTGTTTCATAAACTATAGGTATTGAATCAGCCAACCCCTGTTTTGAAAAAGCCATATTCTTATTACAAGACTAAAACTGCACATTAACGAAGTTATTATTTAATAATAATCTTAAGATATAAATTTAGATATTATATAATTATAAAACGTTTTAAATAACGCAAATTTGGATATAAATATTTACTTAAATCTAACAAATTCTCACAAAATTAGCCGTTCAAGATCAATCATTGCAAACAGACTAAGTATGTTCTTTTTAAAAACTAATATAATTTTAATTCAAAACAGTACAAACGAATTCAACAATTACAAAGATATATAATGCAAAAAATTAAAAACAATTTGTGCAAAAATAATGTAACCTCCCTTTTATTCCACAGGATTCATGTGCCCAACCGCTACAAATTTTGCACTGGTACCATTCTTGAATGCTGTTATTATAACTTTTGTTGCACACAATACAGTTATCCTGTCCACTTTCATGATTTATTTTAGATTTCTTACTAACGACTTTTATAGTCGTTTTTTATACTTTCTTTTTGCTTTGCATTTGCCTCCTTTTCTGCTATCTTGTTTTTTTCAGGACTATCCGTTACAATAGCAGATGACATTGTCCTATTCTTACGAATCGTATTTTTTCTGGGATCTGCCTTTGAAAATGGTCTAATCATTTGTGGTAATACATCTAGTTGCGCTGATGTGCTCACAACTGAATCTATAGGTGCTGAAGCATACAAATCTAAAAAACGTTTTAAATTATCCTGTGATACCGTTTGTTTCTCTGAATTTCCAGAAATTGGATGTGAATATACACGAGCAGGTGAAGGCTGAAGAAGCAAATTCTCTTCGATTTTAATCACGTTTTTATTATTATTTTCTTTATCATTATCGAATTTAGCAGATGGATCAGATCGATCAGTCACAAATGATGGTAGAAACTCTTCTTCTGTAAATATATTAGTTCAAAGGGCAAATACCTGTTTTGAAAAAACCTTGTGTAATATTGCGAGGAGTAAAAGCTGATAGATATGCCTCTTTCACAAACTGTGGAACTTGATAAATGGTCACTGTTTTACCAGGATTTGACAACATCCACTCATTCATAGCAATTCTATATCTACTTTTGAATGGTCCATATACTGTAACATCAAGGGGCTGTAATTTGTGGCTACAGTGTGGTGGAATAGTGACTATTATAATAAAGTTTTCTCTCGCAAATTGAACCACTCTGAGGTTAACATGTGAACTATGATTGTCCAAGATGATTAATGCCGGATTTTCTTTAGAAGGCTTCACATGCACTACAAAATGTTGCAGAGCTTTAATGAAACATTCTTCATTTATCCATCCAGAAATATTTGCCATTCCAAGAGCTCCCGGTGGACCATTTACTAACATAATGTCTTTGTAATTCACTCTCGGGAAAACAAAAATTGGTGGTAAAAAACCACCAGCAGCATTAATAAAAAACAAGGTTGTTACCAAAGTTCCTCGTTCACCTGATGTCACTTGTCCGATTTGTCTTGATCCTCTTTCAGCAATAACTTTGGGAGGATTCGTCACAGTGCTGCAGCCTGTTTCATCTGCATTAAATATCATGTGCACCGGAAATTTAAATCTACAAAAAACATCAGTAAGTTTTTTAAAAAACTCGCTTACATTCGTTTTATTAAAACTAGTTGCTCTAGAAAGTGAAGTACTTTCAGGTTTTCTAACGGCTAATTCTTTGTGTCGATTCATAAATCCTTTCAGCCAATCATCGCTTGCACTTTGAGAGTCCTTCCATTTATCTGCACAAATAGTATTCGCTTTTGCATAATCAAATGCCAGTTTTTTAGTTTGCTGTCTTGTAAGCCCATAGCACATTTTAGATGCAGTTTTCAAATAATCTGCTAGTAAATCCTCTTGTTCCACAGTAAAGATCCGCTTATTACCTATATTAGGGTTATGTTTGTATGATGATTCGCCAGAAGACTTCACTTTCTTAACTATTTCAGCTAAGTAAGCTCTTGAAACATTAAAGAATAAGGCAGATTTATTTATAGACTGCCCTTTCTCGATTACATCACTAACAGCGTCCTCTATTGTAGATGCTGTGGGTCTCTTACGCTTCTTCTTCTCTGTTTCAGATGCCATTTTATCTGTAAAAAGGTGTATTTTAATAAATATAGGTTTTAAAACAGAATGAAAAGTAGGCCTTGAAAGAAACAATCATAAAATGGCTGGCTTTTTCATTACCCTACAGCACGGCTTTTTCAAAACATATTCTCTCAAGAAACAAAATCTCAAAAATTAGTATGAAATCAAAGATTAGCCTGCAAAATATATATATTATTAGAAGGCCTAATATATCTATAAAATTATAGTATAATCATATTACTATTAGTTTTGTACGTATAGACATCAGAAAACAAATAAAAGGAACTCAAATACTTACTTTTTGACGACAAAATCTTCAACAGGTGATAACTGCGCCGTTTGTTGAGGGTGAACTGTTAAATGTTTGTGGGCGCCAACTAGATAGTATTACTATCTTAAAATAATAATATATGCACAATTCGTTCAAACACTACCGCGTAATTGATAATGGCTGTTTCAAAACTTGGCTGATTCATGCCACTTTCCCCCTACTGATTTAATCTATTTTATACATACTTCAGTCAAATAACCTAATCCTATGGAATTTGATTTAAAAGCCTTTCAAAACATTGAATTATGACGAGAGCAGGTGGACCGTATTGCTCAGTCTACCAATGTACTTACAAATGTTCCGCTAAGGACAGAAACTTCTTTCGATTTCCCAAAGATCCTGAAAGGTTCGATGGGCCAGTTTCATAATACTAGACTTAACATTACTATTTTTAGGTCTAAGGCCTGGTTGATAGCTTGCAAACGTGAAGATTTATTAAACAAAGATCCTAATTTATTGTACAACAGCCATCGAGTCTGTAGCCAGCATTTTGCCGATAAATCGTTTACAAGCCCTTTCAAAAATAGACTTCTACCGTCAGCCCAACCCACAATCTTTCATTGGAGTTTAAAAGAGTTTACGATGAGCCGGAAAGAACCAGAAAAAACAGCAGCCGTAGAGCAACGTAAGTCTGTTATGCTTTGAAAAACCATTGGTCAATACAATGGGCTTTTTATATTACAGGTACGGCTACTCCAGAAGTTTATTCATTTCTAAACCGCACTTTATCATCAAATATTGTTTTAATTCCCGAACCAATAGAAGAAAACTTAATCGGCTCGAATGCATTGTTGGGCGACGTTATTGAAATTGAACACACCAATTCGATACGATCGGGCTCAGAGGATGATACGAATGAAAGCCGAGACGAGGAAGACGACGTTGCTTTATTAAATCTATTGAAAGAGTTTGATCTTGAGGTTTTGTTCTCCAATTTAAAAAGTAAGACTTTATTAAACTTTTCCCGTGCACTCATCTGTGTTTTTAGGCGCTGGGATTACTTTTCGATCATTGGCTTATCTTAAACAAAGAGATATTGCCGAGGCTATAAGACCGATAGGCTATCGGGCTGAGTTCCGAGAGAAATTATTTGCTTGGCGGAGAGAAGAGGTATTGTTGTGGTTGTGGCGGTGGGAAACTATTTCACGGTTTAAATGAACTGATTTTTAGCGAGAAGCAGAAAATGACGTTAGTAAACCATCGAAGGTCTTAGATTGGCTAGAAAGTAACCCAAAACCTGATTACGTTCCACCTTCTCCATCGTCATCAGTTGTTGCAGTAAACCAACTGGTCTGAAACACTGCCATTTATTTAAAAAGGGCTAGTAATAAATTAATGCTTATTTTAGGGTCTTCTAACTCTGCTCAATAAATCAGAACGTGGCCAAGCTCTTATAAAGCAGTACAAGAAGAATAAAGTGTTTACTGACGAACAAAGGGACGAGCTCATCGGAATCATTGTAGCAGATGTTATCGCGCGCAACGTCTCGCTGAACGCAAATGATTTTTCTGAGATTGTTAAGGAAATTACGACAGTATTTCCCAGAGAGGCTGGAGAAATTGTGAGTAAATCAAATTAAAAATCTTCGATTGAACTAATATCTTCAATCGAGGGTTGAAATATTCCTTTGTGCTTGTCTCTATTTTTAAAATAGCAATGCAGTAGTTGAAAGTAGTCGATTCTGTTTGGGAATTACATCAAAATCATTTTAAATCTAATTATGTTGATCTCGGCATTTTGGTTGCGAAGTAAAGGTACTAGACGTTAGATGGCGCCGAAATATTTACAATAATAATTTTTACTGCTTTCCTAGAACTTGCATTTAATACTTTGAGTAAGCATCTAAAATAGGGATCAAATCACTAAAATCATTAAATGTAAATCACAAAATCATAACCTCATATTTTCAGAATTTTTATTTCATCCCTCGACGACCAAAGAGAAATCCAGAAGGAAAACTTTACACGACTTATTACGATGCGAAAAGCAAACGAGTGAAGATCGAGGCGGTCGGAGAAAACGGCGCAGTTCAGACGAGCGAAGCCTTGAAGCTTTCGGAGGCTGCAAATGCAACCATAGAAGCCGTAAGGGAGGACTTAAAAAGCAACACTCTGTCCTGGTTCGAGCTCTGCGAGAAATGGAAGGAGACCTTCGAACTGCGACAGTTGGACCGTAGAAAATTATCGAAAAGCGATTTCATGCAGGCTTGGCCCAAGATTAAAGATCCTCGGGCACCACATTTGGTAGGTTCACAATATGATCGGAGATACATTTAATTAAGTGCCTTTCTTTTAGATCAACTTAGATTTTCAAGTTTTGTACCCAAATAAGGAGAATTTATTGAAAGAGAATTGGGATGCCTTCAAAGAGAAAATTAAGTGGTATTATAATATGAAGATAACCAGTGCTAACGCCAAAGACATGCTGCACGTAGCTAAAATAACTAAGAGCAGTCTGTAGATTACTATCGATCGAATTCATTTAAAAGCAAGTGTTTTTTAGGTAGTCAAGATTACATTTTGATGATACTGCTTAATTCCGTACTCCCATCGCTAGGGTCGGTGAAGATGACCAACAGCATGAAGCGAAGAAAAATAAGTGTCACCGAAGCCAACGAAGGCTTTATAATAAGAATACTTACTTTAAACGACTTTCAAAAGGAATTGGAGACCGTAATTTATAAGTACTACGGCTCGATCACTTGGGAGCCCTTCATTGTAGCCCAAGGCCGCTCCTTGGATCTGTTAAAACACTTCTTCGTCTACTTCGACAAAATTCTGTATCAGTTCGATTCGTTCATCGACTGCGTCGATGCCACCTTTAAGATTTACAAAGTGTTCTCGTTGAAATATCGAAAGTTGAGCGTCCTTCCGTGGACCTTCATACAGAAGTACTTTTACAAGATAGACACGCCGAACGACATTAAGTCCTCGCATCTTACCGATTTGATGAATTTTATGGAGCAGAATCTGGAAGTTGGTCCGGTGAGTACCGGACAGTAGATCGAGCTCTTTCACTGCGAAGAAGTGATCGAGCAGGAGGTTTGGAAAAGATTCGATTGTTATTATTAGTTAAGCGATTGATTAATTATATTTTGTTTTATACCGCTATTGAGAAATGTAATTTAAGTGATATTGATCTTCGATGAAATGCATTGGAAGGTTTGTTTTATGTCCTTGTCTCATAGAGTTACGATTAAAGCGCAGATTGATATTTTTAGAATTCAAAATGTTTAGATGGGAAATGGAGCAAGTCTTCCGATGTTGTAGAAATAAGACAATTTTGTTTATTTTTATTTAGGTCTAGTTATGAGGACTTTTTTAAATTGGTAAAAAGTGCTAAAAAAGACGGATGTGAGCTGAGCATTGTATGAAGTACGAGGAAAACGATGCAAGAGTAAGAAATTGGTGGTGTCTCCGTACTTCATTTTGCAACATTTGTATTGGAGCTTGGTGGAACTCGTTTTTATTTATGGAACCTACATTATTCAGTTTTAAAAGATCTAGCAAGGGAAAAAAATGAAAATTTATGTCGAAGTATTGAGATGATCGTTAGTTGTAAAAATGTACCAAGTCCTCCGTTCGACAGTTTTAAGAGGATTCGACTTTTTTCCTTTGTTTACTTTTGTAAGTATTTTATTTCTCTTTATTTTTCTTTATTGAGTATACAAAACTTGCAATAGCGTCGATGAGGATCGATTGTGATTCCACTGTATCAGATTTTTTGCTTTTAATGTATTTAATTTTCTAATTATATAAGGAAAAAATCGTTTTTGTTTTTGCATTAAACAAAATGTCGCTGTGTAGAATGAATTTTGTTCGTTATAATCAGTTGTTTACTATATCCGATTGTGTTTTATCTTGTCCGCTATAACCGATTTTGCGCTATATGCGATTCTATTGCGCGCTGTTCCCTAATTTTTTATTTCGAAACAGTAATTAATTGAACGTTACACCCGGAATTGATTATTTTTTTCTCAAGACCCGTTTATCTTTAATCGTTGACCTTACAAATTGGTGAGAGATTACTGCAGCGTTCCTTGAACTTTTTTTGTTTTTATTTTGTCGATGAAAGTTTCGATTTTTAATTCATTTATTTCGATTCTATATAAAACAAATTATAGACTTTTGTATTTTTAAAATGAACAGTTAAGAAGAGTAAGAAGAGTGCCGCTCGTGGTAAGCCCTCGACGGTGTTCCGATCCGTTTTTTTTTAAGTTTCAAAACATTAATATTTGTACTGTTGGTAACTGTTTAAGCTGTTGAGGAAAGCGTTTTCGACTGTCGTCGGGCCTTCTGTAATAATTGAGTAAAAATGAATATGAAAGTCTAAAGAGAAAAAGATATTTACTGAAAGGGTACCAATGGGGAGCAGAGGGGTCGGAGTCGGCTCGCGCAGAGCTGATGGCATGGCGTATGGCGAGTGGTATGGCACATGCCAGGCACAAAGGTGGCTCCCCTGACGCTAAAAAAAACAATTCTGTTGAGGTTTTCGGGGGCGAATGTGTTACCTACATTTGGAAAACAGCACGCCCGCCGGATTCGGATTATTTTTCGGCATCTTCACGCGAAAATCGATGGGAATATCTTGCGCACAAGGAACCTTGTATGTCCAAGTGCGATTGGTCAAAAGCCGTCCCTCGCTCGTGAAAATGGTCTCCTCGGTGGTCCACAAACCCACCCCCATAATGAAAGCCCCCTCGATCTGTCCGATGTCGATTAGCGGACTCGTGCTGCTCCCCGTATCCTCAAGTATGTCGACCCTTGTGATCTGATACACCCCCGTCAACACGTCCACCTCCACCTCCGACATACAAACGCCATAAATGTTGTAATTCTGCACCGGATCGTTGGGGGAAAACCTGGAAACGACAAAGAAGCACCTCGCACCCCAATTCGAAGCGATCGTGACTCACATGTATTGCCCTACGAGGTCGACATACGCCCTCTGACACTCTCGTATGACCTCCGGCCACGTGGCGTTTGGCATTTTGTCCCTAATTGGCTTGATGCGTTCCTTGAGCTCGCCGCACGCCCGAAGCGCCGCCTAAAAAACTACAAAGTTAGGAAACGGACCTCGAGACGCGCCATATCCCCCCATACATAACAAATAGATTCGCTCGTCACGCTCGCCCCCGTCATGCAATTGTTGGCGGCAGTTAAGGTGTTGCTGGCTTTCACATCGACCATGTCGAGCGGAACGCCCAAAGCCCATGCGACCACCTGACACACCTAAAACCCACAATTAACCTCCATATGACCTTCTGTGACCTTGGCCCTACGCACTTTTGTGTTAATCCCTTGTCCGACCTCAATCCCCCCGTGCGTGACCGCCACGCTCCCGTCTCCCGCAAAAATACTAATGACGCAACTGAATGTGCCCCAATAAGCGAACTCGAAGGTCATCGGAATCAAAGACACCCCCCTCTTAATCCATCGGTTACTTCCGTTGAATGTCGTCACCGCTCGCTTCCGACCGTCGTAGTCGGCGAGCTGCATCAGCTCGTTGTAGAACTGCAGGATCTTTTTGTTCTCGTCCGGATCCATGTTGGCGACCCTGAAGGCGTACGGAGACATCTCCAACGTCATGGCGACATGTTCCATGATCGATTCGATCATCGCCATTATGGTTGTGTCGCCTAGCAAACCGCTCAGTAATGAAGCGCATTAAATAAACAAAGAAGAAGAGGCTCACCGGGTGCTCGCATCCACACGGAGGCATGGTTGTCGGTCTTGACGTGCATCCCCTCCACCGTCCAAGTGTCGTGTCGATAGCTGCTGGAGAAAACGCCCATGGTGAAGAAGATGACCGGTTCATTGCCGCCGACCCCGTAATCGAGGTACAGGTCCGTATTTAAGTACTGGATTACCCCTTTGTCGTCCACCCCCACCTCGTAGTTTGCGGATGAAGGAAACCTCTTCCCTACGACATCCATGTTGGTGGTAAAGGACATTCGCATCCTGACCGGTTTTTGGAGTTTGTGAGCGGCGATGGCGGTGGCGCACGCCAGAAGGGAGTTTCGGGTTATTTTGGCGCCGAAAGCGCCTCCTATCCGTTTCACGGACACATTAACCCTAAAACGAGACCTGAAGTGTTTGGAAGAGATTTAAGCGAAGAGCCTACTTATTTTCTGGGATCAAAAGGACGCTTGAGACAGCCGTTTGGATCAGATCCATCCATTGCGAGCTGGGGTAGATGTCGTAGTTGTCATCACGCGGACAGACCAGGCATATCTGCGTCTCCATGTGGTAGTGGTACTGCCAACTGGTGTCGAAGGTGCCTTTGATGACGTGTTTTACGTCTGTGCCTGCGTACAAAGCATGTCTTTATTTGTTTTTGAAACACCATCGGATTACTTTTGATATACCTTCAGGAATACCTTTTGGTATACCATTGCCTTACCTTTTCGGGTAGGTTTGAGCGACGCTTCGGGCTCAATGCGGTCCTTCGCTCCTGCCTTAAGAACCTCGCGTATATTTAAAAGGGGCTTCTTCGCACTCGATGTATAAGCGACCTTGACCATTCGGGCACCTCGCTCGGCGAGTTCGTGCGTCTCCGCCACCACCAAAGCGACCGGCTGAAAGTAAAACTGGACGACTCCGCTGCAGAAGATCTCCTCGTAACGGGGATACACCGTCGGGGGATGATCGATCGGAGGGTAGTTGACGTTCTTCGGGATGAAAGTGTTGTCACCGGGCACGTCCTTGCTCGTGTAGCAAGCCACGACTCCTTTGATGCTCTGAAACGCACGCAATCAAATACAAAAACAACTTGAACGTTTGTAGTTTCCTACTAAAGCTTCGGAGGGATCGATGGAGGCGATAACAGAGTTGGCAGGTGCTTGGGCCGTCACGAAGTAGGCGAAGAGCTGATTAGGGGCGTCGGGGATGTCGGTGATGTACTCGACTTCGCCTGGAACAGAAGGGGCGATCAAAATAATTAGCGGAGAAGGTGTGCTAAGGCTTACCCGACGTTTGCCCGAGTGCATCGATTTTAGGGATGGGTTGTGTAACCGGGTACATCGACTCGTTTGTTTGGTAGTCCTGTGCGCCGGTCGAAATGGGCCGAGTGAGAGTCGTACCCCCACTCCTGTTTTTCGCCGAGACGCGACTGGACGGAGCTATACTCAACATGTACTGTAACGCATGAAACAATTATTTTTAACTTGATGAAATAACAGAGGAAGGAAGAGTGTTTACCTTATAAAACAACGAAAGAGCGAGGTACTTTCGATACTTAGGGGAGGCTTGAGGCAACACGTCGTCCGGCTGCACCTCTTGGTCCAACCGGGCGAAGCTCTCCTGCAGAGTGACGTCAGAGAACGCTTTCTTCCCGACCAAATACTTTTCCGTTTGTTCGGCGTGAACGAAAGTAGGGTTGATTCCGCCGTAAACGAGCGAAGCAGATTGTATAACCTCATTTTTGATGGTCAACAGGAAGCCGGCGTTGACGTAGGCTTCGGCGTTCTGCGCCCTTTTCATGATCTGCAAAAACGAATCGTAGAAACGCATAACACCCCATTCACACGCTCAAACATTAACCTTGTAACTGCCAAAAAAAGATGTCTTCCCCATCGCAGGAAAGGTGATCGTTTTTATCACTTTCCGAGTCATATTAAATGTGAGGTAATCCGAGACGGTCATTTCTTTGTTTCTGGTCTTCGACAGTGCTACGATTCATCTCAGATATTTACAAAAAAAACAGGGGAGGGGAAAGAACCTAAATCAAATACCTATATCCAAAGTGGCGCCCGCCGCTTCGAAGATGACGAAGAGATCGGAAGCGAACTCGTTGTGGTCGTTCTTAATCGAGAGATTCCCCGCTAACGTTCCGATCTGGAACAGGAGCACAGAGATAAGGAGAAGATAGCTGGAGTAAAAGTGGGCGGAGCTTAATTACGTTTCTAACGGCGACATGCGCAACCTTCTCCATGTGCTCGGCCAACTTCGTGAGGTAGGCGAACTTGTCGTTGCGCGCCGACTTGCGAAACAGGGCGATGGTGTCTCTCAACGTCTTGTTTCCCCCCACCACCAGCGAACTGTTCGTCATACGCTCTTGTTGCAGCACAGCCACCGTCGATATGTCGATGTAAAAATCGACGTCGTTATATTCGGGGTAGACGCCTACGAAAAGAAAACAATTGAGCGCGGTTTAAAAGGACGTTGTTTGAGCGACCTCTGGCGGTGTTGCCGGCAACCAAATTGTATTTTCCTGCGTTTTGCCGAAGGACGTCGAAGATCTCGTTTAAACTGAAAGCCTTGTACCATTTCGGGCCGCTCGCGAACTTCCTTAGGCATCTGGCCGCGCAGAGGCCGCCACCGTTGCACCTATCCAAGTTTTCGATATCGGGACACTTCCCCAGAAGTTCGACGCTGGCGTCGTCGGCCATGCTCTTGAAAGCGGTCAAAATTGGCCGGTAGCCCGTGCAGCGACAAATGTTCCCTCCGAACGAATCCTCGACCGCTTTCATGGTTAGATTCTGCGATTCGTAGAGGGCGTACATGTTCATGACCATGCCCGGGGAGCAGAAGCCGCATTGTGTGCCGTTGAAACGGGCCAACGTCTTCTGGATGGGGTGGTAGCCTTTGAGCTTGTTGCCGATGCCCTCCACCGTGTGGATCTTCCAGTCCTGACACGAGAAGATCGACACGAGGCACTAAAACCGATGCTGTACGACACCGTCTTGCGTTAATCGACTTTACTCACCGAGTTGACGGCGAACGTTTCGGTTTTTTTCGTGACGGGGTTGACGCGCGTGACGGCGACGACGCAACAGCCGCAGCCGCCCTCCAGACACATGTACTTAGTGCCCTTTAGGTGCTCGTGCGCGCGCAAGTACTCCAGGAGCGTAGTCTTGGGGGTTATCTCGACGCCGTTCGCTGCGCGTCCAAATTAAATTAGTTTTTTGTTAGAATTTAATTTTGTAAAAACTCACCTCGGTCCGAGTCGTTATAAAGCTCGAAATTGAGCTGGGTTAACCTTGAAACAAAAACAAAAAGTGGCAAAACGGGCGTCCGTCGTTAAAGGGGCACTTCAGGTTTCGATTTAAAAAGAAAAACAAAAACAGCCTATACTTACTCTGACATTGTTGCGTTGATTGACACGGAGTTTTCTTCGAAACGATGCGTTTTTGTTTTTATCGCGTCTTCGACTTTGTGATTAGAGTTCGACGATTTTTAGTTTGGGGCGGTAGGGGTGGGGGAAACTTACGATACGAGTTGTCGCGTGGAAATTGATAAGGCGGTAAAAAACAAAGACTTATCATAGGCGGCTGTACTTTGACAGCTTGCGATTGTCTTTGATTTGGGTTGTTGAAGTGCGGCCGTTTAGCAACCGGGTTGACGGTTCTTTTGTTCAAAGTAAATACAAATCAGAACATTTGTTGGTTGGCGCGAATTTTAAAAGAATGTTTATTCAAAAAACAGGAATCGATTTTTAAAAAATCATAACTCGATTAATTTTGAATATATAATCGAATTTGGTCCAAAAAATGAATGCCTTATTTGAAAAAAATTGTAGAAAATCAGCGAAGGACGATTCCCAAAATTTTCTATCAATTTTTACAAAAATCAATTGCCAAATTGTAAGTTTCCAAACGGCGTCATTTATTATTATTGTTTTTTCTCTATAAATTTATTAAAGTATAATCAATAGCAAAAAAGCAACAATACTGTAAAATATCAATCGCAAAAGTACATCATTTATCCCTCGAGACTCATTTGAAACGTGGCGCACAAAAAAAGCAACCCCATTGGTCTTCTCCGCCTGATGTCAGAACCAATCGAATCGAAGCGCCACATTCAAATCCGTCGTTCCGACTTAAACACTTAAAATAACAACGTAAGCCTTGCAATCACAATAATTAAACGTACAACTTATTAATTAAAATAATCTAAAACTTATTCCATACAAAAAAAAATTAGAAAAAAAATCAATTAAAAACCCATACTACTTACGAACTTACAGCTAAACGCCAAGCACACAGTCGAAATACAAAAAAACTTAAAAAAATCAATCACAATCTTCTCAAAAAAATATATCCAACGTTTGACTAGTCATCATCAAAATTTCGCAACGCTTCGGACAAAGGAACAATTTGAGATCAGCTCGTTTAAAAATTTTTTATAGCTTTTCTAAACTCTAAAAATAAATAGCGATTTCTTTGGGGGTGGCAGGGAAGGGCTCCCCTTTCATCCTTATCACCCGATACATAAAAATACATATTCCGCAACTCAACTTAAGTAGTTTGGTTCCAATCGTAGATGTTCCATAATGGAATCTAATACAAATCACAGCTTTTATATTACACTTATTAATTTACACAGGCACGCACACACACAGCCACGCACACCGATACATTAGACGTGGTGGAATTAAGATTAAGAGTTTAAATAAAATCAGTCGATGGGACTTCGTCATTCAATTCCGTGTGCAAAGATCATGACCAAGCCGGGCTCGATCATCATCTCTTCGCTCATGTGCTGATTGTCGCATTGCAAGACTAAAACGGCTTGCTTTCCGGGTATCCTCTTACAAACATAGTTCTCATACTGCCTCCGATTGTTCTGTCTCGTCTCCAACGAGCAAAGGCCTGGAGGCCACCTCCTCTCGTGACAATTCTCCATTAAATCGTCCAAGATGTGAGCAGGGCAACCGCACTCACTCAAAGTCCTTTTAATCATCCTCTAAAAAGAAATTGTTAACTCCCATCAGTCATGAATATCTAAAACTAACCTGTAAAATCTCGTCGGGCGTCGAGATCATGCCGCCCCAGCGCGTAACCCGAGCTCTCGACAGGGTGTTACTCCAGCGCAGCACCTCGTCTCTCTCCATCTGATCTGCAATGGCTCGCATAGCCGGGTTCGAGATTCGCATAGCCTTCATAAAATCCTAAATATCAAACATGACTCAACCTACTTACAGTTTGGATACGTCGACAGTTACCTTCAAAAGTTGCAGCTCCCTTTTTTGCTCGGCCATCGTAAATTTCTGCTCGGTCAGTTCCTGTTGGAAGCTATTGAGCTTTTGTTGTTGCGATTGGATGAGGGCCCGCAGCTCTTTGATGCAATTGTGGTCTTTGAGCTCGTCTTTGGGGATGATCAGTCCGCACCCCTGTTCGCAAGGTAGGGGTCGTTTTGGGTTGTACTCACACTCCTCCAAATGAGTCGTCAGTGCATCTAATTTTAGGACTCTAGTACAGCCATACTCGGCGTTATCACAGTTGATGCACAACCTAGAAAAAGGGGGCGTTTAACGATTTGTGACAGCTGAGATTTTAGCTACCTGGAGAGTAGGTTGCGAAGGATGCGAGGGACTTGTCGGAGCTGTGCCGATGTGATGTGCTGCCGATCAACTGGGCAGGTGGGTTGTCGGGAGATCCACTCTTGGATGCAGCTGCGGCAGAAGGCGTGCTCGCACACGGGAGCCTTAAATTAGGAGAAATTGAGTGATGGGCAGTCGAAGAGTAAACAAAAAAGAACACCTGTAGAGGATCTTCTAAAACACCCGAGCAGATGGGACAGATCAGCTCTTCGTCCACATCTCCTTGAAATCGGTTCAACTCAAAGCCCATTCTTACGGAGGAAACTGAATTTTATCGGGTTTTCCGGAGAAAAAAACCTAAAATAAAGACATACAACGCAATGGTAACAAAAATTTTATTGTATGTCACCGAGACAACTCGCATCCGTTCCAATCGGTCGAAGTCTCACTTCGCCTAATTCTCATCGGGTTTAAATTTAATTTGATCTAATAAAACACTTTTAAAACTTTTAATTTTACTTTAAAACCATTTTGCAAAACTACTGTATTTATCAAAACATAATATTAATTGTAATTGCTATAAAATTAATAATTTTAATAATTATAGGTTTTTTTGGGGTAACTTTACGAACTTAAAAGTTTTCCTATATCGGAACCAAAAAACAATGTTAAAACAATTTTCACATTTAAATAAACAAATACAGTAATACTGAAATCTTTATTTTTGTAAAAAAATTTATCCCAACCTTAGAAAAAATTAACGAGAAATCTCGGTATAAAAATTTTAAGATATACATAAAACAAAAGTTAGTTAGATATATAAATGCGTCCCCCCTTTTCTATAAAACAATTTCTTATCAAAACGTAGCATTAATAAAGGATATCGTAAATAAAGGTGCAAGCTTATTGTTCATCCTTATCTTTAGCTCCATGCTTAAGAATGCGAGTGAATTCGACATAATCAAATAGGCCCCCTTTAATGGGTGCCTCCCGATACATTTCATCTACTTCGTCATCGGTAAACCGATCTCCCATCGACGTGAGCAATTCTCGCAAACGCTCCTCGTTCATAACCCCCAAATTCTCTTCATCGAAGCAACCAAACGCATTCTTAATCACATCCTCAGGATCGGTGCCTTGCAATCGTTCCCCGAAGAGCGTCAGGAACATTGTGAAGTTGATCGGACCAGGTGCTTCATTCATCATCAAATCTAAGTAATCATCGGCTGGGTTTTTGCCTAAAATTAAATGAATCTTACATTGTTCTTTTGCAAAAGAGTGGTTATACCTAAGGAAGCGAGCATATCGTGGAGGTCTTCTTTGTCGATGAAGCCGTCGTGGTTCTGATCAATCATATTAAAAGCCTCTTTGAACTCGGCTATTTGAGCTTGATCGAACATTGCGAAGACGTTCGATGTGGCTCTTTGGGCCCTCTTTTTCGTCGTGCCGCGACGACTTACAGTTTTGCGGGAAGACATTTCTGTACAAACAAAGCAATTAGAAACAACACCCGACTATGAAACTCTTACTTTAAGGTTCTTAGGTTATGTTACAAAATAAACCAGAGTAACGCTAAAAGTAAAAAGCTTTTATTTGATGTTTGGAAGTTAAATAATTACCTGATCAGTTAGTTAAACGATTTAAATTGAAACCAAGATGTGAGTTGTGACAATTCTGTATGATTCACGAAGAGAAATTATCTTTGCGACACACCTAACGATGAGGGCGCTATCGGCCAATCAGAGCGCGGCTTTCTTTAACCGGCAAATTCGAATTTCTTCGTTAGATTAACGCCTTTGCGAGAGAATTTAACTTGGGTACATTATTTAAAACAAATTTCTTTAATGTTAAAAAGTAGCAGATGGCATCAAACACAGCTGTCGCACAACTGGAATTAGTTAAAGTAGGTCAAACGAAATTCATTACCATATTTGGTTTATGTTTACACAAGAATTACGATTAGTCAGTGGAATGTTTAAATTAAACAAATAAAACCTGTTATGGCTTTATGTTTATATTTTTCTTCTACTGGGTACATAAGGAAAGAGAAAGGCTCCATAAGCGAAAATAGTAAAATAAGTACAGGAGCGGCCTCTTGTGGCTTTGTTCATTCATTAATTGTTTAAAATGAAAGAAAAATGGTAAATTATCATTAAATCCTTATAATTAGTACATTTGAGAACTGTTTTTTAGTTTAATAAACCTTATAATAATTTATTTGAAGTCTCGATAGCAGATTTACATAATTATAGTTGATTTAATTTTAGGTACATCAAAAACAAAAACAGATTCGTTGAGGTTATGTCTTTATTAATGCAATCCTTTTCTCTAATAACTGATAGAAAATCAGTATTGAAACTGCTATAAGAAGACTAATCAATACTATAAAACAGGTAAACGTATTTATAAACATAAATTGTATAACTGTCACACTTAATTTCCCAAGTTTTAGGATTGCTGTTTTACGTTCAACGATTCACTTAAGAGAAGACAAAAAAATGAATTTACTAACTATCTAAACCTCTAAGAAGGTTATCAAGAATTCTCATAATCTTACTGATGAATAACTACAATGATATTCTTGCTTAAAAAGCTTCTCGGAAGGTGTGTATCACGATGGGTCGTAAAGATTGCAACAGCTTTAACGCACACACACAAACACACGTATGTATTACACCTAAAAATGTGAGAACTTATCATGTTATTGATTAAGATAATTGTTAATCTAGTTATTTTATCACAAATCGTTGAGATTAAGCTGATTAAGCAATATCGGAGCCACTATTATGTTGGGTGTAAAATAAGTAGCAAGACTACGATGAGCAATCTGAAAATAATTAAGCCCTTAGGCCTTGCAGGATGTGGAATTGCAATCGTAAGTTAATAACAATCGGAAGAACTTATTCAAATTCTTTTTTTTTAGATCCAAAGTGTGGCCTGGATTGTGATGGGCATCTTAGCCATCTTAATTTACTTTCATTTATGGTTACCTGAGTTTGATATACCGAAAACACACAACGATTACTTACAGTATACTTTTATAGTTTATTTAAGCAGTGAGTTGCAATGTCAGAGGCTGTTGCACAGCTAATTTTTTTAATTTCAGAATCTACCGATAACATCGCTAATGCGTTAGTGTTATTCATATTTTCTGTGCTTTATATTATTTTCTCTGGGGTTTGGATCGGCCTATCAAGCGTCTTTGTCAATCGTAAGACTGTACGATGATGTTCGCCCAATTTACTAAGCTTTATTTTGATTTAGATCTGACGAAGGATTATTCTGTTGATCTACAAAAGACTTGCTTTGCTTGGAGCGTCTGGACGTTGATTATCTCGGCTCTTGATTTAATTTTAATGTGTCTTTTGGCTGTCGATTACAGCTCAGCATTGTCCATCTTCCCAGAAGCAGTTAGGAAAAATTTATAGGTCATACCAGTTAATAAATGAATTAATGATTATTTTTGTAGGTGAATGCAGAAACTCGGTTTCTTACAACTTATTTAATTCTTATGTTTGGAATTTTGATGACTTTGGCTGCGAGGGGTTACGTCTTATTAGTTATTAACGCTACGATTGCCATTCTCTTACTTAAAATATCTCCAGAATTATCCGAAGAGAAGGTAAATCCTCTTTATTTGGCAAATTTAAACTTAAAAGAGTTTTTTTTTTGGTTGTGTTTTTTTTAGAAGAGACAATCGGATGATTATGATTCGGAGACCATAAGTGCTTTCGGCTCCCCAAGGTAAACTCAAATAACTGTTTTATAATCGAACTAAGCGTTAAATTTTAGGAAGAGCTTTGAATACACTAAGCCACCTTCGGAGAATCCTAGTTTTCTAAGAGCAAGCTCAATGTTGTCATCGAATAATAATAATTTGCCTCCGCAACCTCCTCCGAAGCCATTCCATTCGAACGGAAACCAAGAGAAGTTGGCGAAGATCGGAAAGCAAGGGCCCAAATCGCCTTCGTACAACATCCCACCTCCAAAACCCCAACAGAATTACATCTATCCGAATCTACCGAGAATACCGAGCCCTGACTATTCTCCTCCGAACTCTCCATTGAAATCAGCTTTGAAGAATCGGCCACAGAATCCTTTTAATTTTACGAATAGATATTAATTTATTTTATTAATAATGTTAATTTGATTTATAAGCTCGGGCTTTTTGAATTTGTAAATTTTTTTTAAATTGTGCAGTGATTTGATTTTCTAAATTTTATTAAGTGTGGGTGTCTATTCTCAAGTTAAGTTCTTAGTGTTTGTGTTTGAGCTTGGTGAATTAGAAAAGTGAGTAAATGATATGCTTGTCGTGTAAGTCGATATACTTATTTTCTAATAACCCACATTAACTAATTAATTTTGCATTAATAAATGAATTTAAATTGCAATATTTATTCACTTTTACAATCGTGAAATTGATTGTATCTGAATTAATAGCGAATCAGAGCATATCTCTCCTGGACGAGAGATAGATTGTGTGTTCTTATATAAATCTAAACCAATGTCACGTTTCTATTTCATTTATAAGTGCTAGTGTATTCTTTTTTCTTTTAGTTTGAGTCTGAAAGGCGACCGAAATGGTTCTCCTAGGAAAATACCTGTTGCCTGTTTGGCTTGTCGGTGTTACTTTTGATGTGATTTTGTGCTCCCCCGAGCTCCATCGAATAGTCTTCAGAACGCATAGAAGAATTAGGGATCGCGACGTCCACAAGGTATTCTGTTTTTATTAGTTTTAATTTACAAAACAAGCATTGATCGTAGTGCGAAAAAATCATATCCTGTTTGCTCGGGTGAAAAAGAAAAAGAATTAGAACGCAAGGCGGTGTGGGTTTCGCTACCTTAAGGTCTTTCATCGCTTCTGATCGCCAATCAAGGTCTTTAAGGTTTAATTAATATTAATTTATGTGTATGTGCTACGTTCAGTGCTTTGTTCCCTCTGCGAACTGCACAAAGGACAAAAGAATTACTCTTTCTAAAACTTTCCACGAATTTAAAAACTATTTGTAATCATTCTGCTTATTAAATCGTACTTATGTGGAAATTAGAACTTGAAACTTTCTATTTTTTTTTCACGACTTTTGAATTTCAAAAATTAGCGCGCCAGTTATTTTTTGGGTACATTTTAGGTCGGTTGGTATTGAATGTTAAAAAGCAGGTCAAAATTGTATTCGAATTGAATGAAATCCTTTAACCTTAATTAGTGAATTTATTTAAGTTCTTTTTACTTTTAGAAGCAAGATTATAGAGGTACGCGACCCCCAACTTACCAGGAATCTTTTGAAGGTAATACTTAGGCCTTTATTACCACAATTCTAACCCAACTTTTTGTAGAAAATTGGACTTTGTCTACATCGAAGCCCTTTCGCAAAACAAATCGACAAAAATCACGGACAACACAAAGACCGGCCGATTTAATAGCTATAACAGCCAATTATGGAGAGAAGTTACCTCCCCGTTTGTACGAAGACTATTATTCTTACTATCGCAACCCCAACAACACGGTTGAGTACTCGACGAGCGAAACACGACAAGAAAACAGACTTTTAACGCCCCATCAACACAGAGATAAGTCCACTTCTTCCACAACACCTAAGCCAACCACAAAGGGTTACGAAGTTTATGAGGAAATTGTTGGAGACCTATTACCACCTCCTGAACCCCGAATTAATATAAATCTACAAAATGTGGCTCTTCTAAGCAACACATCTTCAGTTGAAGATTTGAGTAAAGAGAACGCAACGGAAATTACAACCAAAAATCCAGGGAGACGAGGCAAATCCCGCAGACATCGTAATTTAGCTTAAGCCTTTATTTTACTTAAATAAACGTAATTAGATTAAATTTAACAACTTAAAATCTTCTGCGTGATTGCTCTGAATGTAAGGAGAAGTTAGGGCTTATAGTGCGAGGCATCTGACTGCCACGATCGCTACTGGTCAGTCGAGACAAACCTTGCACTCTTGGGATCCAAGAGTTTTTCGTTTGTATCAAGTTGCTTTGGCTCGTTCCGAAAGTGTACGAGCTCCTGTTGTTAAGTTTGTCGCTGCCAGGTAGGCTAAGCCCATCGTAGAGCTTGGAAGTATTTAAAAAGGCATCCTCTTCGGTGTCCTACGATTTTAAAGTAATTTCAGGAGCTCCTCAATTAAATTTCTTACAGTTTTAGGCATGGACATCGCGGAGAGGAACATGAGTACTGTTATGGTGATGTTTATGAGCCACAAAATGAACCCTCGGAAAGCCAGAGTCATTACAACACCACAAGCCAAGATTTTGTACGTTTCAGGACCATCGGCTGCTTTATTTGCCTATAAAAAAAATGGGATCAGCTCAGAAAGATGCGAGTTGCTTACAAACCTTGTTTATGGCACCGACTAAAGTGTTATAATCGCTTGCTAAAAAGCTTCCAAGCAACAAATCGCTTGATGAAATTACTGAAGTTAAAATAGCCCATCCGATGAAGATCTTTCGTAAAACCACCAACTTTGCAGAGGTTAAAACTGCAATTTTTGTTTTTTAGGGATTGCTCAACTTATAATCGCACTCACCGTTGAGTAAATAAGATGAAAGACCGAACCAAAATATCGAAAGAAAGAGATATAAAAATCCCCAAATGTAGAATTCGTTGGCTCGGATGAATAAACTGACATTGAGTTCGAAGCCCAGCGAGACCGTGCCTGAAAAACAAATCGTAAACCTTTATTTATTACCGTTAAAAGCATTATATTTGAGTTTAGATGTACCTGTTACATAGCCTGAGAGTATCGAAGAGCTTAAGAGCTGGCCATAGGTTTTGGAGTTGCTCGAAACTTCTGGTTTCCAAGTCTCATAATGGATTAGAATCATAAATAATGACAGAAGCACCCATGTTAACGCTTGAATCTAAAAAAAAGGGCTTCAGACCTACTTTTAAAGTCAATTCTGGATGGAATACAATGCCAAGCCATCCTGCGATAGAACCCAACAGTTTCACAAAGGGATTCGCCCTCATTTCACTTAACTCTGACTAATCGCACTGCAAATATTGAAGATATATATTTTATCTATAAAACCTGATAATCGGAGAGCTTAACGATAAGATTTAATCAATCTTTTAATTTTTATTCTTAATAGATTAAAAGGGTATACGTATTTGTTAACTGATGAGCCTTAAATTGTTTTAAAAGGCTTTAAAACTAATTAACAATTTCAAATGATTTCAAAAGGGCGCTTTTATTCGTGACGTCACAACTGCTGTAGTTCACGAAGCTGCTAAGAGATGTCGTAACCAGTTTGTTTTTAAATTGATTTAATTTTTATTAGATTCTCGATATGTTTCCAATTCAAAACAAATCGCTTAAATCATGTGAAAAGAATTTAATTAATACGAATAACAAAATAAAATTACAGAAATTACTCGATGGAAAATAATAGAAGTACAAATAAAGCGTACATTTGTTGGGCGACGAATCGAAGAACAAGGGAAATTGAATTTAAACGCGATTGTAAAGTGTTTGCGCTCCTATTGTTATTTGGCTTTCGTTTTTTGCTTTTTAAGAGTTCGTTCCTTGGCTTTTTCGTAGAGAGGCATCAGTTTGCCTTCTCTCGCTAAGAGCTTTAAGATTTCTACTATGAGTGGAAGGTAGTTGTGCTTCCTTCTGATGTTCTCGATCTGGTACTGCCTCTGTTTGCTCTCTTCTTCTTCAATTAGTAGTTTGAAGCGAGCAAGTTCGGCTTGTTGGGCGTCGGTTTCCATTCCACTGTCATCTATTTGCTTTTGGATTAGTTGAATCTGTCTCTCGTACAACATCCTCTTATCGGAGACGATGGCCATCAAATTAAAATGTATTTCTCCTTCGCTGTACCTAAAAAAACGTTTTTAATAAAGGATATACGAAGAAAGATTATTTACTTCTGTATGCGTTTGCTTATGATGGGCCTGACTACGTCCGTCCAATCGGAGTCTGGTGCAACAGGTCCTAAGTCAATCGGGCCTGGCTTAAGCCCATCCAGCTCATACAAACGCCCATCGATGGGAATATACCCAACGAAATGAAAAACATCATCGCTCTTTGTAGTCATTGAGTTATCAAACTCGAACAAAGTTTGTCTAGCAAAGGAATTATGTACTGCTCTAATTACAGGCGAATTGCTAATCGTGAGACCTTTCATATTCGCATCAAAGCCCTGACAGAAATCCCTCAGCTCCGTAAGAGCCGTACCCAACTTTAAATCCGAATGCCGACAATTCAATAGAACGCTCAGGATCGCCTGCGTTGCACACGCATTCTCAATCACCTGCTTCGCAAAAAAGATCTTATCCAATCTACTATCTTGCACGACAGAGCCTGCACACTCGTCGTCCTTCGCCCATTTAAATAAAAATATCAGACCGTGGATCGGCCTAAAACAAAACAACCACTAAGTGCTTCTCTAAGGCCCCACAACTCACTTCAAATTCTCGAATTGTTCCCCATCTAAACTCCACAATTCTTCCACTTGTACACCTTTCACACCTGAAAAAAAGCCATGTTAAGGTTATCGAGAAAAACTCATGATTAAAGGACCCTCACCAAACTCCCTTATTAATTCGCTAAAGACGCCGGGGTCGCTCTCGATTAAGCACCAATTTCCTGCACTCTCAGCCATTCTAAATTTTTTTAATTCAATTAATATTATAAAAATCAAAGTAACATAACCTTAAAAGGGACAGTCACCGCTTTGAATTAGCGAAATGTTGGTACCCCAAATCACAACGGTTGCCAGCACTAAAAAACACACTAACTTTCTTAAAATGGCGGTCGATAGCAATCAATACTCTGATTTATAAATAATTTCTTAATTAAATCAAGTTATTGAGGATTCCATAAGTGAAATAATGGCGGAGCTGCAGAGTACCATGCCTCCAGGCTGGGATTGCCAGTTAGATCGTAAAACAGGTCGATAGTGAGTAACCAAGTAAAAGTAGGGCTTCGGAGCTAACCCTTCTCATTTTAGTTATTTCGTTAATCATTACACGAAGACTACTACCTGGGAGGATCCTAGGCACCCTATCAGACCTCGGAACTCGGTGGAGCACATTGCGATGCAGGTATTAAGTACTTACTAACATAGCTTTTGTTGCTATACTAACGACCGATGTGTAAAACCTGTTTTGTTTCAACTAACACCTAACACATGCTGCTTGGATTTATGTACATACACAGCATGGTTCACCAGAATTTCGACGCAACTATGTGTACCCCAGTCAGACCACTCCAATACCTGCGTTTCAAATACCAGCACATTATAGCCCAAAATCTGTTCCTTTGCAGGTATTAAGCTTAAATCTTTCACACACCTCGTCAAAGAGTTAAGTGTTTCATTTTAAGATTCGTTTACTTTTAGGAATTGAATAGCTCAGTGCGGAGTAGTCCAAGGAGCATCCATGTACAAGATAGCTCTTTAAGTAACACAGAAGAAGCGGTGACTAAGATTGGAGCAATGTTTCCAACGGTTTCGGACACACACATCCGTATATTGATGAAGAAGTAAGTCGAATGGTGACTTTTTGGCTTGCCTTAAGGACTAACACTGTACAGGGTGTCAACTCACGAAAGCTTCAGCTTCTTTTTTAACACTCTGCTTCTTCTAACGCTTTTTTAGGTATCACAATCGGGAGGCTTTGGTAATAAGCGCTTTGCAAGTGGAGAAGCATCCAATTACCACTCCGGGACCTTTTGCAACGCCTCCACCAGCACGTAACATACATCCTTTAATCACTCCGCCTCTAGGCCTAAGATTTGCTTCTAGAGGTGGAAGCCCCGTTCTGAGAACGAGCAGCAACAACTCCCCCAAACCGCACTCTCCGAAATTGAAATTAAGGTTAACATTCGACTTCTCTTGGTTTTTTTTGTTTCTTTTTATTTGGACCACACCAGGTAATTTTGTTAGCTTTTCGTATGCTCACCTTTTTTTTTGCTGTTGATAGTGCCCCCTCAATTTAAACTGAATTTTTTGTAGATACATGAAGAGCATCTTTCCAAAAGCCGATGAGACTATCATTCTCGATGTCCTCAGTAATAACGAGAATAACATACAGAAGGCTTCAGAGATACTAAAAGAAATGGGGTACGAGAAGAGAGACAATAAATTGCCGCAACGAAGTTTTAAGAAAGAGCCGGTCAAAGTTCAGGAGTTGCCAAAGCCGGTCAGCCCTCCCAAAGTGATTACGAGCGACGACAAAAAACTACGTACGTTTGTTTAACTTAGAACACCAATCTTCTCTAGTTTAATTTACTTAATTTTAGTGCAAGCAAAGTTAGAAGAGAAATACAAAGACATTCCATCACAAGTCGTTACGATTGCTTTGGAAAGTGTTGATTATGATGAGGATCGTGCCAAACAGATTCTACAAATAATGGTGGAAGAGGAAAAAGATAAGCTCGTGCAAAATCAAAATACATTAAGGTGCTTTCTTTGGTGGTACGTTTTAGGTTTTTTGGAGATAATTGAGGCTATGTTTTAGCTCCGATGAGGTGGTTGCTGCTTCCCTTTCTTCAGTTCCGCTTTCGCAAAGCAGGCAATCGTTGAAATCGCTTTTAAAAACCGAAAAAAGCGATAATTCTCTCAAAGAGTCCACCAGCTTTTGCAGGTAACTTTGAGGAAAGCGGTTGTCATAGCGATGTGGTCTATAACAACATGTTTTTAGGGTCATCGAAGAGTCGATTGATATGGCGAACGGAAATGAGTACAGATCTTCGAATATAATTAACACGAAAGGTGCCAATCGTAATATCGTTAAAGGAGCTAATCAGGAGTTGCTATTGTGAGATCAGTTTTGTGCATTTTGATGTTAAACGTTGCTCAACTGTGTTTCTAGGGAGGATTATGTTAAATGGCATGGGCCTCAGCCCAGCGTGACTAACGGGTCGCAGAAAGGCTTAGCAAAAGGACCCAATCAGTCTTTGTTAACGGTAAGGGATTACCAAGCTCACGGAGCCAATTCTGAGCTGCGGAAAGGCCCCAAGTTGGGTCTAGCAAAAGGGAGCATTTTCTCACAATTGAGGGGAGTGGTCGGAGGTGAATCTAGGGGTAAATAGCAGTTCTCATGCACCATCCTCTAAGTTACAAATTTTAATATTTACTAAACCAAAGGAAATAGTACCTGTTTTTAGTTAGTTGCTCATGAACAACCAAATTTTGACTTCGGGTCATCTCGAAGACCTATCGGTAAGAGTTCAAAGATTAAATGTAAACATATCGGTGTACGTTGTAAAAGCTTCCAATGTGTCCCCCCCTTGTCGTTTTGTGTGGAGGCTGTGGCTTTGGAAATGTGCCGCCCATGAGTTTGAGTTGTCCGATGCCACATCGGAGCTCTGTTAATAAATGTTGGTCCGTTGTGGGCGCGCTAGCTTAAGAGTATTTATAAATGAGGGATATTTTTCTAACGAAACTAATCAAATTTGGCCGTATATTTTTTGAATTAAATGAAAAAAGTTGGATTACGTTGGCTCAGTCGAGGAACTTGGTAGATCAACTCAGATTTATCTTCTGGGATTAATGTTGTTTCGTGTTTTAGCTGTGTAAAGGAATAGATTTAGGATTTAATGTGTGTATGGAGTTTTCCATGTAATTGTGTGTGTAAACTCTTACAATGTGAGTTAGCACTCAAATAAAATCCGAAGGAAATCCTCTTAAAAAAAAAGTCTTATACAGTTGAACAGTTTATTTCTAATCAATAGGCTAGTGGTAAAAGAACTTATTAACTAAGAATAATCAAAGATTTTGATAATTGTTAAAATAGAGTGATCTCTTACCTTATTTCCTCTATCATTTTAAATAAAAATTAACTTAACTAATTATACAAAATTAAACCTAACAGATGCCCTAACAATGCAAAATTGCTTTGTTTTTATCGAGCTTCTCTTATTGTAAGTTACTTATAAAGAAATCGCACATTCACTTAAAATTAAAAAAAAATCTAAATTGTAGATTAACAAACTAAACTCTATAGAGTGCATGATTAACTTCCACGATAAGTGGTGTAGCCATATGGACTCATGAGAAGAGGCACATGATAATGTTCAGTTGGTGCTCTGCAATCGAAGACAATCTAAAAACAAATTGTTTAATAAACTCAATTTCTAGCACTAAAACAAAGAAGACAACCTCAATAAAGGGATACAAAGTGTCTTGCTTCTTGGCTTCAAAGTAACGATCTACATCATAATGCAGTTTGTATCTCCCTGGATTAAAATCAAGCCGTTCCAAGAACTTTGAGAATCTGCCATCAGGATTAGTGAAGCCTTCGTTAATGTAAGTCCAACGACCGTCGATGAGTTTGTAAAGACTGACTTGAAGACCAGCCACTGGGAGTCCTCTCGTTGTATCCAAGACGTGAGTCGAGATAGGAGGTTTAACTGGGGTGAGAGCACCTGGAGACGATTGTTGTTGTTGTTGCTGCTGCGACTGCTGCTGTTGTTGTTGTCGAAACTGTAAGTTACAGCAATTAGATAATAATTAGGCATTTTTTTGGTTTGTTTATCATTCACAAAGGTCAGTAATTAGAGAAGACTTATCTTATCTAAAATTATTGGGTTATGTCTAAGGAATAACAGATAAGTCTAGGGTGAATGTTTAATGATTACTTACAAATTGTTTTTTTTTCTATAATTATAAGTAGCACCAACAGTGGCAGTAGCCCAGGCGTCCTACCTTTTGAAATTGTACAGGCATCGAAGAAATCGTTATCTTTTTAGGTTGTTCCTCAATGGTTTCTTCTTGTTCCTCCTCCTCTGGTTCCCCGTCATCCATCTCGTAAGCTATGTAGGTTGTGTTATCGTTCTCGGCACCTGCTTCTTCCTCTTCGTTGGTGGCGCATTCGCGAAGAACCATGTCCTGTTGATGGGCCATTTTATTCTGTAACAATAATCAATCATTTAAAGATCAAACAGAGGCGTGTGTATGCGTTTAGAACAAACCATTCGATTTGTATGTATCTGAGCTGCTTTCTGATGTCTGACGGTGCAGGTATGTTTGAGCAGGCTCAGCCGATGGGCATGTAAAGACTTCTGGCAATATAAACAGTAAGCTCGGGTCGGTTCTCCTTGGACGCCACGCAGCCAACCTTTTGCAATTAAAAAACGTAATTAGTCCCTCGAAAAAAAAAGTACTGTTTGGGGGGTTACCTTTAAAATCGGGCATACTTTCCCATGCTGGCCTGTACGTCTGTTTGTAATATTTCCCTTTAATAACGACCGTGTTGCTCGGCTCTGGGGCGGGCGTGCTCACCTCGTAGGGCTCTTCCAGATGCACTTCTATGACATTGAGGCTTTGCACATCGTCTTGTTGCTCATCGTCCAGCTCACTATCCATCTCAGGCGCCACATAAAATTAAATAACACCAAAAATAAGAAATATTACTAAACGTTAAAATGGCGTGACTAAGCGTCCTTTCTTGGGACATTGGCAACTGCCATTTTGTAACCAACACCCACAACGTTGCCCTTTTGGCCTTTCGTCGTTCGCACTCTCATTAGAGACTTTTCATCACTTCCACATACTTTAACATTGTCATCCAGTACTTCCAGTCAATTTATGTACGCCTTAAGAAATTAATAATGACTAAAACCTTAAAATAAAACCATTTCCAAAGAAACCACATCCGGCAACAATGTGCGTTGTAACCTAAAGCGCACCTCACTATTCGGGAAATTAAAGATTTTTCTTTTGTATTTACTCCAATTTGAATGGTTTTCTTTAGAGTAAAGTACTTAACAATTACTAATGATTTTTATTATGTGTGTTTATTACCTTTTTTTTGCAGTCCTGATGGTATGTCGTGATTCTTCCAGTGCAAGTCCAAAGTCTCCCCCAATTTACTTAAGGGGCTTAATTAAAACTTTGAATAATATTATAAGGATTTATCGAAACCTTACATTTTAAATTGGATTTAATTTAAGATAAAATACGATTGGTATGTAATGTAAACCAAGGAAATACTCTATGATATGGAATATGGTCCTTTATTTTTATAAACAAAGCCTTTATATTGCTTAATTTTATTTCAGATAAGAATGAAGCTATTAACCCATAATATGTTGACTTCGAAGTGCATGAAAGGGGTGGCAGTTGGATATCCTCTCAAAATTCAGGTCTGTTTTATAGGTTATCTTTAGTGGTTTGCTTAATTCGTAGATTTTACTGTCATTTCTAATACATAGGCTTTGGATGTAAAGACGGCCGAGGTAGATTTCAATCCCGAATTTTTGTCGAGGATTATTCCTAAGTTGGATTGGGTTGTTCTGTGCGAAGCTGCTGAGAGTATTGGACAATTGGCAGATCTTCCTAGGGAGGTGGTCGACGATTATGAAAGCAATGTGGAGTTCTTAAAGAAAGCCCACAGGGTATTATTAGAGGTAGATATCGTTAATGGGGAGTTGGTTTGTCCTGAAACTGGAAGAAAATTTCCCATCAACAACGGCATACCTAATATGTTACTTAATGAAGACGAAGTTTAATATTTTGTGAGTGCAACACAGGATTTAATTTTAAGAGTGTCGATGCAGAACTTGCTTTTGGACAAGGTGAACTGATACAAAACTAATTAATAGGATGATTAACGGGCTCAAAATTTTGTAATTTACTGAACACTGCAGCCGTTTGTTCATAGATGACACACATGACTACTTTTCTGAATTAAAAATTAATTAAATATAAAATTATGCTTATTGTTACAAGTGGAAGCCTTTGATTATTTTGTTATATCTTACAATATTTTATTTTAGGTTTGGAGTGTAACATTGATTCTTGTGATGGACTTTAATACTTTGTTAAAAATATCAACTATCGATGAATAAGAATGTGGAAAGGTGGATTACATATGAAACGTAATGACTTGGAATTATATTTTTTTTATAGTGGTTTGTAAAACTATAACATTCTAAAGTAAGTAAGTATTTAATTATTAAATTTTTTATAGCTCAAATTTTAATGTTGATAGAAGTGTAGCAGTTTGCTCATAGATGGCACATGCGTTCACTTTTTTGCATTTAATTTTACAATAATAGTTATTATCACAATTAGTGGCTTTTAAAAAGTTTTGGTGGTTTATAATAATTTATTTTAGGGCTAGAGTGTACAATCAACTCTTGTAATGGGTTTTAATAGTTTGTTAAAAATACCATTGAGATTGAGATTTTAATGGAGGTTGGTTCAATTATGCATAGATGGCGCCTGCTATTTACAGGTTTTGTTCTACTTGCCTGGTTTAATAATATGTAAACATTGAAATTTAATTTATTATATCTACTCTAAATATGTGTAATCAGGTGCTAATTATTGTTAAAAGGTTTGTAAAGCTTGTTTATATAATCCATCTTTTATTCCTTAACTTTAATTTCAGTTGTATTGTGTTTGATCTGCCGAGGTTATGTTTGTGTATTTGGGAGACTATCAAATTGAAAACACTACAAATTAGCTGAAGAGAGCTCCAATTGAAGGTGATTACCATACAATAACCGAACGTGAGGTGCACAATGTAAAAATGGATGACTCGCAGACAATCGCAAGGAGAACCTCGACACTAGTCATATTTGGAACGTTTAATTAGCTTGCATAACACGATAACGTAAACAATTAAGATATGAATAACGATAGCAATAAATATGTTAATGCGGAAGTAACACGCCTGTGTTTAAAATTAGTAGACGTCCGACCACTCATTAGGATAGATTGCCAAATAAAAATAATTATCAACGACGCACGCATACCAACCGTATCCTTTAGAAATGGCCGGCGTCGGCTGGCCGACGCCAGGCGTCTCGAGCTCCGTTCGTTATTGAGTCTCCCTATTAAAATAAGTCGAACGTCGTAGCGAGGATGAGGAAGCAGCAGTCTCAGCTCCAAATCGATCACGAGGACGACTGTGCCTCTTCCGTAAGTTTCTTAAGGCGAACAAAGACCTATAATAAGTGTTTTTAGTCACAGATCCTGGAGCGGGTGCAATCGGACCGTGTGACGATCACTAAGCCCGAGGAGGACAGGAGAAGACGCACCATCATCGTAGAGAAAAGGAATGGCTCCTATGGCTTCACCCTCCAAAGCTACGGTATCCACTACAAAAAGGAGCAGGAGATCGAAATGATTACTTACGTCGACTACGTGGACTACGACGGTCCCGCTTACAGGGCCGGCATGAGGGAGGGCGACGTCATCCTTTCCATCAACGGCAGCGACATGGAAAAGGCCGACCACAAAACCTTAGTTAATTTCATTAAAAACTGCGACTCGCGGATGCGAATGGTCGTCCTCTTCGAAGACTGCGTGCGGAAGGTGAGTATAAACCCAACGAAGGGCACTCTTAAAGTATCTTGCCGTAGGTCGAGCTCCACATGCGCTACATCCAATTACAACGAATTCTCCAAAGCAAAATGAGCGAGCTGGAGAAGCTGTGCCTTCGTGAGCGCCAATTGCTCGAAGGCAAATGGAAAACGCACAGCCTGCCCGCCCGAAAGAAAGCCTCGCAGGCCGCAGAAGTCCCGGGCACCCCCACACAATCCACCACTTACTGCAGGCCCACGGTGTCAACCGAAGACGTGGGCAAAATGCAACAGAAAAACAACCACCAGCCCCCCGCCACCGTTATGCTAGCTTATCAGTACTTAGATCATCGGTACCAATACGTCCTCCAGCCCTCCACGACGGGCAGCGGAGAGTACCTTCTCACTTTTGAGCCTTCGCAGTACCAAGGCGAGGAGCACCATTTCATAGTTAAGACGCCCTGCGACCCCCCGTTGAAACAGAACAAGGCGAACCAAACGAACGGCGGGAAGAATAAAAAAAACGTCGGTCACGGGGGGCAACTTTGCAACCCTTGCGTTCAAGGAAACAACAATGGGGATAACACAAGCTTGGAAGCATACGATTTGGCGAGCCCCTGCTGCGACCCCCATTGCGTTCCCAACGCGCGGAGGCGTTCGAGGAACCATCGGAAGACGGGGGAAACGCAAACGCAAACGGAGCCGGTGCAGAGGCCCCGGCCGCATTCGCAGGCCTCGCAGACGCACATCAGCCAGTCTGTGCCTCGTAGATACTTGCAGTTTGGCGTAGGCTTAGTTAGTCAATGTAGTTTACATTCGTGCACTTCCAGCGAGTTGAGTGCCGTAGCCCCCACGACGACGGGGGAGAGCACCGCAAGCTACACTACGTCGCTAAGCACCGATACCCTGTACTGGGACGGCTCGAACGAAGCCAACTCCTCGCGCCCCCAGAGCATTAAATCGAAGTACGAGTATCACCACAGAAGCGGACCCCCTGAGCCGATTTACATCCATTACAACGCCACCAAGCCAAAATCTTGGGATAACTTGGCTACGAAAGCCATCGGGGGGTACGGGTTCGGCTACGGCTACTTAGACACGACGAAATGTGCCCCAGGGAAGCAACACAAATCGCCGCAGTACTTCAGAGTGTGCAGGGAAACGCACACAGGCCCGTCGACTTCGAACTACTCGCAGAGGAGGTACATACAACCTACCAAGTCTACCGAGAGTCTGCTCTCGGGGCCTAAGTACTCGAACGAAGCCCTTTCGGACTCGAGCCTCTCCTGCGAGTGCTTGGAAGCGGAAGACAATCGATTCTTTCGAAGCCCCACCGATTCCAATTACTATCGGAGACCTACTCGAGGTGTCGCAACCAGCTCGGAGGCTACAAGGCTCTAACAACTTACTGCCATTTTATTACATTTTTATTAGGTTTAACGTAGTAACGCATTAGTTAGCTCTTTAATCGCACACACCTCTCGGTTTGATCGAAACTTACGACTCATCGTAAACTCTAGCTTAATCACTTGTTTTTTATGTAGGACAATAAGCAAAAAACTAATTAAGCGCGTTTTATAGTTTTTAATACTTATGTGTCTTATTAAGAATTAAATGAATAAAAATTGATTTGCCGAAGATGAGAATTGTGCACCCCCGGAGACCGCGCGTGGCGCGCGCGCGCTCCATCTTTTGCTTTTTTCGAACAGTATTTTTTCTTGGGTCTTCGAAAAATTGAGGGTCGAGTACGATTTTAATAAACGGAGAGGAATTTAGAGGTGGAAGAAAAAAAAGAGATTTAATACGAAGGATGACGTGTGAAAATTTAATGTAAGATAAGGGAATAGAGTTGTTTTGAAATGGCGGCACCGGGCACTACGGCCGTCTCTCTCGCACGCGTAGCGGGGCGCGCGGGTGCGAGAGAGACGGCAGAAAAAGTGCGGCGATGGGGCGTAGTACGAAAAGTAACGCGAATACTGGGACCGCTTTTTAACGTAACGGCGTCACGGTGTGTGTTTGTGTTTTTAGGAGGAGAATAGTTTTTTTCTAAGCGAGCCCCAAAATCGGTTCTTCTCAGGAAATGCAAATGTTGCGATGTCAAAAAGAGGTGTTACTTTTACCAAGCCTGAAGAACCGACTTTTTTAAAGAGGATCAAAGAGCAAGTCGGGTACAAGGAGGGCCCCACCATCGAAACGAAAGTAGGTTATGGGTTACGATTTTCTTTGATTTGTTTTAAGTTTTAATGTTTGTAGAAGGAAGCCCTACAGCCTGCCGGTGAAGAGGATTTTGTCGATACAGCCGAAGAGCAACCTACCGTAGTAGTCCTCGAACCTGGTGATTTAACTGCAGAAGAGGCGACTTTCATTGAAAAGCGACGCAGACAAGGTACACAACTCCTTTTTCTCGTAATTACTTCAAAACAATCAAATTTCAAACACTAAAATTTACAATTAGTGCTTTATTGAAACATAACCTCAAATCCACCTTGTTTGGCAAATCGATCTCGCTCGAAACGAACTCGTTCGTTGCCACTCGTCAGAAAGCGAGTTTACAAAAGGATTTGGCGGGTAAAACATTTTTAAATCTTTCTAACTCCTGTTCGAATTAAAAAAGTTTCATTAAGTTGTCTCGCACAATGGCATTAGCGGGGGGAACGCTTTGGCGAAGTTTTTGGGCCGCCTCACGTGACCTGTTCGCGTCGAAAGCCTACCCCCCTTTTGGAGCGGAATGGTTCGGTCTGCGGGAAAACGGTATTATAACTCGGGCCGCCATTTTTAAATATTTTTTAATTTTTTTTTTCGCACGATTAATTTTTTCCTTCTCGCAGAAGAGGAAGAGGCGCCCGCCGATTTGAGCGCGCCGATTCTTTTCAAGGCGCCTTCGAAGAAGAGGTCCAAAGAGTCCCCCCAGCCGAAGACGAAGAGGCCGAAGAGCAGGGCTCCGTTGTCTTTCGACGAGGACGACGAGGAGCCGGTGAGTTATTTTGTATTTTCAAGGGCCCCGTTGCCGGTGGCGACGACGCTCTCTTGTTTTTTCGGAGGGCGATTCGAAAAAGCGCTTTTTTTACCGACGAAAGAGTTGTTTGCGGAAAAGTTATTTAAAAAAGGGTCGAGCACGTGGCGGCGGACTTGGGGCACGTGTTTTTCTGTACGTTTCGAAGGGGCAAGCAGAGAGGCGGTTTCTTTTTTTTTTGTTTTTTTGTTTTTGTAGCGTGGGGCTTTGTAAAAAGGACGGGAACGTCTCGGGGGGGACGTCGAGGAAAATTTATGCGGTACGGAGAAGAATACCATGAACAAAATGAGGTTCGGGCGTAACCATTCGGCGAAAGGGGGACGTCGGTTGTCCTTTCGAAAGCGACGTGGGGCGCGGTGCTTTTCGTCTTGGGCTCTTTTTAAATCTTTTTATTGTTCGCCCTTTACGCGGCGCTAGAGCGCTCTTTTGGTTAAAAGCGAAAGCGCGCGAATTTGAAATTTTGAATTTTTCGCGTTCGAAACGGCACGCCCGAGGAGAAAATCGAGGCGGCTTTTTTTTTCCTCGGCGAGCAATCAATAATAATCCTAATTGTTATAAATTTATGTGTGCGCTTACGTAATGAAAAAATTTTAAGACTTTGTCGAACGGAGCGCTACGTCACTGTGGTCACGTGACGTACCGTTAGACGCCATATTGGCAGTTTAGTGTAGCGTTAGGGGGGTTAGCCACAGCGCTCCTCGTTTCTCGCCCATTAAATAAAGAAAAACGCAATTGAAAACGTAAAATTAACCAAAAACTACGAATTAAAGTGTCGAATAAACAATTGTGGAACGTTTTAAATGTCGCGCTTCGTGTTTATGTTCGGGTATTTACGATCGTCTGCAACCTTCCATTGGCGGTGTTGAGGAATCGTGCAGCTGTTCGATGTCATCGTAAGCCGAAAAAATTCGTAAAACGAGGCGCGAACCCTTTCGTTTTCGATTATGTGCTAGACGCCCAAGGTGTTCCGAAGAGGGTACTCTGCCCCCCGGCAGCCGTCCGCAGTGAGTCATCGGTGGGTGCCCCACCGATTGTTATTAAATTTGCGGCCCTTACGTTGGCAGCACTGCTCTGTTTATTGTTATGATTTTCCACCAAGTCCTCAAAAGGGGGCTCCATGAAATTTAGAACTAACTTCTTGCTCCTACTCATTTATTGAAGTTTGTTGTTTTTTAGGCGCCCTCATAGGCTATGGCAGCTGTCGCCGAGATGGGTGAAGTAGACGAGATACATGCCAACGAAGACACGATCAAAGGTCTGTCAGATTAAGTCTTTAATTACGTATATTAAAGCTTAATTTAAAAAAATTAAGTTTAAAGTTTTGATTTTTTGTTGTAGTTAAAAAGGTATTCTATGTTAGTTTAACAATTTGCTTTTTAGATGGAGCCAGCATCAATGGTGATGTGTGCGATGAGAAGGAGCCCGAAGATGAACCAACCGAAGTGAATCTGAGCGAGGAACTTTCGGAGAACGACGTTGAGAGTGTAGACGATGAACCAGAGCCCGAATCAATTGATATAATACAGGAGATAAACGACGACGACGATGACGACAACGACAGTTCAAATGTAAACAGTGAGGCGGAAGAAGAAAAAGCTCCTCTTACTAATGGCATCGAGAGTCCCGAAGTCATCACTGATACAGATGAGAAAGACGACAAAACCATACACCTCGACGAATCCGACGACGTAGTCGTTTTGGACGATGTCAAAGAGAACGGCGAGGAACTCACAGATAACTCCGAAGAACCCACCGTTATAACTATTGATGATGGTGACAAGGCCGAAGAGGCGATCGCTCCTCGTCGGAGCACGAGGAATGCGAACAAAGAGAAAAAGCGCTATGTGGAGGTGGAAGAAGAGAAAAACAGAATCTCGGATGACTCCAGTTCTGATATTGAAGAGGTTTTACCTCAGGATCCTTTGGGTGAGTGCGAGCCCCCTTTGCACTTTGAGAAAGTCGTCAAAAAATCGAGACTCTCGAGTTCTACGATTGTGGTGAAGGACACCAAGTGTCTCGCAGAGATTGCTTCAAAAACTTCGGCCAATAACAATAAGAAAGAGCCTACTTTAGTGATTATTGATACTAATTCGATTTTGTCGGGCCGAGGCCCCATTCCGATAGCTCAGAAAGCAGCCGCTTCGACGCCCATCTCGAATTCTTTCTCGATGCTTCCCATGGCTCTTCCGGCTCAAGGTATTTATCCTGCCAACATGAGAGCTACCATCACACCGATTCCGATGAGCGCCCCTTCCGCGCCCAAGCAACCGCCCCCGCTGCCGGTGCTGCCCCAAGCGCCCGTTTTACCCACACTCACCGACGATATGTTTGTTGTCGAAGCGCCCTCTTTTATTGTGCCCTACGTCTACGAGAAACCCCCGATTAAAGATCTGAGGGAGTTCGTTAAAAACTTAGAGAGTGAGATTAAAAGTGAAGCGAAAGAGAGTGAAGGCTCCGAGGCGAAGAAAGAAGGTTCAAGCAGTGGAGACAACGAGAAAGAGAACGTTTCAAGTGCAGAGGATGGAGACTTGTCTATGTCTCTGATGGCTGAATTTCAGAAATCGCAGAGTTCCTGCTTTGAGAGTCCTTTAGGCAAATTTTTTATGGGTATAGGTTATAGTTTAGTGCAAGAAGCAGTACAAACTGACTTGTTAAAGCAACAAAAACGCAAAAGGGACCGCGAGAACGGCCAAAACAGCGATACAATTAAAACGATCTCTTCCCTCGTTAAAAATCTCGAGTACACTAAAGAGAATAACGAGCCCTATCGTATGGAGACGAAAAAGTGTGAATTTTGTAGCTTTAAGACTGAATCGAGCCTCGCCATGGCTTTCCACTTAGAGACGCCTCACATGAAGAATTACATTTACAGATGCAATTTTTGCTCGTACGAGGTACGTAGTCCACATGACATCCTCTTTCATATGGAGCTTCAGCATGGAGTTAGAGGGCGGCTAGAGCGAGCCCCCGCTTTCCACCAATGCCCGAATTGTCCCTTCGAAGACAATCAGAAAGGTAAACTCTCCAGGCACTCGGTGGCTTGTGCTCGAAAGTTCAAGCCAGATCGTAATCTGGAACCTCCTGCTGACTTCGAGCCGCCAGCCAAGATCCCTCGGGCTCCTCGTTTGAAGCAACAGGGCTTGGGCACGGCTGCTGCTGTTTATCAAGCAATGGCACGCAGTACACAGTATCAAATGATGTCGAAGATGGCCGGGAACTTGTCTGTGATGCAACGAGGCCGAGGAAGACCGACCTTAGGCAGTAACTCGTCAAAGCAGGTTCTTAGACCTCCTTCAGGCACCAGTATGCTGTATAAATCTCCTAGTATGTCGGGGGGTTCCGTTTTGGTACCTACAAACTATCAATTAAGCGGCAATCAATTATATCAGGTGAGTGCTTTATTAATTGTGTTCATCATAACTTTCTGGAAAAATCCTCAGTTCGGTTTTCGTTTTGTTAGTGTTACTTTAGAAATGATGTGTGTGTTAGGTGGTGGGTGGACAGGAGGTGGGCAGCCGTATTGGCCCGACTGGTGCGACAGCACTTCTGCCCAGTTTAACTGCCGCTCCTAATTCAATCACTATCCAGGTACGCAGGCTGCTTTGCTCTTTTCGGTGCAGTTTTCATTTAATTCACTAACAAACGGAACCTCCCTTATGCTTGTTTGATTTCCATTTTTTGCCTATCTTAAAAGTGTCTTAGGGATTTATTTTTTTACTAGGTTTATGTTTACTATCGTGTTTTGAATAGTTTGAAGTTGTTGACACACTAATTTGTGGTTACTTTGTCTTTTATATTAAATTAAATGTTATTAGTTCTTAATCGATTATTCTTAGTGATAATATTAATTAAATTTCTTTAGCAACAGGGGAATCAGGCTTTACCAAAGGCGAAGCCTTCTCAGCAACCGAGCATTTCAATAACACCTTTACCTCGAGGATCAGCTCCAGGAGCATCGACTGCCAAACCTGGCGATTCGAACTCTAAGAATTCGTTTGTGATCTGCGAGATTTGTGATGGTTATATTAAGGATTTGGAACAGCTTCGCAACCACATGCAATGGATACATAAAGTTAAGATACATCCGAAGATGATTTACAATAGACCTCCTCTCAACTGCCAAAAGTGCCAATTTCGTTTTTTCACCGATCAAGGATTGGAGAGGCATTTGTTAGGCTCGCACGGTTTGGTTACGTCAAGCATGCAGGAGGCTGCTAATCGGAGCAAGGATGCTGGCCGTTGCCCTGTCTGCGGACGCGTAAGTATCTCATTTATGGTTCGAGTGAAATTGAAACGATTTAATTTCGTAGGTGTATCAATGGAAGTTGCTTAATCACGTCGCTAGAGATCACAATATGACTTTGAAGCCGGCACATTTGTCGTATAAGTGCACAGTGTGTACGGCCACCTTTGGGATGTACAAACAATTTGAGAGCCACGTTTATTCAGCTCATAGTGTCGTAGCTAAGCGAGTCGTGGATAAAAAGAGTGCGTCAGCCACTTCTGCTTCAAGCTCTAAGACAGAATCTGTTTTAAAACCGTTGAAGATAAACGATGAGATTACGATCATCCCTCAGCCTGCTAAGGCGAGCAATGGGGCTGATAGCACCCCCTCGACTTCGGGGACGTCCATAAGTGTTCGTAGTAATGCCTTCAGCAACGGTAAGTGTGATCGGTTTTAAAAAGTTAGGTTAAATTATCGTTTTTGTTTAGGTTCTGGCGAGACACACACAGAAAGCACAAGATCAGAGCGTTTGTCGCGTCGCAAAACAACGCACGCTGATAACTGAGACTCTATACCTTCGTTTAGTGAAAATATAATAAGTGGTGTGTGGGTACTGTTCTCGGGATAGTTTTCGTCACACCTATGGGACTTCTCTCTTCGCTTTGTACGGTTTTTTAAAAAGGAAAAGAAACTACACGGACCAATTTTGGTGATTATTTTCTCATTATTCTCTTTCTTTTTGTGTTTTTTTTAATTGGTGTGTTATTTACGCCACACCACCACCGTATACATAAATAATATAATTTAGATTGTGACTAGCGAATTATTATAATAATCTCAATTTATTAAGTAATTGTAAAGGTATGAGTATTTATTTAATTGCGAAGTCGAGTAAGAAATTAAGAAACAAATATTCAAGCTGCGCTCGGTGCAGTCCTCTTATAAGAAGTATATTAAAACAAAGATATCGCACTGTAAAGTTTCCAATAGAAGAAAATACTATCAGTGTCTCAGTTTAATTTCTTCTGATACAAAAATAAAATTAATGTTTTTACTTTTGTAAAGTATTTATTTCCGTGCCTGCAATTGGATTTTAATTTTGTTTTAACCTTTGGGATTAAGCTTAACTTAAGTACACACACACACACAGACACGTTGTAAGAAAGGTTTTATGTATTTAAAGAGGAAAAACTTATATTAAAAAAAAGAAGCATTATTAAAATATAATTTCGGTGTATATGTATTTATAGATAGAATTCACAAATACTTTTGTAACATTTTTCTGTACCGTGTTCATTAAAGATACGTTATTTTATTAGTTATATGCTTGTACCAACAGTCTCTGTTGAGGTGGCGTTTAGTTTATTTAAGAGCAGGCCCTGTGCAATCACCGAACTATCATCGATGGCTTCCGAGGCATTCCGAAGTAACTCCATTAGGACCGATCTGCTATGCTTGGGGTTGTAGAACTTCAATTCGACTTCTTCGTGCCTGCAATTAATTGTAAGAGTGATTGGACTATGATTTTAAGGCAACTCACGAATCGTCTGAGGAACTTGTGCTGTTTGTGTCGACAACTCCTACTTCGTAGAGGACTGTTTTGATTATGTACCTACAAAGTTATTATGAAATAGTGGAGCTTATGGGGAGGTACTCACAGATCTGTGGAATTGGAAGGTTGCTCTTCCAAAGCCCATGCTCCAACTGCCACAGCCATTACACACATAATTATCTGGAATATTGCAATTTGAATTAATTGTTGAAATACACTTACTTAATTAAATGCTCACGATCTTATTCATTGTGGAATGCGATTGTAAACTTTTTCGTTTGGCATTTTAAGTGCGAGGAGTTTGTTCAATCCATTTGGACTTCTCCGTAACAATTAGCATGTCTAACTGTTAATCATGTGTTAAGTGTTTATTTAGGTTTTATTCCATGTAATTTGTTGTGTGCTTTTTAATTAGTCATTACTCTTAGTCTATCTGTTTAGCACTTTATTAATAAGCTAACAGCAAAGTTTTGTTCATTGCAAGGGTACGGTTTTCTTAATAATTACTTTACATTAGTTTTTAACGTATTTATTTATTAAAATTAATGTTTTTTATGTGTTTAAAAGCAGCATTTGGTAGAAATTAGTTGATTTAACTAGTATTACTGCGAAAATTTGAAATTGTTTATGATGTGGTTTTAAACTTCGGTAATGTTTCCTGTTAGTTCAGCCTTTCATTTTTAGATGGCGCCACATTAAAATCTTTGAATTTTTATTTTGCTCATTGGCTTGTCGAACGGTGACGTCACAAAAAGGTATTGATTTTTTTTTAAAGCTTCTTAAAATAATCGCTAGTGTAAAATAAGTAGCACCTTAACCTATGAAGTATGTTCGAATTCTAATTATATCTATCAAGTTATGAAAGGAAATGTGCTTGTGGGTTTGTAGCATTATATATTTAACAAAAATTATGTACAAGTCTTAATTGTTATGAGCAGGTGGAGGAACGGGTTCATAGGAACTCACTTGGGCAAAGTCCTCCGCACCAAGAATTATGAAGTCAAAATCATATCGCGAATGCCAGGACCTCAACGAATTACGTGGCACGAACTTAACGAAGTGGGTATTCCAAAGGGTACAACGGCTGTAGTGAATTTAGCTGGACAAAATGTATTAGATCCCACCCGTCGTTGGACTCCAGGTTTTAAGCAGAATGTGTGGAATTCTAGAGTTAAAACGAACCTGGCATTGGCCCAAGCCATTAACAATGCTGCAGTGAAGCCCTCCGTGTTTGTTACTATTTCGGGTGTTGGTATTTATCCACCTGACACGGAAACCGAGTACTCAGAGGAATCGCCAGGAAAAGAGGTGGATTTCTTATCGAAGCTTTGCATCGAATGGGAAAAGGCTGCGAAGCTACCAGGAGGTGCAGGTTGTCGAAATGTAATCGTTCGTAGTGGTGTGGTGTTGGGGAAGGATGGAGGAATGATTAAGCAATTGTATTTGCCTTTTTTCTTGGGGTTGGGTGGACCTGTTGGATCTGGAAATCAGTTTCTTCCTTGGATACATGTAGACGACGTAGCTAAGCTTATATGCTTTGCCATAGAAAGTGGGGAAATTGATGGAGTTTTAAATGGTGTGGCTCCACAAATCATAACCAACAAAGAATTTACGAAGGTAAATAGTTTATAGTATTACTGCAATAAATTTAATGTAGCTTTTAATTGTAGGCTTTTGCAAGTGCTTTGCATAGACCTGCAGTGTTTCCTTTACCAAGGTCTGTTTTAAACATAATCTTCCATGAGGAGAGAGCGAAGATGATAACGGAAGGTCAAAAGGTGATACCGAAACGCACACAAGCTCTAGGATACAAATATGTTTATCCTGACATAAAAGCAGCATGTCAGGCTCTAGTTGGGGCTTCTAAGAGTTAGCGTTAGTCAAATTGTTTAGTTTTTAGTATTTTTAAAATATTTATTACGACTGCAATTGTACTTTTTAATGATTAAAATTTATTATGTGTATTAGAATTTAAGCTTTGAAGATATATTCTTAATTTTGATAGTATTAACTTCTGGGTTTATTTGATAACTGAAAATTGTTGAAATTTTATATGTTTATCTGAATTGTGTTACAATGCTTTTGTGTTGTTATTCATTTAAAAATTATTTATAATATTTACGTTCGTTAGAATTAAGAATAATTGTTTTTAGTTTTTAATTAGTTTGCGCCTAAAAGTAGGCAACTTGGTAACCCTTTCATGCTTGCGCCGTAAAGAAAATCAATACTTTCAAGATCGATGTTTCGACCAATAGCGAGCGAGCTTTTTGTTTTCTTGGTAGACCCCACCACTCTTTATCTTTCACCGGCAGTCGAGGTGTAAACGATCTGGGATGTACATCTCGTGTTTAAAAAAAATAATTCTGTTCGGAGGGCGATTTCGAGATGAACGACTCTTCTTCCAGCTTCGGCGGCGACAGATCAATCTAAGCAACTTATGTATGTTTCTTTAATTTATTTTTTCTTTTGATGTAAAGAATTTATTACTTACCTACCTTTTTATAAATTTGATCTGCTATTATTTGTCACCCTAAAATATTTCTTACCGTCTTCTCTTTGAAGGTGACTTTGAAAATATATTTTAATGGGACACAAACGGCTCTCTTCTGCACTTCTTGTAGAAAAGATTACACGCTTAGTTATTCCCATTTCTTGCTCTTGCTACATTTAAGGCTTATTGTAAATGAATATTTGTTTTGTTTTTAGTTTTTAGTATCTCTGTTAAATAGGTTAATTAGATATAAAGGGGGCTGTATTGGATATTGGGAAATAAAAAAAAACTATTTATTACCTGTTGTTTCTTTTTAATTCGCTTCGGGCTTTTACATATAACTATTTGAACATTAAAAAATAAATTTTAAATTAATATTGTATCTACTTACTATTTATAAGGTTTAATACACTTAGTTTGTATAAGAACGCCATAGCTCAGTTGGTAAACGATCGCTTGTTTGTTCGAATAGGTCTCGGGTTCCATTCCCAGACGGAACCGAAATTTTTAAAAAGTTTTTAAGAAATATCCAACGAGCAACGAGCCGAACGAGACGAATGACGAATGACGAATGACTGTAGGATACTCGTGATTTGAAAAATATTTTTAAAAATCTCTAAGATAAACCCTCGGCCGACTCGGCCGACTCGGCCGACCGTAACTCGCGATTTGAAATTACATTTTTATTTATTTTGCCTAACCTTTTTTTTCCCGCCAAAAGTTTCGACTTACCTTTTCTCACTTCTGTACTCCTGTTACAAATCGACAAAATTTAGTGCATTTTGCCCAAGTTTTCTTCAAAATTTTTTGTTGCCTGCGGCTATATTTTTCTTAATTTTGCAAACCGAACGAAATTTTGTCAATTTGTATCAGGATCACATGATATATGAAGAGGTATTCGAAATCTAAAATTTTTTAAATCGTTTTATTACATTTTTGCAAAAATTTATTTTGCCTAACCTTTTTTTTCCCGCCAAAAGTTTCGACTTACCTTTTCTCACTTCTGTACTCCTGTTACAAATCGACAAAATTTAGTGCATTTTGCCCAAGTTTTCTTCAAAATTTTTTGTAGCCTGCGGCTATATTTTTCTTAATTTTGCAAACCGAACGAAATTTTGTCAATTTGTATCAGGATCACATGATATATGAAGAGGTATTCGAAATCTAAAATTTTTTAAATCGTTTTATTACATTTTTGCAAAAATTTATTTTGCCTAACCTTTTTTTTCCCGCCAAAAGTTTCGACTTACCTTTTCTCACTTCTGTACTCCTGTTACAAATCGATAAAATTTAGTGCATTTTGTCCAAGTTTTAATAAAATTAATAATAAGTAAAAATTAAAATAAAATTTTAAGTCGTTTAAATTAGTAATCTATATACTATTAATTTAAATATTATTTTTTAATATTCAAGTAGTTTTACATGTAAAAGCCCATCTCACTCTTGCTCTTGCTATTAATTTCTAATAATAGTCGGGTAACGATAAAGACTCTATTTTATATAAACATTTTTACATTTTCTTTTACAGTTTAAATAAATAAATAACAGGTGTTAGAAATAAACAAAAAATAACTTCAGAGTAATCTTTAAACAATCCAAGAAATTTAAGATTCAAATAACATTTATCTTCATTAACAAAATTTATCCTTGGATTGTTTAAAAGCAACTTTGAAAATAAAAAAATACAAATTAGAATTACAAATAGAGTGCAAGTTTCGAAGAAAAAATGTTACTATAACAACTAAAATAAACAATTGAAATCAATTTTGAATAGAACTGAAACTTGTAATTATTTTTTCAAATCAGAGCCACCCAAAGATGAAATTTAAAGTGAGTCTCAAATGTAGAAGAGTTACTCTAATTTATAAAATGTGTTCGTGAGGAAAGAAAATGTGAATTTCATCTTACCATTAGTAAATTCTTCAATCTTTGCCCCATATTTGGGGGCACATTATTTCTTTGTATCATAATAAAAATAGCTTTAAAATGATTTCAAAGCTGCAGTGGAAAAGATCAAATCCACCCATATATATTAAAAGCAAAATTGTTTTAAATAATTTTGAATTAATCGAAAAAGTGGTGACCAGACATTAACATTAACTTTTTCTTCGAAAAAACGTATTTGTATCAAAATGCGAAATAAATTTTTCGTAAACACACAAAAGAACTAACACAAATATAAAATATACATGGATGCGCATGATATTATTACAAACAATCTTCGTGTGATAAAAAATAAGGAACGTTGAAGATGGGATGATGTCTTCAATTTGTGCTCCTTCCAAAACGGCCTAGGTGTCCTCCAAGAGGTGGTTTTGAGAGCGACGATTACATGGAGCACTGCTGGTCCATGGAAATTGCCAGTTGCTCAACCCATCGAAGAGAAGAGAAGCGTGAAAATTTCGATGGGTGGACGGGTATTGGAACCATTTCGCCCCCACGTCGCTAGCGCAGCACCCCAAACACTAAAGCACTCGAGCCGCACTTTTCTGAAAAACTTAAAAAAATATATATAATTATATTACAACTACCCCAAATTTTTTGTAAATCAAGGGGTACGTTTTTTTGATTTATTTAGTTTTATCGAAAATTTTTATTTTAAAGGGGAAGCGCGGGGAAATGACACCGGTTATAGTCACTAGGGGTACGTAGGAACGTCCCCTCGCAATATAAAGCAATTCTATTTTTTTCATATTTTGCCAAAAAGACATGGGTTAAAACCCATCGATTTTGAATTTTCAAAACGTTTTCCCAAAGCTCTGGAATAGCACGCCTACGGTTTCTTAGGCCTATCCGAAGCCAAAAGGCTGCCAAATCCGATTCTGAATAGTTTTAAAGATCCGTCCACAAATAACGGCGCTACAATTTTTGAAAGTTCAAAATTGGCTCAAAATGAGCTCTAAAATCGCAAGTTTTAATTTCGAAAAAATTTAAAGTCGCACCCTATACATATTATACATGTATCTTATGTAAAAAGCCTCAGGATTCCGAATCCGTGTCGTTTGTAATGATTGGATCGAAAATAAGGGCGCTACGATTTTTTGTGAATCAAGGGGTACGTATTTCTATTGATTTAGTTTGTATCGAAAATTTTTATTTTAGAGGGAAGCGCGGGAAATGACACCGGTTATAGTCACTAGGGGTACGTAGGAACGTCCCTCGCAATATAAAGCAATTCTATTTTTTCATATTTTGCAAAAGACATGGGTTAAAACCCATCGATTTTGAATTTTCAAAACGTTTTCCCAAAGCTCTGGAATAGCACGCCTACGGTTTCTTAGGCCTATCCGAAGCCAAAAGGCTGCCAAATCCGATTCTGAATAGTTTTAAAGATCCGTCCACAAATAACGGCGCTACAATTTTTGAAAGTTCAAAATTGGCTCAAAATGAGCTCTAAAAATCGCAAGTTTTAATTTCGAAAAATTAACGTCGCACCCTATACATATTATACATGTATCTTATGTAAAAAGCCTCAGGATTCCGAATCCGTGTCGTTTGTAATGATTGGATCGAAAATAAGGGCGCTACGATTTTTTTGTGAATCAAGGGGTACGTATTTCTATTGATTTAGTTTGTATCGAAAATTTTTATTTTAGAGGGAAGCGCGGGAAATGACACCGGTTATAGTCACTAGGGGGACGTAGGAACGTCCCTCGCAATATAAAGCAATTCTATTTTTTCATATTTTGCAAAAGACATGGGTTAAAACCCATCGATTTTGAATTTTCAAAACGTTTTCCCAAAGCTCTGGAATAGCACGCCTACGGTTTCTTAGGCCTATCCGAAGCCAAAAGGCTGCCAAATCCGATTCTGAATAGTTTTAAAGATCCGTCCACAAATAACGGCGCTACAATTTTTGAAAGTTCAAAATTGGCTCAAAATGAGCTCTAAAAATCGCAAGTTTTAATTTCGAAAAATTAACGTCGCACCCTATACATATTATACATGTATCTTATGTAAAAAGCCTCAGGATTCCGAATCCGTGTCGTTTGTAATGATTGGATCGAAAATAAGGGCGCTACGATTTTTTGTGAATCAAGGGGTACGTATTTCTATTGATTTAGTTTGTATCGAAAATTTTTATTTTAGAGGAAGCGCGGGAAATGACACCGGTTATAGTCACTAGGGTACGTAGGAACGTCCCTCGCAATATAAAGCAATTCTATTTTTTCATATTTTGCCAAAAGACATGGGTTAAAACCCATCGATTTTGAATTTTCAAAACGTTTTCCCAAAGCTCTGGAATAGCACGCCTACGGTTTCTTAGGCCTATCCGAAGCCAAAAGGCTGCCAAATCCGATTCTGAATAGTTTTTAAAGATCCGTCCACAAATAACGGCGCTACAATTTTTGAAAGTTCAAAATTGGCTCAAAATGAGCTCTAAAAAACGCAAGTTTTAATTTCGAAAAATTAACGTCGCACCCTATACATATTATACATGTATCTTATGTAAAAAGCCTCAGGATTCCGAATCCGTGTCGTTTGTAATGATTGGATCGAAAATAAGGGCGCTACGATTTTTTGTGAATCAAGGGTACGTATTTCTATTGATTTAGTTTGTATCGAAAATTTTTATTTTAGAGGGAAGCGCGGGAAATGACACCGGTTATAGTCACTAGGGTACGTAGGAACGTCCCCTCGCAATATAAAGCAATTCTATTTTTTTCATATTTTGCAAAAAAACATGGGTTAAAACCCATCGATTTTGAATTTTCAAAACGTTTTCCCAAAGCTCTGGAATAGCACGCCTACGGTTTCTTAGGCCTATCCGAAGCCAAAAGGCTGCCAAATCCGATTCTGAATAGTTTTAAAGATCCGTCCACAAATAACGGCGCTACAATTTTTTGAAAGTTCAAAATTGGCTCAAAATGAGCTCTAAAAATCGCAATTTTTTAATTTCGAAAAATTAACGTCGCACCCTATACATATTATACATGTATCTTATGTAAAAAAGCCTCAGGATTCCGAATCCGTGTCGTTTGTAATGATTGGATCGAAAATAAGGGCGCTACGATTTTTTTTGTGAATCAAGGGGTACGTATTTCTATTGATTTAGTTTGTATCGAAAATTTTTATTTTAGAGGAAGCGCGGGAAATGACACCGGTTATAGTCACTAGGGGTACGTAGGAACGTCCCTCGCAATATAAAGCAATTCTATTTTTTCATTTTTCAAAAATACATGGGTTAAAACCCATCGATTTTGAATTTTCAAAACGTTTTCCCAAAGCTCTGGAATAGCACGCCTACGGTTTCTTAGGCCTATCCGAAGCCAAAAGGCTGCCAAATCCGATTCTGAATAGTTTTAAAGATCCGTCCACAAATAACGGCGCTACAATTTTTGAAAGTTCAAAATTGGCTCAAAATGAGCTCTAAAAATCGCAAGTTTTAATTTCGAAAAATTAACGTCGCACCCTATACATATTATACATGTATCTTATGTAAAAAGCCTCAGGATTCCGAATCCGTGTCGTTTGTAATGATTGGATCGAAAATAAGGGCGCTACGATTTTTTGTGAATCAAGGGTACGTATTTCTATTGATTTAGTTTGTATCGAAAATTTTTATTTTAGAGGAAGCGCGGGAAATGACACCGGTTATAGTCACTAGGGTACGTAGGAACGTCCCTCGCAATATAAAGCAATTCTATTTTTTCATATTTTCAAAAATACATGGGTTAAAACCCATCGATTTTGAATTTTCAAAACGTTTTCCCAAAGCTCTGGAATAGCACGCCTACGGTTTCTTAGGCCTATCCGAAGCCAAAAGGCTGCCAAATCCGATTCTGAATAGTTTTAAAGATCCGTCCACAAATAACGGCGCTACAATTTTTTGAAAGTTCAAAATTGGCTCAAAATGAGCTCTAAAAATCGCAATTTTTTAATTTCGAAAAATTAACGTCGCACCCTATACATATTATACATGTATCTTATGTAAAAAAGCCTCAGGATTCCGAATCCGTGTCGTTTGTAATGATTGGATCGAAAATAAGGGCGCTACGATTTTTTTTGTGAATCAAGGGGTACGTATTTCTATTGATTTAGTTTGTATCGAAAATTTTTATTTTAGAGGAAGCGCGGGAAATGACACCGGTTATAGTCACTAGGGGTACGTAGGAACGTCCCTCGCAATATAAAGCAATTCTATTTTTTCATATTTTGCCAAAATACATGGGTTAAAACCCATCGATTTTGAATTTTCAAAACGTTTTCCCAAAGCTCTGGAATAGCACGCCTACGGTTTCTTAGGCCTATCCGAAGCCAAAAGGCTGCCAAATCCGATTCTGAATAGTTTTTAAAGATCCGTCCACAAATAACGGCGCTACAATTTTTGAAAGTTCAAAATTGGCTCAAAATGAGCTCTAAAAATCGCAAGTTTTTTAAATTTTGAAAAATTAACGTCGCACCCTATACATATTATACATGTATCTTATGTAAAAAGCCTCAGGATTCCGAATCCGTGTCGTTTGTAATGATTGGATCGAAAATAAGGGCGCTACGATTTTTTGTGAATCAAGGGTACGTATTTCTATTGATTTAGTTTGTATCGAAAATTTTTATTTTAGAGGAAGCGCGGGAAATGACACCGGTTATAGTCACTAGGGGTACGTAGGAACGTCCCTCGCAATATAAAGCAATTCTATTTTTTTCATATTTTGCCAAAAAGACATGGGTTAAAACCCATCGATTTTGAATTTTCAAAACGTTTTCCCAAAGCTCTGAAATAGCACGCCTACAGTTTCTTAAGCCTATCCGAAGCCAAAAAGGCTGCCAAATCCGATTCTGAATAGTTTTTAAAGATCCGTCCACAAATAACGGCGCTACAATTTTTGAAAGTTCAAAATTGGCTCAAAATGAGCTCTAAAAATCGCAATTTTTTAATTTCGAAAAATTAACGTCGCACCCTATACATATTATACATGTATCTTATGTAAAAAAGCCTCAGAATTCCGAATCCGTGTCGTTTGTAATGATTGGATCGAAAATAAGGGCGCTACGATTTTTTTTGTGAATCAAGGGTACGTATTTCTATTGATTTAGTTTGTATCGAAAATTTTTATTTTAGAGGAAGCGCGGGAAATGACACCGGTTATAGTCACTAGGGGTACGTAGGAACGTCCCCTCGCAATATAAAGCAATTCTATTTTTTTCATATTTTGCCAAAAATACATGGGTTAAAACCCATCGATTTTGAATTTTCAAAACGTTTTCCCAAAGCTCTGGAATAGCACGCCTACGGTTTCTTAGGCCTATCCGAAGCCAAAAAGGCTGCCAAATCCGATTCTGAATAGTTTTTAAAGATCCGTCCACAAATAACGGCGCTACAATTTTTTGAAAGTTCAAAATTGGCTCAAAATGAGCTCTAAAAATCGCAAGTTTTTAATTTCGAAAAATTAACGTCGCACCCTATACATATTATACATGTATCTTATGTAAAAAAGCCTCAGGATTCCGAATCCGTGTCGTTTGTAATGATTGGATCGAAAATAAGGGCGCTACGATTTTTTTTGTGAATCAAGGGTACGTATTTCTATTGATTTAGTTTGTATCGAAAATTTTTATTTTAGAGGGGAAGCGCGGGGAAATGACACCGGTTATAGTCACTAGGGGTACGTAGGAACGTCCCCTCGCAATATAAAGCAATTCTATTTTTTTCATTATTTGCCAAAAATACATGGGTTAAAACCCATCGATTTTGAATTTTCAAAACGTTTTCCCAAAGCTCTGGAATAGCACGCCTACGGTTTCTTAGGCCTATCCGAAGCCAAAAAGGCTGCCAAATCCGATTCTGAATAGTTTTTAAAGATCCGTCCACAAATAACGGCGCTACAATTTTTTGAAAGTTCAAAATTGGCTCAAAATGAGCTCTAAAAATCGCAAGTTTTTAATTTCGAAAAATTAACGTCGCACCCTATACATATTATACATGTATCTTATGTAAAAAAGCCTCAGGATTCCGAATCCGTGTCGTTGTAATGATTGGATCGAAAATAAGGGCGCTAGATTTTTTTGTGAATCAAAAGGGGACGTATTTCTATTGATTTAGTTTGTATCGAAAATTTTTATTTTAGAGGGAAGCGCGGGAAATGACACCGGTTATAGTCACTAGGGGGACGTAGGAACGTCCCTCGCAATATAAAAACAATTCTATTTTTTCATTTTTTAAAAATACATGGGTTAAAACCCATCGATTTTGAATTTTCAAAACGTTTTCCCAAAGCTCTGGAATAGCACGCCTACGGTTTCTTAGGCCATCCGAAGCCAAAAAGGCTGCCAAATCCGATTCTGAATAGTTTTTAAAGATCCGTCCACAAATAACGGCGCTACAATTTTTGAAAGTTCAAAATTGGCTCAAAATGAGCTCTAAAAATCGCAAGTTTTAATTTCGAAAAATTAACGTCGCACCCTATACATATTATACATGTATCTTATGTAAAAAGCCTCAGGATTCCGAATCCGTGTCGTTTGTAATGATTGGATCGAAAATAAGGGCGCTACGATTTTTTGTGAATCAAGGGTACGTATTTCTATTGATTTAGTTTGTATCGAAAATTTTTATTTTAGAGGAAGCGCGGGAAATGACACCGGTTATAGTCACTAGGGGTACGTAGGAACGTCCCTCGCAATATAAAGCAATTCTATTTTTTCATATTTTGCCAAAAAAACATGGGTTAAAACCCATCGATTTTGAATTTTCAAAACGTTTTCCCAAAGCTCTGGAATAGCACGCCTACGGTTTCTTAGGCCTATCCGAAGCCAAAAGGCTGCCAAATCCGATTCTGAATAGTTTTAAAGATCCGTCCACAAATAACGGCGCTACAATTTTTGAAAGTTCAAAATTGGCTCAAAATGAGCTCTAAAAATCGCAAGTTTTAATTTCGAAAAATTAACGTCGCACCCTATACATATTATACATGTATCTTATGTAAAAAGCCTCAGGATTCCGAATCCGTGTCGTTTGTAATGATTGGATCGAAAATAAGGGCGCTACGATTTTTTGTGAATCAAGGGTACGTATTTCTATTGATTTAGTTTGTATCGAAAATTTTTATTTTAGAGGAAGCGCGGGAAATGACACCGGTTATAGTCACTAGGGGTACGTAGGAACGTCCCTCGCAATATAAAGCAATTCTATTTTTTCATTTTTGCCAAAAATACATGGGTTAAAACCCATCGATTTTGAATTTTCAAAACGTTTTCCCAAAGCTCTGGAATAGCACGCCTACGGTTTCTTAGGCCTATCCGAAGCCAAAAGGCTGCCAAATCCGATTCTGAATAGTTTTAAAGATCCGTCCACAAATAACGGCGCTACAATTTTTGAAAGTTCAAAATTGGCTCAAAATGAGCTCTAAAAATCGCAAGTTTTAATTTCGAAAAATTAACGTCGCACCCTATACATATTATACATGTATCTTATGTAAAAAGCCTCAGGATTCCGAATCCGTGTCGTTTGTAATGATTGGATCGAAAATAAGGGCGCTACGATTTTTTGTGAATCAAGGGTACGTATTTCTATTGATTTAGTTTGTATCGAAAATTTTTATTTTAGAGGAAGCGCGGGAAATGACACCGGTTATAGTCACTAGGGGTACGTAGGAACGTCCCCTCGCAATATAAAGCAATTCTATTTTTTTCATATTTTGGCCAAAATACATGGGTTAAAACCCATCGATTTTGAATTTTCAAAACGTTTTCCCAAAGCTCTGGAATAGCACGCCTACGGTTTCTTAGGCCTATCCGAAGCCAAAAAGGCTGCCAAATCCGATTCTGAATAGTTTTTAAAGATCGGTCCACAAATAACGGCGCTACAATTTTTTGAAAGTTCAAAATTGGCTCAAAATGAGCTCTAAAAATCGCAATTTTTTAATTTCGAAAAATTAACGTCGCACCCTATACATATTATACATGTATCTTATGTAAAAAAGCCTCAGGATTCCGAATCCGTGTCGTTTGTAATGATTAGATCGAAAATAAGGGCGCTACGATTTTTTGTGAATCAAGGGTACGTATTTCTATTGATTTAGTTTGTATCGAAAATTTTTATTTTAGAGGAAGCGCGGGAAATGACACCGGTTATAGTCACTAGGGGTACGTAGGAACGTCCCTCGCAATATAAAGCAATTCTATTTTTTCATTTTTGCCAAAATACATGGGTTAAAACCCATCGATTTTGAATTTTCAAAACGTTTTCCCAAAGCTCTGGAATAGCACGCCTACGGTTTCTTAGGCCTATCCGAAGCCAAAAGGCTGCCAAATCCGATTCTGAATAGTTTTAAAGATCCGTCCACAAATAACGGCGCTACAATTTTTGAAAGTTCAAAATTGGCTCAAAATGAGCTCTAAAAATCGCAAGTTTTAATTTCGAAAAATTAACGTCGCACCCTATACATATTATACATGTATCTTATGTAAAAAGCCTCAGGATTCCGAATCCGTGTCGTTTGTAATGATTGGATCGAAAATAAGGGCGCTACGATTTTTTGTGAATCAAGGGTACGTATTTCTATTGATTTAGTTTGTATCGAAAATTTTTATTTTAGAGGAAGCGCGGGAAATGACACCGGTTATAGTCACTAGGGGTACGTAGGAACGTCCCTCGCAATATAAAGCAATTCTATTTTTTCATTTTTATCCAAAATACATGGGTTAAAACCCATCGATTTTGAATTTTCAAAACGTTTTCCCAAAGCTCTGGAATAGCACGCCTACGGTTTCTTAGGCCTATCCGAAGCCAAAAGGCTGCCAAATCCGATTCTGAATAGTTTTAAAGATCCGTCCACAAATAACGGCGCTACAATTTTTGAAAGTTCAAAATTGGCTCAAAATGAGCTCTAAAAATCGCAAGTTTTAATTTCGAAAAATTAACGTCGCACCCTATACATATTATACATGTATCTTATGTAAAAAGCCTCAGGATTCCGAATCCGTGTCGTTTGTAATGATTGGATCGAAAATAAGGGCGCTACGATTTTTTGTGAATCAAGGGTACGTATTTCTATTGATTTAGTTTGTATCGAAAATTTTTATTTTAGAGGAAGCGCGGGAAATGACACCGGTTATAGTCACTAGGGGTACGTAGGAACGTCCCTCGCAATATAAAGCAATTCTATTTTTTCATTTTTCCAAAAATACATGGGTTAAAACCCATCGATTTTGAATTTTCAAAACGTTTTCCCAAAGCTCTGGAATAGCACGCCTACGGTTTCTTAGGCCTATCCGAAGCCAAAAGGCTGCCAAATCCGATTCTGAATAGTTTTAAAGATCCGTCCACAAATAACGGCGCTACAATTTTTGAAAGTTCAAAATTGGCTCAAAATGAGCTCTAAAAATCGCAAGTTTTAATTTCGAAAAATTAACGTCGCACCCTATACATATTATACATGTATCTTATGTAAAAAGCCTCAGGATTCCGAATCCGTGTCGTTTGTAATGATTGGATCGAAAATAAGGGCGCTACGATTTTTTGTGAATCAAGGGGGACGTATTTCTATTGATTTAGTTTGTATCGAAAATTTTTATTTTAGAGGGAAGCGCGGGAAATGACACCGGTTATAGTCACTAGGGTACGTAGGAACGTCCCTCGCAATATAAAGCAATTCTATTTTTTCATTTTTATCAAAAATACATGGGTTAAAACCCATCGATTTTGAATTTTCAAAACGTTTTCCCAAAGCTCTGGAATAGCACGCCTACGGTTTCTTAGGCCTATCCGAAGCCAAAAGGCTGCCAAATCCGATTCTGAATAGTTTTTAAAGATCCGTCCACAAATAACGGCGCTACAATTTTTGAAAGTTCAAAATTGGCTCAAAATGAGCTCTAAAATCGCAAGTTTTTAATTTCGAAAAAATTTAAAGTCGCACCCTATACATATTATACATGTATCTTATGTAAAAAGCCTCAGGATTCCGAATCCGTGTCGTTTGTAATGATTGGATCGAAAATAAGGGCGCTACGATTTTTTGTGAATCAAGGGGTACGTATTTCTATTGATTTAGTTTGTATCGAAAATTTTTATTTTAGAGGGAAGCGCGGGGAAATGACACCGGTTATAGTCACTAGGGTACGTAGGAACGTCCCTCGCAATATAAAGCAATTCTATTTTTTCATATTTTCAAAATACATGGGTTAAAACCCATCGATTTTGAATTTTCAAAACGTTTTCCCAAAGCTCTGGAATAGCACGCCTACGGTTTCTTAGGCCTATCCGAAGCCAAAAGGCTGCCAAATCCGATTCTGAATAGTTTTTAAAGATCCGTCCACAAATAACGGCGCTACAATTTTTGAAAGTTCAAAATTGGCTCAAAATGAGCTCTAAAATCGCAAGTTTTTAATTTCGAAAAAATTTAAAGTCGCACCCTATACATATTATACATGTATCTTATGTAAAAAGCCTCAGGATTCCGAATCCGTGTCGTTTGTAATGATTGGATCGAAAATAAGGGCGCTACGATTTTTTTTGTGAATCAAGGGGTACGTATTTCCATTGATTTAGTTTGTATCGAAAATTTTTATTTTAGAGGGAAGCGCGGGAAATGACACCGGTTATAGTCACTAGGGTACGTAGGAACGTCCCTCGCAATATAAAGCAATTCTATTTTTTCATTTTTATCAAAAAAACATGGGTTAAAACCCATCGATTTTGAATTTTCAAAACGTTTTCCCAAAGCTCTGGAATAGCACGCCTACGGTTTCTTAGGCCTATCCGAAGCCAAAAGGCTGCCAAATCCGATTCTGAATAGTTTTTAAAGATCCGTCCACAAATAACGGCGCTACAATTTTTGAAAGTTCAAAATTGGCTCAAAATGAGCTCTAAAATCGCAAGTTTTTAATTTCGAAAAAATTTAAAGTCGCACCCTATACATATTATACATGTATCTTATGTAAAAAGCCTCAGGATTCCGAATCCGTGTCGTTTGTAATGATTGGATCGAAAATAAGGGCGCTACGATTTTTTTTGTGAATCAAGGGGTACGTATTTCTATTGATTTAGTTTGTATCGAAAATTTTTATTTTAGAGGGAAGCGCGGGGGAAAAGACACCGGTTATAGTCACTAGGGTACGTAGGAACGTCCCTCGCAATATAAAGCAATTCTATTTTTTCATTTTTTCTCAAAAAGACATGGGTTAAAACCCATCGATTTTGAATTTTCAAAACGTTTTCCCAAAGCTCTGGAATAGCACGCCTACGGTTTCTTAGGCCTATCCGAAGCCAAAAAGGCTGCCAAATCCGATTCTGAATAGTTTTAAAGATCCGTCCACAAATAACGGCGCTACAATTTTTGAAAGTTCAAAATTGGCTCAAAATGAGCTCTAAAATCGCAAGTTTTTAATTTCGAAAATTAACGTCGCACCCTATACATATTATACATGTATCTTATGTAAAAAAGCCTCAGGATTCCGAATCCGTGTCGTTTGTAATGATTGGATCGAAAATAAGGGCGCTACGATTTTTTTTGTGAATCAAGGGGTACGTATTTCTATTGATTTAGTATGTATCGAAAATTTTTATTTTAGAGGGAAGCGCGGGGAAATGACACCGGTTATAGTCACTAGGGTACGTAGGAACGTCCCTCGCAATATAAAGCAATTCTATTTTTTCATATTTTGCAAAAGACATGGGTTAAAACCCATCGATTTTGAATTTTCAAAACGTTTTCCCAAAGCTCTGGAATAGCACGCCTACGGTTTCTTAGGCCTATCCGAAGCCAAAAAAGGGTGCCAAATCCGATTCTGAATAGTTTTTTAAAAATCCGTCCACAAATAACGGCGCTACAATTTTTGAAAGTTCAAAATTGGCTCAAAATGAGCTCTAAAATCGCAGTTTTTAATTTCGAAAAATTAACGTCGCACCCTATACATATTATACATGTATCTTATGTAAAAAAGCCTCAGGATTCCGAATCCGTGTCGTTTGTAATGATTGGATCGAAAATAAGGGCGCTACGATTTTTTTTGTGAATCAAGGGGTACGTATTTCTATTGATTTAGTTTGTATCGAAAATTTTTATTTTAGAGGGGAAGCGCGGGGAAATGACACCGGTTATAGTCACTAGGGGTACGTAGGAACGTCCCCTCGCAATATAAAGCAATTCTATTTTTTTCATATTTTGCCAAAAAGACATGGGTTAAAACCCATCGATTTTGAATTTTCAAAACGTTTTCCCAAAGCTCTGGAATAGCACGCCTACGGTTTCTTAGGCCTATCCGAAGCCAAAAGGCTGCCAAATCCGATTCTGAATAGTTTTTAAAGATCCGTCCACAAATAACGGCGCTACAATTTTTTGAAAGTTCAAAATTGGCTCAAAATGAGCTCTAAAATCGCAATTTTTTAATTTCGAAAAATTAACGTCGCACCCTATACATATTATACATGTATCTTATGTAAAAAAGCCTCAGGATTCCGAATCCGTGTCGTTTGTAATGATTGGATCGAAAATAAGGGCGCTACGATTTTTTTTGTGAATCAAGGGGTACGTATTTCTATTGATTTAGTTTGTATCGAAAATTTTTATTTTAGAGGGGAAGCGCGGGGAAATGACACCGGTTATAGTCACTAGGGGGACGTAGGAACGTCCCTCGCAATATAAAGCAATTCTATTTTTTTCATTTTTTGCCAAAAATACATGGGTTAAAACCCATCGATTTTGAATTTTCAAAACGTTTTCCCAAAGCTCTGGAATAGCACGCCTACGGTTTCTTAGGCCTATCCGAAGCCAAAAGGCTGCCAAATCCGATTCTGAATAGTTTTAAAGATCCGTCCACAAATAACGGCGCTACAATTTTTTGAAAGTTCAAAATTGGCTCAAAATGAGCTCTAAAAAACGCAATTTTTTAATTTCGAAAAATTAACGTCGCACCCTATACATATTATACATGTATCTTATGTAAAAAAGCCTCAGGATTCCGAATCCGTGTCGTTTGTAATGATTGGATCGAAAATAAGGGCGCTACGATTTTTTTTGTGAATCAAGGGGTACGTATTTCTATTGATTTAGTTTGTATCGAAAATTTTTATTTTAGAGGGGAAGCGCGGGGAAATGACACCGGTTATAGTCACTAGGGGTACGTAGGAACGTCCCTCGCAATATAAAGCAATTCTATTTTTTCATTTTTCAAAAAAACATGGGTTAAAACCCATCGATTTTGAATTTTCAAAACGTTTTCCCAAAGCTCTGGAATAGCACGCCTACGGTTTCTTAGGCCTATCCGAAGCCAAAAAGGCTGCCAAATCCGATTCTGAATAGTTTTTAAAGATCCGTCCACAAATAACGGCGCTACAATTTTTTGAAAGTTCAAAATTGGCTCAAAATGAGCTCTAAAATCGCAATTTTTTAATTTCGAAAAATTAACGTCGCACCCTATACATATTATACATGTATCTTATGTAAAAAAGCCTCAGGATTCCGAATCCGTGTCGTTTGTAATGATTGGATCGAAAATAAGGGCGCTACGATTTTTTTGTGAATCAAGGGGTACGTATTTCTATTGATTTAGTTTGTATCGAAAATTTTTATTTTAGAGGGGAAGCGCGGGAAAATGACACCGGTTATAGTCACTAGGGGTACGTAGGAACGTCCCTCGCAATATAAAGCAATTCTATTTTTTCATTATTTGCCAAAATACATGGGTTAAAACCCATCGATTTTGAATTTTCAAAACGTTTTCCCAAAGCTCTGGAATAGCACGCCTACGGTTTCTTAGGCCTATCCGAAGCCAAAAAAGGGTGCCAAATCCGATTCTGAATAGTTTTTAAAGATCCGTCCACAAATAACGGCGCTACAATTTTTGAAAGTTCAAAATTGGCTCAAAATGAGCTCTAAAATCGCAAGTTTTTAATTTCGAAAATTAACGTCGCACCCTATACATATTATACATGTATCTTATGTAAAAAGCCTCAGGATTCCGAATCCGTGTCGTTTGTAATGATTGGATCGAAAATAAGGGCGCTACGATTTTTTGTGAATCAAGGGGTACGTATTTCTATTGATTTAGTTTGTATCGAAAATTTTTATTTTAGAGGGAAGCGCGGGGAAATGACACCGGTTATAGTCACTAGGGTACGTAGGAACGTCCCTCGCAATATAAAGCAATTCTATTTTTTCATTTTTGCAAAAATACATGGGTTAAAACCCATCGATTTTGAATTTTCAAAACGTTTTCCCAAAGCTCTGGAATAGCACGCCTACGGTTTCTTAGGCCTATCCGAAGCCAAAAGGCTGCCAAATCCGATTCTGAATAGTTTTAAAGATCCGTCCACAAATAACGGCGCTACAATTTTTGAAAGTTCAAAATTGGCTCAAAATGAGCTCTAAAAATCGCAAAATTTTAATTTCGAAAAATTAACGTCGCACCCTATACATATTATACATGTATCTTATGTAAAAAAGCCTCAGAAGTCCGAATCCGTGTCGTTTGTAATGATTGGATCGAAAATAAGGGCGCTACGATTTTTTTTGTGAATCAAGGGGTACGTATTTCTATTGATTTAGTTTGTATCGAAAATTTTTATTTTAGAGGAAGCGCGGGAAATGACACCGGTTATAGTCACTAGGGGTACGTAGGAACGTCCCCTCGCAATATAAAGCAATTCTATTTTTTTCATTATTTGCCAAAAATACATGGGTTAAAACCCATCGATTTTGAATTTTCAAAACGTTTTCCCAAAGCTCTGGAATAGCACGCCTACGGTTTCTTAGGCCTATCCGAAGCCAAAAAGGCTGCCAAATCCGATTCTGAATAGTTTTTAAAGATCCGTCCACAAATAACGGCGCTACAATTTTTTGAAAGTTCAAAATTGGCTCAAAATGAGCTCTAAAAATCGCAAGTTTTTAATTTCGAAAAATTAACGTCGCACCCTATACATATTATACATGTATCTTATGTAAAAAAGCCTCAGGATTCCGAATCCGTGTCGTTTGTAATGATTGGATCGAAAATAAGGGCGCTACGATTTTTTGTGAATCAAGGGTACGTATTTCTATTGATTTAGTTTGTATCGAAAATTTTTATTTTAGAGGAAGCGCGGGAAATGACACCGGTTATAGTCACTAGGGGTACGTAGGAACGTCCCTCGCAATATAAAGCAATTCTATTTTTTCATTTTTGCCAAAAATACATGGGTTAAAACCCATCGATTTTGAATTTTCAAAACGTTTTCCCAAAGCTCTGGAATAGCACGCCTACGGTTTCTTAGGCCTATCCGAAGCCAAAAGGCTGCCAAATCCGATTCTGAATAGTTTTAAAGATCCGTCCACAAATAACGGCGCTACAATTTTTGAAAGTTCAAAATTGGCTCAAAATGAGCTCTAAAAATCGCAAGTTTTAATTTCGAAAAATTAACGTCGCACCCTATACATATTATACATGTATCTTATGTAAAAAGCCTCAGGATTCCGAATCCGTGTCGTTTGTAATGATTGGATCGAAAATAAGGGCGCTACGATTTTTTGTGAATCAAGGGTACGTATTTCTATTGATTTAGTTTGTATCGAAAATTTTTATTTTAGAGGAAGCGCGGGAAATGACACCGGTTATAGTCACTAGGGGTACGTAGGAACGTCCCTCGCAATATAAAGCAATTCTATTTTTTCATATTTTGCCAAAAATACATGGGTTAAAACCCATCGATTTTGAATTTTCAAAACGTTTTCCCAAAGCTCTGGAATAGCACGCCTACGGTTTCTTAGGCCTATCCGAAGCCAAAAGGCTGCCAAATCCGATTCTGAATAGTTTTTTAAAAATCCGTCCACAAATAACGGCGCTACAATTTTTGAAAGTTCAAAATTGGCTCAAAATGAGCTCTAAAAATCGCAAGTTTTAATTTCGAAAAATTAACGTCGCACCCTATACATATTATACATGTATCTTATGTAAAAAGCCTCAGGATTCCGAATCCGTGTCGTTTGTAATGATTGGATCGAAAATAAGGGCGCTACGATTTTTTGTGAATCAAGGGGTACGTATTTCTATTGATTTAGTTTGTATCGAAAATTTTTATTTTAGAGGAAGCGCGGGAAATGACACCGGTTATAGTCACTAGGGGTACGTAGGAACGTCCCTCGCAATATAAAGCAATTCTATTTTTTCATTATTTGCCAAAAAACATGGGTTAAAACCCATCGATTTTGAATTTTCAAAACGTTTTCCCAAAGCTCTGGAATAGCACGCCTACGGTTTCTTAGGCCTATCCGAAGCCAAAAGGCTGCCAAATCCGATTCTGAATAGTTTTAAAGATCCGTCCACAAATAACGGCGCTACAATTTTTGAAAGTTCAAAATTGGCTCAAAATGAGCTCTAAAAATCGCAAGTTTTAATTTCGAAAAATTAACGTCGCACCCTATACATATTATACATGTATCTTATGTAAAAAGCCTCAGGATTCCGAATCCGTGTCGTTTGTAATGATTGGATCGAAAATAAGGGCGCTACGATTTTTTGTGAATCAAGGGGTACGTATTTCTATTGATTTAGTTTGTATCGAAAATTTTTATTTTAGAGGAAGCGCGGGAAATGACACCGGTTATAGTCACTAGGGGTACGTAGGAACGTCCCTCGCAATATAAAGCAATTCTATTTTTTCATTATTTTGCCAAAAATACATGGGTTAAAACCCATCGATTTTGAATTTTCAAAACGTTTTCCCAAAGCTCTGGAATAGCACGCCTACGGTTTCTTAGGCCTATCCGAAGCCAAAAGGCTGCCAAATCCGATTCTGAATAGTTTTAAAGATCCGTCCACAAATAACGGCGCTACAATTTTTGAAAGTTCAAAATTGGCTCAAAATGAGCTCTAAAAATCGCAAGTTTTTTAAATTTTGAAAAATTAACGTCGCACCCTATACATATTATACATGTATCTTATGTAAAAAGCCTCAGGATTCCGAATCCGTGTCGTTTGTAATGATTGGATCGAAAATAAGGGCGCTACGATTTTTTTGTGAATCAAGGGTACGTATTTCTATTGATTTAGTTTGTATCGAAAATTTTTATTTTAGAGGGAAGCGCGGGAAATGACACCGGTTATAGTCACTAGGGTACGTAGGAACGTCCCCTCGCAATATAAAGCAATTCTATTTTTTTCATATTTTGCCAAAAAGACATGGGTTAAAACCCATCGATTTTGAATTTTCAAAACGTTTTCCCAAAGCTCTGGAATAGCACGCCTACGGTTTCTTAGGCCTATCCGAAGCCAAAAAGGCTGCCAAATCCGATTCTGAATAGTTTTAAAGATCCGTCCACAAATAACGGCGCTACAATTTTTGAAAGTTCAAAATTGGCTCAAAATGAGCTCTAAAATCGCAAGTTTTAATTTCGAAAATTAACGTCGCACCCTATACATATTATACATGTATCTTATGTAAAAAAGCCTCAGGATTCCGAATCCGTGTCGTTTGTAATGATTGGATCGAAAATAAGGGCGCTACGATTTTTTGTGAATCAAGGGGTACGTATTTCTATTGATTTAGTTTGTATCGAAAATTTTTATTTTAGAGGGAAGCGCGGGAAATGACACCGGTTATAGTCACTAGGGTACGTAGGAACGTCCCTCGCAATATAAAGCAATTCTATTTTTTCATATTTTCAAAAAGACATGGGTTAAAACCCATCGATTTTGAATTTTCAAAACGTTTTCCCAAAGCTCTGGAATAGCACGCCTACGGTTTCTTAGGCCTATCCGAAGCCAAAAGGCTGCCAAATCCGATTCTGAATAGTTTTAAAGATCCGTCCACAAATAACGGCGCTACAATTTTTGAAAGTTCAAAATTGGCTCAAAATGAGCTCTAAAATCGCAAGTTTTTTAATTTCGAAAAAATTTAAAGTCGCACCCTATACATATTATACATGTATCTTATGTAAAAAGCCTCAGGATTCCGAATCCGTGTCGTTTGTAATGATTGGATCGAAAATAAGGGCGCTACGATTTTTTTGTGAATCAAGGGTACGTATTTCTATTGATTTAGTTTGTATCGAAAATTTTTATTTTAGAGGGAAGCGCGGGAAATGACACCGGTTATAGTCACTAGGGGTACGTAGGAACGTCCCTCGCAATATAAAGCAATTCTATTTTTTCATTTTTGCAAAAAGACATGGGTTAAAACCCATCGATTTTGAATTTTCAAAACGTTTTCCCAAAGCTCTGGAATAGCACGCCTACGGTTTCTTAGGCCTATCCGAAGCCAAAAGGCTGCCAAATCCGATTCTGAATAGTTTTTAAAGATCCGTCCACAAATAACGGCGCTACAATTTTTGAAAGTTCAAAATTGGCTCAAAATGAGCTCTAAAATCGCAAGTTTTTAATTTCGAAAAATTAACGTCGCACCCTATACATATTATACATGTATCTTATGTAAAAAGCCTCAGGATTCCGAATCCGTGTCGTTTGTAATGATTGGATCGAAAATAAGGGCGCTACGATTTTTTGTGAATCAAGGGTACGTATTTCTATTGATTTAGTTTGTATCGAAAATTTTTATTTTAGAGGGAAGCGCGGGAAATGACACCGGTTATAGTCACTAGGGTACGTAGGAACGTCCCCCCGCAATATAAAGCAATTCTATTTTTTCATTTTTGCCAAAAATACATGGGTTAAAACCCATCGATTTTGAATTTTCAAAACGTTTTCCCAAAGCTCTGGAATAGCACGCCTACGGTTTCTTAGGCCTATCCGAAGCCAAAAAGGCTGCCAAATCCGATTCTGAATAGTTTTTAAAGATCCGTCCACAAATAACGGCGCTATAATTTTTTTAAAGTTCAAAATTGGCCCAAAATGAGCTCTAAAAATCGCAATTTTTTATTTTCGAAAAATTAACGTCGCACCCTATACATATTATACATGTATCTTATGTAAAAAAGCCTCAGGATTCCGAATCCGTGTCGTTTGTAATGATTGGATCGAAAATAAGGGCGCTACGATTTTTTTTGTAAATCAAGGGGTACGTTTTTTATTTATTCAGTTTTATCGAAAATATTTATTTTATAACGAGAGTGCCGAAAAATGACACCGGCTATAGTTACGAGGGGTACGTAAGAACGTCCCCTCGCAATATAAAACAATTCTATTTTTTCATTTTTGGGGGAATGTTCCTACGTACCCCTAGTATCTATATCCGGAGCCATTCCCCCTTGTTATCCCTCTAACACAAAAAATTTCGCCCCATTTTGAAAAAAAACAAATTTGCTTTATAGACAAAGAAAAAGAAATAATAAAATTCCAAGTACCTGGAGCCTACCTGTTGTCTCTGCAAGCAGCTGGAAAAAACCATTGTCCGAAACACTTTCAGATCCCGAATTGTACAAGTACAAGCGCAAGAGCTAGCACTACTTCCATAAATTGTCCATCTAAAGAGGGTTGAAGGTGGCGTGATATCTCTTCATGTATCTATATTTCATCCTGTAAAATAAAGAAAGAATACACTCTTATCTTAAAAATTTCAAAAAAACAACGTATATTTAAAAAGAAATGTGTAAAATTAATATTTACCCTAGATTAAAGGATGCAATAGAATTAAAAGCATGTATTTAGACCGAAACACAACTGTTTGTCTTCACTTTACATTTAACAATGACTCAAAGATCGAACTTGTTATGTGAAAGCTGATATACGTCATATCATTGACCCACAAGTCAAATTGCTTGTAATCAAAAGGGATAATGCCTGATAATTTGTTTTTGAACGTTATCGATATCTAAGGCTTCTACTGTTTAATTTGATAATTGATAAACAATTAATTAAAATACTTTTAAGTACTAATGCACCAAACAAAAATTGATTAACATTTCACGAAATATGATAAATGAAATGGAATTACTTGTGGTTGGTTTCAGGAACAATTATTAGGAAATTGGAATCTCGAAACTACTATGAAAGTACTGGTCTGGAGCCCTAAAACGGTAACCAACATATGTATTAAAATAAAGAGTGTACCTATTAAAATAGAAGGTGTATCGATTAGGATATAGGAGGAATATTGATTAACAGAGAAGATGTACAATACTATATGTTAAAATGATAGCATACCTTAAATATCTGTTTAACTTCGTTTCACATCTCATAGAGGTTTAAAAAAGCGATTGTGCTTTCTAACATCTCTGCATTAATCGACTCCAATCCAGCATTAGTCTCGCAAGCCATTTGCACGTTATTTTGCCTAAGATATAATAACTTGTCCAATCTTCTAAAGTTAAACGTACTTTCGTAAGACATCTTTTGATGGTATGCAATTTTTCACTTCGGTTAGGTGTGGATTTGTCTTAAGTACTACAAAAATTGTTTAATATCTTTATCGTATTTTCTAAATTAGACATACCCAATATTATCTTAGGAATGATCCTTTCCTATTTCCACGGATCATTTTCTTCCAAATATATCTAAAACCTGAAGGTCACCCGCATCGGCTACTAAATCTACGCATCGTACCTTAGAGAATTGCAGAGTTGTATTAATTTTAAAACACCTAATCATTAATAATTATCAAATTTAAGTTAAAGAATTCACAACACATTATGACATTACAAATGGGAGTTATAAAAGCACCAACCCACACCTACTACCAAATTCAATGAATGTTCCTAAATCAGACTTCTGAAAGTAACTGTAATCGATAATCGACAACATTGAATTAATCTCCAACCCTTGGGTTGCACCCCTAAGCACATAACATCAAGAATGGCTCAAATAGGAGAACCCTTAACGCTATCGCGAGGTAAGATACTAACGTAGACTTCCAACGTATTTAACCTCTAAATTTGTAGACATCAAACGTAGCATAGAACTATTGGAGAAGTTACAGAAGAATGGAGAAGTCCCGGCCACAAAACTAGCAGCTCTCCAGAAGGTTTTACAAAGTGATTTCCTAAATGCTGTCCGAGAGGTGTATGAGCATGTGTACGAGACTGTCGACATACAAGGATCGCAGGATGTGAGGGCTTCGGCTACTGCCAAAGCCACCGTAGCTGCTTTCGCAGCGAGCGAGGGCCACGCTCACCCCCGAGTAGTGGAACTCCCCAAAACCGAGGAAGGATTAGGCTTCAACGTGATGGGTGGAAAGGAGCAGAATTCTCCCATTTACATATCGAGAATCATCCCTGGTGGTGTTGCCGATCGACATGGAGGCTTAAAACGTGGCGACCAATTGTTGAGCGTTAACGGTGTTGTGCGTTGTTGATCACCTTTCTTGAGAGAACTCTAACGCAGCTCTGTTTCAGTCTGTTGAAGGTGAAAATCACGAGAAAGCTGTCGAGCTACTCAAGCAGGCCCACGGATCTGTCAAGCTGGTGGTGCGGTACACTCCAAAAGTTTTGGAAGAAATGGAGATGAGATTCGACAAGCAGAGAGCGCGTAGGAGACAACAATTCACCTAAAATTCTTCTTGCTATCTTTAGTTATTTAAAACTTTTTAAATGGATGTGTCTGTCGCTTGTAACTACTCTATGTATAATCGTCTCGACTTCTTTTACATTATTAGTTTAATCCATGCAAGTATTTATTTACAACTTTCGAACGAAGATAACACCACTTAATGTTTAAGTCACTGCTTACTAAAGCATTTCTTTAAGCTCGTCGTATAGTACTAAGACTAGGGCACCTCCAGTGCCTCGGATAACATTCGAGAAGGCGCCTTTAAAGAAAGCACCGGCTCCTTCTTGCTGTAAGATCTTCACCCAGCAATCAGCTGTGTTTTTATACAAAATGTCGGCTTTGTCTCGACCTGATTGCATCATCATTCTTCTACGTACTGTATCGAAGGGGTACGAAGTAATCCCAGCAAAAGTGGTAACCACCTTAAAGGACAAGGAAGTGATTTAATGTCTTAGGGATTAGTTCGCGAGTTGTTGTGAACCTGTGCTATGGCGAAAGAGACCAGGAACGGAGTGTTACGAGGATCTGGGAGCATGCCCTTTGCTGTGTCGAAACATCCGAAGTATGTGGCTCTATAAATTACGATACCTTGAACGGAGACCACGAAGCCTCTGTACATGCCTGCTATCCCATCGCTCTTCATCGTTTTGGCTAGACAATCCAAAAAGCCGTTGTATTGCCTGGTGGCTGCACTACCCACATCGGCAGCCAACCTACAAAGAAGTGCTTTAAGGAAAGGCGAGGGACAATTCTAATCGGACCTGGTTCGAGCGTAATCCAAGGGGTAAACGAAACATAAAGACGTAGCCCCGGCGGCTCCACCTGACGCCAGATTCCCCATAAAGTACCTCCAAAACTGTTTCTTCTTATCGACACCTCCCAAGAACATCTGCTGATAGATATCCTTAAAAGCAAAATTCAAAGCTTGGGTGGGAAAATAACGGATGACGTTGGCTAAATTTCCTCGCCAAAAACTGGCAAAGCCCTGCTCCTTGGGTATTCTAACGAAGCAGTCCACCATTCCTACGATCAACACGAATCGAAACCGACTTTATGCCAAATACCAAAAACACACCTTTATATCTTTGATCCTCGGGAATTTGCTTCGATACCTGTTGCACTTGCAATAGCAACTTAACCCTCTCGATGGGTGCTACGACAGTCTTCGACACAGCAGCCGATATCCCCCCGGCAAGGAAATCTTTCAAAAATGACGTGGGATCGGTCGGCATCTTGATGCTGCTATTTTTCTAAGACTATTTCCAATCCTAATTTAACAACTCTCTTATTTCAATGACAAGTTTGGCAGTTTGACTTAGAATTTTGAACATTATTCTTTTGGACCAATAGTATCCCAGGCTCTTTAAATAAACTAAAATTGTTTAGCAACGAAGGCGCCTCTTTTGTTAATCTATTCGAGTACTGTACACCCTAATCTCTATTATTAATAAAAAAGCGAATGTTTACAGTTTTAATTAAGCATCGTGTGCCTATCATAGATGTTACGTCTTTGTTCTTTGACCTGTCGTTTCCACTTGTCTTGCTGGTGTCCCACTCGATTCAAGACGTTGCCCCTAACACTCATGTTGTGAGACATGGGCCCTCCATCACCAGTCGCAGTCTCGTCCTCTTCGTTCGTATGCTCCTGATAATTCCCTTTCACTCGCTTGTTCAATAAAGGATCTAGTATTATTAGAAATGCCATATAAATCACCAAAATCGATATCACCCATATAACGATGATCACAACCACTTTTATTATGGTTAGGTTACGGCTCTCATATTTACATTCACATCGAGGACACAATTCTTGTCCTTTATCTCTAATCTTATCTTCGAGCTTAGGAAGGATCACCTCCTCGCAATTGCTATAATAAATTAAAGTCTTAAAGGGTCTTACGAATCGATTACAACAAACCATTTGTTAGGAGGTACGTTTGATATCTGAGAATTGTGAGTCTTGTGTTTGCCATCGGTAGGATCGATTACAGACGAAATACTAGGGCACACGCATATGCACCTGCTGTTCTCGTACGATTGGCCCTAAAAGAAGCAAAATTATATTACGAAACGCTTCCATTAGCCGCATACCAAAACTTTGGTCGATGTTATTACAACTAATAACACAGGAAGTATTGCACAATACTTATGCATCGTAAACCTACAAATAAACTATTATAAACAAACAAAACTAATCACACAGCCAAGTAAGCATAAATTTTTAATCTATTCACTGATAAGCAATCTACCTGAGTAGCATTTACAAGATAACTTTGAAGACGATCATGAGTGCTTCCCTGAATCGACCTGTTGCCTTAATCACAGGTATCACAGGACAGGTAAGCAAATTTTTGACAATTAAATAGACTACTTATTTTCAACGATAATAGGTAAAACGTCAACAAACATCTTCCATTTTGAATAGTGGGTAAAACAGTAGCCACTAATAATGAAGACTTTCTAAAACAAAGAGCGCCACATTTAAAAATGCAATGCCCTTATTTTACATTAATTGTAGGATGGCTCCTATCTATCGGAGTTCCTGCTGGATAAAGGATACGAAGTGCACGGGATCATAAGAAGAGCAAGCACGTTCAACACGAACCGTATTGATCATCTAAAAGGTCTCATTCATTTACACTATGGAGACCTGACCGATTCCAGTTGTCTTGTAAAGCTAATCAAAACAATCAAGCCCTCCGAAATCTATAACTTGGCGGCACAAAGCCACGTACTCGTTTCCTTCGATCTAAGCGAGTACACAGCCGAAGTCGATGCCTTAGGCACCTTACGAATCCTAGATGCAATCCGTACCTGCGACTTGAAGGATATCAAATTCTACCAAGCTTCCACCTCGGAACTCTACGGCAAAGTCCAAGAGAATCCACAGAGCGAAACGACACCTTTCTATCCTCGATCGCCTTATGGTAAGTTTTTACATTAATTCACCGCAGTAAGATTAATGCATCTGATCAGGAGTTGTATCCACAATCCCATAAGCTCCAGTCCTAAAAAATAACAAGTTAGAAAAATTATATCGTAGAAATTTGTGGTTAGAAGTCACAAACCCAATTTAAACAATTTCTACCATTAAAACCTCCGAATTGTTTTCGAATTCTAAAAACAAACGTAACATTGATTAAAAGTTACCTCAAAATCGTATTATAAGCCAAAATAGCCTTCGATTCACTATAAAAATTACTTCTCTAACCTTCAAGTGTCAACACAAAAGCACAGCTAATGGTTGCGCTATTGCCCACAAGGAGCGCTTCTGTAACTGAAACGCGCACGATTAAATAAATTTGAAATAATTCAAAATAATAATAGTAAGATTTATTTTACCTTTAAAAAGCTTGTGCTAAGCTCTACGCCTATTGGATCGTCACCAATTACCGAGAGGCCTACAATATGTTCGCCTGCAACGGCATCCTCTTCAACCACGAGAGCCCCCGAAGAGGAGAGACCTTCGTCACCCGAAAGATCACGCGAGAAGTGGCCAAAATTCGCCTGGGCTTCTCCGAGCACCTCGAACTGGGCAACCTGGACTCCAAAAGGGACTGGGGCCACGCCAAAGACTACGTCGAAGCCATGTGGCTCATGCTCCAGCGCGCCACCCCCGAAGACTTCGTCATCGCCACCGGAGAGACCCGCAGCGTCCGGGAGTTCGTCGAAGCCGCCTTCAGGTACATCGGGATGGAGATCGTCTGGCAGGGCAAGGGCCTGGAAGAAATCGGGGTCGAGAAGAAGACCGATGTGATTAGGGTGAAAGTTAACCCGAAGTACTTTCGCCCCACCGAAGTGGTGAGTGCCGAGGGGGCGGAAGCGGGGCTTTTGATTAAAATACTTTGTTGTAGGATTTGTTGTTGGGGGATGCTTCGAAAGCCAAAAGGGACTTGATGTGGAGGCCGAAGGTGAGTTTCGAAGAGCTGGTGGAGGACATGATGGAGTCGGACTTGGAGCTTATGAAAAAGAATCCTTTGGCATAAGGAGATGAAAGGAAGGCCTTCGGAAAAAAAAACAGTGTTTTTTTATAAACAATTTTCTTTTTTGCTAAATCAAAATAAAACATAAATAAATAAATCACAAGTGTTATTTTTTTTATATTTCTTTTGATTGGTGGCTGTGTGTGTAATAAAAACGTGGTGGAAGACTTCAAAGAAGACTTTGATGTGTTTTATTTGTTTATCGGATCGATTTTATTGGACGTTTTTATGAGATTTTCGATGGTGAACATTGCGGAATTTTTGTGTTTACTTTTGAGCTGGTTTTCTGGAAGCGGACGCCGCTGCTCCTGGAAGAATCGCAAGAAAAAGAAAATGAAACGAGATGCAAACAAAGGGGGGAAATTTGAAATAAAAAAAAATAAGGGAGCTCGTTAAAAATAAGCAAAGTATTAGGGAAAAGGCTGCGCCCGCTATGGAAAGCCGAAAAACTAGACGGGGGCTTAATGCGAACGCCGGAAAAGTACTTATTTAACTTTTAATTGGCTCGTTTTGCGCTTTGGATTTAAAATTTGTTTGTTTTTCTTAAGTTGCACGTCGAAATTTCCGGAGCGATTTTTTTTTGCTATTCGAGCGCGATCTTCCCGCATTTTTTAACAAGAAGCCACCCCCCTTTTTTCCCTTCTAATGCGAAAAAGTCGCGAAGAATTGCTATTAAAATTTTCAAATGCTACCCCCTCTCAATTTGTTAAGATATACAGGGTGTCCCAAATTGAGTAGGCTAACATGGGTATCTTTCTTATTAGTGAAGATAGAAGTTTAGTTAAATGGGCAATGTTTTGCAGTTTTAGGTGCCCATTCCGATTCTGTTAAGAAAATTTTAAAATTCCGAATAGTGCCGAAGTAATCGTCAAAAAACTGAAAATCGTTATTTTCTTTAATGTCAAATAACTTTGTAATTATAAAATTTACAAAAAAAAGTTTAATATAAAAGTTACTAGGTTTCATAAAATACAGATAGAAATTAAGCCAAAATTAAATTCAAAATGGCAGTTTCCAAGATATTGATACCAACTTTATTATTTTAAATGGACGCCATATTGGATTTTTACTTAGTTAAATAGCATTTTTTTTTCTCTTTTCAACCATGTATAACAACCCATATTTAACCCCTTGACATACAAAAAAAAAACGAATTTGATGAATCCGAAAAAAACTATTAATTTGGCTCAACTTAACAGTTATGAGCATACACAAATAACGTAAAATAAATAATTAATAGTTTTAAAATATTTTGAAATATGTAGAGCAGTGTTTCCCAATCTTTTTTTAACGTTCCCCACCTAAGTCATTCTAAAATTTTGATGCATATAATATATAACATATAAATATTTTTTTATATTTAAAAAATGAATTATTCCATAAATGAAGTCTAATTACAACTTGTTCAAGACACAAGATTTTGGTTTTAGCAAGAAATCACGTGGAAAATTATTAATAAAAAAAAAACTAAGTAAATTTTAAAAACATAAACTAAAAAATATTTTTATATCGATAGCTCGAATTTTTGATAACGCGAATTATTTTTAGTTTCTCTTCAACTTCGACCTATCGAGGTTTGACTGTATTTAATTTTATAAATTTAATATTTCTGAACAATTAAGATAATTTATTTATTGAGTTTTCTCCAATATTAATTTTATTTGCGTAAATTAATGATCTTCAAAGTTTTTTGAAAAACCACAAATTCTGTATTTACTCTATTTGAGTTTTCTGAAAATACATAATAATTTTTTCATCAAAATTTCCTTTTAAATTTACCGAATAAAGTTTTGTTTTATTCAATTTGTGTTATACAAAAAAAATTGATAATTAAAAATTTCTAAAGTTCTTAAATATATTTTAAAAATTTTCCAAGTTATTAATTTATTTAATTTGAGTTGTCTAAAAACTTAAAATAATTTATTCTTCGAGTTTACTTTAATAATTTTGCTAAATGTTTAAAACTGAATTTCATTCTATGTAAAAAAAACCGGTGCATGTACTTATGTGCGCACGTTAGAAGTAATACTTCTTTGGCGCGACTATATTAAATATAACAACGCGCTATGTTGCGCTTGTGTATAGCTAGACCAGTGGTTATCAAACTATATGTTACTGCGCATATGTCGTTTTATTTGAATACATTGCTATTTTGTTTTTAAATCCAAAAAGTAATTTAAACAAATTGAATAAATACGAAGATGTGCGCGTTCGAGCGAAAAGTGGCACATTTTCGAGCGAGGGAAGCAAATGAAGCGCGACGCGGGCGGCGCGCTTCATTTCCGAGATCGGAAATGTGCCACTGAGCTCGAATGTCACACTCCGTTTTAAGCATTATTATCAATAATTTTGTCAACGAAAAATTAATAAATAATTTTTATCATTCCCTCTCACTCGTACTTATGAGTTTATCGTATCTTTTCGCTCGCTCCCACTCATTGCTATAGTAAAAATACGTTTTTTGAATATATAATCGATATATTTACTGAACTAAATTAAATTTGTTGATTGAAGAGAAACTTTAATTTATAAAATTCAATAAATACGGGGATGTGCGCGTTCGAGCGAAAAGTGGCACATTTTCGAGCGAGGGAAGCAAATGAAGCGCGACGCGGAGCGGCGCGCTTCATTTTCCCGAGATCGGAAATGTGCCACTTTGAGCTCGAATGCGCACACTCGGCTTTAAGCACACTTTACAAGAATTAATTTACTCTCTGGACAATTCGCAATTAAATATTACAGAATTATATTAATAACAAAATTTCCAAATCGCCAATTTTGTGCCTTTTAACAAAATTATTGTTGAAAACGCACCTTTTTCGGAACATAAAATTGAATACAGTTCTTGACGTCCCTAAACGATTGACGTCTCCTAGACGTCATTGTATGTCAAAGGGTTAAACTTCTATCCCCACTAATAAGATAGATACTCATGTTAGCCTACTCAATTTGGGACACCCCGTATATGAAATCGATAAAGATCCGTTCACAAGTAACGAGCCCTCGAAAGCGCCAAAGAACCGTGTGAAAAAAAACGAACCTCGTGGAATTGTCGATCGTTTGTTTCGGCAACCCTCTGCCTCCTGGTCTTCCGCCTCCGATAGTTGCCCTTTTCGAACATGTTGAGGGCCATGGGGTCCAACAGCCAGTAGCTGCCCTTCCCGCCGGCCTGCTCGGGCCCCCCGGGGGAGACCCGGTCCCGGGCCACCTTCACGAAGCAATCGTTGAGGCTGAGGTTGTGCCTGATGGAGTTCTGCCACCCCTGCTTGTTCTCCCTGTAGTAGGGAAAGTGTTCCATAATGTACCGGTAGATGCCGCTGAGGGTGAGCCTTTGCTTGGGGGCCGCACTTATGGCCATGGCGATGAGGGCTATGTAGGAGTACGGGGCTTTTCGGGGCGCGCGGGCGCCACCAGACGAAAGGGAAACCAAATTTGGGGGCCGAAGTAGTTGGCGGCGAAACAGTTGCCGAGGCAGCACGAGGGGTCGTAGAGGAAAGGACCGTGCATTTTGGGAACGACTAAGTGTGGAGCGAGCGCCGCGCGGCTTTTAAATGTGGCGGTCGCTTAACCGCCCCCCGCCACTTTACTTAAGGAGAAAAAAAGCGCCACCTAGGCTGTGCACGTGTTGACGTCGAGTTACATCACAGCAAATAAATGTGACAATTTATAAACATCCCCGAGCAATAAACGCGTCTTAAGTTGGCAACGTAAATAACCAATCCGTCATCATTAACGCCATTTTAATTTGTTAGTTTTTTGTTAAACAAACGAGAAGCTGTCTTGTTTATTATATTTATGTAGGATGCCGCAGGGTTTTTATTTTTATTGCTCGGAGCAAAGAAAACAGTGGCGTGGAGGAAGTCGGCTTTAATCCCAACTAAATCATCCCCACTTCGCGACGAAAAAAGCCAACTTAAGCCCCGGGCTTACTTCCGTTCCCGTTCGAACTTCGCGCCCTAAAACAACAAACATTTGTTTTTTTTAAAATGGCGGGAAAACGCAATTCGAATGATTCACGGCCTTCTCGCATGAGCTGTGCCAAAAGGCGATAAAGAACCGCGAACGCGTGTGGTCCAAAAACAAAACACTATTAATTATTTTTATGGCGCCCTAAAATATGAATTTACGCGCGCTTCGCTTGTTTTACATAAATTTTCGGAAGCGCACACACGTGCGAATCGCCTTTATAAATCCGTCCGCACGCCCCCTTTGATGGTCTTTGTTTTTTCTTTTTGCCTCTCTCGAAATACGTCGCTTCTTGATGCATTTTACCGCCGCCCCTGCTTCGAATTTTATTCGCAAGACCACCCATGATTGTCCCTTAAAAAAAACTAATAAAATGATCGAGTAAGCCGCGCCGCCGCCGCCACCGCCCCAAAACCGCCTAAAACAAACACGCATAAAACATCAAAACAGCGGCGTCCTAAAAACAGAGAGCTTTATTTATTTATTATAAACCCGAAAGACAAACAGAGGCGGCTGTTCTTGGCCAACTAAGCGCGATCGTTAAACACGGAAAAACGTTTCGTTTTTTTTTTTTTTTTTTTTGATGTGACATTGACGATGTTTTCGCAGGCGTCTTTAGTACTTTTCCGATCGTCGGTGCCCTTTTTTTCCGAGAAACAAAAACCACCTTAGCGCGAATGTTATAAACAATCTTTTCTATTTAAAAAGAAGCGACCGGCAGCGCCATCCGTCCGGAACGCGCCGAACCTATTACGACGACGTCACGCCGGTGCTTCGAGCGTTCGCCCGTAGATGGCGCGAGCGCCGCGCTCTTCATCCCCCAAAGGACGAAAGAGAATCGCAAAAAATACGAAAGGGGCAAGTTTAATTCGCTTTATGGCTCCATAAAGACGTCACTGCCGCCTCCACCGACCGGAATGACGTGTGCACCCTCGCGTACTACATCCGGACGTGACGTCACACACATATCAAAAGCAGAACCGCCCCGCAATTTGCATTTAAAACAACACGTCGGGTTACTCAGCAACAGAAGCGATGTTTTGGAGAAGGGAAATGGGAGAAACAAAACGAAATAAACAATTCTTGTGCCTAGTTACACGTGAGGGGGGGGAAGGGAAGTAACGACGTTTTCCCTAATCCGGACGTTTCGGCGTCGTTAAACGCTTTCTGTGACGTCATAAATTAAACACTAACACACTTAGATCTAAGTCTTCTTGCGAAGGGATAAAACTACCCCTCGAAGGGGGGGAGGGGGTTACTGCGTGTGTGAGACTTTTGATATTTGCCCGCTCGAAATCGGATTAAGGGAAGATTTTAAGGGTAATTTAATAAGCAATTATCGGTTAGCACGCAGCCAAACTGCTTTTATGATCAAATCCGGAGGCGGTAATGTACACACACCGCCACCTAAACGTCGATATCCAACTAAGGGGGAGCGGGTTAGTTTCGCTCATGTCGGAAAACGCGAGACTTTATATTGCGCATTGCAGTACATGTTCATTCGTTCCGAAGGGATAAGAAATGCCCGAGCTCCCCTTTCCGAGTCCAGGACCGTACTCCGTCGCGTCCGCCGCCGCCCCCCACTCGCGGAGCAAAAAAAGATCGCCCCCGGGCCCCCATTCAACAGGAGAAACGGGCGGCCGAAGAGCGTGCCGCTTATCGCTTAATCCCCCGACTGTCCTCGTATATCAAGGTGGCTTTGGGCGCTTCGACCATCCCCGGGCGTTCGCCGACGCCGCACTCACACACACACACGCAACCACCGCCGCCGGAAGCTGGCAAGCGGCCATTTTTCCCATCGAATGTAACTCAGTAGGGCACGGAGAAGAAAAACGTGGCACTTCTCCGCGCCCAGAAAGATACGAAAAAAGTAGATTGCAAATTAGGGATGACGTAGCATCGTTGTAAATTGGCGAAGCGGGCTGGGGACGGAGAAGAATTTATTGCTTGTTTAAGTTTAAGGGGCTAATAAATTTTCGCGAAGGCATAGACATGTAAATAGAGTGCAGCACCGTGCACACGACTCGTGTGTGCTTCGTACATGTTTTATAGGCCGCCGCCCCCAGGCGCAATTCTTTTCCGAATTAGAATGACTGTTATTTTTCGAAAAAAGCGAGACAAGTTTCGTATCGCAAAGGGTGCGATTTTAATTGAGCGCGAGATGGCGTCGCGCGGTACGGGAACTTAGCAACAGTTTTTCGGGGGTGGGCGGGCGGCGATTTCGTACCACTCGCGACTTGTTTTACGGCCGAGGTTATTTGTAAAATATGCGATCTACTGACACTTGTAACGTGGGACTTGTGTGCATGCGATGCGGCCATAACCAGCGGCGGCTGCGGTGGGGGTGATTGGGCGATTACCGCCCCCCTAAAAATTTTTCGTTCGCTTACTTATTTTTATTCCAAATAAATATCTCAAACGAACAAATCGAGTTCTTTTTTTTAAATTATCCACCCCCGCCCCCCGGCCCCGCCCCGAGACAGTTGCCTGGAAAGCCCGCTGGCCATGACGACTCCTTTGGTTCCTTCGCTCGCCCCGGGCACCGCCGACGCCGCTAATTAACGCTTGTTTTTTGGGGCGTATTGGGCGCGCGTGTATGCGGGGCCTTAGTTCGCCTGTAATCCGCGAATAATCGAAGGAGAAAGGGAACGTAATAAGTTGTTTGCTTAGCATTAGAGAGCGTAACTACTGTTTGAACTGATTTCCGAGTTGATTTTCGAACGGGAAAGGCGGGCGAGGAAAAAGAAGGGAAATCGTGGGGCCCGGATCGATGCGAATAACGCGCTGGCCATGGAAAGGATATGATAGCAATGCCATAGATAACGGAAGAGATCCACCCCCCTATCTGGGGTTGAAATATATACGCGTCCAAAGCACACACTAATGGCCGCATGTTGATTGCGAGTTTTAAAGGGGGCCGAAATTTATTGCGGATCAGGCGATTTCGTTCCCCGCCCGCCCCCGGCGAAACCCTTTTTGATTACGACGCGCGACGGGTTGACTGAATTTAAGGAACGACGTCGCAGGTGGACTAGTTTTTAGGCCGCCGTCGAAAAAAAATTACGAGCGGAGTCGGTGGTGGTGGCGCCGCCGCCGCCGCCGATCTGACACGTGCAGAACTCAAGTACACGGATAAAGCACGTCCGTTCCTCAGCTGAGAGCTTGTTAGCCGCCTCCCAATCGATATAACATTTAATTAGATCCGTGTTATTCTTGCCGCCAAACAAAAGAGCGGGCTTTTTGCCGCCCTTCGGCGGCGGTCGGCAATAAATTTGCGCGCCCCTTCGCTTCGGAAAAAAAAACGCGCGCGCACGTAGCCGAAACGCGCTGACTCTTTCGAAAAGCGCCCAAAAATAGCCCTTCGAGGAGCCGGCTCCCCCTTCGCCGCCCCCGCGCCCACAAAACCAGATTAACATCGCGACGAGGATATATGAGGATAATTCCAGGCAGTCGCGACCTCCATTTTAAAAGAAGATGAATGCGCCTTTTTATCTCGCAAAAAAAATAAATTTATGCGCGTCGTGTCATAATTGCACGCGGAGGGCGCTGACTGTTCACTTTTGAAGGGTTGACGGAGGAGGGCGTTATCTCGACGGCTTAATTCAGTGTTTCCCAACCTGTTCTTTAACATGCTTCACTTAAGTCATTCTAAAATTTTGATGTACGCCTATGTGACATAAATAGTGTTGAAGTTATACTTCTTTTGGCGCCATGAGAGTAACATATTAGAAGGGAATGGAAGTCGCGCGCGCGCACAGCTAACGAAAATTCCATAGATGAAGTTAGACTTCTAAGAAAGTAAATTAATAATTGTGAATGAGGCTTAAAAGCGAGTGTGCGCGTTTGAGCGAAAAGTGGCACATTTCCGAGCGCGGGAGGCAAATGTGCCACTTTGAGCTCGAACGCGCACATCCTCCTATTTATCTAGTTTTTTTATATTATTTTTGCATTTGGTTATATTTAATTTAGTCACGCCAAAGAAGTTTCACTTCCAATGCGCGCACATAAAAAAATTTAATTAAATTTATTTAAAAAGTAAATTAATTATTGTGAATCGTGCTTAAAGCCGAGTGCGCGCGTTCGAGCTCAAAGTGGCACATTCCGATCTCGGGAAAATGAAGCGCGCCGCTCCGCGTCGCGCTTCATTTGCCTCCCTCGCTCGGAAATGTGCCACTTTTCGCTCGAACGCGCACATCCTCGTATTTATCGAATTTATCTTTGCACGTAGTTGTATTTAATATAGCTACACCAAAGAAGTATAACTTCTGATGCGCGCACATAAGTACACACACACCGGTTTATTTATTTTACATTTAAAAATTGAATTACACCCATACCTCGCTTTACGGCCCAGATACGTTCCACGAAACTTGGCCGCAAAGCGAAAAACCGTATAAAGAATCAATTATTCCATTGCGCTTGCGCAAGATTGGCAACACGTAGGTACATACTATATCGACATTGAAAAAAAGTTTTTTTCGCCATTTTAGGCCGTAAATCGAAAACGTGCCTTAATTGAAGAGGTCCGTTATAGCGAAATGCCGTATAAAGAGCGGCCGTATAGCGAGGTATGGCTGTATTCCATAAATGAAGTCTAATTAAAACTTGTTCAAGACGCAAGAAATTATTAAGAAAAAAACAATAAACAAATTTTCAAAATTTTCGAAATTGTCCCTAGAATAATGATACCCCCCCCCATAAATATTGAAATTGCTCCCGCGTGGGGCGTGGGACCCCACGTTGAGAAACACTGGCTTAATTAAAGAAATACGCTAGTGGGCTTTGATCCGTCGACAAACAAAACGGAGGACAAATAAACGGGCCTCTGTTGGTGGCGGCGGCGGCGGCGGCGACGCGACGCTTCTTCGCCCGAAACGTAGGCCATCCTCAACTCATCAGCGTAAATCAAGCGGGCGAGGGCCTTTACTTTTCGATCATCATCAATCAGGGGGGCCGATAATGCACGCCGAGAGCGATAAGAAAACGACAACTTGGAATAATCGCATGGTGGTGGAGGCTGTATTTTTTAACTCTGTCGCAAAAAGGGGCGGCGGACGTGCGAGATGACCTTTACTCCGGCGAAACAAATAAGGGCAACAAGTAAATGGAGGGAAGGTCGGTTTTGGAGTCGTGCAAACGACAGCAAAGCGTTCTGGATTGAATATCCGTGTCTAAACAATACGGCACGACCCTCCCGGCCCCGCGCGCGGGGTAGACGGCGCGCCCCCGACTGCCCGGGAAATGTATATTATTGCTATGGAGATTAGATTGGAGATGATGGCTCGCCGTTGATTTAAGATATTGCGGGGGCCCTAAACGTCACGTTTCGTTCGACGCCACCGCGCCACATGCAACGCACCCTCCCCCCTCCCGGCCACCGCTCCCTAATGGAATTAGTTCGTTTCGTTGTTTTGGTCCTTCGAGCCGGATCGCGGCTTAAAAAAATCGGGTCGTGTGTGCGAAAGCGGGAGCCGCCCGCGATTTATCGGAAATTCTTCTAAAAGCGCGCGGTTTACGGCCGAAAAGGGGCGCGAGAAGGAGGTGGAAAGAAGCGAACGAGCGAAAAAATAAAAAAGCACTTACTTTCAACGCCAATAACTTTCGAACAAAGGACGAGGCGAAAACAAAAGCTTTATGAATTAACGAAGTTAGCGACAATCTGCTTTTGTTTCTGTCGTCGCCGCCCGCCCCCGCCCCCGCCCCGGGCTCCCGAAGAGCGCCGTTAGCAATTTAGTTTTTCTTCGTGCCCGACGCGGCCGGAGATCGTCGAGTAATTCGAACCGGAAATCGGAGTGCCTCGACGCCGGAAGCGCCGATTTTCGAAAGCCACCGTCTCCGACAAATCTTTTTCGAAAAGGGGCGCTCGGGGCCGCGAAAGCGCAACAGCTCTCGACCAACAGGTCCGTCGCCATGGAAACGTTGCCGGTTGTTTTTTTCGTTAAATTCGCGGGCAATTAACGGCGTGGGAAGGGGTGAGAGCACGAAAAGAACAGGAGAACGTGGGGGGAGGGGGAGGGGGCGAAAAAGAACGCCGTTGATAAATCGAGGTGGCGCTTTTCGAAATAAAAAAAAGTTAGGGAGCCACTTGTCATCTGCCAAGTAAACAGGCCCCCGACTCTCTTATGTTTGCTTACGAGCTCGCTATTTGTCAAACATTTTATTTCGCTTTCCCCAGTGCGGGGGATGACGTATGGGGTCGGCGGGCGAGGGGCGAGGGGCACGGGCGCGACTTTTTGTGTGCCTTCGTCGCAACGGATTACTTTGTCTGCTCAAGAGATTAGAGCAAACATTTTTGCCCGTGCGTTTGTGTAGGCGCGAAAAGGGCCGCCGGGGGTGTGCGTGCGAAAGCGCGGCGACCTTGGAAAATGATTAATGGGTCACGAGTACGCCGCGCGTCGTTAAGGGGGAAAGTTTTTAAGAGGCTTAAAGCGCGCGAGGAGTTCTATTTTTTTCGCTCGCGCGCGCCCGATTTGCATTAGATCGGGGCCCCCTGCGAGCGCCGCTTTCGCCGCCCCCGTAGCTGTTAATGTGTTCATCGGGGAAGACGAGACGACTGGAACTGTTTGAATAGGAAATGGGCGAGAGATTGACTTGAAATGTAGATCCCTTTAAGCTTTTCGAGAAGCGCGCCTCCCCCGGCGTCCCCCCCCCGACGCGCGCAAAGTCCTTTTTTTAGGGCGCCTCGAAATAAAACAAAAGATTAAGATTAAGGAGATAGATACGAAGGGTAATTTCGTTTGAATGCTAATGGTTTTTTCTTCTCGCCTTGCGTTAGGGCCCCTGTGGGTTGCGTGCCGACGGTACGCCACTGGCGCGCTCGAGCCTTAATTTGGCGGTGTGTGCCGGTTCTGTGTAATCAGCAGTTTGCCGATTGAATCGATTTTGCACTTAAGTTCGGGCGATATCGAAAGCTTTTCCAACTTTTATTCCGATGAGAGATGCAGATTTCGATGCGCTTTTCGTCCACCCCGCCCCCGGCGGCGGCTCTTCTCATCCCTTTTAATTTATGTGCGGCGCGAAAAGGTCTCTTTGTGGTGGTTTTTTGCGCTTCGAAGAGCCGTGTTTTTTTTTTTGGCAAATGTCGCGCAGCTAACGGATCGAATTACGAAAAAAATTGGAGAAAGGTGGGGGGAGGTGGGCGAGGGATGAAAAAGAGGTGTAAAAAGGGGAAGCGCGCTGGAGTTGATGAGACGACAAATAAATGGACGAAGTGGATAGATTGAAACGCAACAGCCCGATGGAATTGGCTTCGTTTCCCGGTCATTCATCAGGAAGCTAATGGCTGCTCATTCCCGCAGGCGACAGGTGGGTCGTGTCCCGCTTTCGGGCCTTTGTTAGCCGCCACCCCCCTCGCCTCGCGCAAAATGCAATTCGTCGTCATCGAAGTACAGTGAAATCTCTCGCGGTGGCGCGCTCTATAAGCGATCACGTTTAAAAGCAGGAAGAACATTTAATTCTTGTTAAAAATTTCGCTCTAAGACGACCACACTCTAACCCGACCGCGTACCGTTTTGCGTTAAAAAATTGTATGCGTATTTTTTTCGATCTGTCTATTTTTGTTTTTTTATTAAATTTAGTGCAATAAAATAAAAATTGAAATTAGTTCCTAAATACAGTTTTGTAACTTGAACTTCAAATTATTTATTGTGAATCGTGCTTAAAGCCGAGTGTGCGCATTCGAGCTCAAAGTGGCACATTCCGATCTCGGGAAAATGAAGCGCGCCGCTCCGCGTCGCGCTTCATTTGCCTCCCTCGCTCGGAAATGTGCCACTTTTCGCTCGAACGCGCACATCTTCGTATTTATTATATTAATATAATTTATCGTGCCCTTCTTCAAATCAAAAATTTAATTTAGTTTAGTACAAATCGATTTTATATTCGAAAACGTATTTACCATAGCAAATGAGTGAAAAAGAGCGAGAAAATACGACAATCGCGTCGATGCAAGTGAGAGGGAACGATTAAAATTATTTAACTAGTTTTTCGTTTAATTAATCGACCTAAATTGTTGTGAATCACGCTTAAAACCGAGTGTGCGCATTCGAGCTCAAAGTGGCACATTCCGATCTCGGGAAAATGAAGCGCGCCGCTCCGCGTCGCGCTTCATTTGCCTCCCTCGCTCGGAAATGTGCCACTTTTCGCTCGAACGCGCACATCTTCGTGTTAATTGGATTCGACTATATTAATAACAAATCCTTCAAATGCAGATTTTCTATTCGGAAAAAGTTTTCGCTTGAAAGTGCGCATACTCCTTAATAATTGAATTTGCCTATCTTATTCTTCTCTCTTACAAATAATATTAATTAAATTAAACTGAACTAAATGTACCACTTCTCGCTTTTCTTTTAATTAAAAATTACAGTAGGGTATTTTTACCAAAAACTACATTTCTAATTTAGTACTTTTAAGCTAGACTAGATGGGAGACTTCATCGTACATGAAAAAAAAAATACTTTAACTTTTTCCGAATTTTGAGTCTTATTTCTCAACCTTTTTTGTAACATACCCCACCCAAGTCATTCTAAAATTTTGATGCGCCCCCTATGTAACATATAAATATTTTTTTATATTTAAAAATCGAATTAATCCATAAATGAAGTCTAATTACAACAGTGTATACAAAATGTGCTTTAAAACTAATTTGTTTATAATTTTTACAGAAATGAAAATTACCCAAAAATTTTTGGAAACATTAATTTTGACATATAAACCTTCAACAATCTGCAAAAGATATTATAAAAATTAACTAGTTAATTTTTTAAGGGCCCACTTCAGAAAATTTGAATCATATAGGGGGGCAGCTTTCAACAGGGGCAGCTTTGAACACCGTTAATTAAAAATTGAATAAAACATTTTTCCAACCGCGAAATTTAAATTTAAGGTGGCAGCACGGCTGCCAACTAGTATCCATCAACAGTTGTTTTATTTGTTATGTTAAACCTAACTTACAATTAATAATCGAATTTACGCTACAATTCTAAAATATTTATTTTTTGGATGTAAGCATCTTACAGGTAAAATAACAAAAAAATTATTAATACATGAAGGGTCATCTAATCTTTATATCTTTCACCATCTAATTACAATAAAAAATTTCATTGTTATTGATTATTAATTAGTTTAAATAAATTAATTATCTCAAATATGTTATTGGGGCAGCTTTGAACAAGAAACGAGGGGCACGTTTGAATACTTATAAACCGAATTCATTTTAATTCTTATAAATTTTTCTAACTTTTAAATTGTTTCTAAAAAAAATATGCGATCTTTATTACGTGGTTATTAAGTAATTTTTAATTTCAAGGTCAATCATGGTTAGAAATTATAAAAAAGCGGACAAGCAGTGCCAATGAATTGTTTTTAATCATGCAGCGCCAGATTTTGTCTCCTGGAATAGTACGTTTAGTGTAGGTCTGTTTATAGGGTGTTGATTACTTCTTGGTTTGACTGTACCTAAGAAAAAACTAAGTCTAACGTTCATCGTTATAAAATAAGTCTCGTGAGCTAGATTTATTTAATTATATTTGAGTAAAGTTATTAATGTTAAAGATTTAATAATTATATAGTAACTTTGTTAATTTATCATTATTTCAAAGATTTTATAAATTATAGTTAAACTAATAAATAGAAGATTTAACTTTGAAAAATAAGAGCAATAATATAATTTATGAGTGAAATAATAATAATTTATGTAGTGGTTTTATATATTGTTCAAACCTGCCCCAGGTCTGTTCAGAGGTGCCCCCTAAGGGGGCACCTTTGAACAAACTGACCAATTTTTAAATTAATAATATAGCTTTGATTAAGGCCTTTTTTTTAATTAATCAAAGTGTATTATGAAGTAGAGTGATTAATGTATTGATTAAGACATAAAACATATTTTTTCGTTTATTACATTAAGAGCAATGAATAAATTAGTAAAAAGTGTTCAAAGGCGCCCCCCTCTACCCTACAATTTAAATTAATCAAAAATGCGAATTAGTAAACATTCTAAAGTACACCTGAAAATATTTTAATCGAGCTCGCTACAATTAGACGTGCGGAAGAGCACCACGATAACATATCAAAAAATAAAATATTTAACCTTTTCCAAACAAAAAATAGATCTAATTTATTCGACTTTTAATTTTTTGAATTGCTGAATAAAATAATAATATAGGTAAATCCAATAAATACGAGGATGTGCGCGTTCGAGCGAAAAGTGGCACATTTCCGAGCGAGGGAGGCAAATGAAGCGCGACGCGGAGCGGCGCGCTTCATTTTCCCGAGATCGGAATGTGCCACTTTGAGCTCGAATGCGCGCACTCGGTTTTAAGCACGATTACGAAGCGTCCCGTTTTAAGAGAAAAAAAATTGGTCAAATTGTTTGGTATGTTTACAAAAAACGCAACAAATATTAATCACTAAATAAAACAGTCGCACATTATCTTAAAATCAACAGAGCAAAAAAACACTGTTTAGTGCGAAATACGAAATAAAATAATAAAATATTTAGTAAGAAATACCGAGGTTTAATTTTCGCAACGACAATTCGGATAATTGCGAATCCGTATAACAGAGGTCCGGATAATCGAGGTTTTACTGTAATTAAATAAAAAAATACGCCTTCGCTCACAAAAAAAATCGTAGCGCCCTTATTTTCGATGCAATCATTAGAAGCGAGACGAATTCGGAATTCTGAGACTTTTTCCTATAAGATACGTGAAAAATTGGCATAGGGCGCAATGTTAATTTTTCGAGTAATTAAGGGTTGAAGTTTTAGGTTCATTTTTGTGGCACAAAATTTTCGTTAAAAAAATTGTAGCGCCGTTATGTGTGGAGGGATCTTTAAACATTATACAGATTTGAATTCCCCAGACTTTTTGGCTTCGGATAGGCCCATAAAGCCATAGGCGTGCCATTTGAAATTCTCGAGAAAAACGGGCTCGAATGGGCGGACTTGTAAATATTTTTTTGTAAAATTCCACTTTGAAAAATTGTAGCTCGGTTATTTGTGAACGGATCTTTACAAACTTTTCAGATTCTGAAAGCCCATTTATCTGAGCGTCAGATCGGCCAAAAAAATCAATAAGGCCCAACGCAAATCCGGGAGAAAAACGCGCTTAAAACTTTCAAAACGTAAGTTTTACCTTTTTCGCTTGTCTTGTGCTTATTGTTATCAATCGACTAATATAAACACTTTATCTAGGCCCCAAAGTGATCACATTAAGCGGCGTTTACTGTACATATAAATATATATATTCATAATAATTTTGATTTAATAACAATATAATTTTGATAAATATTAACTTCATTTAACGTTATTAAATTTGCATTGTCTATCTTTATTTTTTTTCCCTAAGACGACCACCTATACAAAAAACCAATTTGGGCACGCTAAAGGGGTCCCACTGTAATTTTGACAAAATCTAAACTCGAAGAAAAGAGGCGGCGCCAATTAAAAAATTCGCCCGAGGGAAAACGTTTGCGGACGCGTGTGACGGATGGCTCGCACCGAAACATGGGATTTCGGTGTCCCTCCGCCCGCATCCCGCCGCCGCCGCCGCCACCCGCCCCCCGCAAAGGAGCATTTTTCAGGAAGGAATTATATTCCCGTCCTAAGCACACATTTCTTAGGAAGTTTTAGTATTCCGCGGCGCGATTTTCGCGCCGCTAAAGCCCGCATTTCTATTCTCGCCGCATTGCTACCAACATTTGTTCGTGACGTGATTTGTGCGTCCGTCCGCCTCCCGGCCCCTCGGCGATGTCACTTGATATCATCTCCTTCGTTCTCACGACGCTTTAATGTGCGACAAGTACTTAAAATAAATTGTGTCATCATGTTATCCTTGAATGCGAGATTATTTCTCCTTTTTTCTCTCTTTCTCTCTCTCTCTCGTGCGCTTTTTTCTCGCGAACAAAGGTGCTTAAATCGTTCCCTTTTTTTTAAGCCCTCGCAAAAAAAGGCGTAGTTTTAAAAAAAAACGAAACTAATTGAATTCGGAGTCCGCCACCGCCACTGATTAAGGGGCGGGGGGGGGGGGCGACGATCGCTAATCGACAACAATTGACAAGCGGTTCCAGCGGCCCCCATCGATTCAAACGACCCGTAATCGCAACTACTAACGTTTATATGCATGTTGACTTATTGCTCTAATAAGAGGGGGGCGGCGGGGCCGGAGGGCTTCGGGGTTGAAGGGCTTTTGTATTGATTACACGCCGCCACACACACCGACGTGTCTCAATTTATTTTCTCGACAACGAGGACAATGGAAATGGACGTCGTTAAGCCTGATAGATAATCCCACTCCCGACGCCACCCCCAAATTTTAATTTATTTACTTATCAAAAAACAATCGCTTTTTTTGCCCCGAATTAAATTCGCGAAAGGCCAAAGATCGGGCCCGCTCCGATCGAAAAGTGACAAGGTGCGCGGGGGCGGACGCGGCGGGGAGGGGGCCGATTTTTAACGTTTTGTGCTGATTCGTTTTTATTCGTTAATTGCGCGATCGTTACAAATGCAATTATCCCGAACCCGGAGCTTTGTATTTACCGAATAAATACGCGAAATCGTCAACGTTGTAGGGGGGATCGTCGTTCCCGACCCCCGAAGCCCGCCGCCACACATTCCAAATCGAGCCCGCTCGCGAAAAACTTAAAGCTTTTAAATAATTAAAAAATAAATGCAAAGAACTCTCGTCGTTCGTGCATAAAGTAAAATAAGAACCTTTAAATTTTAATCACCCTCTCAATTTAAAACAGATGCGCTTCCGCCACCCCCGGCCCGCTCCGCTCGTTCCCACCTCCGCAAACTCGATCGCTTAATTTATGTATTTTAACATAATACTTGTGTTGTGCGACGCCGTTTTAATTAGATGTAAAAATGCAAGGGGAAACGGGGAATGTGTTTGCCCGCGTGCGGTGGGATCGGGGGTGGCTACGGCAAGAGATAATTCCGGCATTGTGTTAACGTAGGCGCGCATACATTAAGGGCCGTTTGTGCGGCACGTGCTAATTACAATTCGAGATAAGCAAAACCGCGATATAAATCAAAGCGTGCGTGGTTACACGATTTGGAAGGGGGGCGGGGGAGGCGGCTGCACCAACGAACGACCTAAAGAACACCTTATTTACATTTCGTCGGCGATCGATTCCGTTTTTGCCGCTTCGTTCGAGCGCCCTGTATATATGACCACCCTGTACACGCAAAATGTACACGGCCCTCCCGTATACAGGGTGTTTCCGCCCGGACGAAAGGTTATCGATTGTCGATTGTTCCTCGGCTTGTTAAGGGCAATTCTCTTGCGTCCTCGCCCGCAGGTCGCCCTTACAACGGGGGATGGGTGCAGCCACCGCCACCCCCCCGAAAGTCGACGTCTCTCTTACGAACGCGAGAGAGCAACAGGCGAACTTGTAATCGCGAGCGTTTCTTTCTCGCTCTCGGAGAAACGCTGTTGCGTTCCATTACACACCTCCGTGTCCTTAGGGAAACCCCACATCAAGACATCCTTGACGCCTCCGATTGCCTTGGGGACTCCCCCGAATCCCAACTCGAAGCTTTTGTTTATGCAATCGAAATTGCTCCGTGCCTCGGATAATTGATGATGTTTTGCCCGCTCTTACGTCTTCTTTTGTTGGCACTTTCCCTTTGCCCCCCCTTCCGCCGCCCCCGACGTGCGTGTGCGACGCAAAGAAACCCATTAATTAATCAATCAGGACCGGAACCCGTTTCGTCTTCCTTTGATTTTTTTTTCTTCTTCGGCGTAAAGGTTTCGAGCGCTCAGCCGAGTCTAAGGGCGGCGGCGGCGGCGGCGGAGTGTGAGGGATTTGGATAAGCGGGCCGCCCCAGGGCGATTCTTTTTTATAGGCGGCTCTTGTACTTTTCGAATTCGTCGTAAGCGCACGTAATCCACGCTTTCTATTCCGAGAGTCGGTTCGTTAAGCACATCGGCGGCGGCGTTCAGTGGCGTGCGTGCCTGCAGATGCGATTCTTTCGCTCCCGAAACGTGACGCTTCCGACGATTCGTTAAGACAATTGCGAGACGCACGCGAAATTGACCAAAGCCGTCGGCGCCCCCGTAGGGTGGCGGCGAGGGGGGGTGCGCGCGGAGTCATGATTCACGCTTATCAAAGCACGCAAGCCGCAAAAGCTTTCTAATTGATTCCAACTTTCCTAAATCTCCTTTAATACGAAAAGTTTGTTACGCACAGAACTTTAAGGAAGGAGTCGGCGGCGGCGGCTCGAAGACGAGGGGCGCGGGAGACGGAACGATAAAAATACAAATATTTGAAGAGAGACGTGTTTGAATGTTTGTCACGTCGTTACGGATTTTTTTCTCCCGATCGACCTGCGCCTTTTTCGGGGGAAAACTTGTGCAAAAAAAAATGACGTCATTTTTCAAAATGGAAATTTAGAAAAAAATTAATTACAAGTCCGCCTCTTCAAATGCGTTTTTCTCGAAAATTTCAAATGGCACGCCTATGGTTTTTTGGGCGTCTCCGAAGCCAAAAATTCTGGCAAATCCGAATCCGTATAATTTTTAAAGATCCGTTCACAACTAACGGCGCTACAATTTTTTTAACAACAATTTTGTGCTGCAAAAATAAACCCAAAACTTCAACCCTTAATTACTCGAAAAATTAACGTTGCGCCCTACCCAATTTTGCACTTATCTTATGGAAAAAAGTCCCAGAATTCTGAATCTGGGTCGTTTTTAATGATCGGATCGAAAACGAGGGCGCCACAATCGATTTCGTGTGCCAAAGTGTATTTTTTCGATTTATTCAAATTTTGGCGGTTGAAGGAAGGCACGGAAAAATGTCATCACTTAGACGACCGAAAGCCATATCACTCTCACGACGTAATCCGAAAATCACCGAGCAAAGCGCGGTCCGCAAAATTGGCCGAAAAATCGTGAGGAAAACGACGTCACCATTTTCGCGCGTCCTATCGCCAAAACTAACCAAAGTACACGAAGCGAAACCCCGACACCCACTCGTGCCAACCGAAACAAAAACAAAAGAAAATCGAAAAGCGTAATTACCTATCGAAGTTGCGGTCGAACGATCAGGAGTCTGAATGGTTCGAAACATTGATTAGTTCATGAAAAACTTTTCCCAAGTGACTCGCAAACTTGAGAAATTTCTTTAAATTGCTCTGAATGCAATTTCAACTTTTTCATTACGCCTATCTCGCTCTCCGCACAGCTCCCCCCCCCCTCCCGGCCGCGAGCCGAAATAAAAACAATGCCCTTCGTTATTTCCAAAAGGTCCTCAAAACCCCTAACGAGATTATTTCCATATTAAATTCCGACCGCAAATATACAGTTATTTGCATCGGGGCAGAGCGTGGGGGGGAGCGGAGAGGACAAGGGGCGAAAGGAAACTTTACAAATTATGCCACTCGGAGGAGGCTTACGAATTGCGATAATCACAAACTAAATGCAAATGGGGCGGGCGTCGGTATTAATTCAAAAAGCCAACAAAACACCTAAAACAAACCGAAAATATTTAATTCCGTCAAAAAAGAAAAAATATTCCGGTCAGCTCCGGAGAGACGTGGGGCGGCGGGGGCGAGGGGGGAAGGATTGTAATTTGAGGATCACGGCACCTAAGGGACGGACTTGGGAAGATCGCAGGCTCACCGCGAGGCTTCGGAATACCCAAACAGTTTCTGACAGTAACGACGACATAAATTCTCCCTCGGGAGCCCCCGGCGGGGGAGGGGGCGCGAAGGGAAAGACGACCGCTCCGATATCTGCGTACGTTCGAAAAAGGGGGACCGAAAACTCACACTTCCTTTCGCCCAATCATAATCACTCCGAAGCAGAAGAAAGCTCCAGGGGCGGCGGTCGTTTTTTTTTCCAAAGGGGGCTGCTGATAACAAATAATCGGACGCACACATCGCGCAACAGTTAGTCGAAATTAAACTAGGAGGAAGGGAGATGCACCCCTTCGATCCTCCTCCTCCTCCTCCGGCGCCGCCGCCCCCCAACTCCGTCGAAGAGCTGGTTAAAAAGCTTAAACGAAGCACGCGTGAAGCTCTTCGCATTCATCAGCTTTCCTTCGAAAGCAAACTCATTACTTTAGGACTAAACCCGGGAAACTGATTCTGCAATTCGCGAGTGGCGGAGGCGGGGGCGGGCGGCGGAAGAAAAGAGAGCTGTAATGCACGAAGGGTTTGCATTTTCTTTAGCAATCTCTCTCAATGCTTTCGCAATAAAGAAGCGATTAGCATTCCAAATGAGCTTACACTATACACACTCTTTCTTTCGCCACCCCTTCCGCCCCGCGCTCGCAAAAAAAAACTAACTGCGCTCGTTAAAGACGCCTTTCTTTTTAGAAGTTGTACTTCTTTTGGCGCGCGTCGAGAGTAAAAGGTAAGGGAAGTGGCGCCACCAGTGCTACACACTTTAAATCAATTTCATAAATAAAAACAGAATAAGTTAGCGTGAACCACCAGTGGTACACGCTGTAATAAACAATTTCTGTGGCAGGAAAGTTATTGTGGACCAGCTGTGGTCCGCACTTTAAATAAATTTCAAGAATAAAAACAAAATACGTTAGTGTGTACCACCAGTGGTACACGCTGTAATAAACAGTTTCTAATGACAGGAAAGTTATTGTGAACCAACTGTGGTACACACTTTAATTAAATTTGAAAAATAAAAACAAAATAATTTAGTGTGTACCACCAGTGGTACACGCTGTAAAAATAATTTCTAATGACAATAAAGTTATATTGGACCAGCTGTGGTCCACACTTTAAATAAATTTCAAAAATAAAAATAAAATTTGTTAGTGTGTACCACCAGTGGTACACGCTGTAATAAACAATTTCTAATGACAAGAAAGTTATTGTGAACCAACTGTGGTACACACTTTAATTAAATTTGAAAAATAAAAACAAAATAATATAAGTGTATACCACCAGTAATACACGCTGTAAAAAATAATTTCTAATGACAAGAAAGTTATTGTGGACCAGCTGTGGTCCACACTTTAAATAAATTTCAAAAATTAAAACGAAATACTTAGTGTGAACCACCAGTGGTACACGCAATAAATTATGATTTTTTGCGCGTTAAATTATTTTCAAATATAACAAAATTATAACAGGTGTGAGCCACCAATGGTACACGCTATAATCAATTTAAAAGTCAAGTGGGTATCTGTGAACCATCTGCGGTACACGTATAAATGTATTTTAAAAAGCAATCAAGAATTAATTAGTGTGAACCACCATTGGTACACACTTCAAAAGATTATTTGCCTCCAACAACTCCTGTGAGCCACCCATGGTGCACACAATAATTATGAAACAAAAGCAAATCAAGTTAAAACAAGTGAAGGTGAATCACAATTCCTTCACGGTCAAATTTCAATTGCAACATAAAGAAAGCCATATGGGCCACCTGTGGTCCACATTGTAATTTAGAAACAGAGATTAAAAAAATATAAGGTAGTGTGAGCCACGGTTGGTCCACGCTCGGAATTATTTTTTTCATTTCAAACATCATTTATGAGCCACCACTGGCCTACGTCCTGAAAAACACATAAATACAATAATCGCCTTTTGAGAGCCACCGCTGGGTCACGTTGTACGCCAAATAAAAAAGATTAACCTAATTAAGGAAGTATCAGCCAGGACTGCCACAGCTCTAAATAAAAATCTCGAAATGCTGAAAAAAAAAAAAATCTTAAAATCCTACCTTTTCACTGAAGCTGGAGCACGCAGGGGACGCCGGCGTCGAAGGACCACCCCCAGGACCAAGGCCACAACACAAACACAACACAATGTCCACTCGGCACACACACCCGCGCACCCCCACACTTCGAAGTGATTAATATCGTTTTTGGAGTTTGTGGTTTTGCACAATACGGACCGGTCAAACTCGAAACACTACCCCCGGCACAAGGGCACAACCACGCAGAGAAAAAAAATCAATTTAAAAAAAATGTCTACCGAGCACCGACCGACACGCACCCGACGCGAACTTAAGTGTGACTGACGCCAATTTTCCGAGCTCCGGTTTTATACTTTTGACCGTCGGCCAATGGGATTGCTTTGGCAGTCCGGCTAACCGTTTCGCGTTTTTGGACCTCGCATTGGCCATATTTGTGCTATATTTTAATCAGTTCTAATCGATTTAATTAATAACTAATTAAGCAATCGGCACCGTAATTTTTTTAAAGTACTTCATAAACAGCCCCCCGACTGTCTTTAAAGTTTTACCCCGTTATTTGAAGCCGTTCTTGAGATATTCGCAATAATCGGTCGCATTTCGGCAATTCGGGGCCGAAAATCACTTTTATTTTTCCCATAAAATCGCAAAAAACAGCTCTAACTAAGATTTTTTCGGGCTTTCGCATCGAGATAAAGATTTATAGATCTTTGCCGAAGGATTTTATGAAATTTGATTGTTCTGTGATGGGTTTTTGTATCAAAAATGGGGGTAATTTGTTGAGCCCAAGCGGACAAGCTGCGAACACATTTCCCAAGGGCAAATTTCCCGTGCTTTTTACTCCCTCGTAATTATAACTGAAGCCCCCATTTCTTGTCCTATTTGTTCGAAGACTTGGCCAAAATGCAAGTTTGATTTAAAACGATTTGTTTGGATTCAATTTGGCGGCTCCTAAACCGAGAAATAAACTCCGCTATTCGTTTTTGCATTCGCCATCGTCCGTAGTTTTGGAAATGGTACAAGTACAATGGCTATTCGCTTAAGCCAGTGGTCGGCAACCTTGTAATCCAAAAGAGCCAAATATAGACAATACACAATTCAAATTTATTCAAAGAGCCATAATTACAACTATAAATATATCCTTTGACTCCCAAGATTTATTTTCCCAAATTTCGATGATGGAATTGTGCTTTTCCAAATTTTTTTCAAATTAATCCACAGTGCGGAAGAGCCGCATCCGAGGAGTTAAACAGCCGCAGTGGCTCGCGAGCCGCAGGTTGCCGACCCCTGCATTAGACGAAAAAGCAGTTAAATAATTTTAATTATTCTCTCTCGCTTGCAATGACGAGATTGTCGTATCTTTTCGCTCCCTTCCACTCGTTGCTATGGTAATATAGTTTTTGAACATAAAGTGGAAATTTACTCAATTGAATTGAAATTTATGATTTGAAAAAGCGTAGAATAAAGTAGACAAAAGCAATAAATACGAAGATGTGCGCATTCGAGCGAAAAGTGGCACATTTCCGAGCGAGGGAGGCAAATGAAGAGCGTTGTGGAGCGGCGCGCTTCATTTTCCCGAGATCGGAATGTGCCACTTTGAGCTCGAATGCGCACACTCGGTTTTAAGCACGATTCACAATAATTTAGACGAATAAATTAGTCAAATAATTTTAATCGTCCCCTCTCACTCGCACTTACGGGATTCCCCTATCTTTTCGCTCACTCCCACTCATTGCTATGGAAAATACGTTTTTTGAATATAAAATCGATATTGACTCAACTGAATTTAATTTTTTGATTCGAAAAGAGAAGATTAATGTACACAAATGTAATAAGCACGAGGATGCGCGCGTTCGAGCGAAAAGTGGCACATTTCCGAGCGAGGGAGGCAAATGAAGCGCGACGCGGGCGGCGCGCTTCATTTTCCCGAGATCGGAATGTGCCACTTTGAGCTCGAATGCGCACACTCGGTTTTAAGCACGATTCACAATAATTAACCCAAAAAATTTCAAAAATTTTAAAATGCCCTTTCGCTTGAAATGAAGAAATTTTATTATCATTTTTTGTACCCCTTAATCGTTCTAAAAATAATTTTCAAAGCAAATGGAAAATTTTTTAGTTTAACCGAAAAGATGATTTCACAAATTTAGGGTGGTAGCAAATGCAATTAAAAATTAAAATTTGGATTTGGGAAAATTCAATTTCCGGACCTTCTACGGCGTTTTTCCAAAATTCCCGGGATGAGGCCCTCGAAATCTGGCGCCATTTTTCGGCTCTAAAACGTTTAAAAAATTGGGCTTAAAAAGCAAAAAAGGGAAAATTTTAAAGGGCCCTAACCGATAAATTTTCCAAAAGCGCGCCCACCGAAAAACCGTTGCCAAAATTTTTAACGAAACGGAAAACCATCTCTTAAATTTTTGCCCGTTCAGGCCGTTTTAAGGGCGCGCGAAACAACGAGCACAAAGGGCCTTTCGCACGCGGCACGCCGCGAATAAAGTTTTCAAAAGAACAGGATACGCGGCCCACCCCTTAGTCGAAAGATCGTGTTTGCGGGCGTGACTTGGCGTGGGTTCGACCAGCTGTGTCTATCTCGAAATTGAAGTTGCTTTTGCTTGCGAGGACCTATTAAAACGAACGTACCCATAAAAGGGGCATGCGAACATTGCGAAGGGCAAAGGTAACCTTTCAAGTTTTAAAAATCCGCCAATTAAAATGGGAAATTGGGTCAGGGCCACTGCAGGACGAGAAAAGTCTAAATTATTTGGCGGCCGGGTGGACCAATCCCCATTTATAAAAAAAGGGGCGGCTGAAAAGGCATCGTGCAGCTTCTTTTAATATCCAATTATTCTTAAGTCCGAGTTTGAATGAATTTCAGATTATTTCATAAAGCTCGCAAATATTGCCACTTTTCGCCTCGCACAAACGCACTTTTCAACTTATCGAAGCTTGCCGCATAAGTTGAAAAAAGTGTTGGCCCAGTAAAGGTTGCGTTTGTTACGGGGAGGTGCGGGGAAGCGTAATGGAGCTAAACGTATTATTTTTGCACGGGCTAAGCGGGTCAAATCGCATATGAATCAAAAGTGTGACTTGGCCTTGAGCATTAGACCTCGCCCCTTGATTATGAAAGCGACTCGTCCGCCGCCACGAAAGCCCATTGTTCTTCTGTTTTAAGCTTTAAATTTTTATAATTGTCAGAGTGCGTAAAGTAAAATTTACGTTCCTGAAAAAAGTATATACAATCGCCAAAATTTCAGAGGTGCGAAAGGCGCGATTGCCAAAACACAACTGAGTCGGGTGCCTTAGTAACAATACACATGCAAGCGAAAGATTCCGTTTGCGGGCCGTGTACTTGACGTGGATCAAACGTTCTTCTACGCTTATAACACAATGTTATATTAACAAAACTAATCAAACGTAATTTGTCGCGGGTCCTTGTAAATAAAACATAAATCAGTGTCTCCCGTCGCTTGATTTAAGGAAACCGACTTTTTAAAATGACGGAAATCTAATAAATCTAATAAACTTAGTGCATTTACCAAGTATGGCCAACTACGACTAAATAATAAAAAGCTACACAATATTCTGGTAATTATCCTTTACTAATCTTGTCCTTGTCATGTAAACATAATACCCCAAAATTAAAATAAAATCAAATCCACAAAATTGTACTTTATGACCATTAAATGATAAGAATGATAATAATTTAGACCAGGGGTTCCCAAAGTGCAGCTCGCGGGCGAAATGCGGCCCGCGATATATTATATTTTTATTAAAAAATAAATAAATAAATAAATTGCGTGATTTTATAATAATTGCTGTTACAGTTAAAGATTTATATTATTATATAATAAGATGGATTTCAGTTATTTTTTTGTTTTAATAAATGTATAATTAAAGATTTATATTTATATTACATTTAGTATATCTACTAATAAAAAAAAAAGAAATATTTAAAAATATTTAAAACAAAAAAATCGTGGTTATTGTTTGGATTTTATTCCGTTTTTTTTGACCCGTTAAAAATTTCGGTAGTATTAAATTGGCCCGCCTAGGAAAACCTTTGGGAACCCCTGCTTTAGATCAATCAATTACATAAAAAATTAATTGAATAATTTTAATCGTTCCCTCTCACTTTTATTGACACGATTATCGTATCTTCTCGCTCCCTTCCACTCGTTGCCATGGTAAATACGTTTTTCGAACATAAAATCGATATTTACTAAATTAAATTAAAATTTTTGATTTGAAGGAGCGCACGATAAATTATACTACTGTAATAAACACGAAGATGTGCGCATTCGAGCGAAAAGTGGCACATTTCCGAGCGAGGGATGCAAATGAAGCGCGACGCGGAGCGGCGCGCTTCATTTTCCCGAGATCGGAATGTGCCACTTTGAGCTCGAACGCGCACACTCGGTTTTAAGCGCGATTCACAATAATTTTGGTGCCAAAACATTAGGTAATCATTTTTATCGTTCCCTCTCACTCGCACCAACGCGATTCTCGCATCTTTTCGCTCCCTTCCACTCGTTGCTATGGCAAATATGTTTTTCCAACATAAAATTGATATTTACTAACCTAACTTTAAATTTATGATTTGAAAAGGCGAAAATGGAGTACACAAATAAAAAAAAAACGAAGATGTGCGCGTTCGAGCGAAAAGTGGCACATTTCCGAGCGAGGGATGCAAATGAAGCGCGACGCGGAGCGGCGCGCTTCATTTTCCCGAGATCGGAATGTGCCACTTTGAGCTCGAATGTGCACACTCGGCTTTAAGCACGATTCACAACGAACAATAGACTTTCTAAAAAATATTAATCAAAAATTACAGGCCCGTATTTACGTAGGCAACGTCTAACGAAATTGAAGTAAATTAATTATTGTAAGAATTGCGATTTACAGTAAAACCACTATAACTCGACCGCACTTTCCTTAAAAATAATTTCGCAGCAAATGATCTTATTAGTTTAACCGTACAGAAGGATGCATTTCATGCTAATTTAGATGGCTCCACCCCGCAATCCTCGTATTTATTGCAATTATTTATATTAATTTTTGTTCATGATTATATTCAATTGAGTCGCGCCAAAGAAGTTTCACTTCTAAGCGCACGCGCCGTTTTTTCCCAATCGGGTTCGGAACTGAACAGAAAAGGAACCTCTACGAAATCGTGCGCGCCGGATATTCGCTCGAAAGCGTAGAACCCTTGCGGGCGCCTATTGCGAAGCAAGCGGACAGAGGCGGTTCGTTAGAGAGGGGCGCTAAGACGACTTATTCGAGCGCTCAGCCACGAAAAGACCGCGCGCCATTGGACCGAACCGTTCGCCAACCTGTTGCGCTTAACGAAACGCGAAAACCAATCCGACACTCGCTCGTTAAATTTTTAGCCCGTTGGCAGCGCCGATTTTTAAGGGCGCGCGAAACAACGAGCACAAAGGGGCGCTCTTTCGCAGTCGCGGCACGTCCGCGAATAACAGTTTTCAAAACGACAACAGGAAATAATCCGAAGCCCACCCCTTAGTCGTTAAACGGAGCGGGGGTGGCGGAGGGCGGCGGGGGGTTGGTACAACTGTTGTGTTTGTTCTTTATTTTCGAAATTGAAGTTGCGTTTCTGCTTCTGCGAGGACGGCCGTAATAAAAGCGGAACGTGACCCACATGCGAAAAGGGGGCGACGCGGAACAATTGCGAAGGGCAACAGGTACGACCGCCCCCCTTTCCACGCTTTTAAAAATCGCGCCGAGATTAAAATGGGGGCGAAACTTCGGCGGATCAGGGCTGCCACTGCAGGACGGAGAAAAGTCGTAAATTCGATTTCGGCGGCGCGGGGGTGGGGGATCCTAACGTGCCCGCCGATTTATAGAAAAAAAGGGGGGCGCGCGCTGAAAAGGGCATCGGTGCAGCTTCTTTTCAATATCTTCCCATATATCACTTCCTGTCAGTCCGATGTTTGAATGAATTTCAGATTATTTCGATGAATAGCTTCGCGCAAAACCACCCCCACACCACTTTTTCGCCCCTCGCACACACACACACACACGCTCGCACCTTTTCAACTTTCAATCGAAGCTTTCGCGCCCAAATTCGAAAAAAAGAGAGGGGTGGCCCCGCGGAAATGGATTCGCGTTTGCTTAGCGGCGGGCGGAGGCGGCGGGGGTGGAACGCGTGTAATGGAGCCTACGACAACTGTGTTATTTTTCGCACGGGCTTAAGTGGCTGTCAATCACTCGCATATGGAATCGAGAAAAGTGGTGACACTTCGGGGGCCGCTTCGATGCATTAGATCCCTCGCCCCTTTTGATTTATGAAAGCGACCTACGTCACTGACCGCCACGCATATCTCCTTTTCCTTCTGTCTCTCTCAATCGCTCTTTAAATTGTTTAATTAATTGAGTGTGGCAGTGGCGTAACAGTAAACATTTACGCTTTCCTGTGTAAAAAATTTAGCATTTTATTTAACCTCCATTGGAAGTGAAACTTCTTTGGTGTGACTAAAATAAATATCGCCACGTGCAAAAATTAATAGAAATAAATTCAATAAATTCGAGGATGCGCGCGCACACGGTTTTAAGCACGATTAACAACATTTAATCTATTTTCTAAAAAAATTAAATTAAAATTTTTTTATGTGCGCACATTAGAAGTGAAACTTCTTTGGCATAAATAAATTAAATATAACGACGTACAAAAATTAATATAAATAAATGCAATAAATACGAAGATGCGCGCGTTCGAGCGAAAAGTGGCACATTTCCGAGCGAGTGAGGCAAATGAAGCGCGACGCGGAGCGGCGCGCTTCATTTTCCCGAGAGCGGAATGTGCCACTTTGAGCTCGAACGTGCGCACTCGGTTTTAAGCGCGATTCACAATAATTAATATATTTTCTAAATAAATTTAATTAAAATTTTTTTATGTGCGCACATTGGAAGTGAAACTTCTTTGGCATAAATAAATTAAATATAACGACGTGCAAAATTAATATAAATAAATGCAATAAATACGAAGATGCGCGCGTTCGAGCGAAAAGTGGCACATTTCCGAGCGAGGGAGGCAAATGAAGCGCGACACGGAGCGGCACGCTTCATTTTCCCGAGATCGGAATGTGCCACTTTGAGCTCGAACGTGCGCACTCGGTTTTAAGCGCGATTCACAATAATTAATATATTTTCTAAATAAATTTAATTAAAATTTTTTTATGTGCGCACATTGGAAGTGAAACTTCTTTGGCATAACTAAATTAAATATAACGACGTGCAAAAATTAATATAAATAAATGCAATAAATACGAAGATGCGCGCGTTCGAGCGAAAAGTGGCACATTTCCGAGCGAGGGAGGCAAATGAAGCGCGACACGGAGCGGCACGCTTCATTTTCCCGAGATCGGAATGTGCCACTTTGAGCTCGAACGTGCGCACTCGGTTTTAAGCGCGATTCACAATAATTAATATATTTTCTAAATAAATTTAATTAAAATTTTTTTATGTGCGCACATTGGAAGTGAAACTTCTTTGGCATAACTAAATTAAATATAACGACGTGCAAAAAATTTAAAATAAATAAATGCAATAAATACGAAGATGCGCGCGTTCGAGCGAAAAGTGGCACATTTCCGAGCGAGGGAGGCAAATGAAGCGCGACACGGAGCGGCACGCTTCATTTTCCCGAGATCGGAATGTGCCACTTTGAGCTCGAACGTGCGCACTCGGTTTTAAGCGCGATTCACAATAATTAATATATTTTCTAAATAAATTTAATTAAAATTTTTTATGTGCGCACATTGGAAGTGAAACTTCTTTGGCATAACTAAATTAAATATAACGACGTGCAAAAAATTTAAAATAAATAAATGCAATAAATACGAAGATGCGCGCGTTCGAGCGAAAAGTGGCACATTTCCGAGCGAGGGAGGCAAATGAAGCGCGACGCGGAGCGGCGCGCTTCATTTTCCGAGATCGGAATGTGCCACTTTGAGCTCGAACGTGCGCACTCGGTTTTAAGCGCGATTCACAATAATTAATATATTTTCTAAATAAATTTAATTAAAATTTTTTATGTGCGCACATTGGAAGTGAAACTTCTTTGGCATAACTAAATTAAATATAACGACGTGCAAAAATTAATATAAATAAATGCAATAAATACGAAGATGCGCGCGTTCGAGCGAAAAGTGGCACATTTCCGAGCGAGGGAGGCAAATGAAGCGCGACGCGGAGCGGCGCGCTTCATTTTCCCGAGATCGGAATGTGCCACTTTGAGCTCGAACGTGCGCACTCGGTTTTAAGCGCGATTCACAATAATTAATATATTTTCTAAATAAATTTAATTGAAATTTTTTTATGTGCGCACATTAGAAGTGAAACTTCTTTGGCATAACTAAATTAAATATAACGACGTGCAAAAATTAATATAAATAAATGCAATAAATACGAAGATGCGCGCGTTCGAGCGAAAAGTGGCACATTTCCGAGCGAGGGAGGCAAATGAAGCGCGACGCGGAGCGGCGCGCTTCATTTTCCCGAGATCGGAATGTGCCACTTTGAGCTCGAACGTGCGCACTCGGTTTTAAGCGCGATTCACAATAATTAATATATTTTCTAAATTAATTTAATTGAAATTTTTTTATGTGCGCACATTGGAAGTGAAACTTCTTTGGTGTAACTAAATTAAATATACCCAAATGCAAAAATTAATATAAATACGAGCTCGAACGCGCGCACTCGATTTAAGCACAATTCACAAAAATTAATTTACATTTCTCGGACGGCTAACTTCATGCTGTCGCCGTGCGCGCGCAACTTCCCCAGAGCGCTACGCTTAACCTCTTCGTATCCACGTCTCCTGGTACCCGATCGAAAGCTACCAACAGCGAAACGCAAAATCTGTCAAAAGCGACGTATCCGAGTACGAAAAAGCGAAAAAACGCAAACGGCAGGGGAGGGGGGCAAACGTTAGCGGCAAAATAAAGATAAAGTTGGCAAAACGCGACGGAAATACTTGAAGTTTCCGGCGCGGTCGGTTCGAAAGGCGGCGGGCATTGTTCGACGGGCGGCCGGGGGAGAAGGGGGGCGTGTGAAAATGCACGAGCCGTAATTTCGGCGACATTAATTATTAATACGACACACAGTTCGTTCGCGAAAGTGCGGATGACATTCTTTGTTCGAAATTAATGATTTGAACCGCCGGTTTTCGTGGCTGACATCCAGGAAATGTCAAAAGAGCGCCGCAGGAGGGGGGTGGGATGGCGGGGGTCGCGTAAAAACGACACTCCGGCCGAGAAGGCCGTGGTGGCATTTGGTTTTTTAAGGTCGAAAGGACAAAACCGCATCTCGAAAGTGTAAAGGCGGCAACCTTAAAAAAATTAATTTGAAACGGGAAGCGGCGCCCCCGCCTCCCTTAATGAGATTAAGAAGAGAGGGGGGAAAGGAGTGCTTTGAAGCCGTAGGTGCACACACAGGCGTCTTAGATTACGGTCGTCGTTGCATTATTGTAATTTAATCAAGCGAGCCGTGACACGTGTCTGTCTGTCGGAGGCATGCATGCCAAATTAAAAACGAAGGAAGGGGCGCACGTCGTAGATCGAGCCACCTGCGAAAGAGACAGTTTTTCATTAGGGATTCGCCTTCGGGTCGTTTCTTATTGGAAAAGTAGTTGGCGCGTGAAGGCAAAAAGTTCGGACTTACAAAATCCAGAAGGCCCTTGCTAATAAACATTTGTTTAATTTGAGGGCGCGTTTTTCTCTTTTTAGAAAAAAGAAGACGTTGGCCGCACTGAAGTGTCTTTTGTTTTAAGAGCGTGGTACTGGCGATGAATCAGCAAAAAGGTTATTGAACACTTCGCGAGGGGGGGACGGGAGGGGTGTGCGACGACGAGGGTTGCACACAGCTCGGAAAATGCTGACTCTTTTCCCCGACCGAAAAGGTTAATACGTTTGAAATAAAGTCGGACGATGATTCGGTGCGGGGGCGGCGGCAGGGGATATGTGCTAACGACGCGATGAAAATTCGAAAAAAAAAGAAACAAACGAAAGAAATAAAATGTGGAATTATCGAATGAATAATTTGGCGCGAGGGGTTGGCTAATTTGAGAGTTTAAGTCGAAATAACCACCCCCGCAGCCCCCGCGGCCCCGTTTCGTAAATGATAGGCTTTCGGGCGTGTGAGGGGACCAGATGGCGCTGATTTTGAATAAAAAATGGCCTAAAGACTCGTTTCAAAAGGCCACTCGATAAAGTATAGCCTCCGTTTCCCGGAAGGGGGTTAATTGATACGTCATCGACGACATTCGAAACCGGAAACGATCGCTCTACATTTCGTATCGCGGTTCGGTTTCGCGATCACCTTTTTTGCGAATTTTCAGGCGACGAACGCCGTTTCCCCTTGCCCCGCGCGCCTTCCGCCGCCGCCGCCCGCCCCCCTCGTCGAAAGAAAACATGAAAACAAACGAAAAATTTTCGTTCCTCAACATATAAAAGTTAATAAAGCGAGCAATATATTTTTCCGCGCCGAAACAATATAAAATATCGCGAAGAGAATGCGAATGTTTTTCTTCCGCCCCCCCCGCCGCCGCCCCCACTTTCTACTTCCCGAGAAATTTTAATATTTCCCTTAAAAGAAAACGCAAAAATACCGAAAGGAGCGTCAAGGAACGGTTTAAAAAACCCTTCCGCTTTTCCCAACGGCCACCGCCCCCGCCCCCCGTGCACGGAGCCGCTTCAAAACACCCGACTAACCTGATTTATTTACGACTCCGGTGGTTTTACATGCGTTTCCGGTATCGATTCCCTTAAAAATTTGATCGGCTCTCTCGAAAAAACCAGCCCCGAGTTGCGGCGACGAAAAAACAAAATTTTTAGTTTGAAACTGGGGCGGGAGGGGGTGGTGGTCGGTGTGCGTGGAGGAAATTAAATGGAAGTCGTCGTCGTCGGCGTCGGCGTCCATAATTACCGCATCGCAATTAAAGGAAGCTCGTTAGATTTACCAAAAGTCGATGAAGTGGGGAGGGGGGGTCGAATGAAAGGGGGCGTAGGGTGCGTGTGTATCGGATTGAGAGTTATAGACGGCGCCACTGAAGCTCGAAAAAACGATAACCGTTCCGTTGTTTTCTTAAGAGATACATTACGAAGTCGCATCAAAAAGTCGAACGGCGGAAGCGAGAGAGCGCCACGAGCGCGCGCACGAGCGCGAGAGAGAGGGAAGTACAAATAAAACTGCAACAAGCAAACAGCAATATTCCATCAAATTGTCTGAAAGCGCTGGCTCTGCTTCGTTATGGAAGCGGTCGGAAAAAGCAATTTGGCGGCAAAAAAAATTAAAAATCAAAGCGGCAAATGACGCCATTTGAAAAGGGAACGTGCACAAACACGGGGGGGGCATGGTAGAAAAGACTTACGAACCTGTTGATTATTTACGTCGAGCATGGCTTTTTTGCGGAGCCCAATCGATGAGAGGAAAAGTGGGCCGCGGACGCTTAAAAATTTAACCCCGCAGCGCACGCCACTGCGTCCGATTACTTATCGTGGCGAAGGTCGCGACCCCGCCGATAACCGTGTCGGATTGACCCTATTTTGGGGAAAAAACAAAGTGCTGTGGCCGCCCAAACAAGCAACATGGTGACGGTGCGTTTTCATTTGTTTTTTTTCTTCATCTGTCATTGTGTGTTACAGAAATATCTCGTTTCCACGGCGATGGTGATGGTGGTCGTGTGCCAAACCCAAAACGGATGCTGTCCGAATGCCTACGTCACCCCCTGTGCCAATAATCAAAAGTGCTGCGAGCCCTGCGTCACGCAGCAACCCGCAACTCGAATCGTCTACGTCACAAGTCCGCCGGCGGCGGCCCCATCTGCCAGCGACAACAAAAACAACGTGACCGTCGATTCGAACGTCAAAATTGACAATCAGATCAGAAACGAAAACAAAATCTACGTGCCCATCAACGTGCAGAGTACCAACATAAACACGTTCAACGATAGCGCCCCGGAGGAAAGGGAGGAAGAGCCCAGGAGGCCCTTGGTACAAGAAAAACCGATCCAGAGGGTCTCGTACGTGTACCAGCCGAGGATGGTGCCGGTTCCGGTGCCCTACCCCATCCTCCAACGAGAACCCATCAGCGGTCCCCAAAACTGCGGCCCGCAGTGCTCCAACTGTCGACGGGTGCCTTACTACCCCTTCGTCCAGTGCCAGGGACACTCCTATTGTGGGGGTTGCGGCGAGGGGGCTTCTATAAGGACTACGCCACTTATCAGCGGTGCAGGGCCTGCTTTTAGATTAAAAAAATTGTTGAGCACGCTCGCAAAGAATTAATAAAAAGAAAGGGTTGCAGCGTTGCAGCTCTCGATGGCCACTTGTGGACGGCTCTTCTTTTTTCCTCTTCCCCGTTCGAGTGCTTTCGGAGAATTTACTCTTAGTTGGCGCTTTTCCCCTAGTGCGCGCGATAAGAAAACGGAAAAAAGCGAGGTCGACCTGGTCGAAGTCGGCCGAGGAATTAGCGTTCCGGAAGCCATTAGGTAAATGACGTGACGTATCTGCTGATTACTTCCACTCCCTCGATCGCAGCCCGTTTCGGAGGAAGGAAGTGGCCCAAAAGAAACGCAATAAAAAAGGAGCAGAGACGGCCCTGGATCGATCCAGATGTTGCTTTGATCAGCTGTTGAGCAACACGACGACCAGGTGCGGCGCAAAAACAGCTGAAACTACCCCCTAGCACCCCTAATAATGCAACAAGTTTTTAATCTAAGGGTGGACGACCGGTTCCCTTTCGCCTCCTCCTCCTCCTCTTCGCCCCCCCCCCCGCGGTTCTGCGTTCTAATAATAATACATCTCGGTCGTGCACATGGAAACGGTAAATATTGACGAGGGTAGTAAATTTTCCATGTCGCACACCAGTTGTTAGTGGAACTCATTAGGCGGGAAGGGGGGAAAGGGGTGATTTATAATTAATTCAACCGTTCGATTATTAAATATTAATCCTGTCAAAACGATGTGTTCGTTGCGTTCGGCGAAAACACCCCCCACTTCGGAGCCCTTTAAATAATCACAAAAAAATTACAAAAAAAAAACAATCGCACCAATTAAAAAAATGATCGCATCGGCCGCTCGGAAAGAGAAAAGGAAACGAAGACGATAAGACAAACAACAAAAGGCGACGCCGTAGTAACGCCGTCGCCATTTTGAAAATAATTTTCTATGCTATTTATTATGAAAATATAATACAAAACTTACTATTATCGTTACAGAATCATAATAATTACAAACAATCGAAGAATGAGTATAGTCAGAGCCTTCTGGGACGATTACAGTTTCGAAAATAACCTAAAAAAACATAGCAGGCGTCGGATCGAGGAAACGAAAAATGAATCTGCAAGCTGCGTTTTTTTTTAAATTTTAATTTTACGTACTCCCCGTTTTCGGAAAAAGGGTACTCGCCCCCCCTCCGAATGGGAGCGCTACGATCGCTACTGGCACTATGTCGTCGTTTTTTTTTGTTTTTTTTTTAATTTTAAGGTTAACGTTAAAAGTTCGTCTAAATCCATACCTCTCTATCTAAGTCGCTAGGTAAATATTGCTTTGATTATAATTAATTAATTAGTGTTTTGTTTTTTTTCTTTAAATATAAATATAAACTATTGCTGTCTCTATTGCTATAATTTATTATTATTATAAATAATAATAGGCAGGCGTCTCTATAAACTACAAGGGGACGGCGTTTGTGTGTGAGTCGCTCGACGAAGGAAGAAGTGCGGAAGGGGGGCTCGCGTATGTCTTATCAAAAAATGATGTAAAAATGCAAAAGGACCCCCCTCCTCTCTATCGCTCTCGATTTGATCGATCGCGTATTGACTTAAAATTTTTTTTAATTGATTTTTGGTCAAACGCCATCTCCGTTGCGCTTTTTCGTCGTTTCTCTTTTTTTAATCTAGTATGTGTGTGTGTGTCTTCTCTCTTACTCTAGTGTTTTATTTTTTCCCTTAATAAATATTACTTAAATATTCGTTTTTACTATATTGCTATGGTTCCTCGAGTCGGGGGACTTCCGCCCGCGACCCTCTACTGTGCTTATTGCTTTTGAATACCCGACAGGTCCCGGGGAACGACCGTCAAAGCCCGAGAGAACAACCGTATTAACCCATCGCCCTCTCTCTCTCTCTTCGAGAAGACCCATAGATTTTTCGCTCTCTTGCGTTTTAATTGTTTTTTTTTCTTTTTTACTCCCAGAAAGTATTTCGATTGTTTTATTCGTCATCGATTTTTCTCTTCTCGCCCTCCTACCCCTCCTTTCCTCTCTCTGTCTACCTCTTCGGTATTGTTTAAATTCGAGCGGTGGTAGGGCGTTAAGTTGGCACGGCTGTGTCAGCAGCCTTCTTCGTTTGTTTTTCGTCGGAAAGATTATTAAATGCTATTCCTACCGCTACCTTCCCTCCTCCCCGGGTTTTTGCCAGAAATATGAATATAATAAACTATATGGTATATATTATAAATAGTTTTTTTTTAAATACGTCTATGTCAAATAAATAACCCCTACTCCTTCCTAGAAGGTGGTGGCTTTTCCATCGCTACTACTCTCGTGCAATTGTTTTTTATTCTTAAAGTACGTAAGCTATACACACCCCTACACGTAGCGGCGTTCGACAAGAGTTCCACGATCGATGTCTTTTGTTTTTTGGAATTTCGTTGTTTTTTTTTCTGTTCGGTTCGAGTCGAGTCGTTGTATTTTTTTTTATGATCGACACACCAAGGCACACCAGGATCAAAGTGTAACTGTCGAACTCTTGCCCAAGCGACCACTGACTTTGGAAAAAAATGAGAAAGAGCGCTTAAGACGTATAACATCGAACCGAAAGGACCTCTGCACATAAAAAAACACGAACGAAAGAAACGGAAAGGGAACCGTACGTCGTTCCCCAACCCCCTTTGATCAAAATGGCTTTTTCACGATTTTTATTGCTTCGCGAATTTGGCATCACATTTTTGATTTTGAAAAAGCACTTCCCTTATTGCTTCGTCGATTGTTTTGATCGTGGCAGTCTTCGATTCGTAAAAAATTCGTTGTGCAAGTCCCCCGCAAGTTCTTTTTTTTGGAAAAAAAATGAATGTAATCGAACGGGCGGGTTTAAATTTGGAATTTTGCAGAGGTCGCGGTCGACGGTGCTTAAGCGCCCCCCTCCGTTCTAAGTGATTTTGGCTATTTTTTTAGGCAACTACGGGCCCGGCACTTCTAAAAATTTTGGCTAATGACTAGATGCACACTCGCCATTGAATTCGGCGCTCGAGCCTATTGCACTGGCCCTCTATATTTTAATAAGTATAATTAACTAACCTCACGCAATTATTTTAATAATTATCTCTCACACACTCTCTCTCTCTCACGCACACGATTAATATATCAATAAATGTGTATATCTGCAAAAATACTGTTCGAAACTATCTTTTGTTACCTTTTTTTTCTTTTATAAATACGCTAATATACAAATTTGGAATGTTCAATTGTTTTTTTTTTTTTGTATTTTTGTTAGTTTTTTTTTAAATAGGTAAACAATCGAAAAAAATATAATTGACTATCAAAAATGGGACTAGGACGTGTTTTTCTTTCATTTTTTTCTCTATCTAGGTGGCGCGCGACCGTCGAGACTAGAGAAAAACGACTAGCTTTTGTTTCTCGCTCGGCTAACTGGAAATATCCCTAAGAGAAAAATGGCTACTAATTTATTTGCATAGACTTCGTTGTCTGCGAAACGTTGCTCTTTTGTTCAGAAAGACGAACAACAAATAATGCGACGCGACGCACCGCTCTGCCCGACGGCGGCGACGACGCTGGCGGTGGTGATGCGCTGCGCCTTATTCCTTAAGTAGGCTTATGTACACTCTAAAACAAAAGCGTGGCGTTTTATAAGACTAAAGGTAGCGCTTTCTTATGACCTATGGACGTGTTACGATTCTCTTTTGTTTAATTTAATTTTTTTTTTTTGGTAAAAAGATGGGGGCGTACGTGTGACGGCCTGGATCTTTTCTCTCTCTCGTACACACACGTATGCTTTATATACAGAGTCATCCCGCGTGCACCCTTGCACCACCACCGTCGCCGCCGCCGCCGCAACTATCTTCGGGATTGGCGCTGGCGGCCGCTTCGTCTTTGAGACACGCGGACTCGAGATGTTTGTTGAGGTACGACTTGAGGGCGAAGGACTTATGACAACGCGGACATTCGAAATTTTTGTCGGCGGAATGGGTCTGCATGTGCGCCCGCAGGTTCGAGCGGTCGGCGAACGCCTTGCCGCAATGGGCACAGCCGTAGGGCTTTTCGCCGGTGTGCGAGCGCAGATGGCCCTGGAGGAGCCAGGGCCGCGAGAACTGCTTCCCGCACACCCCGCACTTGTGTTGGAGCTTGTGCGTGAGGACGTGCATGGCGAGCGCGGGCATCGAGACGTACGCCTTGCCGCAGGTCATGCACTTCTTCGCCGCCTGCGAGTCCAAGCTTCTGTGCGTCTGCTTGTGCCGCGAGAGGTTGCTGGAGGTGGCGTACTGCTTGCCGCACTCGCAGCACGTGTACTTCTGCTTTTCGGAGACGCTGACGACGGGCTTGGGCGGCGCGCCGACGGGCTCGTCGACGCCGATCCGCTTCTTCGAGCGGCCGTCGCTCACGAAGAACGCTTCGTAAGTGTAGGCCACTGTTTTGCTCCCTTGGAATGGTTTCGTTGAAGGCGGTGGCGGTGGCGAGGCGCGCCGCGTCGGCTGCGGCGAAGCGGGCGAAGGAAAAGAAGAAGAGTCTTGGAGGTGATGATGGTGCTGGTGAGTCTCGAGTACTTGCAGAGCTTGAGGGGGTGGCGGTGAAAGGAAAACGGTCGTCGACGCGCTCAAGTCGAGGATGGCGTGGGCGGCGTGCAGATCTTCTTCGGCGGGCACTCGTGGCGGCGGCGGCGGCAGTTGCGGTTGAGGCCTGTCTTCCAAAGAGTAGGGACGGTAGATGTCCTTTTTCTTCGGGGGAAGGGAGAGGGCCGCGCCGGTGCTGGTGAAGCACATAGCCAAAGACTTCCGTCCCCGAGGCGGCGGCTGCAGCTGTGCCGCGCTCATGTCGTACTCCACTTGGCTTTCGGTGACCGTCTTGAGCGTCGCGTAGGACGGCTGATGCGGCGACTGCACCATTTGGTGGTGGTGGTCGTTCCGATGGATGAAGGTGGTCGGAGAGAGTTCCTGAAGGTACCCTAAGGAATCGAAAGATCCCTTAAAAAAAGTGAACGGAGAAAGAGAAAAAGAGAGCTTTACCATTGTAGAGAAGGGTGGTGCCGTGCGGCGAAGTGGGCGGCGGACTAGGAGCAGTAGCGCCGGCCGTCGGACTCGAAGGGCCCCAGCACGAGCCGGCGGACACGTCTCCGACGACGTCGATCTCTTCCTCCTCGTCTTCGGGAGGCTCAGGCCGCTCGGGCCACGGATACGCCTTCCACTTCTTGGCCATCAGGCAGCGCGGCATCGTGCTATCGCCAGCCGCCGCCGCACACCCGCCGTCGTCTGCCCTCAGCGTCCCCACAGCGCCGCGACGCTTCCTCGAACATCCGGATCCAACTCGCACGCACGCACGCACACACACACACACGCAGAAGAACAAGAGAAGAGCACAGCAAGAAGACAGGAGAGGAGAAGACCGAAAGAGCGAACTCAACAAACTAAACTAAACAGAACCCCTCGTGGCTTTGGAGACCACCCTCACCCTCGCCGAGCTTTTATATTCGGCGCGTCGCGTGGTGGGGGGCTGCGTGCACCCCGCCAAAGGGTGCGCGATCGGCGCGCCGCGCATCGATTGCAAGCTGCAGGAAACGCCGCGATGCGACCGAAGGGCCTCCACCCTTGCGCTCCAACACGTGGCCCAAACATTTGGACGCGTGCCGCGAGATCATTACCCGAAAACAGGGGGGCCACGTGCTCCACGCCACCTGACAGCCACCATCTGCATGTACACCAGGAAACCCACTTCCTTCGCTCTCCGATTTCAGACTTCCTACCGCCCCACGCGTCCCTCCGCACCCCCTTCCACGTTTCCTCTATTTACATAAAAACTAACCCTCTACGATCTACATAAATATAATAACTTGCACGTTTTATCGGCTTATTATCGACCGATTTTCACAAACACCCTGTTATTTTCAAAAATCAACAGCTCGTCCCCAAGACAACCGCCAAAGATGGCCATCAATAAATAAACAAATCGGTTGCCGCGGTAACCCATTACGGTCCTGTCCTTTGGAATTTTAAAAACGGAAATAGTGAAAGATCGGATGTTGAAACGGGAGCTCAGATTTCAACAGTGTCAGCTGGCCGAGGGGGCTCGATTACCTGGAGGACACGTGTCACGAAGGTGTCTTTTTAACAAAAGTACCGTTGCGGAGGGTTGCCCCGAACAGCTGAAGGAAACAACAATTAAAATATGAAAGAGCGAGCGCCGAAATCTCTTTTTTTAAAAAAGAAGCAGTGGCGTACGTGCTAGAGTGGTTTCGTTACGAGGCAATCCCGCTAATGCGCCCCGTCGGGCGTCAGTCGCCGCAGATAACGGTTATCTCTCCAACCCCATTCGTTCCCCCAAGCCCCGACACCCACAGAGATACACACGCGGAGCGCCCCCTACGAACGCGACCCCTTCCACAGGTCGCTCGAAAATCGCACAAGTTCTGACGTCACACGACGGAAAAAATTCAAAACTAATCTTTTTTAGATTTCTCGCAGGAGGCGGCTTTCTAACGACTTTTTTTCCCAAAAAGTATGGAGGGGGCGGCGGGGGGAAAGCAAAAAGAAACAAGAAACTTTCTGAAAAAAACAATTTTTAGGTTAAAGGGGTTTAATCCCTTTCCAATCCCTTCCCTCGCACAAAAAGGGACTTATTAGCAAACACACCCCCCACCCCCATTTGTTATTATTAAATCTACATCTCTCAGAGCCAACTAATGTCCAACTTTAGACGTAAATGCGATTTAATCGCATTTCTAATTTATATTCAATTGTTTTGATTTGCGTAGCGACCTAAGAGCGCTTTAATGCAAACGTTCACCTCAAAAAGCCCCCCCGTTTAAAAAAAAAAAAAAACAAGCAAAAAAACTGGTTTTTGGAGTCAACGAACATTCGAATTCCTATTTATATTCCTTTCGCAAGCTTGTTTCCATCTGTTAGTTGGCCGTGCCGGTTTGTTTTGTTCCAAGTGTACGTTAAAAGTGAATTAATTTCGACCCCTTTTTGTTTTAGATATGGCGACGTCACTGCTCGCTACGTGTTTCGTTTTCCTTCAGCTTTGCCTCGTAATCGCGGCCCGCTGCGTCCGCCGACAAAACGCCAACCTCACGACCCTCTACTGCCAAAACGTGGCCAACTTGAACGAGCTCGCCGAAGAGATTTCCACCCCCAACGCCGACCTGGCCATCTTCCTCACCAACAGCGCGCTGAACCTAACGAAAGTCGAGAAAGTGAACGTGGCAACGTTGCGCTTTTTGGAAATCACCTTGAGCGACATCCAAGTAATCGAAAGTGCTTTTTTCGAAGACCTTCCCGAGCTAAGTAGGCTTAGCCTCAGCGATTGTCACATCGACAACTTCGAACCCTTCCCCTCCGCTCCCAAACTGGAGGCGATCGTGTCCAAGCGAAACATTCTCGGAGATGCCCCCCACGACCTCTTCGCCAACCTGAGCGGTCTGCGGGAAGTGCTCTGGGAGGACACGGAGATGCTCGGAGAAAAAACGAGCGAGCGCTTGGATTGGAGAGAGCTACCAAAGCAAGTGTTCCGAGGTCTTCCGATCGAGTCGCTTCGTCTGCGTGGCAACCGGATCGCAGATATTGAAAGAGGTACCTTCTCGAACTTGTCGCATCTGCGCACGCTCGATCTGGGCGCGAATGAGTTAAAGGAGGTGTTTTTTTCTAATTTGTCGTCGCTTGCGCGGCTCGATCTCTCGCAGAACGCGCTGGAGGTGCTCAACGACTCCCACTTCGCGCATTTGAGCAACCTGACGCATCTGAACGTCTCCGAAAATAAACTGAAGAAGTTGGAGCCGCTCCTGGCGGTGGGCTCCCTACGCCAACTCGATGCGAGTCACAATCGACTCACCGAAGTGCGCTTCGCCACGAGCGCCCTACAAACCCTCAAACTTTGCCACAATCGGATCGAAGAGCTTACGGAGGAAACGTTCGGGAAACTTGTCGCTTTAAAAAGCCTCCACGTTTCCCACAACCCCCACCTCCGCATCGCGGCGAAAGCTTTCCGAAATTTAACGCGGCTCGAGTTCTTGGATCTCTCCCAAGTGGGCCTTTCCGAGATCCCGTCCTTGGCGAACCTAACCGAATTGAAACAATTAAATCTGTCGGGAAACGTCATCGAAGAGGTGGCCCCCACCGCCTTCGCGAACCTCACCCACCTCGAAGAACTAAATCTAAAAGACAATCGTATAAAAATGCTTGGGGCCTCTTCTTTTGCAGGACTGAAGGCCCTGAAGGTCTTGAACCTCGAAGGGAACGCTTTGAGCGCGCTGGCGGGGCACGTCTTCGAAGGGGTCAGCCTGCGCTTCCTGTTTTTGGGTGGGAACGCGCTGGAGGAGGTGGCCGAAGAAGTGGTGAACAAACAGTCCGAACTAACGTGGCTGGGGCTCGACTCGAACCCGCTGAAGGACCTGGCCTTTCTTAAGCGACTGCCGGCCCTCGCGTTCCTCAAGCTAAAGGGCACGCGCTTCGAGAACGACACCGCCATCTTGGTAAATCGAAAAAATTCCGCAAAATCACCACCGAGCATTGGGACTCCTGGAGTCCCCCCCTTTCTAATAAATAAATAGATGTTGTGGCGAAGCTGGAGTTGTTTTTTTTTGCGAAAGCGCTGAATATTGGGACACCCTGTACGCATGGGTTCCGTCCACGAACAGGTGATGGTGCGCTTTAGGGCCTCGTATTGATCGCAACGGCCTTGAAACGTTACAATTCGTAACAAGTCGATAAAAACCTATTTATAGTAAATAACGCGGCACGAACGATGCACAGGGTGTTCCGAAATTAAGCGCGCGCAATTTTTTTTCAGAAAATTAAACGAAAAGGCGAAGGTGAGCGCCGCATTAATTTTTCTCTTGTCGAGGTGGGTTTAACATCTTCGAGCACGCCGTCCGATGGGGGCGGCGATGGCGTGCCGCATTTTCGTTTTAGCCGAAGGGTTTTGCCCAAAAAAAAATCAAAGCGTGTGCGTGCGGCGGAGGCAACGTAAACACGGATAATGCATCCGGTGTGCGAGTAAGTAGGAGCGGGGGCGGCGTGCGGCGGCGGCGAAGGAGAAGGAGGAGAATTGTTGTGTGTGTGCGTGGAAGAATAGGGCTTTGGCAAAGGTTCGGTAACAGGTGTCGGTTTGTGGATCGATCGAAGCACGCGGGCGGCGAGACGCGTGCGCCGGCGGCGCGTCCGCACCCCGCCCGTGGCAGGCGTCGCGACGCCAGCGCTCCGCGACAGGGAGTGGTGCGTCCGCTTCTCGACGACATTCATCAAAACGTTTCGTGTGCGTTGTTTTTTTTTCCGAAAAACGAGTGCGGACACCCCAACAAAATGATACGGGCGGTGCACAAAAAGAAGCAGAGACGGCCCTGATACGCACCTCGAAAACGAGGGCAACGCGCGCGCGAAAGCGTGGGAGAGAGAGAGAGAAAAAACCGTCCACTTTTAAGGTTAGGAAAACACAGTCCGCGTCCACGTAATAAATCAGTTCTTCCGTTATAACCGGTGCTAAGTAAACCGATGACGAAAACGAACGGCGGAAACGCCACCGTCACTTGTTTACCTGTTGGATAAACACCGGCGTCGTGTCGCTGCTACTTGTTGCGCGAGACACAAACACACACATACACACACACACCTAAAAACCCCCATCGCCGCCGCCACTTGTTTCCTCGACAACCACCTGCAGCCGCCGGCCTTCTTCCAGCAAAGCGCGCCATTTTCCCCCTTCGCTCGCAATCGATCCCCCCGCAACGATGCCACGCTGTTACATGGTCAAAAAGCAGAGCAACAAGTACCAAGCCGCCCCCAGAGACTATTGGAACGACGAAACGGGAACGAGCAACGATGGAGCCCCCGAGAGCCCTACCGAAGCCTGCGTCGCACCTTCCTACTACACCCCTCCACCCTCCGCCAAGCACTCCGGTAAGTTTCCCGAAAACGAGACGAACGAGCCGCCGCGTTACGCTTTCGACTCTATCTTTTCCCTCCCCCAAGGTTACCCCCAGGACTTCGTGCCGAACGGCTCCAAGTCGGAGAGCATAATTTCGGAGCAAGATGGCGGCATTCCCATCTTCCGCGTCCGCAGCGCCGAGGAGACGGAGGCGGCCCACGATCTACTCTCGCTATCGCAGAGCCTACCGCCGCTGCCGCCTCCGAGCGTCGTAACCATCCATCAGGGCATTCCCCACGGAGAGGCTCCGTCGTCGCCGAGCCGCTCGTACCGTCCCCTCTCCCCCGAACAGTTGCAATGCTACCGCACCGCCTCGCCTCTGCCGGTCGCCATCCCCAACTATGCGCCTCCGATCGTCTACGTCGTGCAGATACCCCAAGCCCCCACGCCCCCCACCTCCGAATGTTCCTCCGACACCGAAAACCAAACGCTCCAGATCAACATCGACGACGGCCCCTGCGTCGGCGTCACCAACGACATCCTCATCCTTCCGCTGTCCCCCGAGGCCGAAAAGCCGGCCGAAATCTGCCCGCCGCTCAAGGCCACGACGACCAGCGTCATCGTAAGTCCGAAGCCTAAGTCGGCGCCGCAACCGCCGCCTTCGGCCTCGCCGCCTCTTCGTCAGCAGTCCGTTATAACCTCCACCGCCTCCACGCTCAACATTCCCGACCGAAGGACGCGGCGCCACAGCTCCAAAGTCGGCAAGCTCAAAAACAACAATAACAACGACGAATCCCTCGAGGACCACAACGACGCCCCCAGGCCGCCGCCGAAGAGAGCCAAAACGGTAACTAGTACGAATCAGTGTTGCCAGAGATCACTAGTGGTGACTCTAAAACTACTAGCGCTCACTAGAAACTGAATTAACTACAGTAAAACTGCTTTGTTGATTTTAAGATGATGTGCGACTGTTTTATTTAGTGATTTGTTGCGTTTTTTTTTGTAAACATATACCTAACAATTTGACCAAGTTTTTTCCTGTTAAAACGGGACGCTTCGTAAACGCGCTTAAAGCCGAGTGTGCGCATTCGAGCTCAAAGTGGCACATTCCGATCTCGGGAAAATGAAGCGCGCCGCTCCGCGTCGCGCTTCATTTGCCTCCCTCGCTCGGAAATGTGCCACTTTTCGCTCGAACGCGCCCATCCTCGTATTTATCGAATTTATTTATATTATTTTTACTTCGCGATTATATTTAATTTAGTCGCGCCAAAGAAGTTTCACTTCTAAGCGCACGCGCCGTTTCATTTAAAGTGCCACGAGCTTATATCTCCTAAACTAATCAAAATTTCAAAAAAAGTACTAGTATAAAAGTGTCTTTAATTTCTTTGATCTATGCAATGGCACAAGTATAAAGTTTGTTTTACTTCCGGTTTAACCGGAAACGGTGTCAACTTCCTTATCTTAAAAAAAAGGGTATTTATTTTTTTTTGATAATTGGATAGAGCTCATCGAGCGATTTCCAAAAATGTATAACAAGTGACCATTTTCTCAAAAAAAAATGTTTAAAAAAAATCGGTATAAACGAACACTTATAGCGTAAACCTAAAATTGTATCAGAGATTGTTTTCTTATTTGTGGACCATATAGTAACTTGTTATACAGTTGTGGTAAGGTTTTAAAAACTATTTAATTGTTATAAAATTGTTTTTTTTGTTTACGATAAAAAAATTTTCAAAATATCCAGTTAAACAAAAGTAGAACAAAATTTGATATTTTATCCAGCTATAAATTATTTTTTTTTTAAATTATTTATTCTTTTACATTTTTGGAAAGCTCTGGACGGGCTCTATCTAATTATAAAAAAAATAAATACCCTTCTATTTAAGATAAAGAAGTTGACACCGTTTTCGGTTAAACCAAAAGTAATACAAAATTTATATTTATGCCATTTTATAGATCGAATAAATTAAGGACACTTTTATACTTAAACTTTTTTTGAAAATTTTATTAGTTTAGAAGTTATAAGCTCGTGGCACTTTAAATAAAACACCCGGTATATAGCTAAAATTCTTTTTTTTTTCTATACATTCAATTAACCGAATTTTCGATTATCCGAATGAGCTGCAACAATAATTAGTCCGGATAACCGAGTTTCCACTGTAATTCAAATAATGAAAAACAAAAGAAAAGCAAAAAAAGTCAGATAAAAAAGTATTGTTTTTTTTCTTTTTTACTATGTTACAATTATTTTATTTACTGTCTTTACCTTTGGAGGATATTTACTACTAAAAAAAAATACCGGCAACTAAAAAAAAATTTTCCCCACTAAAGGAGGAGCAACACTACTAGTTTTAGTAGTAAAACTACTAAGTTGGCAACACTGGTACGAATAGGGCGCGCGCGTAACAATTTCTTAACACGTTTTCTTCCTCCGCCAGAGATTCTTCAAAGTGGTACCGGGCGACACGGACGGCGGCAGCGCCAAGCTGGAGGCGGAAGAGGAGTCGCCGAAGTCGAGCCGCTACATCTGCATGGACTGCGGCAAGCAGTACGCCACCTCCAGCAACCTCTCCCGCCACCGCCAGACGCATCGCAGCCTCGACTCGCAGTCGGCGAAGAAGTGCATGACCTGCGGCAAGGCGTACGTCTCGATGCCCGCCCTCGCCATGCACGTCCTCACGCACAAGCTGGCCCACGGCTGCGGCGTCTGCGGCAAGCAGTTCTCGCGGCCCTGGCTCCTCCAGGGCCACCTGCGCTCGCACACCGGCGAAAAGCCCTACGGCTGCGCCCATTGCGGCAAGGCGTTCGCCGACCGTTCGAACCTGCGGGCGCACATGCAGACCCACTCCGCCGACAAGAACTTCCGCTGCCCCAAGTGCAAAAAGACCTTCGCCCTCAAGTCGTACCTGAACAAGCACCAGGAGTCCGCCTGCTGGGACTACAACAAGGAGAGCGACCCGGACGACCCTAACGATCCCGTCGCCGAAAACGTACGAAAGATCCTCGGGAACAACTGAGCGCGTGTGCGTGTGAATGTGTCGACGTTCGACGCACTCTTCGACGGCTTTCATTATTAATATTAACATTAGGGTAGGATTGTACATTTTACACACACATCCCCCCCTTCACCTCTTCACACAACGCATCTCGCCAGCGCACGTTAAGAGTGAGAGGCGCCCGAGCACTTCCGAAGTGCGGGAGGAACGTATTCGTCACACAGGCAATAATAAGCAATACAACACGCATGCTCGCGCTCTTTAAAACAAATCTTTTTTCAGAAAAAAAAAAAAAACGAAAAAAAAAAAACAAGCGCTGCTACCGATAGAATTTAAAAATTTGCAACGAACCTTAGGATATACAAAATTTAATATCGAAAAATCCAAAGCCCCGTATGTATCTTCCCTCTCCGCCGCCACCCACCCCCTCAAACAACTCAAGATTTCAAGTGAGATATTACGTAGTAGTAAGCAAAATCGTAGTATTTTTTTTAAAACTTACAAAAATAATAATGACGCGCACGCACACGGTCGAGGCAGGTGCGGCCCCGCCGCGCATTTTTAACAAAAAAACAAATTGCGGGCGTGCGCGCGCTAGTATATACGTATATATTTTTTAAAAAAATGATTCCAAAAAGGAGAAGAAAAAATCGAGGCCAATACGCATACAACGAAAAGTTTTGAGTGTATTTTGTAGGTGTTTCGGCGCGCGTTTCGCGGGCAAGAGGCGAACCAATTTTTTCCCGCCAAAGTACTAGGCGAACGCGTCTTTTTTTTTTTAATGTACGTGTTAAAGCAACCGAACGCGGGTACGTTGTCACGAAACCATGCACACTCTGTTTGTACCGGAAACATTTTGAGAAGCGCCGAGAGGTCGACCGCGTCAAAAGAGAGCGCCTGAAATTCGGCCACACACACGACACATTCCTTAACAACCCCCCGCCGAACACGCGTCATCGTTTCCCTTCCCCGCCCAACCCCCTAGTTGCACGAAAACAATACAACTCGAATCAAAAATTAAATCAAAAAAAAAAAAAAATGGGGCTTTGTTTTTCAACGAAAAGCGCGCCGCAAAAAGCAATAGAGATGTGCGCGTGACGATTTTAAATAAATTAAAGATCGCAGCGAGCCGCGCGATACGAAAGCGAAAGAGAGACGGACAAATTTTAAGCAATATTTAAAACAACGCCATTACTTATTTTAAGCGATTTGAAACGTGTGCGAGAGAGAGAGAGAGCGAAAGACCTAAAACGGCGCTTCTCTCCGAAGAAGAAAAAAATACGCAAAAAACAAAGTGTGCGTGTGTGTGTGTGTGCGCGTGCGTGCCGAAAGCGTAGTATTAGAGAATGTGTGTGTGTCGCGGCCTTATAAAAATACACCAATATTTATATACATAGAAAAAAAATTAAACGTATGCGAGCGAGAGAGAGAGAGAGAGAAGAGAGGTAGTGATATTTTTGCGCGCGCGGGAAGTGTGTCACACACACAAGCACACCTTTGAAAGATTGCTAAATCGCATTCATCCTCCAACTATTCGAAGCACGCAACACCCACCCCCCTACGATTTTAAATCGATAGCCCTTCGGACCCGCGCCCATCTCCATCGATATACAGGGTGTTTACGGAACGACGTACGCGTTGCGTTCGACGAGTTGGCGGCGCACGATTTTCTTTTTACAAAATCGACTGATTACAATTTTACAAAAAAAAAGAAACAAAACATAAACAGAACGTACCAAACCCGAAAAAAAGAGAGCAATAAATTTATAAAAGAGCACTTTTAAATTTAGAAGAGAGAAAAATTAATTAAAATGGATTTGTTCTTCTTCTTACATCCAAGTAGGCGAGTAAGGCGTAGCTGATAGCGTATGCATGTAATAAAACAATTGAACTCTAGGATTTAAACTAAATATAATCTATTCAGTTTTTGATTGATCTCCGAAAAGCAATAATAAAATATTTTTAATCTGACGACTTCGCTCTTTTATTTCTTCCCCTTCCCTTTCGTAGATTTAAAAAAAGAAGTAAGCGCTCAAATTCGGTGTTAAATTGGCAGACCTGCATCAAACGTCACATAAAAAAGAGGGAGAATGTGTTTCGCTGTGTGTAATTTAATTTGGTAAGCCTTACGTTTACAGGTGCTATTGATCTCGTCGTTAGGAGCGAAAGAGAAGCGAAGGGACGAAGGAGGGCTTATCGGTTGTATGTGTGTGTTCATTTAGAATGGGACTTTTTCCAATCACGGGTGGCTAGATTACGTTATTTACGATGTAACGCGTTGCGATGATTACCTCAAGGGGCCCTAATTTATCGTTTCTACTTTAGGTCCTTTCGTTCCGCTTCTCCCCGCCCCCCCACCTATCGCCGGAAAACTTTTTTTACAACTAATTTTAAAAAAGAACCACTTCCCCCCGCGCGCACACACACACTTCATAAGCACTTAGACACGTGCGAGTGTCGCTGAAATAACAAAGAAGGCCGGGGTGTCGAGTGCGTCTTAATTAGTGTTGTCGTAATTAGAGCGAGGGCGCTGCTGCATCTTTTTTTGTGTTTGGCTTTGCTTAAGAAGCGACAAGGGGTTGGGGAACGCTAATCTGATTTGAGGGGCAGAGTGATGGATCTAAGAAAAAGAGAAAGAAGAGAGGGGGCGAAAAATAAGGAGCGTTATTAAATGCAAATTTGTGTCGTGAAAAGAAACAACCCTCGCAATGGCCGTCGAGTTAATTTGATCCGCGCGAAATGTAACGCCGTTATTCGGGGTTCATCCGCGTTCATATTTTAATTTAGCGCGCCTAAACCGATTAGAAGGGTTGCCAACAGCATACGTTGCTTGTTTTCCCCACCCCTCGACGCTTAAATTCCTCTTAAAGATCGAGAAGAGCGTTTTATTATTTTAATAATAACAAAAAAGGAAAAGAAGAGAGCGGGTGGTGGATAAACGTAACGAGAAATGGGAACGAGAACGCGATATCCCAAGTGAGTCGTTTTCGTTCCGGGGTCGCACACTGTTGCTGCCGCGTCCCCTACGCCCGCCGCGCTGTCCCATTCCCTTTACGACAGCTCGGGAACGCTGGGACCGCAACCGAACCATGAAAAATTTAATCTAAAACCCCCGGACTGTCGGTTCGTGGAGCCCTGTCCAATTTCAGGCGGCTACCCCAGAGCCCCCCTTAAGGGACGACGCTGTCTAACCCTCACATCGACAACTGCGTGCGATTCTATTGTTAGATATAAAGAAATTTTCGACGCTTAACTTACAATATGATGAGGGCACACCAAAATTTTCAAAATACCATTTGCAAAAAAAGTGCGGACATAAACCAACCCTTTCGTAAAACTAAAAACTTGCACGACAGCGCCATCTAGTCGCTAAAGGCGGAAGCGCACGCGACGCTACCCTCGACGCTTAACAACGCGCCTGTTTAATTACAGAAAACCGATGCGCCCTCTGCCGCCATCTTCAGCATTTAAATTTAATTTAAAGAGAAAAAAAAAGATCTGTTCAAAAGGACGGCATTTTAAACAAGCCAAAAAGGAACAGTATGAGCACAAATATAGAAAAATTGGCCATCTCTAATATAAACATAAAAGGGCTTGCAGTGGCGTAGACAACGTAAGGTTTAAGCAAACGTCCGACCCTGAAAAAAGTATTCTCAGAGTTTTACAAAAATAAAATAACCAATTACAATTTAAGTTAAAAAAGCCTCGGGTCGCACGCTCACCCAGCTACGCCACTGCAAAATTAAAAAAAAACACTCACATTGAAATCGAGAGGAAACCAAGTCCTCTTCGGCGTTCCCACCTTGCCCTCCTTGATATAAGGGCTGCACCGTCGTCATCCTCCTTCTACAGGTACCACAACGGACCTCCATCGCCAGCCACATCGGCAACCCGTTTTACACTACGAAACTTGCTAATGGCAGTTCTTAGCATCGCGAAATTAAACGCACGGTTTCAACGATTTGGGGACGACATTCTATAGGAAAAGGGGGCAACGCGTTCGTTACAAATACAAAAAAGGCAGTACCGAACGATCGCGCACTATATGTTAAAAATTAAAAAATAATTAAAAGAAAAAATAATCAAACCATTTCAGGATTTAATTTGACATCGTAGAAGGATTTTGGTCGGTCAATTTCAGTCTTGAAGGCTTCCCCAATACATTCCATCAACGATTGTAAAGTCCTCCACGTCAGAAAGCATTTAAACTATTAAAACCAAACCAAAAAGTTTGATTTTCAATCTAAAAACTACTTTAAACAAGCATCGTAAAGGTTCATCTTGCTCGATATCATTCATACCTCGATCCATTAATTAAGATGAATTAATCCAATAATAAAGATAAATCAAATCTTAGGTGCTTCACAAAACGTTAAAAAATCATAAAATTCTTCAAATGTAATCTTCAAAATATATCGCACAAGTTTCTGCAGCTCGTAACCAATTCTGCACCTTATTTGCTAACCAATTAAAGCGATAGGAACGAAGGGAAGTGCTTAGCAAGTCACCCGAAGCCCAAATGGAAAATTCAATGCAACAAAACAAAGAGAGAATTACACAATAAAAAAAAACCAATTAAGTATGTATTAATCGTTCAAAATACTTTACAAGTAACCTAAAAATACTAAACAGCACCAGGTTTTGCTGTTTCTTTCGCGCTAGACTCTCTCTCTTTGTTCCATTCTTTGAGGCCTTCGGGCAAGCTTGTGTCTTCCTCGAAAGAGCCTGTGCCTTCGACAAACTCCTCGTAGGTTGATTTTTCTGGGAAAGGCCTTTTACCTAAGATCTCGATCATGTCGTCCCTGCTGATGATTTCTTGCTTCAGTAATCTCTCTGCTACTTTCTGTACATCGGACTTGTGCTTGACTAGAAGCTCGGTGGTGTGTTTGTGGGCTGTCTCGATAAGTGCTCGTACTTCGGAATCGATGATTTGAGCTGTGCTCTCGGAGTAGGGCTTCTCCAGCATCATGTCCCCTTCTTTGGGCATGTCGAAGCTCACATTGCCCACCTTCTCGTTCATTCCAAACTGCACCACTTGCGCGTAAGCATTTTGCGTGACCTTTTGTAAGTCGTCCTGTGCACCCGTCGTTATCCTGCCGAAGAAGAGCTCTTCCGAAACTCTTCCACCCAACGTCATGCACATCCGATCAAAGAGCTGCTCTTTGGTGTACAGATATTGGTCCTTGGGAAGGTACTGAGCGTAACCTAGGCCTTTGCCCCTGGGAATAATCGAAACTTTAAGTAGAGGATCCGCGTACCGCAAGAACCAGCCTGCCACAGCGTGCCCGGCTTCGTGATAAGCCACCGTTTTTTTCTCTTCGGGCGACAAGACGTTAGTCTTTTTCTCCATGCCGGCTACCACCCTCTCGATGGCCTGCTCGAAGTGCTTCTGGTTGATCGACTCGTTAAGGTCCCGAGCAGCAATCAGAGCTGCCTCGTTGCACACATTGGCAATGTCGGCCCCCGTAAAACCAGGCGTCAGGGCAGCCATTTTACGTGCCAAATCCGTTTTATCTAGGTCCGTCTTTAACGGCCCCAAATGCACTTTGAAGATGCTAGCTCTACCTTTGATGTCGGGAGCCGGCACGAAGATCTGCCGATCAAATCGGCCAGGTCTCAAAAGGGCCTTATCTAATATATCCACACGATTAGTGGCCGCTAAAACGACTACGTTCGTGGTCGTATTAAAACCGTCCATTTCGACCAAAAGTTGATTGAGAGTGTTTTCTTGTTCGGAATGACCTCCAAAGCTTCTTCCTCCTCGCTTTCGACCTACAGCATCTATCTCATCTATGAATAATATACAAGGAGCGTGCTTCCTAGCCATTGCGAACAGATCCCGCACCCTTGAAGGGCCCACACCCACAAACATCTCCAAAAATTCTGATCCCGAAACTGTTATAAAAGGTACATTGGCTTCTCCAGCCGTAGCCTTAGCCAAAAGCGTTTTGCCAGTTCCGGGAGGCCCTAAAAACAACCTCATTCAGTAACATTCGTTTAAGATACAAACCCGAAAGAAGACTCTTTCAACCTGTTAACATTGCTCCTTTCGGTATCTTAGCTCCTAGATCAATATACTGTTGGGGATTCTTTAAAAATTCACAAACTCCATTATTTCAATTTTAGCTTCTTCGCAACCAGCTACGTCCCTAAACCATATTTTATTAAATTTGCAATTAGTTAGTTAAAGAAATACAGCAGGTACCTGAATCTAACTCCTATCTCATTAGAATTGATTAGTTTGGCGGTGCTTTCCATTACACTTCCAAATAAGCCACCACCTTTACGTCCCTTACGACCACCCATCATCTCGGCTGACCTCCTCATCATATACAACAAGAAACCTATTACAATAAGTGTTGGGAGTATCCCAGACAAGTTCGAGGCCTCCAACTCAGTCTTATAGATAACAGGCACAAAATTTGGAGGTTCCACGTTCATCTCGACCTGGGCATTCTCCAAATTACGTTCGAACGAATCCACACTGCCAATATTAAACCATAAGACGTTCTAAAATAAGAATTATAGATATTTTCCATATTTTTGGTTTAATTTATGACTTACAGCTCCATCTACCGTATTGCCTGGAGTTAATCGGACTCGTACCCATTTCTTATTAATAACTTCTAATTTTTCGACTATTCCACGCGCCAAGTAGCTAAACAATAAAGGATCTAGTTTAACAAAAGGACAATTAAATCATCCGAGAATACCTATGAACAAATTCCTTCCATCCGATCTCTTTGTACCCCATCTCCCAAAAGCCGAGAGCTACAAGAACCGCTATCGCACCTGCCGCTCCAAAAATGTACCACTTATCCCTATCGCCGTCTCCAAAAGGTGGCTTGCCGCCACTCCCCCTACAAAAACCAAATTGAGCTTCTTTCTAGCTCGAAGATCGACCGTCACAAACCTGCTACCTGTGCCACCAAACAACCCAAACGACCACTGGTCATATGGCTTAGAACCAGGAGGAGGTGGACGTGGTGGTTGTTGTAGAGGCTTTGTGTCAGGTTTGGCTTCCTTCTCTTTAACATCTTTTGCTTCCTTAGGGAGTTCTTTGAGAGGAGTTTTCTTCGAGCCCGGTTGAAAGTACTTCTCGAAACCTTTGGGGGCCTTCTCGCAAAAAACCTTTAGCTCGGTTAGGGCCGTCTTAACTAGCGATAGGTTCTAAAACAAGAGTTGTTATCGAGTGTTGAACCTGTAGTAAGGCCTCGAAGAACTTACCCTATGATTTACATTGCACAAGTTAATATTTTTCCACAACAGTCGTTCCAATCGTTTGCTTGTAGTTAGTAGACGATATGCCATAGCATTTAATTAACTATTTCACATAAATAAACTTAAATTACATCACTTTAAGTTGAATTTTCTAACCTCACTTTATTTCGAAGCAGTTGGCAATTCAGAACTTGGTTAGTTAGGTTTTTGGTTACTATTTTTTTATTTTAGAACAGCTAGAATGTAAAAATTGTATTTATTAGTTTTTGTATTGAAATAATATTAAAGGATTTAGAAGAATAGTGGTATAAACACAGCCCCAAAAACAACCCCAATAATCTAAGATGTGAAGCAATGGAATCATCTGGTACGACAGGCATAACATCGATCCTTTCGAAACTTGATCTTGTAAGCTTATCGGCCTTAGCCTCAACCGTAACAAATGGTTTATTAAAGAATAAACTCACCACTAAAAGAGGTATAATCCCTTATCAGTTTATGTCCCAAGTAATCGAACTGCTTTCAGGTGCAATAGAAGCCATATTAGTACACTCACCAGATCTAGAAAGTATTTTAAGACGTAAAATAATTACCAGAGAGATATTATTTGCTTACTTACACGAGAACAATGTCAGTGTAACTTGTCCAACAACAAAAAACGAGCTTGTCTATCAAATCTGCAATTTGTGGAACTTAAAACAGTGTACGACACCTTCGACAGTTGTTACCCCTCAAATTGACTTACACGACCCAAATCAGTTAGCACTACAGTTTTCTGAATGGTTTTATGCATTAATGAATAGGAATGAACCTATTCCAAGCGAACACTTCTGGCCCGACGTGAATTTAACAATCAATCTTATATTTCCTACGCAAACTCTTACAGAAAACGTCGAAAGTAATCCTTGTGAAGCTGCCAAGATGCTATTTACTAAACGGTTAGAGTCTGGAGTTTATTTAAATCCTAATTTGTCGTCTGCTGGGACGAGAGGAAGAATGGACGTACATGGCTTGGTGGAAGTTTTAAGCTGCGGTAGTTTACATACAAATAATACATGTGTGGGTGTGTTCGAACAAATGTTTATGTTAGCCAGAGATCCATTTGTGGAGAACAATTGGAAAATTAAACGTACCCAACTTAATTTAAGAAGCAAAAGTGATGTGCGATATCTCCCAAGCCTAACGGACAGGTATTAGTTTTAAAAATAGAATTAGGCCATATTTAATCCACTTTCGTCCTGTGCTTTTTTAATGGTCCTAGAATAAAAGGAAATTAAAGAAAATAAACAAAGAACGAGATATTATGTTTTTACTCCATGTTCCCATAAAGAGGTTGTTGGTCGTCCTCTCTTATAGCCAACATCTTTTTCATTCTTGGCAAAGGTCCTCCCTTAAATCCCATAGCGCTGCTTCGCTTAATGTAGATAGTCCGAGTGGCTTCGGGCACAGGTACCTCACTTGAAGTGCCTGGAGTCATCTCAGACAAAGGTAACATGTCTTTCGGTTTAGTAGTTTTCTTTCGAATACATTCCAGTTCGCTTTGAGCTTAAAAAATCAATTACTACTGTTCAAAGAGAATTAGTCGAGAGCTCACTTAAAATATATTCGTCGAAAGCTGTCAAAGGGTCCACCCCAAAAAATATCGAAATTGCCACATCGTATTTAGCTTCCAACACAACTATGACGATCGAAATAACAACACATGCGATTCCTGTCGCAAAAGTCAACCAATAACTGCTTCCGAAGGTGGTTTCCATTACCTCATCTTCGAAAGGTATCCGAAGAGGCAAGGGGTTCCTAATCACGAGCCAAAGAAAGTTGGCAAAGAGCAAGAGAGATCCTGCAATGCACAGCATGTAGGCCCCATAACGTATCACCGAGCGAAACAACAAATTTGCTAACATCCAGCAAGGGAGGGCTGTCCACATTACGATGTGGGTGTACCAACCGGCCGTACGATAGAAGCGACCGAATCTAAAGCCTTCACCATCGATTACAAAATAGTCCACTATCCATAAGATTGGTAAGGGCACACCGCGAAGTTGGGCGGCCCTAAATTCTTGTTGTAAATGTCCAGCTAAAAAATGGGGTTAATTTTGATCGTAACTCTTAGGAGAGATTTTGTACCGTAAGGACCAAAGCCGAATCGTCCCTGGTCCCAGGTCCATTCAAATCGTTCGTTATAGTCGATTGTTTCTCTTGCCAAAGGACTGAGCTCCTCCGGCTTGCTATGCAGAGTCACATTGATTGATCGTAAGCCAATTTTAAGCCCAATGGATGCATTTATTTCGGCGCCAGTCCCTGCTCTGTAAGGAGTTCTACTTTTAATGTGTGCAACTTCCCATTCCTGTCCAAAATTTCCGACTGAAACAGTTCTATTAGTTTGATTTGGTCGAAATGGAGTTTTGGGCTTACGCATTATGAGCAATCCAATCAAAAGGCTAACGGTTATTCTTACAAAGAGATGGACGTTCTAAAAATAAAGTGTTAATCGCAAATGTGACTTGTTGTTCTACTTACGGCTTTAAGTCGAGTGCCTGGAAGAGAAACGAAAAAACAAATAGCAAGTATTAAAAAAGCTAAAATGAAGCCGAGTTCCAAAACATCCCCGGTGACGGGACTGAATTGGGGTGGGTACTGCGTGGGGAAACCCTCGGTACGTCCCAAACTAAACCAAGTCATTTTTACAAATGACACCGCTTCCTGTTCGACGATTCAGAGAGGTTTTATCGAGGCCCCATCGGTTCCTTCCTGCCAAGATATGATAGCACTACCGTTAATTTTTCCGCAAGAAATTGCCCATGTAAAGAGTTAAGTTTACTTAAAAATAATAATCAAAAAATACAATAGATAAATATCCAAAATAACAACAAAAAGATAGATAGAAAAATTGAAAAACAACCTTTAACCGTCGTGTGCCTACCTAACACTATAAAAATAAAATTAATCTGCTACGAAAGAATCAGCACCAAACAGTACATCGAAATATGTATAAACAAAAAAATCTTCTAAGGAATAAGCTACCGTAACCCTAACTACACCTGAGTCTCGTGTCTCCAAAGAAGACAGAATATAATATCATAAATTCATTTCGATTAATTAAAAAACCAAAGTAAAAGAAAAATCATTCTCATACAGGGCGTCAGACGAATAGGTACCGAGTCTTAACCGGGCGACACCTGACACCAATCTAAACATTAAAAGTTCCTATGCAAAGATTTCTGTGGTTTTTTGATTTAAGAAAACATAACAGACCCAAACAAGTATGTTTTTGTTCAGTTTGGGCTCATGAATTTGTGGGTCAAGTTTCAGTACTTATTCGTCCGACACCCGGCGCTCCTAGAATTAATTAAACGATAGAGGAATGCTATTTATCGGTCTATTCTAGAGGTTCGGCTCGTGCATCCGCTTTAAATTGCTGCTTTCGATGGTGGTACAAGTGCACCCTGAGACAGCTCTGATTTCGCATCGTTTTTCCGCACACAATGCAATCCAGATTTATGGGGGTGTCGTTGTGCTTGTCCCTGATATGGACTTTGAGATTGTATCGGTTAACGAACTTTCGAAAGCAATAGGGGCAATAGACGTGGGACCGGGGATCCGCGGGATAAACCAGTGCATCTAAAAAAAGATACACAGTTAGTACATCGAAACGCTCAATCTGTACGTTCACTATTACCTTAGGTAAATGTTAATCCACCACAATCCCCCAATCACCAGTTTGCCGAGAATTAAAAGAAGACAACTCGAAAGAAGAATTGCCTTCTTTTAATTTAAATAAAAGTGCTCCCAAAGGTTAATCAAAGCAAGAAGTGCCCATAAGAGATTAGTCGCAGAATTTCCAAAATGTTTATTTTTTTTTAAAATACAACAATAAACACAAATCTAAAAAAAAAAGAAATATTCAATTAATAATCGTTATATAATAACATGTTTATATTTTCTTTTGGAAAATGTGATAAATCAGTCGAAAAAGAGAAAAATCTTTGGTAAAAACTGGCTGGGAGTGGTTCGTTATTCTTTTTCGAATTCGGAAAGGCATTAAGGATCCGACTGTATCTTGCAGAGCACTTCGTTGAGCTTATGACAGTGAAATTTGGCAATGTGTTTCCGAAGGCTTTCGGAGTTCTTGTAGAGCTGCGAACAAATAATGCAAGCGAAAGGTCCGGCATCCTCCCCATGTATGTTTTTCTCGTGCGTTCTCAGATGGTCGCGTCTGGAGAATTGTTTACTACATTTTTCGCATTTGTATGGATGCTTGTTGTTGCTCTGTCCTTCAGTTTTTCCTAAATTTGAATTAGAATTAGTTGTACGTACAACATCGGCTGCCATTCCTGGGCCTTTTGGGGTTAGTCGATTAGAAATCAAGAGCATAGCTTCATTTTGCCTTTGCTTTTAAATTAAAAATACAATCTTTGGATTAGATCTCTAAGCTCTCTACCATTCACAATCAATCTTAGTATTTTGCCTAATTTTAAGGTTACGTTAACTAAACATCATTCCTCTTTGAAGTCTTTAGCAGTCGATCAATGGCAGTAAGATGCGTGGATAGACTATTTGCCATCCTAAATGTCTTGTCGCAAATATCGCAAGGCAGGTGTTGTGCAGACAAATGCACATCGCAAATGTGCCTTGGAATACTACTCTTCCGTATCACCTTCCCATAGGTTTTGCATTTCACTGCAAATATCTAAATTTTCCACTAGTTGAATTAAACAATACGATTACTACTAAGCAAAGCAACAATGCCTACTTACCATGCACATAAAATAAACACACACACACATATATATATATCCACTAAAAGCGGCACAAGAATCGACAACCGAAATAAACACAAGAGCGTTTTGTAATTGCAAGCTGCGACTCACCTTGATCCTGCGAGATCAATTCTTGTCCACTAGAGTCTAATAATTGTTCTGTGACATCTTTGCTAGGCGAGAGTTCTTCGGTCTCGTTCTTAACATTACCTGTTGGTAATGTTAAGAACGAGGCCGATCCATCCACATCTTCTTCCCTTAACTTATTTACGTCTGTCTTGAAACGTTTTGTACTCCCATTCGAATTTTTTTGGGGCCTTTTTATCGTGGGCACAGGTGGCGTTTCAAGAGGAGAAGGAGGTGAGGAATATTGTGTCATTTGTGCATCGGACGACTCAATTAATTGACCAAATTGTTGTACGTCTTGCTCCAAATTATTGTCGGACAGTAAATCTGATTTGTCGTCTTTCGTAGATGATGTTTCGCTCTGCAAACCATTTTCGATAAGTAAAATCGGTGACAGTTGCACAACTTACCGACTCGTCCCCCGTTAGCCCTTTAACTTGTAGTGACTCTGCCGTACGAAGGAAAGCCGATAAATTGTCTCGAAGCACATTAACTTCGCCCAAATACATGAACTCGAGTATGTCTTTCAGATTGCCATAGGCTACATCACGAAGTATTATTACGGGATGTCTACAAGGATTAAGTTTAAATAGTTGTTTAAATAAAGGACTGCAGATCGATAAGACGATCTTGTGTGCTTGTAAGAATTGTCCTTCCACAGCTAAAGTCACATCGACCATGTCGTTGGCTTGCATCAAGTCATGGAAGCCTGTCGTCAAATTCGAATAAAAGTTGTTCCAACGTAACGAGAACTGCTCCATCGTCGCCATTTTCGTCTAAAATCAATATCATTAATCCAAATGAACTTTATATAGGATAAAAATAAACACACCTACAGAGTACACTAACCTAACAATTGTTATTTACGTGGAAAACAAAGACAACAAGTTCCAGGTTGATCAACCTAAATTACATTCCATTTTTAAGCCGGGCAAATTTATATATTCAACTAGTTACGACTAATTAGTGACAATTTTAACGTTTCGCATGTTAAACAGATCAATAAATAAAATTATTTAAATAGATTTTAAAAGTATAAAGCGAGTTTGACAAATTTGTTTTTGTTACACGAAAATTGGTACGTCTGTTGCTAATGTCAAACGTCAACGATTATATGTATTATCGTAATGTCATTCTTTCTAACATAATGTTAACGTATTTCCATGTAATACCGTTCAGAATAACTTTTCATGCGCTCAGGCGTTGATTACAATGCTATCTAGAATAAGGCAAGTGGTGAAAATTGATTAAAATTGCACTGCAAATATTTGCAAGGTTATTTAGCAATTTTGTTTGGTCGCTTTTAGGGAGAATGTGAAGCGTTTCTTTGAGTGTTTTTGCGAGGTGGTGCCCCCAACACTAAATAAGGAGCCATGGATCATTCAGAAATACCCGGACCGTTACAACGACGAAGAGGTGCTCAAATCGGTACCGAAATTTGCATATCCTTACAAGTTCGAAAAGTGAGATCCTTTAGTTATGCCAAACACATAATTGATGTCCTTAATTTGCAGTAACGTTATTCAGCACTATTCCTTTGTGTTGACCGATATCGAATCGAAATGGACGTTTGGGTTTTGTAGGCACGACCCAAAATCGGAGACTGCATTGGTCGTTTTAAGTTATCTACCTTGGCATCAAGCTTTCTATAAGTAGGTCTTGTTATGTGTTCGCCCTACAATGGATTTATTGATCACACTAAAAATAGAAGCATTCTAATTTGAATTTTGAGGCTAACGGAGACTCTCTTAGATTTTTAGATAACATAGCCGTGTTGACGCATAGTCCACGTTCGGAGGATTTGGGAGAATTCTTTAGAGCCGTTTACAATGCCAAAATACCGGATCCCGGCAAGAGCCTTAGAGTGCCCTTTAATAACGACGAAAGTGTACGTATTGAGTTGTCCGTGGAAGCTCGAATTACTTTAATGATTTGTAGGTGTTTACGATTGAGCGTCCTAAGCCGTTTCAGTTGCCTAGTATTCCAGAGAACGTAAATAAACATCCCATCTAAGCTGTTGCAATATCTTATCTCATTTTTTCGTAGAGAAATCTCACCGAGTATTATAATGCTGTCGATGTCAACAATATGATGTTGATATTTGCCTCGATGCTCTACGAGAGGAGGATTATTTTCACATCGAAGAAGCTGACGAGGCTTAGTGCGTGCGTGCAATCAGCCAACGATATCATTTATCCAATGGTTTGGCAGCACATTTTTATTCCCGTTTTGCCGATGGCTCTAATCGATTATCTTCTTGCGCCGATGCCCTTTCTAATCGGCGTACCCGACGAAGTCCTCAAGGTACAACAACTGGACTCTTTAATTAAATCATTAAATCGAAAAATTCTTTTCGAAACTAGAACGTACATAAGCACGAGATCGGAGAGGTGGTCATCCTCGATGCGGACACGAACACGGTCGAGACGCCCTTCGATGACCTAAACAATCTCCCCCAGGAGGTCGTAAACTCCTTAAAGAAGCAACTTAAGAACCGATCCGCTCTTTTGGGGGACGGAGTCTCGAGGGCCTTCCTCAGAGCACTGGTGCAACTCATCGGGGGCTACAGAGAAGCCCTGCACTTCCAACCAGGCGAGAAGGTTACGTTTGACGAAGAGAAATTCATCGAACTGAAACCTATCACTCTACAACCTTTCCGTAAGCAAATGCTTCAGTTGCAAATCTTTCAACAAGTGAGTGGCTTATTTCAAATACACTTTGATAGATCAGAATAAATGCGTATCAGTTTATAGAGGAGCGCCTGCAGATGTTGAATTCGGGCCTGGGGTTCTCGGACGAATTCGAGATCGAAGCTTTCCGACACTCGGAGAAGTCCAGTTCGAGATTGAAACAACAATACAGGGAGTGGACGTCCACGATGAAGAAGGAAGGAACTGCGTTTTTTAAAAGCGTGAAAGAGAAAGCGAATCCTGCTGTGAAATCGGCAGTTAAAACTGTAAGTCTTCGACTTTGAGGTTATGTTTTAATTGAAATTGTTATTTTAGGTGAAAGACGGCGGGAAGGGGGTTAAAAGCGCTTATAGGGGTCTTCGTTCGAAGCTGCGCGAAAATCAGAGCCCCCAGCAGTTGCAGAACGGTTTGAATAGTCCGAAGGACAAGCCGAGGTCGGCACCAAGTTCCCCGACCGAAAAGAGACGTTCTCTGGGTTTCGCAGTGCCCGTTACGACTTACACTCGGAAAACTGCTGTTAACGAAAGGTTTTTGCACTACATTATTTACGATTGATTTGGGCAAATGTTCTCTTTCTCTATGTTATTCTTGTAGGCCTTATAGTCCTTTGACTCCGGGCTCCCATTCCATCTCCCCGGACTACGTGGATCGTTCGAGGAGCGGAACCCCCGGCCTAGAGATCCCTCGAATAGATTTAATGACTGAAATGCAGGATCTCTTGCAATTAAGGCTGGACACACCTCCGGTCGACAGATCGGTGAGTCTGCCGCTTAAGTCTCCTCCATGTGCTTTCTTTGTGAATATGTCAATTCCAGCTGAAACCCGTAAGAAGTTTAGAAAACTTCAAGCACTCGTCTCCCCTGTCAAGTCCCGAGCACTGGCTGTTTCCCGCGAGAAGTGGTGCACCTTTGTCCGTCCCCACCTCCAAACTGTTCCTAGCTAAGACCCAGGAGACGCAGAACCTGCTGCAGTCTCCCGACGACGTCTTTTCGTCGCCTCCCGTTCCTCCCAGAGCCGAATTTTTCGACGGCAATTCGTTTGTGGTGGGTGGAGGTCGTAGCGAGAATGGGGACCCCCTTTTCCTCGTTGCTAATCGGCACACGATCGATGTTGTTAAATTAACACCTCCTGCAGCTTCGCCGAGCCGAAAGGTGCTCTGTTTTTATAATTTTCGAGTGTTTTGAGCTTAATTAAGACTGATTTTAGAAAGACGAGACGAGCGAAGATCTGATACGTCTCGATTCGGCTTCGGACATTGAAGATTTCGATCCTTTAAAGGCGTCGGATACCTCTGCGAGCTTGCCCCACAGCTCCTATTTCGATAATTTAGATTTTACTACGGACTCGCACGTTCCATTGAGCTTGTCGAATCCTCTTTATAGCTATTATGAGCCTCAGGCTGCCTCCAACAGCAATGGCCACCCTTCGATAAGCAAAGAGAACTGTAGAAACGACCAAGACTTGTTGCAGGAGTACGGAATCGATTTTAGTAATTTTAATTCGAGCTTCGCAAGTGTACAGAGTGCGAATTTCGATCTTTTTCAATCCAATTCGTCGTCTAAAGTTAAATCGCAGAGCCAATGGACCAAGTTTGATTAAATTAGAATATGCTTTTATTATACGAACGATGATACCAGGCAATCTTATTGTAGCTTTAAACTATTGTGCTCCTCGATGGGCTTTTAATTTATTTCTTTGTTCGCACACACAGACAGAGAGAGATAGAGATGTCGTAAATACAACTGAGTATTTTTCTTTTAGGAGTGTTATTTTATATATATATATATTATACTCTTCAACATTATAGAAGTTGTACAATATCATATAAGACTCAATATGAGATTATTAAGTTTTAGAAACATAATTTTTATCTCGGACTGATTACAAGAGAAACATTAAATCGCATCGCAAGGGTTAATTTTATATCGTAGCCCTACAATAATTTATTAGCTGTAAAAAAAACTAATTAAATGCCTTTAGTTGTGATAATTATAAGTGTTTTATATTTATTTAGAATTTAATTCAAAAAGTGCATGCATACGCCTTCTATGAACGAACTGTTGAACTTTCAGGATTATTGTGGTGGAAGTGTAGCAGAATGCTCAAAGGTGGCGCGCACGTAGTTTTTTTATTCCAAATTCGAAATAAATTTAAAGTATTTGTAATTAGCGAACTTGAGCGCTTTTAATCAGTTTATTAAGAGATTTCGGCACTTTTTTAGTTGGTTTTAGGAAATGTACTTCATCGTCCAAAAAGAATGTGTGTACATTTGCGAAACCTGCTTCACAAGATAAATAAAAGTTATAAACGCTTTCAAATGGCTTTGGAATGTTTAAGTTGATCAAACAAGAAAATATTTAACAACTGTAATAGCAAAATCGAAAAACAACTACAATTTTTTGAAACAATACAAAGTTGTTTAAAAATTATGAAAACTATATCCGTTGGACCATATGCCTATACGTTTCTCGTCAACTCACCCTTTCATTAGTGCCCCAATGCGTTATAAGGGCGAGAAATAGAAAAACTGTCTTCTTATTGAATTTGAACCAAAGGGCATTGAGAGTAGGACTTGTCCAGCTCTTGGTATTCCATCAGTTTGTGAGAATTTTTCCAAAAATGAAGCTTGCTAAAGTATCAATTCATACTAATGGCATTTCATCCCCTATTCTTTATTTGGTCAAGATCTTGTTTATATTGTGGACCACCTTCATATTTTATTTAATACAATAAAGTCTGAAAAAGTACCTAAAACGAATGATTAGTATTGATTAAAATATTGTGTTGTATTTCAAAAACTTTATTAAAAACCTGTAAAAGAATAGCTATTGGAATAAAGCCCTGCCTAACCAAAAGCTAGTGTTTTATCAAAAAACAAAAACTGTAGCAAGATACAAGAAAAAACGATCTAACAACCCCCCACAGTGTTAGAAAACCAAAAGGCGCAAAATCATAAGACGCATTTTTTTTAACGCCCTGAAAAAGACCTGAAAAAAATGATTAGTGTTCATTAGTGTATTCATTGTATATATAAAATTATATATACAATGGTGTATTGTATTGTATTTCAAAAAGTAATAAAAAGGCCTGAAAAGGAATGGATTAGTTACACAATAAATACATTGGGCGCAAGACGCAAAATTCCGCAAAATATGAACGCAAGAGGAACGACCTAACACCCCCCACGGTGTTAGAAGACGCAATTTTTAAAAAATATCTATCAACTGGGGGTCTAGCCCCGAAAACGCAAGATTTTGTCGCTCCCCTGGTCTTAAAATTAAATACACCTGAAAATTGGGGAAAATTGTAAGCCACCCTCTTCCGCAACCCTAAACTCGACTCAAAGTTCAATGTGTGATAACAACGAAACAGATAATCTCGTTTTAAGGTTGCAGCATTCAAAACGCGGATAAAGAAAGGTGCCCCAATGCCCAACTAGCGTGACATTGGGGCGGTACACAGATATACAAACAATACACAAATATCACATTTGTGCAACAACAGAGGGATGACCACTCTCAAAATTGAATTTAAAAAGTCATTAACTATTGAAATTAACGAACAATTTAATGAAAAAAAAGAAAGTGGCCTGTCCAACTGCGTCGCACACAAAATGGATTGAACCCAATAAATGGACATGGTGCTCTCCTCTCGAGTTTTCAGAGTTACAAAAAATACAATAAAAAATGGCGAGGGGGCAAGGGGTCCTTACGAAAGATAACATCACCAAAAACTCGAAACTTGAGCAACTTCCATTTGCAAAAACTTGAGCGATTAACGCTGTTTTTGCAGCTTATTGGGACAATCAAAAAAAAGGAAAAAAGGCATCGTGAAAATGGAACTCGGGAATTTCCTTTGTACCCACATTCACTTTGCTTATTTCCAAAAATTAAAAAATTGCAGTGGTGTTTCTGGTTTACGTCAAATAAATTGTAGTTCCTATAATGTTTTTTGATTTTGCTTTTGAATGAAGATGAACTTTAACAAAATTTATTTCGCTGGCAAAATTAATTGCAAAAATCTGAATATTTTTTCAGTAAAAAGAATAACATTGATAATAACAAATTATTACATTAAATAAAACTTTCGTAGCAGTGTTTTCATAAATTGGTGAAAAATTATTTAATTTGAATACTGTTCCCTCCATCTGATAATTTACTTCACTTTCTTCATTACTTTAAACAATTAAATTCGCCATAATAAATTAATGAAATTATTTAGTTTGACTTTGTTCTTTTATTTGTGCAAATAACAGAGGCAAAATATTCCCCTCCAATGTTTTCTATTTTTTTATTTATTTTAGCAATAATGCAATTTCCCAGCTTACAATTTGGTTCTGTGCTGTGATGTAATTTTACCCCAATTATTTATAATGAACTTGTGCCAATTTACAGTTTTTAAAAACCAAAATTACAATTGAACAACTTTTTGAAACTAAATTCAAATCAAATTGAAAATAAATTAAGTGAATAAATAAAAATGAACGAGATTTTTCGAAAAACATTCTAAATTTTATTGAGTTGGGCGCCCTTAACTCAACAAAAATAGAACGAAAAGAAAATCTAAAACCAATTTTTAGCAACAATCCAAAACTGAAAATAACACTAAAAAATTCTTTAAAATAAATCAAACTTTGATTCGTATTTTCAAATAAATCTAAATTTAAAAATTGTCAAATAAATCTCAAAAACCACAAACCACAGAAACAAAATTATTAATTAAAAAAAAACAATTGATTAACTTTAGAAATGAAGAAAACAAATAGAAAATAAGTTAAGTGAATATAAATAAATTCGATTTTTTTAAAACCACCCTTAACTCATCAAATTTTCACCAATTTTTAGCAACAATTCAAAACTGACAAAAAGACTAAAAAACTCTTTAAAAAAAATCAAAAGTTCATTTAAATTTTGAAATAAATCTTAATTTAGAAATTGTCAAATAAATCTCAAAAAGCACAAACCACAGAACCAAAATTGTTGATTTGAAAAATTTACAATAAATTGATTAACTGTAAAAATTAATAAAACAATTTCCAATATTGTTTAATTAGCAATAAAAATCAAAATATTGAACATTATAGAATATGAAGAACAAATTAAAAATATTAAAAATCGACAGGAGTCTCAAAACTGCAACCCTAAGTGTATTTCAATTTTGAATGGTTGAACAAATGGCATTTGCAAAAAGTAAATTAAATTAAACAATCGCAAAATCAAACATTTAAAAATGCCATTCGCACAACCAACTTCCACAAAGTATTTTAAGTGTATTTTTAAAAAAATTCAAGTACTTTTTGTAAAAAAATATTTAAAAAATTTAATACCAAAAAATGAATTCAATTATTATGTGTAAGTTCGGAAAATAATTTCCTTTTTCAGTTTAATCTTCCAAAAGGGCGCAATTAGGATGATTTAACGCTATCGGCGACCACATTTCACTCCCGATTATCCCGAAACCCGTTCAATTTTTGGAAGCTAAAAGTTTTAGAGACTCCTGAATACCAGAAACACCATCTGCAATGCTAAAGAAAAATCGCTTACCGGAAAGTGTCTTCCTCCTCTTCCAACGTCCCAACGCTGGACGGACCTACCTGATGTCCCAGTTATAGATGGCTTGTACAAAAGAAGATCTCAGCAATCCCCCGGTGCAACCCTCATGGACCATCGGGCACTCCCGATTGGACCGCACTTTCAGCAACTCCAGCAGTCTTTTTTAAAAACACAACGCGCGATAATCTGAATTAAAGGGACCACTACTTATACTGGGAGGGTAATCACTCGTTTGAAAGACTACGAAACAAATTCGGTTCGCGCACTCACTGACGACGAAGCTTTTAGACAGTCCAGCTTATCGCGACGACTTCCACGAGAAACGTAAGAGCACCGGGCCCTATCGTGCTGAAAGAAAGGCCTAATAATCTGGAAGAAGTGGCCAACTTCTTCCAGAAATAACATTTTGACTGGATGCCCAACAAGAAACCTTGTTAGCATACAATCTACCTCAGCCTGAAATAAATGTTATTAATTTTTCAGCTAATTGCATCCTGGAAGCAAATCCTTGAGCAGCAACAGTAGCTAGAATACATATGAAAATAGTAAATAAATAAGTAGCATCTTCGATTAATAATGCTCAAAAGAACATATAAATTATAAAACTTGATCCATTCAGCAAATCAATCTCCAGGAGGCCCACTAGTCCTGAAATAATAATAATAAAAGGACACACATTTATTTATGTAAGGCAACAAGAAACATATTTTGCAGCCAATCGCATATTTATGGCTATGCTCATGTGCAGTAAAACTTCGTGCAATGGTTTTATATGGTTACTTGCCATAACCCTAAATAATGATTAAGTCCTACAATGACTAGCCATCTCATTTCCCATGAGGCTAGATAAAAGCCTTCCCTCAGGTAGCAAGCTCATCAAATAACCAAATAAAATTAGATGATATCCAGAGTATTGTTGGAACCTTCGCTCCCCTAAATTGCATTAAAGGCTAAAAGGTTTATTTAAATTCACTGCTTGGAAAAAGGTAGGCATTTAATTCCTTTCGGAATGATTAAATTTCGTTCGAACTTCCAATCATTTTTCTAAGCGATAACTTATTTCAAATATAAGCAGCTATTCATAACATCACTTGAAAACAACCTGTAAAACACCATAAAATTAGATTTTAGGATACTTCACAGGATAAGAAAGGATATCTTTCTTTAATTATTGGTAATAAACTGCAATATTAATTTTCAATAATAAAAGAATTTTAATATTATTAAAAATTAAGAACGGCTAATCATAACTGATGAAAATCAATTAAGACTATTACGTTCTGTGTGATATTCTGCAATGGTTTGTTGGTTGTTGTTTGTTGAATACTAAAAACATAGACAAGACTAAACTTTATAAAAAACCAGTCTTACGATGTTGTAATTAACTACGGCTATATAAATTTTAAAAAATACCTAAAAATGTTCGTTTGAAGTTTAGTGGGTAATTCCGCAGCTGTAAATCCACATCCAAAGTAATGATAATCAAATCTGGTAGTAAAGCTAAGAATCCAAATGTACTTCCAACGATAAAGAAATAATCAATGCCCCACGTAAAATTTAGTTCGACTAAGTCTTCCGATAAACCTAAAATACAATAATTTATGTGCGAATTCTAAATACGATCACTTTTAAATTACCTCACAATAGAAAATATCCGTTGTAACGTCATTTTATTAATACAGAGGATGAAATTGATCTCAAATCAATACATTATGTATTCCTTAAATTACAATTCAAAATATTAATTGCATCCATTGAAAAGTCCAAGTACAAGTCCTAAAACAATTTAGAAATATAAATTTCTGATATTATAGAACTAAAAAGTAAAACCAAGCTTGCAATCTCAAGAATAAATATAATTAGGCAATTTAAACACCTTAATCCAACTCTACTGTATTAGTTCAACAGCAAACCCCATTTTAAAAGAATAACTACAAAGCACAGAGGAATCACAACCATGCTCAAAATAAAACACTTCATTGTTGCATTAGATTAACAATCACTTGCACTAATTACATTAAAAGGTATTCGTTAGCTTGATCAAAGATATTTAAAAGAACCAAAAATAAGTGTGTTTGTAAGCTAAATAATAGTGACATTAGTTACTTACTCAGTTAGTTACTTTCAGATGTCATTCCCTTCCAGTTGTTGCCAATCCAAAATAAAACAAATGAAGTTGGAGCTAACTTCATACTGAAGCGATTCTGGAATGACAGACGAAAATAATCAAAGTCGATTTTCTTCAAAACGCCATGGTTTCACACTAAATTAATTAGCTCCATCGTTTTCCCCGTATTTTAGAATATAAATGCACATATTTTCAATTTCATATCTTTTAGTAAGTTCACGAACCCGAGAAGCGCAGTTTCAACCACGAACCCACGGCCACTACTAAATGCGTTCGGCAGCGTCAGCCGTATATATAAACCATGCTTCGGGAAAGTTCGTTGACTCATTCGGGTCCTTTTTAGCGAATTTTATGAAAATCTTTTGAATTTAATATTCAAAAATAGCCTAATTTTACCTTAAATATGTTATTATTTATATATGTTAATACTCAATAAACTTAAATTAAATTATTTAAATTACTATTATAGTTATAAATCTATAAAATTATTGAAATACTTATAAACCATGTATTAATTTATTCCAATTATTAATTTAGTAAAATATAAACTCCTAATTGTTAATAACAATACGTTATTAACCATTCTGATAGAGATAATACTAATATAACTGAATTTTGGTTCAAGCCCATTTCAATTGAATTGAAATAAACTATTGTAATTTGTTTATAACTGTAAATTGTTATTATTAGCAATAAGTCCTACTATTATTTAATAAATAGCAATAAGTTTATCTGAATAAATAAAGATTTATTAATAGAATTCCCTTACAAAAGTCAAAATTCACAAACATAACCTCAACTTTTCAATTAAAATAATGATTTATTCTTGATTTCGTAGCCAGAAAAGGTCCCCTGTGGTATTAAACATAATAAAATGTTATTATTAACGTCTAATTGATACCTACAACTATTGAGTAGGCATGTTTACTAAAGAATGTATATCTTTGAAGCGAGCTTCAAATGAGCACCGAGGTTTAGATATCCTAGCTTGTTTATTGTATAGCTCCTACGAGATTTGAACAAGTATCTTACGGTCTCTAAAAGCTGTTATAACATCTTCATCATACCCAATAGTAATTTCATCTTCGACATGGTCAGTAAAATTAATAATTTGCATGATTTTACTTTCACTTGCTTTAAATCTACTTGCTATTACCTTTCTATGTAATGCTAAACGTAGGAAACTCTATTAAGGCTTGAAATATGGTTTTTAATTCTTTCTTCAATAGTTAGATTTGTAGCAGTATTTTGGTCGATTGTGATACGATGTGCTTGTTAATTTTCTACTGTTACTGCTAATAATTAAGGCTAGAATTATGAATTATTTTAGTAAATCAAAATACTTTATTGTTTTATAAGTCAAAGGACCGTAGTTCAAGCATTGAATGAATGAGTACGCACTTCCGGGGCCTCTTATATCATTCTACACAAATTTGCTTATAAAGCACAGTTACTACAACAACAGTCAGTTATTGCTATAAACTACACACCTATTAAGTAAGATATATATTGTTTATAATTAGATATTACAAATAATATACCCTACAACAGAAAATAACTTTGTAATTTGTCAGCAAGTTGTACAGTTCTAGAGGATTCTAGAACTGAAAAAGATATGGCTGTTATGCCATCGTAATAAGCCATGGGAATAACATTAGTTTAGCTGACTAAGATAGATTCGGTGATGAAGTTCTGAATGTTAGTTGTATCAACTAAATATTAAATTTCTCGTCTTTCGTCTTTGTTGTACTTAGGTTGGACCATCGCACTGATTTAAAATTTCACTGTAAGTATTGTATAATAAAATTACATTTGTTATAATTTGTTTATTACTTACAGACTAAGAACGAATTTCGAGCAGTCTATTGGCAATGACACGTCCAACACTTCTAGCAGCCAAATCGTACACCCTCCTCCAGGCTCCAGTGATTTTAAAAGAGTTGTCAAATAGTCATTTTCATTACGAAAACCCTTGTGTTCCAAGTTTCACAATGCTTCTTCAATTTTAACATCTAACAATAAAATAATTAAGTATTCTCTCAAGTGCTAAAGTAATATAAATTAATTGATCATGATTCGATATAGTAGAGGCATTAACTTTCTCTTCATATCGATTTAGAAGTACTCGGAGGGCTCTGACTTGTTTCTGCATTTGTATTCTGTTCTGTAGCAGCTACAATAATTAACATTAAAGCAAGTTGTGTGGGATTATCAAAAATGATTATACCATATCTTTAACTCAGGCGAATTAATTTAAAATATAACACTTTAATCCATTTGTTACTTTGTCCACTGCTTATTTGCAAATTACAGCTGACTTGGAAGAGCCACCTAACCTATGTCGACTTAACTATGTAAGTGTCATGGCTCATTTTCTATCTCAAATAGCAAAATAAAATCACTTGTATTTTTTCCCTGCGTAATTTTCACCTTTAATATCATTAAATTCGGACCAGATCAGTAGGAAACTAATAAAATAAATACTTTTTAACGGTAGACCTCGTTTAATAAGTCTCACTAATGGGTCCTGTCAAATAACCAATTGCTTTGACATTTATTTCGACCAGTCTTGTAGAATTTAGTGTGTGTGTGTACTTTTGGGGCTCAGGTTAGTTTTTATTATAAAAAGATTGAGATTTTTATCGGCCCATTTAAGATTTACATTGTGGCATTGTGGTGTTGGAACATCGAAAAAGTCAAGGTTTGTATCTTCTTCGAAAGAATTAATTGTGATCTATTTTAGGTTTTGGGTATTGTCTCAAATGGAAGCACATAGGACATAAATCGAGCCCTGCCCTTGTAAAGAACAAGTCATTTCTATGCAGAGCCACGTCTATAAAATATTAATGAAACCCTTCTTTTTGTATGCGTTTAATTTGAATTGTAAATATAATGGAAGATTTGCTTCTCCAACTCGAGTCAAATGAAGCACGTCTGGCCGACGAAATCAAACAGAAGTTTCACGAGCAATTCAACATAGGTTTGATTAACATATGCGATGAGCTCGTAATCATTAACCTGTTTGTTTTTAGTGCAAGATAGCTGGTTGTTATGTGGACTCTACGATTATTATGTGGCTTCCAATTCAGTGCGGTCCATGGAAATTATGGTCAACATCAAAGAGCCCCACCACAACTATCTCTTTAATAAGTATGAAGACCTTTATTTAAATCACTTAACCTCAAATTGGTGAAATTATAGAATAGGCGATTCAGTCAAAGGCTCGAAACATGAACCGAAAGTGCAAGCACTCACTTTATTAGGGCACATCTTACGGAAAGAACCTCCCTGGCTCTACAAAATCACCGAACATCATCTTTTAAAAGACTTACTGAAGTTACTCAAGGTACTCCGTTCCTAACCTAGAACAATCTTATTTAGTAATCTTTTTTTAGACCGAAACCGACTTGTTGCTCTTATTAAGTACCTTACTCGTGCTGGTCGTTTTGTTACCGATTGTTCCTTCACGTATGGGCCACTATTTACAAGAAATTTTTGAAATATTTAGGTTAGATTCTGTCAATTTTGTAAATCGGAAGAGTTTTTAACAAATTTTTTATTTGCAGTCGATTAGCCGCATGGAATTGTAACAATCCCGAGAAAGTAGTCGACGAACAAATGATTCATATGCAAGTGGCGTTGTATGCTCTTTTTCAAAGGCTTTACGGAATGTACCCATGTAACTTCTTGGCCTACCTCCGGAACCAGTATAGGAGTAAAGAACAGATGCCTGTTTTTTTACACACTATCAAGGTATAAATTAGAGTTACATTCTTTGATAAATTAAATTAAATTCTCATTTTTAGCCTATGTTGGATACAGTGAAGATGCATCCCTTGCTTGTAACAGCTTCGAAAGATAAAGAAATTACAACAGAGAGGTTTTTGTTGAAGTAATTAATCGCAAACCTTTATAAGGCTTGTATTTTAGGTGGAAAAGAATGGGAGCTCATGATGTGGTGGTAGAATGCGAGAGATTCTCTTTGGGTGTCGGAGAACGATGTCAGCACGATCTGACGTCATCTTTCCGTTCCCGATCAGGAACGACTAATTCCACAATCATTGGTTGTTTGTTTATTATTTTAGACTTAATCAAAGGTGATCGATCAATTTTTAGAAACTACTTATCAAGTGCATTCGTTGAAAAGCATGTCGGTGGCTAGTTTGGCCTACGATGCCAAAGATTTCTTTAGCCCAAGCTTAATGTTGTATCCACAGACGCCACCCGTGCAGGAGGTGAGCACGGCCCCCTCAAACATCATATCCATGCAAGCAAGTCGCTAAATTTAGATTTTTTCGAAATGCAACTTGACTTTTGTCTTTTAGGCTTTAGTTGGGGTTTCCTCGCAGGAAGGAACGTCGCCGCCTGAAGCGGCCATTGAAGCAACGCCAGAAACGACTCCCATTAAAGTATTTAGCCTTAATTCGTTTCGATAGAGTTTACAAAAGTGTTAATCGTAGGATATTAGATCGTCGAGGTCGCAGATTCCTCCGACAGCAACAGCTGTTAGGGCTTTAGCGGCCACTCTCAACGCCAAGACTTGGTCCATTGGTTCTTCGGGGTCGACGCCGAACCACTCGCAACCTTCTTCTCCGATGAGGAAGGAAGCTTCACCTTTTACTTTCTCGGCCGATGTGCGAACTTCGGCTTTTGGGATTCCCAGACGTGAGCCCTACGCTTCACAGAAGCTCCAAAGATTGGTCAAAGATCGTAATCAGGTTTGTTTTATTAATTCTTCCGGTATTTTAAATGTATTTAATTGATTAAATAACCGCTCCAGGTGTTGGAGAACGAGGCCGCTGCTTTAAGATCACCGACGCCCGTTTTGCACCCAACGAGCCCCCTTCGCATAATTCCCAACAACGACATCAGCTTATTACACGGTGCCTTACAAAGGATCGAGTCGCCCGTGAGCCAAGAAGACGAGGAAGTGTTAGAAATCGTAAGACAAGGCGAACTGGAGGAACGAGCCGATCTTCGGCAGTGCGACAGCGTCTTACAAGAAGGTGAAGGTGGTAGAGGTAAATTGACTGGCCCCCTATTATCGATCACTAGTTCTCTTCCGACAATAGCGCTCAAATTTGCTTTTTTCAGGTACCGACGTCGATTTGGAAGAATGCGAACAAGAAAACGGGTCTCCTTGCACGGCCGGAGGGCTGCACATGCCAAATTCGAGATCGATGAACGATTTTAAGAAGAGAGTGCAGAGGTTGCGTTACCATAGCCAGTGCGCTACGGAGGTCGAGGTGCCCGAAGCTTCCACGGGCAGTAGCCCTGGCAACAGTGAGTAGCCCTGGTGTCTCTTGCAAAAAAAAAAACTAAAAAGAACCTTCGCAGGTGTGCCATTTACAAGCAATACCGTTCGTCGAGCCAACTCGTGCCCCGAAATGAAAAAGAGTCCCGTGGTTCCTACGTTAGACAATAGAAACAAGCCTTTAGTGGAGACCGACGAAGAATTGAAAGACCAAAACGACTGCAGGGTGGTCGAAAGGAAAATAGTCGCAAGCACTGAGACGCAGACTGAAAACTTTTGGCCGATGCCCTACGAACATTTATTTTTAGGCATCTTTCCGTCGTTGGAAAGCGGGGAGGTTAGACCCAGCCCCGCGCCCAGTCCGGCACCTTTAAACGTACAAGATAAGTTTACGACTGCTTCTCCTTATGAGATTTTAGATAAGTACATAGAAATGGCGGCCCGAGGCTACGAGAGAGACACGGGCAAAAGCAAAGAGCAGCTACAACTTTTATATCAGCTGTTGCTCTTCGAGAAGCATCGGAGCGAGACCCATGCTTTGAAGCACCGTAGACTCTTGGCCGACGCCAAAAATACCAAGGCTCTCGAGGAGCACAACTCGGCTTTGGTTTGTTGTCGTTTCGCTTAAAATAACTTAGTTTAATTCGTTTGGTTGTAGAGGGACCAAGTTCAATTGCAGCAGAAGGACATCGATAACCTTAAAGAGCAGCTCGAGAGTCTCAAAAGGGATAAGCACCAGAAAGGGCGGCAAGCTGTCGAGAATTGCCATCACTGGGAGAGCAAAGTAACAGTTTTGCTCTTTGCCTCAAAACTCTTTATCAAAATTGTTTTTCTTTTAGCACAATTCTTTACAACAAGATTTCAAATTGCTGAAGCAGCAAAACGAGAACCTTCAGAAAGACGTGGAGAGCTATAAAGTTAAGTTTGCGGAGCTCGACAAGAGATGGCAGCAGGCACAAGCTGCCCTGCTCGATTCCGAGGCAGAAGTTAAGGTGTTGTATTTGTCTTAAGGGTCGATGCTGGGGCTTTACGATTGTTCATGTTTTAGATAGCGAAGGAGCAAGCGTGGGCCGGAGAGACCGTTAAAGCCGAGTTGGAGCACGTCAGCAAGCAATTGTTGCTCTCGGGGGAGCTGCAACAGAAATATTATGAAAAATTAGCTCAATTACCTTTGTTGCAAAGGCACGAACAAGAGTTGATGCGATGCACCGACGCCTACGCCCACGAATTGAAAGGTTCCTTTAGTTAAGCGCGCTTAGAACTTTATTAACCTTGTTTTTTTAGTGTTGCACCAGTCTTTGGACTCGAAAACCGTACAATTGGAAGCGTGCAAAGCGCAAATAAGCGAATTGGAGCAAATTGTGACCCGTAGCGAAGAGAGTGCTTCGAAACAGAAACGCTTGTTGAGCGAGGTCGCCGAAGAGTACGAAGAAAAGTTAAAGGTAGCTCTGTGGAGTGGCGTCGTTGAGTTACCCCGCTGATTGAATGAATTTCAGGCGCTCGAGAGCAAATATCAGATGCAGCTGACCATCAGCCGCTTCAGCGACGAAAGGATCTTGGACCTTTGGCAGAGGATCGAGCTGGCCACCCGTTTGCCCGTCAATTCCCCCGACACCAGCAGTTGTCACGAGGTGCACGCAACTATGACCGACAAGACGAGCATAACGCAGGGCCTCAGCCCGCATTCGTCGCCCCTGTCCGCTTCGCTGGCCTCTTCGGAGGGCAGCATCGTGTTCGGACACTCCGACATGAAGAATTTACAGGTTTCTTCGAGCTGCGAGCGTTCAACTTAGATTTTAATTGGATTTTAATTGTAGAACATCGTGGATCACAAGGAGACGCCGGGCGCCGCGTGCAAAGCGAACGAAGAAGGGGAGACGAGCGAAACGGGGGCGGTGCAGGTGCCCCAGCCGGCTAGCTCCTCGAAGCTGGACTGATTTCGGCGTACTTTAGTTGTCTGTTATTCTGTAATTACATAATTAATTAACGATATACATTATATATATGTATTCGAATTGCTTTACAAAATGTCTAACGGTGTATCCCGCGCACGCACCACTCTTTTAATTGGTATTTATTTTAAAATGGATGGTCGAGGAGTTGTTTTTTTTTGTAAAGCAAATTCGGCGACGCTGTTTTCAAAAAAAAAAAAATAACGAAGAGGCGCACGGACGTCCGCTGAAATTGTCGGGCGTTCGTCTTTTGGCGAGGTGTGCAGAAATTTTTAAATTAGTGTGGTTTTATCTGAGTTGTCGAGGAGGCAAAAAAAAAAGAAAAAAATTGTTAAAAGCTGATCGATTATTAATTGTTATTAATTACTTTCAAGACCGATTTTTATTAAATGTGTTTCAATACGTTTGCCTTTGTTCTTTTGGGCTTGGTTAAAAGAGGGCCGAAGAAGAACTTTTCTCGAGTTCGGAAGATGGGGCTTGAAGCGATGAGAAGAAAGGCGCCCCAAAGAGTGGCGAAAAGGGAAAGTGAGATGCGAATGTGGCATAATTTACATAAATATTTAATAAACAGTAATTTGTAGGTCAAATGTTAAACGTTCCATGCATCGCTTAACATGCACCGATAACGTTCTGAAGAAGTGCATTCAGCGCAAGCTGCCGTCTCCAATTGTCCGTTACCACCTCCAGCACCCTTCAGCACGTCTTTCATCTACCGCGAACAGCAAAAAAACCCCAGCAAGACCGGCGTAAACAAATTCAATGAAACTAACGCAACCTCTTATCAAAAATCTAGCGCCAAGCGTTATTAATAACATCAGTGGCGGGGCGGCGGGGGGAACGGGGTCACAATTAAATGTAACTCATTTCGAACACGAATAAATAGGCCAAAACCGTAAAAAGTGGCAAATCTCTTCGCTGGTAGGGGCCAGAGTCGGTGTCAAGGGTCGTCCGGAAAGAACTGAACAAATCTCGCTACGCAGCGGGCCAGTCGCGCGCTTGTCTTTTCGATGGACCCCAAATTCAACGTTTTTTGGTTCGTCGTCCTCTTGGTCGTCCGTTGCGGGCGGCAGCAGGACGTCGCCCAGGAGAAGGACGAGGTGAGAAAAGCGTAAGGGCCCTTTTTGCGGGGGGTGTTTTGTTGACTTCTTCGGCCAAGGCTCGCGCGTTTTTCGTATCGGAGCCGTTAAAAATTCGTTACGGTTCAGAAGAGCGGTCAAGAGGCATTGAAACATTTCAACAACAAGGAGCTGTAATCGGGTTTTTGCTCTTTGTTGTTTCGCGCGTGCGAGAAGGAGACGGAAACGATGCAAACTGTCGATTTGGAAGTAACCCATTTAATTTTTTCGATAGTGCTCTTCCGCTTTCGATTGTTTTCTGTGAATTGATTATGTTTCTTCTTGTTTTAGCTCGAAGAAAAACTCAGGCCCGTAACGCAGACCGAGAAAGCTAAGACTTTTTATGACTACCAAACGGTAAGTGCCTTTTGTGCCTTAATCGAAGCCTTGTAGCTTTAAAATAACAATTTCCAGCACGTAATCGCCTACAAGGACCTGGTGGAATCGAAATGTTACATCGAACGCATGCAGCTGGACAAGAACGGCCAAGAAAAAAATTTCAAGTACCACCCTGGCGCCAGCTCCAAGAAGCTGCACGTGTCCGACGTGAAGCTCTCAAAAAATCAGGTCAGGACCGCTCAAAAGGGCCTTTTCACACGTTTTTATCGTTTAATTGTAGGCTTACACGCTGGGGGGCTCTCGCGTCGTCGAATTCTGCTGGGGTTTTCCGATTTATTTGCTCCAAGAGATATCTCCGGACAAGGAGGAGCTCTCGAATAATTTCATACCACTAAGACGAAAGCGGGCCCTTCAATACAACTACCCCGCGCGAGTCCGCGGACAGACCCAATCTCAGTATTTGAATTATGGCGGGCAGCAGCCGGGGAAGGCGGAGGCGGAGGCCAGTTTCGGCTCTTCGAAAGCCATAGTCAGTGAGTAAAGACGTTTTAATTTTTTCAAAATGTATTAATGGAAGCAAGCGATCCTTCGTAGCTGGAAGTAGTGGTATGGGCCAAGCACAGAGTCAAAGCAGCCCGTTTGGATGCGATGGTTGCTATGGACAGGAGCAACTTCTTAATGTGCACCCAAAGCCAGGTGAAATGCTTCGATCGATTGGATCAAAGTGTTAAATAGAATTTTGCAGGAAGCAACGGTTACGGACCAGGAGGACATCCAAGTCAACCTGGAAATAATGGCTATGGTCCTGGTGGACATCCGAGTCATCCTGGAGGAAGTAACGGGGGTTATCCCGGAACGAATGGGCATCCAGGAGGAAATGGTGGGCCGGGAGGGCATCCAAGTCAACCCGGCGGCGGCAACGGCGGTCATCCTGGATCCAACGGGCATCCAGGAGGAAATGGTGGTACTGGTGGTAATGGTTACGGTCCCGGAGGGCACCCAAGTCAACCTGGGGGAAATAATGGTGGTTATCCTGGAACGAATGGGCATCCAGGAGGAAATGGCGGTCATCCTGGGTCCAACGGGCATCCAGGAGGAAATGGCGGTCATCCTGGGTCCAACGGGCATCCAGGAGGAAATGGTAGTCCCGGAGGTAATGGTTACGGTCCCGGAGGACACCCAAGTCAACCTGGCGGAAATAACGGCGGTTATCCTGGAACAAATGGCCATCCAGGTGGAAATGGAGGACCGGGAAGTAATGGGTACGGTCCTGGAGGAAATAACGGTGGTTATCCTGGAACTAATGGGCATCCAGGAGGCAATGGCGGTCATCCAGGAGGAAATGGTGGACCAGGAGGAAATGGTTACGGCCCTGGAGGTCACCCAAGTCAACCTGGCGGGGGCAACGGCGGTCATCCTGGTTCCAACGGCCATCCAGGAGGAAATGGTAGTCCCGGGGGTAATGGTTACGGTCCTGGAGGGCACCCAAGTCATCCTGGGGGAAATAACGGCGGTTATCCTGGTACAAATGGTTATCCAGGAGGCAATGGCGATCATCCGGGATCCAACGGGCATCCAGGAGGAAATGGTGGTCCCGGAGGTAATGGTTACGGTCCTGGAGGGCACCCAAGTCATCCCGGAGGAAATAACGGCGGTTATCCTGGAACAAATGGGCATCCAGGAGGAAACGGTGGACCGGGAAGTAATGGATACGGTCCTGGAGGGCACCCAGGTCAACCTGGGCATGACAACGGTTGGCTTTTACCTGGACAATTTCATGGCAATTCTCTGGAGTATTTTCTGGTCAATACAATGATAAACCACAGCAACCATTCTACGGACCACAAGGTCCACCCATTCAACCAACGCAACCTACTAATCAACCACAACAACCCCCTCACGGACCAAGTGGTCCTTCTTTCCAACCTCAACAACCTACAGGGCCAACGAACAAACCACAAGGACCTCCGATTCAACAACCTCTTAACAATGGAAATGGTGGTCAATTCTCAGGACAATTTGGAGGAAATTATCAACATGGACAAGATCATAAAGGTCAATTTGCAGGTACTTTTCAAGGTCAATACAATGTAGGACAGGGAGCAGGCAATTGGCCTCATGGTAGTGGTGGTGGATGGCAACAGGGTGGAGGAGGTGGAGGAAGTCAAGGACCGGGCGGCGGTGGCTCAGGTGGATGGCAGCAAGGCGGAGGAAGTCAAGGACCAGGTGGTGGTGGCCCAGGTGGATGGCAGCAAGGCGGAGGAGGTGGAGGAAGTCAAGGACCGGGTGGTGGTGGTGGCTCAGGTGGTTGGCAACAAGGCGGAGGAGGTGGAGGAAGTCAAGGACCAGGTGGAGGTGGCTCAGGTGGATGGCAGCAAGGCGGAGGAGGTGGAGGAAGTCAAGGACCGGGCGGCGGTGGCTCAGGTGGATGGCAGCAAGGCGGAGGAGGTGGGGGAAGTCAAGGGCCGGGCGGTGGTGGCTCAGGTGAATGGCAACAAGGTGGAGGAAGCCAAGGACCCGGCGGTGGTGGCCCAGGTGGTTGGCAACAAGGCGGAGGAGGTGGAGGAAGTCAAGGACCAGGTGGAGATGGCTCAGGTGGATGGCAGCAAGGCGGGGGAAGTCAAGGACCAGGTGGTGGTGGCCCAGGTGGGTGGCAGCAAGGCGGAGGAGGTGGAGGTAGCCAAGGACCAGGTGGTGGTGGCTCCGGTGGATGGCAGCAAGGCGGAGGAGGTGGGGTAAGTCAAGGACCGGGTGGTGGTGGCGGCTCAGGTGGTTGGCAACAAGGCGGAGGAGGTGGAGGAAGTCAAGGACCAGGTGGATGGCAGCAAGGCGGAGGAGGTGGGGGAAGTCAAGGGCCGGGCGGTGGTGGCTCAGGTGAATGGCAACAAGGTGGAGTAAGCCAAGGACCCGGCGGTGGTGGCCCAGGTGGTTGGCAACAAGGCGGAGGAGGTGGAGGAAGTCAAGGACCAGGTGGAGGTGGCTCAGGTGGATGGCAGCAAGGCGGGGGAAGTCAAGGACCAGGTGGTGGTGGCCCAGGTGGGTGGCAGCAAGGTGGAGGAGGTGGAGGTAGCCAAGGACCAGGTGGTGGTGGCTCCGGTGGATGGCAGCAAGGCGGAGGGGGGGGGAAGTCAAGGACCGGGTGGAGGTGGGTCAGGTGGATGGCAGCAAGGCGGAGGAAGTCAAGGACCGGGCGGTGGTGGCCCAGGTGGGTGGCAGCAAGGTGGAGGAGGTGGAGGAAGTCAGGGATCGGGCGGTGGTGGCCCCGGTGGATGGCAGCAAAGCGGTGGTTCAGGTGCATCAAACTTACAATATGCAGACGATGCCAACACCCAAGTATTAACATCTGTTCAACAAAAAAACAACGAAACACAAGCCAGCGCTTCTGCCCAAGGAACCTACGAGGGCGGCAACGCTCAATCGCAGGTCTCTGGAACGTACTCAGGCACGGGTTCTTTTAGCGCCTCCGCCGGTACGAACGACGGTAAAAGAGGTGCCCAAACGCAAATATCAGGCAGCAAGGATGGTGGCGCTAGCTCAGCCCAAGGTCTCGCTGGTATTGCACAATCGCAGGCCCAAGTAGAACTTTCTTCTGAAACTGGCGCGACATCTGTCAACGCACAAAGCGGTGGCTTGAACCACGGAACGAACACCCAGGTGCAGGGCGGAAGCAAAGGTGGCATGGCCGACGCACAGGCCAACGGACCCGGCAGCACTTCGTCCCAGGCCCAGATCGGCTTCATACCTCGCGACGAAGACGAAGAGGAAGACGAGGACGCTCCCTTCGGGGGTGGAGGTACTGCCGGTGCTCAAAGCGGAACACATGCTGGTCAAAGCCAGGTACAACTTCAAGGGAAATTTTACCAAGGCATTCGCTATTCTGGATCGGCCCAAGCCGGCTCTGGAAACGGTCGTCAACCAGCCAATCAATCGCAAGCTTCTAATTTTGTACTGCCAACCTTTCAACCCTTAAAAATTAACTACCAAGCGAAAGGAAACGAAAGTACTTCTCTCGTTGCTAAGAAACAAGAAAGAAAACAACCCGCCATTTTGAAGCAGCCTACTACAGTACCGCCCCCAGGTGCCGACGATTACGAGTATGAGTACGACGCCGAAGCCGACGACGACTACAGCGAAAAGCAGGAGCCCGTCGTCATCTCACAGACTACTAGATCGCAAAAGCAGCACATCGTTTTGGATCCGCTGGAAGACATAGATGCAGTTGTGATGCAGGCCCACGCCGACCCCGACCTCCCAGACGGCGCCGTCCTCCAAGCGGGCCAACACATCCCCGGCACCTACGGATACCAAATTCCGAAGGGCTTCAGGGGCGTCGTGAAGGCCGTCTCGGGTGGCCCTAATCCGTCCGCCACTGGCTACAACTCGCAGGCGCAGACGGTCTCTCTTGTTCCGGGCACCGGAGAGGTGATCTACAGGCAACGCCCGCTTTACGCGGTCGCTTCGAACACGGGCACCAGAAGCGGGCGATTTAGTTATGGGTCCGGGTACAGTTACCAACCGGCGGTGCGTCCGCAGATTTTGAGGGCCGGCGCCGCTTTTCCTGGGTTCGTCTCCTCGAGCACGTCGGAGACGGGTTACCACAATCCGAGGACGGGGAAGAGGGTGCCCAATGTTTACTACAGTCAGTCCTCGACTTGCGGCTTTTTTACAAACACTTGCGTCTATAATGGCAACACGAAAATTTGTGTGCCCAAGCCGAAGGTTAATCCCGACGGCTCGCCGGTTGTATGTTGATTTTTTTTAGGTTGGTAACCTGATTGGTTTAGATTTTTAGGTAAGAATGACGATTTTTTTAAGGTTAACAATATTTATATTTTTAAATTTAAATAAATTAAATAGTAAAGAGGGTTATGTTGTTTGACGTTAAAATAAATGAATTTGGCAACCCTGTTATTGCTAGGGATTTTATTATTGGTACCACCAGTCAGTGGCGTGCGTGGTTTAATTTTAAATAGTGCCTCGACTTCAATAAAATTATTTTTAAGTCGGAAGAATTCCGTGGGCCCCTTTTCCAACGCCGCCACTGGGACAGACAACAAACAGAGCCGCCAACCAATTCTAAAAATTAAAACAAACACATTTTGTTTCCATTAGAATTAAATAACAAGTTTTTAAATAAATTTATTATAAAAGTACAAGTCACAAAAATTCTACAAAAACAAACAAACAAACGTGGAACACAATTACGACAACTAACGGACGATTATTACTAAGTACCACTTTTTTCTCGAGAAAAAAAAGAAAAGAAAAAACCAAAAAATCGGTGTTTTAATCCGGGAATGAATAAAGCATTGAAAAACTACAAAAAGGGAATGAAAAAACTAATTAGTAAACAAACATTATTGAAAATTAACGCTTCGTTAATCGCTTTAGGGACGTAGACATGGGCGTAACTGGCCGAGGGTGGACGGGGGCACGTTTTTAATCTAGTATTAAATTTTTTAATAAAAAAATTTAATGTGTCGATTGTATATTGAATACGACTGCTTTATTTAGCTTTAATATTTCTTCGCCCCCTTCCAACCCTCGTAGCAAAACATTTCTGTACGCCTATGGATTTAGTAATTCAGTTAAATGACTAAATTTCGCGATTAACGATGCATTAAATGCATCCATACAAATACTTAAGTATATCATAGGCGTCCCCTTTTTTTTTCTTGTTTAAAAAAGGGGACAAAAAGAATGCGAGTGTTCAATCTACTTTTTTTACGTAGATCAATAGAATTAATTTAAAAAAAAACAATTTAGTATTTGGACACTTATAGATTGATTTTTTTAGAAATTTTAAATACAGTTTAATCCTACAATTATTATTATTATTGCACATTCGGCCTTCTCATTTTTTCTACTTACATCAGCAGAAAAAAAAACAAAAATAATATAATTTGCGTGTACTTCTGTACGCGCATTGGAAGTCATACTTCTTTGGCGTGATTAAATTAAATATAACGACGTTTCTGGAAAACTAGACGATACGCGCATGTGCGCCGGGTAAACCCCCTACCATGCCCACAGTTCGGGCCTTTTAAGAGTTAACTTAGTACGGCTAACTTCATGGTGCGCGCAACTTGCATTGCACCAAAAGAAGTATAACTTCAAAAAAAACACATTAAATTATACACCTACGAGCGTATGTTCTTGTACAATTCCCGCAGATAAAAAAAACCGTAAGAAGATTGATAAAAAATAATGACTAGGACGCGCTTACACATTTACATATAGCATTAGCCGATATTACTTTTGTTAATAAATTAATTAAGAAACAAACAAAAGACGAACGAAACTAAAAACTAGAACCGACGACGGACAAAAAAAAATAAAGTTAAGCGTTAGTGACCGCTGTTAGTAAAACGAAAAAAAAAATAATAGAGAACAAATAAATAAACAAACTAAACGCAAAAAAGAAAAAAACTATTTTCATACGTTTCGCCGAAACAATCGAATGCGAGTTTCGCGAAAGGTATTTTTCGACTAGTTTGCACTCTCGTCAAATATATAAACAAAGGATATTGACTTTAAAATTAAAATAAAATAAATAATAAATAAATAAAACGAATAAATTGGGCGCTCGAAAGCCCAAAAATTATCGAAATTAAAAACTAAATAAAAGCGATCGGGAAAACCCCCACGGTTTGTGCTGTTTTATCGGCTAATCGTGTTTCGATACCGTAGCCATCTCGATCCTTAAGAGCAGCGGCGCCGCCGCGGCAAGGGCGATGGGTTTTTAGCCAATTTAAAAATTCATTTTTATTACAATAAATAATGTCGAAGGGTTTCGATTGTTTGACTTAATCGTCCCCTCGCCCCTTTTGTTTTACTTTAAATTTTAAGATCGGGCGGCGCCCCCGCCGCTGATTGTTAAATAATTTAATTAATGTAAATATAATTAATAAATAAATCTACGTAAGTACATAAATATATAATATCTATTTACAAATTTTCAGAGCCAACTTGATGAGGGTGAAAGTTTATTGTTAATTAAACGAAGAAAAAGACAGTAGAAGCACATTAAAAAAAAAGAAAGAAACGAAAAGAATAAAAAAAGTGAAAAGCAAAAGAAAAACATATAAATAAAAAAGAGAAGAAAGTAAAACAAGACAGAAGACGCAACATAAAATAAACAATAAAACCACAAGAAGAAAAGTGCAAAAAAATGAAATAAATAGAAAGTAACAATTAAAGAAGAAATATAAATAAACAAAGCGAAGAAAAAGGACAATAATTGAACAGCACAAAAGAGAAAAACCGAAAACAAAAGTAAGAAAAAAAAAAGACAGAGCGGGCTCTGATTTTTTTGATTTAAATCTCAAAAGCGTAACCTAACCCTACTTTTCTACATTTTGGCGTGTAAAGCTGTATTTCTCTCGTAAAAAACGTAACGTAATTAGCTGTGAGCAGAAGTAAACAAACAAGTAACGGTAAAAAATGCATATTTTTAAAATCTAATCCCAGCAAGCGACGCGTTCGCTTAAACAAACAAACGAAATTGTTTAAACAGGCTGTGCGCGATTTTTTTGAAGTGCCGAAAGATTTTTTAATTGTCTATAAATCTTGTAAAAAAACAATAGCCTATCTACAGCTGTGCGAAATATAAAAAAAACATTTTTATAATTTGCCAATATACAGGGTGTCTTAAACAAAAGCACCGAACGTTGAATTAAAAAATTAAGAAAGTCGATTACATAAAAAAAATCAAAGCCAACTATTTTCTACGCAGCCCCTAAGGCCGTTTCCAGCGTTTCCAAAACGAGTTAGAAGCTGCCTTTTAGGACAACACACATTTTAACGCTTAGCACCATGCGAAATCGCTCGTTACACTTTGTTTTGTTTTTTTTTCGTTTTAATTAAATCGAATTTACAAAAGAAAGAAGAAAAAAGGCTACACATTTCATGGCACAAAATTCACGCTACGCAAGTAGTAAAAAAATTGGACATTTTTCGAAAATGGTCCCCTTTTTAAGGAATACTATAATGGGCTTCGAAGAAACAAAAAAAAACCTATTACTAAGTTAGACCGTAATCGCCAATCCGATGGCGTATCCAGTCGAATGCTCGCCGAAGGGGTCCCTTCCGTCGCGGAAAAATCCATGGGCTCCTCTTGCACCAAAGGGTTGATCTTCAGGCCCGCGTACCGTCCCGCATTCAGGATGACAGAGGGGTGCTCGAAAGTCGAGTAGAGCAGGCGCTCAGGATTTGGAGAGATCACGGTCGACCTGTACAGGACGGGGCGTTCCGGACTCCTGATCACGCCCTCGGGGAGGTGCGAGTTGACCGAGACAATGACGGGCGTAGGCGACGCCACGCCCTTATCGGGCGTGGTCTCCCGCGACGTGTGCCGCCCATTTACCCGCATGCACGACGACTCCTCGTGTTTATACAGGTACGACTTAAGTGCGAACGCTTTCCCGCACCGCCCGCAGATGTGCGGCTTCGTGTTCGAATGGGTTTGGATGTGCGCCCTCAGGTTCGACTTGTCCGCAAAGGCCTTCCCGCAAATAGTGCATTTGAAGGGCTTCTCGCCTGAAAAAAGAAGACTAAGTTGAGTAACAGGCGCACAGGTTGTGGGAGGTGCGCGCGAGGCTCCGCCTACCTGTGTGCGTGCGAATGTGTCCTTGGAGCAGCCAAGGTCGCGAGAAGCACTTGCCGCAGTAGTGGCACTTGCAGCCCTGGTTGTGCGTGCGCACGTGCATGGAGAAGGCGGGCATGCTGACGTAGAGCTTGTCGCAGTGGGGGCAGCGGCGCGCCTTTTTGTCCGCCGGGCTCCTGTGCGTCTGGCGGTGACGCGCGAGATTGCTCGACGTGCTGTACCGCTTGCCGCAGTCCGAGCACTCGTGCTCGTGGTGCTCCTGGCCGTCGGAAGATGGCGGCGGCGAGTTCGATCGATTGTCGACGAACTTTCGACTTTCTTCGTTCTACAATTTTTTTTTAATAAATAGCCAACGTCGCAATTTTCAAGTAAACAATTGGTACCTTCAAGAGATGCGGCCTCTGCGCACGCGTGGACTTATCGAAAAGCTTGTGCGTGTAGGTGAAGGGATAGTCGTCGTCGGCCGTGCCGCCGCTGCTCTTTCCGGTGGTGGAGAGATGATGGGGGTGGTCCAGGATCTGGCCGGCGGCCGCCGCCAGGCTCACTTCGGCCAACTTCGTCAAATTGTAGAGCTCGTCGGGGCATTCGCTCGTGCCCTCCGATAGCTGAAAATTTGTCTCGCCCAAGCTCACTATCCGTTCGGGACTTTGCTCTGGAAAATAAACAATTGAAGTTATTTATAAAAAAAAAAGTCGTCTTTGTTGCGCTTTGAGGTCGATCGACTCAGAAGAAAAAACTTGGACGTGGAGAAGAAATATTTTAAATTGAAAATTTGGGGGGGGGGAGAAAAGATGGTGTTGAAGAAAGGAATTTATTTTGAGTCAGAATCCAGTTGGCCGACAAGATGGAGGCTCCGTAAGGTGTGATCGGCACGTTGCCAGTTCGCAACAAGTCGCTATTGGCAACCGACTCGCTTGTTTTATATCTAATTTGACGGTTTCGTCCTTAAAAAATGTCCGAGCGCGCGATAATGGCGGCTATTTTCGGAAACGGATGAGTCAGGCGCGGCGCGGCGACGTGGACGACGGTCATCGACGCCTCCGACTTGTTGACTTTCGCCTCGAAGCGCAGCTTCTCGGACCTTTGACGTTTCAAGTTTGGTAACCGTGGTTTATACACAAATTGAGGTTAGGAATGATATTTAACGAAGCGGAGTGCGGAACGGAGGGGATTTGAGTATGGTAGTGCGAGAAACGTTTGTTTTCTTAAAATTTGTAAAATTAAAAAGGGAAAATATAAGGTTATGGTGCTTTCAATTGGCCGTTGCTATGGTAATCGATTGTTTAACGGTTAAGAGGTTAAAACAAATGATAGGAAACCGAAAGGTTACCGTCTTGGTAGGGTGCCACTTCTAAATAAATAAGGCGTCTAAATTTAAGATGGACGGCGAAGAAAGGGCGGCAGGGAGGGGAGAAGCGCTCTTGTGCAGTTGTTCTTTTTTACGCACCTTTCGACTTTACGCAAATACATCGTCGACCTCATTCATGGCTGGCCTTTTTCGAAGAGACGGGCCAAAATTTACAGGTGTTTTTTTTTTCTTTCGGTTGGCCAAACGAAATTACGATCAAAATAAAAAGAATTTCATTTCTTTCGGAGCTTCGAACCGAAAACCGATAAAGATAACGGTTCGAAGCCCGGAATTTTTTTGCGACAAATTTCGGAATGAATGGGCGCTTCGAACAAAAATATTTATGGAAAGCTACGCGCGTCAGCGCCGCGTATGATTTTACGTTGCGCTGTTTTGTAAATAAATTATTAATAACTTTGTTTTAAGAGAACGTGAGCCGCTGAAATTTCGTGTCGGGACCCCTACTTTGCGCGTATTTACATTGGTACTGTTTTTTTTCACAAAAAATCTAGTTACCAAAAAAACAGCGACGAAATTAAAACTTTTATCGTTACTCCTTTGTCCGTTTCTCCACCCCCTCCGCGCCCCTTTTTTGCCCGCTTTTGGGGGCGAATTTAAAATTTAAAAAATTTCAAAAATTTGTAAATTCTTGGTCCGTAACCTAACTTTCTTGTTTGTTCCAAATAAAAACATCAAAAACGAATTTTTGTGAAAGCAAGCACGTTTAACTCTTTTTTACGTTGGTAACGACGAAACTGGACTTGGTAATTTTTTCCGGTTAGGGTTTACGCAACTTGTTTTGTTACGGTTTCCTAGGAAATGGCGTCGCAAACCTCGCGAAGCCAAAATGACGGACGTCGCCAAGTTATTTGAGGTTAGTTTGCCTTTTTCGATTCGATCGACGGGTTTTGCCAACAAAAAAACGAAAAAAATCAAAGAAAAAAAACGAGGAAGAAAAAACAGCCGAAAACGTTTCGGGGGTGACGTTTTCGGCGAGTAAAAAAATTGGTACTAACCTTTGTGGTCGATGCCTTCGGCGTTGTAGCGTCGATGCGTGATCAAAAAGGCGCGCGGCATGGCGTCGGGCACCAAAAAAACGTCCTTCCACTTTCTTTTCGCCTTCGCCAAAAATCAACTTCGCAAGTGAACAGGTGTTCGGCACGCAAATCTGACAGGCATTTTTACGAAAAACCCAAAAAAAAACAACAACCCAATTCGTATTTTGTTTTGCGTCGAAACGGAAGCAAGGCACGGTCGATCCGGCGCGCGCTCTCTCTCGCTCTCAACGAAAAAGCGCCCGTTTCCCAAAATAAAGTGCGGCCCTTCGGCAGCGCGCAATTGTGGCCGAATGGACGGCCGTCGTAGAACTGAAGCAAAAGAAACGTGCTAAGCTGTTCTATATTTACAAAATCTTGACGCGTGCCAAGATTTAGAAACGGTAGGGGAACGGGTGCGTTTCCCCCCCGTCCGCCGCCGCCCCCCCCGCACCACGGGATTTCTTTCTGGTGCTTACCGGTGGCCCTCCCGCACCGTCTTCGACGCCCGATTCGGCCTTACTTTGTCGCTCGAAATTTCGGTGCCGTTTTTCGACGAGATTTAACGGGGCCCGGGCCGAACTTTTGGGGACCACCGCGCGCGCACCTGTTCGGAGATGACGCGCCGGTTTTTGGCAGTTTTTTCGGTGACGTAAATCTCGGAATTTTTTGTTTCGGTTGTTGGTTGTCGTACGTCAAACAAAAACCAAAAGAAAATGTTTAAAACAAAAGATAAAGAACCCCCGGTTTTGAGAAATAAACAACAATAAACATAAAGAAAAGATAAAAAACAAATTAAAATAGAGAAAAATCGCACAAAACTAAAAAAAAAAAAAACGCAATCGAAAAACGAAGACGAAAAGGGGAAAAACAAAAGAAAATTTTTGGGCACTTTCGCGCGATGACTAAAAAAAATTCGGCGATGAGTCAGTGGGTGCAAGTTAGGATAGGTAGTGCAGCAGGAGGTGGTTGATGGCTGAGGGCCAAAGCGCTCGCAGACGCCGCTGGCGTCCCGACGCATTCCTCCGGCCCAAAAATAGACGCCCTGAGTAACGGCGCAGGCATCCATTCAACACCGAAGACCATGATTCCTGTCGCACGTGTTCCGAACGCCCAAAGCAACGCACCCTACGACTCACAAAGACGCGTCTTTTTTCTCTCCTTTTCCCCCCTTCGCTCCTCCACTTTCTTTTGCTGTTCTTTTTCGGTCGCGGCTCCGCCAAATTTTTTCGTTTTCCTCGACCGCGAACGGAAATTGCTCGAATTTTTTTTTTTGGTAATTTTTATGAGCGAGCGACGCTGCGGCACGAGGGGCGCCGAAGAAGGGGTGGGGGGCGGATCATTCAAATTAATGAAAGTGTTTTTTTTGTTGTAAATTAATTATTACGAATCGATCTCACAAATTGGTTCTTCAAAAAAAAAACGGTAAAAATAGTCTTTTGTTTACGCTCACATTTATTTTTTAGTAGTTGGCACTTGTTCGAGGTTCCTGACATCGAAAAGTTTTTTATTATGATTTTTTTTTTTTGAACGAAAGCAACAAGTGATTAGCTCTAAGTGTGTTCTGTTTTTTGAACTTGGCTGATTTTAAGTTTTGGTGCGTTCTTCTTTTCTCCTTTTCCCTGTTCATTTTTGCGGCGCCGCCACTGGCGTCGATTAAAATAGTCGATTGGTTTCGGCGAAGAGCGCTTTGAAAATTTCCGTTAAATCATCGACCGATTTGGTTTTGGCGCAACCGAAAAAAATTCCTCTCGCTTTCTCTCTCTCCCCCTCTCTTCATTATTAATTTAATATACAGGGTGTGCTCGATAAGGTGACCATATGAATTTTTTTTTAATTAAAATTTGCATAAATACGTGGCAGCATCTCAAACTAATATTACATTGCAAAAAAACAAAAAATGTTCGAAGGTATAGGGGGGAGAGGGGTAGGGGTAGGTGGTAGAATATAGTTTCGGTAATACGGACTATATTTTAACTGACACAGAAAAAAGTTATTAGAAAAAACTTAACGAACAACTTAAAAATTAAAATTCAGTGCGGTGCCCCCCTCCCCCTTGCTCAATACATAATGGGGTCCTATCGCGAAGGGCTATAGCAACATTTTACGGCAGCATAGGCGTCAGTTCAAATTTCGAATTGTTTTAGTTTTAAAAAAATTTGTCAGAGGGGGGAGAAGAAAAAAACGTTGGGCTTCATCCTCCCCTTCTTCCACCCCGCCAACGTTAGTGCCGCGGTACACCTAATCCCTGTCGTTCCAAATCAAAATCTAGTACCAGAGCGCAGCCGTCCAAAGAAAATTCGAAAAATCGACAAATTAAATTGCAAAAAAAAAGCGCGTAACAAAGCGTGCGTGTGTTATGTCTGCGAATTGCGAGCACGTGTTAACTTTTACGAGATTGGCGTGTGGCACTAAAAACGAGCCGGCGAAAAGGGGGAGCCGCTCGTAAAAACCTCTCTTAACATTCCTGCGCCCCGCTATTTTTTCTTCTTCCTCCCGTCGCCCTTCTCGCGCGCGCCGCTGATGTGTGCAAAAGCAGGTGAGGACGCACTCCGTCTCGACAGGCAAAAAATCGCCCGATCGAATTTTCAGCGGCATCGCTCCGTTCGCAATCAAAACGTTTTTTCTTTTTTTTCGTTCTACAAAAAAACAAAACAAAACGCGTCGTTTCCCGTAAAGCGACCAAATCGCACCGGCAGCTGTGCGCGCGACAAAATAAACAAAGCGAGCGCGCGGCGGGGCGGCGAGTAGCGAAAGAAAAAAGCGTGTTTACACCTTTCGGCATGGCCAACTCGGATCGGAAACGTTTTTACGGCCAAGATGGCGGAAGTTTCATTCATAAAAGCTATAAACAGAATTCGCGGAGCGCGCCGCGCTCTCGCCGGCAATAAAAAGGCGGCGTTGGACGAGCGTCGCCGCCGCCGCCGCCACAAAAACAAAGCGCTCGCACGTGTTGTGCGCTTCCTCCTCTTCTCCCAGCACAGGATGTTTGGCGTGGAGCCCTCTTCCTCGTCGCTTTTGGTTAATGAACTCGATTTTTTCTTTAGAAATTCCGTAAAAGTGGGACGCGAGCAGAGGGCGCGCCGATCGGACGGATCGCACATGGCGAATGTCCGGCGCGACGTGACTGATGAGCAAGGGCGTCGTTTCGGGGGGTTAAAAGTCGGAAGTCGGGGGTGGGACCGGACCAGACGAGATCTAGACGGCCGGCCAGGTGGAAGAAGGGCCTTAATGGCGAGGGCGAGCACGTGCCGCAGCGATCTCTTAATTGTCGCTTCTGTTTTACACGTGACTTTTGACTCTCGTTTACGAAGGGGTGTTGGGAGGGAAGTAAAATAAGTCGCAATCTATTTTGAGAGCGGTCTACAATTTTTTTTTCCGAAATAAAGTCGATTTTTTGATTGGTAATTGTTTTTTTTTTGTGATTGGAGAGGCTTAGTAATATTTTACACGGCCAACTGCGTGTTTGGACGAAAATAGATTGGGAGCTTTTGTTTGGTGGTCGATGGCTAAATTTGGGGACTCGAATTTAGAGACGAAATTTTTTTTAAATAGAATTATAAATAATAGCCAAACAAAATTCAAAAAAAAAAATTAAACCGCGAAATGATTTTTGATTTAAAAAGAATTAAAAAATAAAATCAATGTTTCCCAACGTGGGTGCAGTGCCCCACATGAGGGAGGGGTAATTCGGAAATGTAATTTACTGTTTTTTTCTTAATTATTTTGCTAATGATTTTTTCTTAGCACGTAAAGAAGAATTCAAATTGTCAATATAAAAAAATATGTATATGTTACATAGAGGGGGAAGGGGGCACGATAAAAAAAAGGTTGGGAAACTTTTCTAGATGATCAATGTTAATTTGATTTTTAATTAAATTAAAAGCTATAATTTTTGGTACGTTAACTCTCACAAGCGCCGCTTAATTTGCCCCCCATTTAAACGGACGCTCGGCGCCCCCTCTTCGCCGCCGGCTAAAGCTTGACAAAACGCAATTTTTCGATCGGACTTTTTGCGCAATTAAAATCATTTTCAAACGAACGTTCCGCGCCCCCCTCCCCCCTTCAATTTTATTTCTTCATAAAGAACGGACGTGTCGCAACTGCCTTTATCGGTAATGCAATTTTTCGCCCGCAAAAAATCGAAAATAACGAGCGAAGCGCGAAACGAGCAGGCGGCGGCCGCCGCGCACCTGGACCGGTTTCTTATTTCGCAAAAATCTAGACGGCCGCCGGCCCTTTCGCGGCCCACCGAAAAAATCGGCGCGAAAAAGCGGGGCGCGCCCGATTTTTCCCAAATTTACGTTTAAAATTAAATTTAAAAAAACGAACGCAAAAAACAACATCGCAGGCCCCCACGCGGCGTCGAAAAACCCTAAATCGGGCGACTTCGATCTCCTACAAAGTGTCTCGAACAAGTGCGCTATGGCCTTTCGTTTTTTTTCGATTTTCTTTTGTCGCTTTCGAGATGGCTGTGAATCGGACGCGATTAAATTCCACGGCGCTTAAATCGGGCGCTGACGAACACCAAACAAAAATTTAAAAAAAAAAAAACAAAAGTCGAAACAAACGCAGGCATTTCCGCTTCGGTTTCGATCCGTACACCTTAAACGGTGGGTGTTCTTGCATCTTCAACTTTTATCACATGTTTAACATGTGTCTCGGCCCACTTGCGCCGTCATTGAGGTGGCTTAAAATTATCAAAGTCGACTTACAGCTGCTGCTCGCCTAAGACCGAAAAAAAGCGACCACGAATTTTTATCCGAGCCGCTCGCGAGCTAAATCCGTCCTCTTTGCGCCATTTCGTGGGGAAAAAAAGGCGAAATAAATCAAGCGACCCCTAAAATAGATCTAACCTCAACAATTTCCCCTTTTGACGGCACGGATTCGACTTGTCCCACGCGGGGGAGCTCGCGGGTAAAAGCGATCGACGAAATTTTTTTCGCAGGGAGGGGGTAGTGGCGTAGGGCAATTGTTGTCCCGCAAAAGGGGTGTTTGAATCAAACTTACCCCGCGTGGGCAAAACTGCGGGTAAAAGCTAGTATCCGTATCTTAGCAACCATGCCACAAACAAAAGAAAGAGAGAGAGAGAGATCTATACGATTTTACACAAATGAAAAAGAGATGGATATATTTTCTGTATTTTTTTTCTTCTAATTTTACAACACTTTTGCTCCCGACCTTTTGCCAATCGAAGCGCCGTATCACGCTCCAGCGCGTGCTCGGCTTCCGGTCGTTTTAAATACAATTCGCGAAAAAAAAACAAAAACAAGAAGGCCGAACAAAAGCGGGAAAAACTTCCGGCATTTCCGAGCGACGAACGGGGAAAAAAATGTCGAGTGGGTCTTTGCCCTAAAAGAGTTAATAAAAGAATCCAGATGGCTCGCCTCTAATCCTTTCGCAGCCTCCTTTCCTCTGCGCTCGAGCCAGAAGGAAAAAAATCGGATTTTCGGTGATGGAAATTCAGGTGCGATTAAAAAAGGGGCACGTGGTGATCTGTTTCTCTGGCAGACCGCAGACACGTGTCGGATGGGACAGGAAGGGGTCTCCGGGGTTCCCCCTTTCGGTTACATCCTTTTCTCGAGGAAGTGCTGCAGCTTTGTATATTATCGCGTCGAAAGAAAAAAAAAACGTCTGCGTAACTTAATTTATCCGAAAATTGCTGCTCGGATGTTTGTTTTCGTTTGTTTTTTGGCTCTCGCTATCTCCCTCTCTATTTCCTAATTAGGCTCCCGTTTTTTGAGATTGCAATTTTAAAATTCGGAAAAAAGATGGCTTTTTTTCGACCGTTAATTGTATTGTTTCGTTTTTTTTTGTCGAACGTTATGGAGTACCCATTAATGGCACTCTAGATATTGCTATCGCAAAATAAAAAAAAAGCTAATCGTAAGATGGGTGTTTTCGTAATGAATTTTCGAAATAGGCTTTCGAGTCGATGTTTTTTTTTGGGGGGGGCTCTTAATTGTTCGATAAATCGAAGTGGGCTCCTATAAAAGGTCCTCCAATAGCGCGCTTTGATTTATTAATCGAGACAGCTCTTTCCCGTCAAATTGTTTATTCGTTTCCATGGAGATGAAGTGGCTTATTGTCTTTGTCTTTTGTTGCTACGGTTACGCCCATGGTGAGTTAATTTTGTTTTTGAGAAAAGGCACATTTTTTATGAGCTCGATTTTTTTACAAAAAAAAAAAGGTCACCCGCCCATCCAGCGCATCGTAAACGGAACCGACGCCGCCCCCGGACAGTACCCTTACATCGTAAGTCAAAAAAATTAAAAAAACAATAGCTAATCGATTTGTCCGAAGGTCGGTCTCCAATACGGCTTGACGCTCGAATGCGGATCGTCCATCATCGGCAAAAAATGGCTCCTGACAGCGGCCCACTGCATTTTCCAAGAGTAAGGCGTTTTAAAAAACAAAAAACAAAATTTTTTTAATCAACAGAGCCACAAATAATCAAAATTAATTACAGTTTGGCGTACGCCGCCGTTGCCGTCTACGGAACTGTCAAGTCCTACGACATGAACTTTCCGCCCCCCGAAAACACCGTTAAAGTGAAAAGATTCATCGTTCATCCGGAGTACAACGCCAGCGATCACTGGCGAAACGACGTCGCTCTGGTCGAAGTAAGTTTTTACCACAAAAAAAGCAGTTTTTTTAGTGACTTCATGACGCACAATTTCAGTTGGCAAAACCGCTGATGTACAACAAAAACGTTCGGCCGATTCCGTTGGCCGACAGCTCGTCGCCGGCGCCCGAAGGACACACGGCCGTTTTGGTGGGGTGGGGATATCCTTACGTGAGTTATTCGATTAGGACGTTTTCGCTGCCGACTCGCGCATACCCTGTATACGAAACGTATGTACTGAGGGCCTTGTGTACAGGGTGTTCGCAATCTGTCGCCAAGAAATTCATTATTTTAATGTAATTTTCCCAATTTTCGTTTTAGACCGGCGGAAGCACGATGAAAACGTTACAGCAGGCCGACCTTCCGGTATGGACCAACGAGAATTGCACGAAGGCGCTGCCGGCCGTGGACCCGTCTGTGCAAGTGTGCGCCGGCGATCTGGTGGGGGGGAAAGGACAGTGCTCGGTGATGCCTTTCGATTTCAACTTATCGACTAACTATAATTTATATTTTTCTGTTTGCAGGGCGATTCTGGCGGTCCTTTGGCACTCGACGGGGTCCAAATTGGCGTCGTCTCTTGGTCGGTGAAGCCCTGCGGAATTGAAGGTTATCCAGGCGTCTTCGCGCGCGTTTCGACGTACAGGGAATGGATACGAAAAGAAAGCGGCATTTAAATAGTTTAGACGGACGGCTGATTTGAGATTTTTTGTTTTTTGACTTGGATTAAACGCTTTTGAACTGGTGACTGTTTTTTTTTAAGTTTTTTAAGGGTGTATTTGGGCCCACCTTTGTACTTTTTACATTGGTGCGACGAATAACATAATTAAAATGCTAAAAAAATATATATTGTGCCAACATCGTGTACTAAAGAGATGTTAAGGCGTCAAATGTTAATTTTTGACCAAAGCTGCGCCCCTCCCCGACCCGCCAAATTTAAAATTACGCTTCAAGGAGTCCTACGAAAAAATCGCCTTCGCAAAACTCCGACTACGGAACTGACTATTGCGGATCTTAAACAAAAAATTAGATTAGATAATAAATTCGCACAAAAGGTCAACTCTGATAAATCTATATCGCAAAATTATTTAAATTGCGGGCGAACTTAGTCTGCTTGTGGTCATCGAACTAAAAGTTGAGAAAACAATGCGAGCGCTGCGCTTCTATTCGAAAACAATCGACGCCGGGCAGAAGGAAGTCTACAACAATCTGAGTGCCATATGGTGGGACGTAAATGGGCCTTTAAAGTCCCTCCACGCCGGAAACAAAATCAACGTTCCGTTTATACAGAGCCATCTCTCCGAAGCCCTCGAAAACAAAAGAAAAATCAACCCCGCAGCGCCGCCCCTCAAAATCCTCGACGTCGGATGCGGAGGTGACTATTTCTAGCAATATCTTCGATCTAACCTCACTAATCAAAATTTAGGTGGAATAACGGCCGAGAAGCTGTGCAGAGCTGGGAATTCCGTCGTCGGAATCGACGTGGCCGAGCAAGTCGTGGAGGTGGCGAAACGGCACGCCAAACTCGACCCTAACCTCAAAAATTTGACGTACAAAGTCGAGTCCGTCGACAGGCACGCGTCCGAAAATTACGAAAAGTACGATGCGGTCATGGCCAACTTCGTCCTGCAAGAATTGAAGGAGCACGACTTGTTCCTGAAGTCGTGCGTCGATTGTTTGAAGCCCGGCGGGCTTTTTTTCACGGGGGGACTCGACAAGTCCTTCGTGGGCTGGCTGACCACCGTTTTTTTGGCCCAATACGTTATCAAATTCATCCCGGCGAAGACGCACAACTACGATAACTTTATTTCGGCGGCGGACGTCGAAAAAATTTTGATCAAATGTGAGTGGATTGTTTTTTTTTTTAATCGGAAGGTTAAAATTAAATTTTCAGACGGTTGCGAGGTGAAGGAGAAGAGGGGAATGTACCGCAAGTTCTTCGGCTCCGAATTTTATTGGATCAAGAGCACTTCGTCTTTTTTCGTTCTCAGAGCGGCAAAATTAGGTTAAATAATAAAGAGATGTTGACGTGTCAAATGTTAATTTTTGACCAAAGCTGCGCCCCCTCTCCTGACCTGCCAAATTTAAAATTAAGCTTCGAGAATTCCTACGAAAAAGGCGCCTTTAACAAATTCCGAGTACGCCACTGACTATTGCGGACCTAAGCCAAAAAATTAGATTAGATAATAAATTCGTGCAAAAGGTCAACTCTGATAAATGTTAATAGAAAAATTAAATAAATTACGAGCAATCTTAGTCTGCTTGTGGACATTGAACTAAAAGTTAAAAAAAAATGCGAGCGCTGCGCTTCTATTCGAAAACAATCGACGCCGGGCAGAAACAAGTCTACAACAATTTCAGCGCCACTTGGTGGGACGTAAATGGGCCCCTAAAGGCCCTCCACGCCGCAAACAAAATCAACGTTCCGTTTATACAGAGCCATCTCTCGGTAGCCCTGAAAAACAAGAGAAAAACCGACGCCGCAGCGCCGCCTCTCAAAATCCTCGACGTCGGATGCGGAGGTGATTATTTCTTTCGTCGACCCTTCGTTCTAACCTCAAAAAAATCAAAATTTAGGTGGAATAACGGCCGAGGAACTGTGCAGAGCTGGGAATTCCGTCGTCGGAATCGACGTCGCCGAGCAAGTCGTGGAGGTGGCGAAACGGCACGCCAAACTCGACCCTAACCTCAAAAATTTGACGTACAAAGTTGAGCCCGTCGACAGGCACGCTTCCGAAAATTACGAAAAGTACGATGCGGTCATGGCCAACTTCGTCCTGCAAGAATTGAAGGACCACGACTTGTTCCTGAAGTCGTGCGTCGATTGTTTGAAGCCCGGGGGGCTTTTTTTCACGGGGGGGCTCAACAAGTCGTTCGTGGGCTGGCTGACTACCATTTTTTTGGCCGAGCACGTTTTGAAATTCATCCCAGTAAAGACGCACAACTATGATAACTTTATTTCGGCGGCGGACGTCGAAAAAATTTTGATCAAATGTGAGCGATTGTTTTTTTTTGAAAATCGGAAGGTTAAAATTAAAATTTCAGATGGTTGCGAGGTGAAGGAGAAGAGGGGAATGTACCGCAAGATCTTCGGGCCCGAATTTTATTGGATCAAGAGCACTTCGTGTTTTTTCGTTCTGAGAGCGGCAAAATTAGGTTAAATAATAAAGATATGTTAACGTGTCACAAGTTAATTTTTGCCCAAAGCTGCGCCCATCCCCGACCCGCCAAATTTAAAGTTACGTTTCAGGAAGTCCTACGAAAAAATCGCCCCCGAAAAATTCCGACTACGCCACTGACTATTGCGGATAATAAATTCCTGAAAAAGGTCAACTCTGATAAATCTTTATCAAAAAATTAATTAAATTACGAGCGAACTTAGTCCGCTTGTGGTCATCGAACTAAAAGCGAAGAAAAAAATGCGAGCGCTGCGCTTTTACTCGAAAACAATCGACGCCGGCCAGAAAGAGGTCTTCAACAATTTCGGCGCCACCTGGTGGGACGTAAATGGGCCCTTAAAGGCCCTCCACTCCGGAAACAAAATCGTATTTCCGTTTATTCAGAGCCACCTCTCCAAAGCGCTCGAAAACAAGAGAAAAATCGATCCCGCAGCCCCCCCGCTCAAAATCCTCGACGTCGGATGCGGAGGTGACTATTTCTAGCATCAGACTTCGATCTAACCTCAAAAAATTCAAATTTAGGGGGAATAACGGCCGAGAAGCTGTGCAGAGCTGGAAATTCCGTCGTCGGAATCGACGTCGCCGAACGCGTCGTGGAGGCGGCAAGGGCGCACGCGAAACTCGACCCCAACCTCAAAAATTTGACGTACAAAGTCGAGTCCGTCGACGGCCACGCTTCGGAAAACTACGAAAAGTACGACGCGGTCGTCGCCAACTTCGTCCTGCAGGAAGTGAAGGAGCACGACTTGTTTCTCAAGTCGTGCGTCGATTGTTTGAAGCCCGGCGGTCTTTTTTTCACGGGGGGCCTCGACAAGTCCTTCGTGGGCTGGCTGACCACAATTTTTTTGGCCGAGTACGTTATCAAATTCATCCCGGCGAAGACGCACAACTACGATAATTTTATTTCGGCGGCGGACATCGAAAAAATTTTGTTAAAATGTGAGAAGATTGTTTTTTTTGACAATCAACAGGTTAAAATTAAAATTTCAGATGGTTGCGAGGTGAAGGAGAAGAGGGGCATGTACCGCAAGCTCTTCGGGCCCGAGTTTTATTGGATCAAGAGCACTTCGTCCTTTTTCGTTGTTAGAGCGGCAAAATTAGGTTAAATAATTTATTTCAATAAAGTAAAACGTGTTTAATAAGAAAAACTTACACTGGTGTTTTTCTAAAAATTTGTAAACAGCGATTAAGTAACGCAATGCGTGAAGTAAGTGCTCTTTTGATAAACTATGAACTATTTCAGTAGTTTACGAAAGCAAGGACAGGGTCATGTTCAGTGGCGCACGTCAGCGGGCAATTTTAATAATATTTTTATTAATCAATGGACCTTGCAATTACAACGAGGTACTGGGAAAGCGGGAGGGGACCGCACCTCGCCACCCTCCGCCCCTACGTTACGCCACTGCATCACGCAACAGAATAAATTAGCTGAGGTGGCGTATCTACATATCATACGCATCGAAAAAAAATTAATTGATAAGCTAATGAGCGCAAATCCCATCAAAATATACAAAAAAAACATATTGCGCAGTGTTACCAAATAAAAAAACTTATCCTAATCTAGAAATCGTCGTGCTCGCTTCGGATGAGCTCGGCCGCCTTCTCCCCGATCATATAAACGCAAGCGGTCGGATGGGAGGCGATGGAAAAGGGCATGACGCTGGCGTCGGCGACCCGCAGCGCCGCCACTCCGTGCACCCGCAGCCGATTGTCGACGACGGCGCTTCGGTCCGCCGCCGGCCCCATCTTGCACGTGGACACCGCATGGAGGATGGGATAAGTGTATTGCTTGATGGTGCACCTCCAGTACTCGTCCGACAGGCGCTCCAGACCGGCGCACGCCGGCACGGGCTCGCCGAGGTACTCCGAGCCGACCCCACGAAAAGCGGCCGTCTTCGCCATCTCGAAGATGTCCCTCACGCCGCTCAACATCTCGGCCATGTCGTCGTCCGCCGCGTCGCTATAAAGATTCGAATCGATCAGCGGATAGTCCAATGGGTCGCTGGTCTTAAGCCACAGACGCCCTCTAGATTTGGGGTGCATCAACATGGGGACTATGCACCACACGTACCTTCCTTTGTTCGGTCTCGCCACGGCCTCCCAAGCCTCCTTCGTCAATTTAAAAAAGTTATAGGCCACCGGCGTGATTTGCTCGATGGTCGCCGAAGCGAAGAAGTACTCCAAGCTCGGGTTGGACGACTTCGCGCGAGGACTCCCGAAGCCGATCGCCGACACTGCGCCGGCCGTCGTCAAGATACCGGTGCTCCCCAAAAATTCTCGGAACAATTCGGTGAGGCTCGGCGTTCTCGCCGTTAAGTTCGTGGCGAAGGGAAGTCCCATGAACACGGGGTGGTCGTTCAGCTCTTCGCCCACGGGCAGATCGTGTACGACCGGGATCCCGAGCTCGTGCAGATGTTGTTCGGGCCCCAGCCCTGAGAGCATCAACAATTGCGCGCTGTTAATCGAGCCCGCAGAAAGGACGACCTCTCGCGACGCCAACGCCCTGTATTTCCTCCCCGCGCGGGAGAATTCCACCCCGTAAGCTCTTCGATCTTTGATTAGGACTTTCAGGGCCAACGCGTTATCGAGAAGTTCCAAATTGGGCCGCTGAAGAGCTGGTCGAACGAAGGCCTTCCCCCCACTACATCGGCGGCCATTGATCGTCAACGTTTGCAGACGGGAAAAGCCCATCTGGTCTTCTCCATTATAATCTAAGAGCTTTCGTCCCGTCTCCTGGACGGCGTCCAAGAAGGTTTGGGTGACGTTCGGTAGTAGTGCGCATGCTCCACGCTCAACGGGCCCTCGTGCCCATGGTAACCCACGGCCTCGTCGTCCAAATGCGCCCTCTCTGATTTGACGAAGAGCGGAAGAACTTCTTCGTACGACCAGCCCGGGTTGTTCGCCCCCCATCGATCGAAGTCCTGTTTGTTGCCCCTGATGTACATCATGAAGTTGGTGACGCTGCTGCCCCCTACGGCTTTACCGCGGTGGTAGTGGCACTGGCGGCCTTCCATCCCTAAAATGTAAGTGTAGGTTTTGGTCGGGGGGGTTTGGGGGGAGCGTTACGGACCTAGGCAGGCGTTCTTTTGCGGGATCGTTTTGTAGCCCCAGTTGAAGTCGGATCGGGTCAGGTAGGGCGCCATCCCCGGGATGTCGGTGAAGTCGTTCTCGAAACCGCCCGCTTCGAGGACCAGAATTTTGAATTTGCCGCTTTCGGTGAGGCGATTGGTTAGGACGGAGCCCGCGGGGCCGGTGCCGACGACGACGAAATCGTACGTGCCCCAGTCGACTACGTTTTTGAGGTAATTTAATGTTCAGAAAAAATTTGGTCAATTTTTACCTGCTTCTTCGTTGGCGAATTGAAAGAAACGTTTCGAATCGACCGGACTCTGCCACTTGGAGGAGTTTTTGAAAAAATTCAGCGCTAACTTCTTGTAATAAGTGACGTCGGCCGAAGGGTCGCAACGCGCCTCTTCGAGCGCTAAAAAAAGAAAAAAAAACTTGACGTAAGTGAACATGACTAGGATTTAGTGCGACTGAAGAAGTGGAAAAACTTTGGTCAATTTTTATACCCGGAGGAAAACACTATATCCTTCACACACAATTAATTGCTAATTGCTCGATAATTATTGAGGAAATAGTTGTATTTAAGAGATGTTCGAAATTAGCTTAAAGAGCAGTTTAAAAGAAATAATCGTAGGCGGCCACCGTACAAAAACAAACAAAATATGTCGAATTACACGGCACTCTTATAATTGGCGGTTTTTTATGTAATTCTCTAATTGCCTATCATTTGCGATTTTGGATTTTTAATACGCTATTTTTTCGTATAAAAATTAGTCGAATTTCCGCTCTTTGCACGAATTCGTATATGGCCAGTTCACACGATTTACTTGTTTGGTATACATCCCCTTGGTATCATCCCTAATGCGTTTGTCTATCGGTTTTTCTCACATTTTCAATAAAAACGAAGTTAATTTATAATATAATATAAAGGGCTTTGTTTGGTCATATGTTTCCAGAGTTGACTTAGGTATAAATACCCTCAATAGACTTAATTTAAGTATGTTACCTATTGCTCGGCTTGGCCGAAACAATGAACAGAGAGGTGCTGAAAACTCCTCTTTTTCTTCTTGTAAAAGTGCGGCATATATTATCTGTTCCAGCAGCCCTAAAATTTTTGTGATATTACATTTTTTTTTGCTTTGGTCCAGTCCTCTCTATCGGATCGCCTAAATGTATATACTGGGTGTACCATTTAAAGTGCCACCAGCTTACCAATTCTAAAATCATAAAGATTTAAAACAAAAGCACAAATATAGGTTTTCTTAATTTATTCGATGCACTGCCATATATATATATTCCATTATACTTCCGGTTTAACAGAAAATTATATGAACTTTCTTATCTCAAATAGAAGAGTACTATTTTTTATATAATTGGATAGGGCACCTTGGGCACTTTCCAAAAATATAAAATAAGTTACCATTTGATTAAAAATTTAAAAAATAATAATATTAACGATTGCAAGGGTGTTTCGGCAAAGTGCCACGAGCTTATAATTCCAAAATCAATAGTTTTATGCAAAAATCGACGATTTACGCGATCGGAGAAGTCGTTCGAAAAGTGTAATGTAAATGCCCAAAAATTTAACGTAATCAAAAAGCTTATCGCACAAACTGGAATTCCAACACCCGTTATCCGCACATATCAGTTGTGAAAGGCACGTCGACGAGCACAGTTCAACGCTCCCCAAAATATTAATTTACTAGTGATTAGTTAAATGTGCAGTGATAGTGGTTATCAAGGGCCTTCTACCCCTGGAAAGCACCCCTTCTGCAAAATTCAAAGTGGTAAGTCTTTTTTAAAAAATCTTTATTGATTGTGTAAAACTAATGGTATCGCAATGTTTTGGTACCGCTGTGCTTACAAAAAATCAAAACCAACCCCCGAATTAATTTCCTTTGTTAAATTTTTGTTACGTCACAGAATGACGTAGTGCTTCGGGTTGTTCGCCAGCCGGCCTTATCGCATTTCGTACCTGGCTTTTGAGATATCATTTTATTTTGCCTTTTTACGATTAGAATTTTTAAACTGTACTACACAAACGAAAGCAGCTCGAAAACCACCACGTCTGCTTCTACGAACGTAAATCCTATTCGGAAAAATTTGAAACTTTTAGTAGTTCGGGAGTTATAAGCTCGTGGAACTTTAAACGAAACACCGGGTATATTAAGAAAACTAAACTGGTAATTCTCACCGATTTTTATCGATTTAAAACTAAATATTTACATATTGATCGGCTCCTTAATTTGTAATAAGTCATGGAAGTAGCTCGACAATAGCCAACGGTGTAAGTAAGCAAGCCATCCACTCCCAAGCCCCGGCACTAGAACCCCCATTTTGATTTAAATGTCTTTACATTGGTTCAAAGTTATTTTCGGGTCTTCTAACTCATCAACAACCGTTTCCTCTGCGACTTCCATCGGGTTCTCGGTGTTCCCACCGTTCCTCGATAAATAGTCACAACGCTTTTGAACCGAGTCCCTTGTGCGCTGTAATAGTTTTGCTAAATCTGAATGTACGTTGCTGGATTTCATAGTTTTCAAGTATTTTAAGATTATGTCGTCTTCCACCGCTGTGAATCTACAAAATAAGCTTTTCAATTAAAATTATATTTTATAAAAGGCCGATTGTGTTCCAATCGCACTCACTTCCCCTTCTTGTACCACTGCATTAAAGTTTTAAATCTGCGATAAATGCTGTTGAGCATCCGATGCTCCAAACCCTGTCCTAAGAACTGCACAAACTTAATCCGTTCTGATTTTGATAGAGTTGTAGTCTTATTCTTAGGCTCGAGGGTGAAAGTTAAAAAAGGACCAGGGTTGTCGGGCAAGTTATTAACCTGAACATTTAAAATTGTAAACTATAATAAAAAACAAAACTTAATATGATTAATTCTGTCCCAATTGTTTACCTTGATGAAGTCATTCCAATTTTTCTTAATTGTTTCATCTTCACTTGTGGTGTAAAACCCGGTTGTCATCGGGATCGGCAACCGATTAAACTCCTGCTGTTGTTTTCGGGTGGGATTAGATGACATTCGAGTTTCGATGGAATGGGAAAAGGGTATCTCCCATGTAATATTAATTCGTAAGTTTCTGAGTAACTAAAAACAATTTAATTGATTTCGGCAGATGAATTTAAACAAATTACCTCTAAATCGGTGTCGTTCACTCGTAAATTTTGTTCTGCTAACTCTAATAAATGTTGTAAATCCTCTACAATAGTCAAATCGAGAGTGTCAGTGTTGAATGTATCTTCCTTGCTGGTGTGAGCTACATTAGAGTCCAACATAATGAAATCCTCGAAAGACTGCTCACTGATCGGTTGCTCTTTAATGATGACTTCGGGCTCCAAAACGCTTTGTTCAACGGTCAACGAGGAGAATTCTTCCGTGATTAGCGCATCAGTTGGGTGTTCCTCTTTCACAAGCCGAGCTTGTTCGTTTATATGTTCTTCGCAGATTTGTGGCTCATGACAACACTTTCTCCGCTTAGTCAAGGAACTATTGGATTCATTCAGCCGTATAGTTTTTCTTCCAATTAATTCTGTAATTAGGAGCTGCCTCATTTTCTGTCTTTTCATGGACTTCATTTCCTGTGTGCTGGTTCTTCGCATCTAAAAGAGTAAAAGTTATTTTCGGAGAATTGTATGTTTGGGTGCGATATTCTTTTTCGTTAATTATTTTACTTACATGGTAGGTTGCCTCCAATTTCACAAAATGTATTAAACTATAAAAACGTGTACAATACTAAAACGCGCGCTAATTTCAGATTAAACGAGGTTAACAAAACTATCCAAAATCGTGCTACCAACTTAGATGTTTAAAAGTTTTCTACGAATAGAGAAACGAAAAAGGATTATTATACGCTTTTCATTTACATTATGATTTGCCTAACATTGATATTAAAATTTAAAAATGATAACATATAACTGGGTTAAAATTAATAATTACTTTTGTAATCCACAAGAAACTTTTAGGCATCTAAGTTGGTAGTACTAATTCCGTTGTTTTATAAGTAACCTTAATTAAGCGGGAATCGTCGCGTGTTTATTAAATAAAAGTGTTACATGGTTTCTAGAAAACGAGGCAGCTGACAAAATGGGTAAGACAAGCAATAAAGCATAATCAGACCCACACAACGGTCGCATGATCTACCAATCCCAGAAAATAAGTTTTTTCTTCCAGATGCAAAGGACCATGACCCAGGAAAGCAAACCGCAAAAAAGATACGCAAAAAGCGGAAGCTTTCAATTGCAGAATTAATCCAAACAGAGACCGTGCAATTAGACGAACCAAATACTCATGTTCCAACGAAGAGGAAAAAGCATCGTCATAAGCAATCAGACTTGGAAGAAGGCACAAGCAATCAATCCTCGTCAAACCTTGATAATATTAGCCACGAAGAATCCTTACCAAACCTTTCTGTAACATGTTTTCTAGAAAACGAGGCAGCTGACAAAATGGGTAAGACAAGCAATAAAGCATAATCAGACCCACACAACGGTCGCATGATCTACCAATCCCAGAAAATAAGTTTTTTCTTCCAGATGCAAAGGACCATGACCCAGGAAAGCAAACCCCAAAAAAGATACGCAAAAAGCGGAAGCTTTCAATTGCAGAATTAATCCAAACAGAGACCGTGCAATTAGACCAACCAAATACTCATGTTCCAACGAAGAGGAAAAAGCATCGTCATAAGCAATCAGACTTGGAAGAAGGCACAAGCAATCAATCCTCGTCAAACCTTGATAATATTAGCCACGAAGAATCCTTACCAAACCTTTCTGTAACATGTTTTCTAGAAAACGAGGCAGCTGACAAAATGGGTAAGACAAGCAATAAAGCATAATCAGACCCACACAACGGTCGCATGATCTACCAATCCCAGAAAATAACTTTTCTTCCAGATGCAAAGGACCATGACCCAGGAAAGCAAGCCCCAAAAAAGATGCGCGAAAAGCAGAAGCTTTCAATTGGAGAATTAATCCAAACAGAGACTGTGCAATTAGACGAACCAAATGCTCATGTTCCAACGAAGAGGAAAAAGCATCGTCATAAGCAATCAGACTTGGAAGAAGGCACAAGCAATCAATCCTCTTCAAATCTTGATAATATTAGCCACGAAGAATCCTTACTAACCCTTTCTGTAGACGATCACCCTAAGAAGAAGAAAAAGAAAAAGAAGCATCGATTGGAGTCGAACGGTCTTGAAGACGAGGAACCTCAGACTAAGAAGAAAAATAAATACACAACCTTGCATAGCCCTCATGTTGTTCTTAACAAAGTGTTTAATATAGTTGAACCAGTCAAAGAGAAATCATCGAAGAAGAAAAGTAGTTTACCTAGTCCACTTTCGATCTCACATAAAGGTAAAGAATCGAAATCACTCGAAGCAAGTTTTGATGAAAATCAGCCCAGCACTTCGACACCTAAGAAAGCAAAACACAAACATCGTAAATTATTTGTTTTTGAGCCTGAACCCCTGAACAGTGTCGAAACTAATAGCTCACAAGAAAACCTTACAACTTTACATGAATCAATTGTGTCTGACAACAACATATCTACGAGTAGCATAGAACGTACACCGGAACCTCATAGGTTTGGTTCAATCAATGCAGACGATTTACAGGAGTCTTTAGAGTTAATGGAAGAATGTTTAAAAGTGAACGAAAAGGATTTAGAGGTAACTCATTTACTTTCATCTTCTCAAGTTAATTAAATTGTTTTCAGTTGCTAAGAAACTTACGAATTATTGTACCCCAGGAAATACCTCTTTCTCATCGAATCGAAACCCGAATGTCTTCTCATCCCACTCACGAACAACGGCAGGAGTTTGATCAGCTGCCGATCAAAATGAAAACTGGGTCGTACACCAAGACAGAGGATGAAATAATTAAACATAATTGGAAGGAATTTTGCAGGGTAAGCAATTTGAGGAGAATTGAACTTTCTAATCTTTTATTATAATTAAAAATTGAAAGTGTTAACAATTTTAGGTTAATAACATTCCTGACAACCCTGAGCCTTTCTTAGTGTTCACCATCGAGCCTAAGAATAAAACTACAACTCTATCAAAATTAGAACGGATTAAATTTGTGCAGTTCTTAGGACAGGGTTTGGATAATCGGATGCTCAACAGCATTTATCGCAGATTTAAAACTTTAATGCAGTGGTACAAAAAGGGGAAGTGAGTGAGATTGGAACACAATCAGCTTTTCATTAAATATAACTTAATTAAAAACATTATTTTGTAGATTCACAGCAGAGGAAGACGCCATAATCTTAAAATACTTGGGAACTATAAAATCAAATAATGTACATTCAGATTTAGCAAAACTATTGCAGCGCACAAGAGACTCGATTCAAAAGCGTTGTGAATATTTATTAAAGAACAGTAGGAACACCTTCTGAGCATAGCAATTTTGTTGTATCTGATTAAACTCTGTTTTTAGAGCAATCGGTTGAGGTTAAATGGGATATTCAGCTCATGCAGGAGTTAATCGAGAATCTGATGGAAGTCACAGAAAAAACGGTTGTTAATGAGCTAAAAAACCTGAAAATAACATCGAGCCAGTGGAAAGAGATCTCATTGAAAATGGACATTCCTGTGAGAAGGCTGCAAAGTCGATGGTTTGCTTACTTACACCCTCGGTTATTCTCCAGCAACTTTGATGATCTCTTTCAACTTAGAGAGGAGATCATTACTATGTAAGTCTGTTTTTTTAATTGCATAAACCGGTCAAATGGTCATTCTAGAACAGAGTATCTGTAGGTTTTTTAATTTATTTTGCTGTTTTCGACCAGCTTTTGATCTGTTGAGATTCCTAATTAACTTGGACGTGGTTTTTCTTAATTTCGATTGATTTAAATTCAAAATACAACCAATTTAATGTAGCTTCTGTTTGTTTCGCGTATTTTTAGTCTATACAAGGAGTACCCAAATGATCGTAGATCTATCGATTGGACTGCAGTTGCAAAACATTTCAATGGAATGACTGCCATGAAAATTTACAAGATATTCTCCGATCTATTATCTAGAAACGTCCCCAAAGAGATCAGATCAAATTACAATAGTAAGTTGAAGGATTTCTCTACCAATTTAATTATTACAATATCTTTTTTTTTTAAGAGTATATTAAATATTTAAAAAAGGTCTATCTAATTGAAGCACGTGATTTGTCGAAGAAAATAAAAAAATTTGACTACGTTCGTGGAAGCTTAGTCGAACTTTAGGCTATCGTAACTTACGATTGCTATTTTACTATTCGTAAGTCATTTGTAAATTTGTACATTGTACATAGAAATGGGATACAAAAATCGCATAACAGATTATTATTTTAGATTGTAATTGTTCCAAAATGCTATGAGCTATAACTAAATTATATATATATTTATATATAAGGGCTTCGAACTGTTATCTTCAGCATTCTGGTGCTATTAAAATTATATATCTATATCGGTTTAGTTGCGGTTTTGGTTCGAAGCCCTGCCAAATATATATTTAAAGATGAGTTGCGATTGTGTTACTAAACCGTCCAAATCCCATATGAAGTAACAACTTTATTGTAGACTGCATCTGGTGGAATATTCTGAGTAAGTATTAATTTTACACGTATATTTTTACATGTATGGAAATGAACCGAAACATTTTTCGGTTCGAGGCTTTGCGAAACATACATAACTTATAAATTAAAGAAACTTGTACTTTGTTTTTTAAATTGTTACTAGCTTAGGTGTTATAGGCGTTCTGCACTTTGTACCAGACGCCTGGTATATTGTTATAATTTTGAAATGAATCGTTTTAAGTTTTAAATATTTTTTCTGGGTGTATTTCTAACCGATGTTATAAGCGCAACCTATGTGCAGCATAAAGAAGCTTGCGTGTTCTATTTGCCGTAAGCAAAAGTCCACTAGTTACGTAATAAGCGTCATCAGCTGATCGCCATGAAATAATAAAGCAATCCCGTATTGATATTTTAGATTTGTAGAAGAAAATTTTCAAATGTTTGACCGACGATCATGTGTTAAATTTTAGGGCCGCGCAGCGCTCCAACCAATTGTTTCCTTGTTCCAAAGAAGTTATGCACTTAGCAAAGGAATCGCCAACATTATTCAAGGTTAGTTTTCTTCCACAGCTTTTCTACCTTCTGCACCTCCACGTCTAACCTAGAAAATCGAAACAAGCGAACGACCAAATTCCAAGAATAAATGCGTAGCAGCAACGTTTTGTTTTCAAAACTGCCGATTTTGCTCATTTGTTTCTTCTTGGAATGTGTCGCGCGCATTTGTTTCCGACACGTTTAACAAAGTAGGCTATTGTTTCTTCCTTCCTATTGTTTTCTACTCAGTAGTCTGTTTGAACGAAGAACGCTGGTACCGAAGTGTCTTTAATTGAAATTTTTCTCCTTAGAATGACAGCTGAGGTTATGGCAAACGGCACGAAAGAAAAATGGGATCCCGGTAAGCTCCTCCTAAAACCGACAGGCTTTTGTTTATTTTTGTTTATTTCTTCTTTTTTTGTTCTTCTAATCAATCGTTTGTTTTAATCAAGCATGCCTCCTCTATGCCCTAATTTTTGATCGATTTTTTTTTCTCAAATCGCATTTGACGTGAACGAGTGACGTCAACGGCGCTTTAATTTGATTGTTTTGTGTGTCTTTTTTGTTTGTTGATTGCCATGGAAACTACAGCTAAAGGTAATTAAAAAACAAGTGTGTTTTTGTTTTTTTATTCGTTGCTTAGGTCACTAAATGTTGTTACCTTAGCAACGGCGGTTTGTTTATTGAAATTCTTTGGGTTTAATTGAATTGACGAGCAATTTTGTTTTTTTAGCGCTCTCTCGCCTTTTGACGTCTCTGCAGCAGGCGAAAGAGCTGCCATCCACCGACGAAGAACTCGGATTTTTGAGCAACCTGCTCCAGTCGAAGGAGCTGCACGCCTTGGTGAACGTTCACAATAAGATCATCAGCAATGGGGCGAGCGACAAGTTTTTCCCGATGCTCTCGACGTCCATGCACGTCATGTTCGACGTTTTGGAGGTGTTGGCGCCCAAGACGCAACTGTCCGAGGACTGCAAGGAGTTGTTCTATCTCCTCCAGCGACCGCACGTGCAGGTATAGCCTTTGGTCCCTTCACTCGGCTTGGAATAAATTCCATTTCCGGTTCGCACCCCATTTGTTGGTCTTTTAAACAAATTTGAAGAATTTGGTCCTTCGAGCCGGATGGCACTAGATTTTTATTTGAGGTTAGAAACAATGGAATTAGATTGGATTTTTTTACATTGATGTCCGTGCTGGATGTTTTTGTGCTTGGAGATGTTGACGACGTTCAAGTCGAAACAATAGAAACGGGCGCTATTGAAGGTCTAATAATAAACTGATCGATAGTTTTGTTATTGTCGGTGCTCTTTTGTTAGACTTAAATCACTATAATTAGAATGTATCTACGGCAGCCTATTGAAGTGTATATTTTTTTTCTTCTGTCGGCAGGGCCTTCTGTGCGCCCACGACGCCATAGCGCAGAAAGACTACTACCCCCACTTGCCCGAAATTCCGGTAGAGGTCGACGAAGACGAAGAAACGATCAAGATCGTGCAACTCGTCAAAAGCAACGAACCCCTGGTGAGTTTTCCTTTAGACCTCTTGCCCTCCCCCCCTCCGACTCCGCGTGCAACAGCCCGAATTGTCAAAATTTTTCCACGCAAATCAGGGCTGTCGATATTTATGGGGATTTTTTTTTGTTTTGGCAAGTCTGGCGCTCAGAGTGCCGAGCCGATCGTTGTAAGTATTCGCCTGTTAAAAATTAGAGAGTTCTTCTTTCTTCATCGCATTCGTTTTCCTTTTCGTTTTTCCTCTCGCTCTTTTGTTTTTGTTTTTTCTTTGAATCACGCCTTTTTGCTCGTTTCTTAATCATCGCTTCGGTTTTGTTTCGACGAAGCCGAAGCTTTCATCCGCTTCCACCAGTCGAGTGAAAAGAGAAAGAGAGTGCGGAAGGACTTAGTGGGTGTTGTGTGTTCAGGGCGCCACCATTAAGACGGACGAAGAAACTGGAAAAATTGTCATAGCCAGAGTGATGCACGGTGGAGCGGCCGATCGGTCGGGTCTGATCCACGTCGGCGACGAGGTCGTCGAAGTTAACTCGATTAACGTCGAGGGGAAGACGCCGACAGATGTCCTCAGCATCCTGGTGAGTCGCTTTTGTTTTTTTTTTCGAAGTATTTAACCCCTAGGTGACGTCAATTGTTTAGGGTGTCATTGTAGATTTTGACGTCTCTAAGACGTCAAGAACTGTATTCAATTTTATGTTTCGAAAAAGGTGCGTTTTCAACAATAATTTTGTTAAAAGGCGCAAAATTGGCGATTTGGGAATTTTGTTATTAATATAATTCTGTAATATTTAATTGCGAATTGTTCAGAGAGTAAATTAATTCTTGTAAAGTGTGCTTAAAGCCGAGTGTGCGCATTTGAGCTCAAAGTGGCACATTTCCGATCTCGGGAAAATGAAGCGCGCCGCTCCGCGTCGCGCTTCATTTGCTTCCCTCGCTCGAAAATGTGCCACTTTTCGCTCGAACGCGCACATCCTCGTATTTATTGAATTTTGTAAATTAAAGTTTCTCTTCAATCAACAAATTTAATTTAGTTCAGTAAATATATCGATTATATATTCAAAAAACGTATTTTTACTATAGCAATGAGTGGGAGCGAGCGAAAAGATACGATAAACTCATAAGTGCGAGTGAGAGGGAATGATAAAAATTATTTATTAATTTTTCGTTGACAAAATTATTGCTAATAATGTTTAAAACGGAGTGTGCACATTCGAGCTCAAAGTGGCACATTTCCGATCTCGGGAAAATGAAGCGCGCCGCTCCGCGTCGCGCTTCATTTGCTTCCTCGCTCAAAATGTGCCACTTTTCGCTCGAACGCGCACATCTTCGTATTTATTCGATTTGTTTAAATTACTTTTTGGATTTAAAAAGGAAATAGCAATGTATTCAAATAAAACGACATATGCGCAGTAACATATAGTTTGATAACCACTGGTCTAGCTATACGCAAGCGCAACATAGCGCGTTGTTATATTTAATTTAGTCGCGCCAAAGAAGTATTACTTCTAACGTGCGTACATAAGTACATGCATCGTTTTTTTTTTACATAGAATGAAATTCAGTTTTAAACATTTAGCAAAATTATTAAAGTAAACTCGAAAAATAAATTATTTTAAGTTTTTAGACAACTCTAAATAAATAAATTAATAACTTGGAAAATTTTTAAAATATATTTAAGAACTTTAGAAATTTTTAATTATCAATTTTTTTTTGTATAACACAAATTGAATAAAACAAAACTTTATTCGGTAAATTTAAAAGGAAATTTTGGTGAAAAAATTATTATGTATTTTCAAAAAACTCAAATAAAGTAAATACAGAATTTGTGGTTTTTCAAAAAACTTTGAAGATCATTAATATACTCAAATAAAATTAATATTGGAGAAAAATCAATAAATAAATTATCTTAATTGTTCAGAAATATTAAATGTATAAAATTAAATACAGTCAAACCTCGATAAGTCGAAGTTGAAGGGAAACTAAAAATAATTCGCGTTATCAAAAATTCGAGTTATCGATATAAAAATATTTTTTAGGTTATGTTTTTAAAATTTACTTATTGTTTTTTTTTTAATAATTTCTTGCTAAAACCTAAATCTTGTGTCTTGAACAAGTTGTAATTAGGCTTCATTTATGGAATAATTCAATTTTTAAATATAAAAAAATATTTATGTGTTATATATTATATGCATCAAAATTTTAGAATGACTTAGGTGGGGAACGTTAAAAAAAAGAATGGGAAACACTGCTCTAGATATTTCAAAATATTTTAAAACTATTAATTATTAATTTTTTGTTGTCATCAAATTCTGTTTTTTTTTGTATGTCAAGGGGTTAAGGGTTGAAGTTTTAGGTTCACTAATGTAGCACAAAATTTTACGTTAAAAAATTGTAGCACTGTTTTTGTGGACGGATCTTTAAAAACTATACAGATTTGGATTCGCCAGACTTTTTGAGTTCGGATAGGCCCAAAAAACCATAGGCGTGCCATTTGAAATTTTCGAGAAAAACGGGTCCGAAGAGTCCAACTTGTAATTAATTTTTTCAAAATTTTCACTTTGAAAAATCGTAGCTCGGTTATTTGTGCACCGATCTTTAAAAACTTTTCAGATTCTGAAAGCCCGTTTATCTGAGTATTAGATCAGCCAAAAAAATCAATAGGGCCCAATGTTAAGTCAGGAGAAAAACGCGTTTGAAGCTTTAAAAATGTAAATTTTGCTAAAATTTTAATTTTCAAAATTCTGTAACTCCGCCGTCTTTACGAATTCCGTCAAAGCTTTTCAGTTTTGCACGTTCCCAACCCCTACGCGTCGGAATCTGGTCCCAACTCAAAATCCCCAAAATCCCCAAAATCGGAAAAAAACATGGATTAACCCCTTGCGTATTTTTGAGGAAAAAAAATTTAAGGTGACTGATTTATTTTAAATTTTTGTGGAACGTTCCTATGGATCCCAAACCGACATATCCGGGAGCGATTCCGCCCTGCTCCCCCTTCAACCCTCAAATTTTTCGAGAAAACTCAATTAATCGAAAAAAATACACTTCGACTCACAAAAACGGTCGTAGCTCCCTCATTTTTGATCCGATCGTTAAAAACGACCCGGATTCGGAATCTTGAGACTTTTTCCTAGCTTAGGGCGCAATGTTAATTTTTCGAGTAATTAAGGGTTGAAGTTGCAGGTACGTTTTTTAGCATACAATTTTACGTTAAAAAAATTGTAGCGCCGTTATTTGTGTAGAGATCTTTAAAAACTATACAGAATCGAATTCTCCAGACTTTTTGGCTTCGGATAGGCTCAAAAAACCATAGGCGTGCCATTTGAAATTTTCGAGGAAAACCGCTCCGAAGAATCCGACCTGTAATTAATTTTTTCAAAATTCCCACTTTGAAAAATCGTAACTCGGTCATTTGTAAACGGATCTTTAAGAACTTTTCAGATTCCGAAAGTCCGTTTATCGGAGCGTAAGCTCGGCCAAAAATCAACTGGACCAATTTTTATAACCTCTTTTTTTTTTAAAGCAAAACTCTGAAGGAACCATTACCTTCAAGCTGATACCGGCGGACGCGAAGGGCCACCTCAGAGAGAGCAAAGTAAGGGTGCGAGCACACTTCGATTACTACGCCATCTCCGATCCGTACATCCCGTGCAAAGAAGCCGGCTTGGATTTCATCAAAGGGGACGTCCTGCACATAGTTAGCCAAGACGACGCATATTGGTCAGTACATCCGCACTACATGAGCCTCCTTCACCATAACTAAGTTTTTATTTTTTCGCAGGTGGCAAGCTCGGAAAGAAGGCGATCGCAACATGCGCGCCGGCTTGATTCCCAGCCGCGCTCTCCAAGAACGCCGCATCATCCACGAAAGAACCCAAACCCAAAACGACAACGACAATGGTAAGAACGGCTCACAACTCTTTTTTTTTATTCAATTGCTTTACTTTGCGAGAGAGAGAGAGAGAGAGAACGAGAAAAACGCGAAAAAAAAACAATAAAAAATAAAAACGTGCGAAGGAAGTGAGATCGTAGAAAGCTAGAGTAATATAGTTGGCAAGCTTGTCGCACGCGCCTTTTTCCGAAGCAAACTAACGGCGGCCCTTTTGTCGGCCCTAGGGCTGTGCTCTGTTTCAGCTTTGCCTGTGCTAACCTGCAGCCAGTCCCCGAAATCCCCCCGTTGCGTTTCGAACCCCAAAATTAAAAAAATTATGTATGACACAGTGGAAAACGACGACTTTGACCGGGAACAGATCGCCACCTACGAAGAGGTGGCCAAACTGTACCCGAGGCCCGGCATCTACCGCCCGCTGGTGCTCATCGGCGCTCCCGGCGTCGGACGGAACGAACTCAAGAGGCGGCTCATCGCCACCAACCCCGACAAGTACAAGACGCCCATCCCCTGTAAATTGTTGCGCTTTTTATTGTTTTTTTTGAGGTTAATAAAGTGTTCGTAGATACGTCGAGGCCGATGAGGCCGGGCGAGGTGAACGGGAAGGAGTACTTCTTCGTGACCAGAGAGAAGATGGAGGAGGACGTGGAGACGAGCAAGTTCATCGAGTTCGGGGAGTACAAGGGGAACCTGTACGGGACGTCGGCCGAGAGCGTGAAGGCGCTGATCAATTCGAATCTGGTGTGCATTTTGAATCCCCATTATCAGGCCCTGAAGATGCTGAGGATACCGCAGCTGAAACCTTACATTGTTTACATCCAACCGCCGCCACTGGAGCGGCTGAAGGAGACGAGGAACGCGCTGCACGCGCGCTCCACTTTCGATGTGAACAATTCGAGAGGCTTTACGGTGAGCCATTATTTCTTATATCGTAGTTAAAGCGCATGCGCGCGTTGTCTAGCTCTACGCCATGTTTTAAGGCCAAAATGTGAGGTTAGATTAATTTTTAACCTGCAGGACGAAGAATTTAACGACATCGTCAAAGCGTCAGCCCGCATAGAATTTTTATACAGTCATTTTTTTGACGACACAATCGTTAACGAAGACTTAGCCGTTGCATTTACTCATCTAGTCGCCGCCGCCAACCGCGTGGAAACGGAACCGCTATGGGTGCCCGCCTCTTGGGTTCAGTGATTTTTAAAAGCCGTTACCAACACGCAAAAAACAAAACCGTTTAGTTCGGGCGCTTTCTCTGCTCGTTTCGATGCGTCTCTTCTCAATGTACCAACCGCAAGAACCAAAAAACACTAGCCACGTTTTTCAAAATTGTTGTTGATCTATTTTTTAATTAAATTGTTGCGACATCTTTGGCCGTAAGCAAGAACTAAACGGTTTTGAGTAGAAAAAATCCATTTATGTTGGCATTATTGTTTTGGGTGAGTTGTTTTAAATTGTTTTTTACTTTTCGCAAGTTTGCGCAAAACTTGCTTTTCTCATTGCATTCTTTTCTGCGACTGAAAATTATTAAATTACAGTTCTCTGTAATTACACATTTCCTTTTTGATTTTAAGCTGTCGCAGAGCAATTATTTTCGATTCAGTTTCGGTTCGAAACAATCGGCGACTGTGAAGCAGTAGTGCCAACAGTTTTAGGGATAAAAAGGAAAAAAAATTGTTACTCTTTGAACCCGTAGTTAACTTAGATGTAAACACTGCCATTTCATACTTGAATTCTAAATCGGTGTTTTACTAGCTTAGTCAAATTCAAGATGGCGGCCGCTGCCTTAGCGACGGATTGTTTTTTCGCCAAATTAAATTCGATATTTATTTTTTCTTCATGGTTCTAAGCCGGGGGATGCTTTTTTCGCCCGCCTTAGTCCGAGAAAGACAGAACCTAACCTCAAATTGGACAATCGTAAACAATCCGTTTTGGGCAGCGTAAAAAAATATTTTCAATCATCGCCTACTAAAACTAAACATCGATTTTAATTGTTTCGTAAGTGTTGTTGACTTTTTGTAGCGCTGTGCGTTCGCCGACGTTTTTATTTTGAATTTTTTTCTATTCGCGCAAAATTCTACTACCCATAACCTCAATTTGTACTTTTCCAAAAGGCAAATGACAAACTACATTCAAAAAAACTAAAGCTAAACATTCCAACATTGGCGCGATTCGTACTTTTTAAAGGGGCCGCGCGCCGGTCACCCGACTTTGAGTTTACTCTCGTTGCTATGGCAACACGTAGGGGGTTTAGCAATGCATTTACTAGGTTTTTAAATTAAACAAATTCAAGTAGCCTTAGACGTAACAAAAAGTAGTGCGTAGAGTTTGTTTCCGTGTAATAATCGTGACGGCTGGTTTTTTTTTTTGAGGTTATGTTAGGCTTCAAAGTCCATTCTGCACGTCGCCATTTGGAACAACCCTTAAATAGTCGAAGACAGAGGTGTGGAGGGACCTTTACAATTTGGCACGTGTAAACTCGGCTTTAGCTTTGTTTTAAATTAAAAGCCATGTCTTTTCGAGAACGAGGTGCTTAAAAAATTTGAAAACAGTATTCGAGGGAGGGGGGAGAGAAACAATTTTTGTATGTAGTGGCAGGGTATCGGGCGAAGCGATTTACGACAAAAAAAATCGATCGCGCGTCGTATAAAACAAAATTCTAACCCACGGGGTGCCAAAAAAAAACTTTGAGCCGGTCCTGCGTAGACTCTTAAACAATAACAATAATAAATTTTAGAGAATTTCTTAGTTTTCGGTCGCGAAAAATTCGAATCGAGTTTTTACGAAGCGAAATGTCGTCGAGTGTGCCAATGTCACTTTTATAGGTGTGCGCGGGGGGCCGTCGTCCCCCGTCGCCACCGCCAAAAGCGTGTTTTGAAAAAAAAATTAAGCATAAAGTTTTTAATCGCACCTCAAACGTTTCTTCGCGCACGGATTGGAAGTTTTTCATTAAATAAGGTTGTTGCTTGATTAAATAATAAACAATTGAATGAGGGGTGGCGAGAGGGGAAGATTCCCGTAGTTCTGTTTGCGGTCCGCGCGCTCGTCTTCGTCTAACTTCGCTTTTAAGTTGGGAATTTTATTTTTGTTTTTTCGTTTTACGGCGAACTGATTTTAGTTTTGCGTTCGCAAGCGAAGCTGCGGGGGTTTTCCCAAGATTTTAGTTATTATGTAAAAACAAAAGAGTGTGTACGATGAGGAGATTTAAAAATGGAGTAATTTAGGTAAGTTCAGTTTGAATTTATAGTATTATTTTTGTTTGGATGCTGTTTAAATAAAAAGGCATTTGATCGAGTAGGTTGTTTTTTTGTTTGTTTTAGGGGTAACCATGCTTGAACGTAGTTGATTTTTTTATGCAAGTTGTATTAGTTACAAATTGTTTTGGGTTGTGTGCAATTAAGGTAAAGGTTGTAGTGGCATTTTACTGGAAACACGGTGTATAGTTATGCGTATACAGGGTGTCCGTAAAATAGCTGTACAAACGTTTGCTTAGTGCTAAACGGGCTGAGTGAGTACAAAGTGCTATTCGGCCCCAACTTTACGCAAATCATTTTGTTATATGATTATAAAACTGCAATTGTTTGTTTGTTTATAAAAAAAACATCAAACAAACAATTAAATAATTATTATATTTAAGATATCTCTAATAATATACATATTCTACATAACTTTAAGAAATAGTTTTAATATATACAGTACACGAAACGCAGTCGTACAATTTACACACGTTCGGCGCTCCAAAAAAAAACAATTGGCAATCCTGACGCAACAATTTTTATTTGCCACAAATCACCATTATTTTTCTTAAAACAATCTCGTCAAGTTTGCCAATTTTACACAACGTTTTAATTTAATAATGAAAAAAAGTAGACGGGGTGTGGTGGGAGGAGGGGGGTGTGAACGTAGGGAGCTATTTCGAGCGCAACAATAATTTACAAACTAATCCTTTGATAAATAATTTTTATCAACAAATCAAATTTTTAAAAATTAACAAAATCTAGCGCAGTCCTCGTTATTTGTTTTGGTCACGAGCCGCCACTGTTTCAAATCATTTGCGTCTTCGCACAAATCCGGTCGTAAGCGATGCGGCCGCCATTCTCCCGTTTTCCTTCGCACTCAATTTTTTTGTTTTTGACATTTAAAAAAAAATAATTAAAAGGAGCAAAGAACAATGGCATCTATCGTCCGCAATCGGACTTGTCAATCTGCGCCATCTATCGTCCGGGAGAAAAAGAAAGAAACTATAAAATTGCAAAACCTTAAAACTAATCAACAAAAGACTATCGTACATGGACTCCGTTTATGGTAACCGTATTTCCATTTGGTCTAGCGACAGGTTCGGGTTCGTACGTCCCGCTGTCCCGCCCGGTCTCCTCGTAGGGGGCGTCGTACATGTTCTCCTCGTGCATGTTCTCGTAAAAGTTCGGCGTGATCGGCGAGTGCAGGTAGCCGTTCCGATCGCTCAGCGTCGCGTAGCTCATCACCGCCGCATTGCGGTCCTCCTTCCTCTCGGCCCCCTCCACGTTCTCCGTGTTCTTCACGGGCGTCGCCCTCCGCCTGAAATCAAACTCAAATAAATAATCGCCGTCGCGACGCCCTCACCGATCGCACTTACAATTTCAAATAGATGAGACCCAATAGGATGAGGAGGAACAAGACGACGCCGGCGCCGATGCCGATGCTCGTGCCGAGCGTCGACGAATCCTGCGGCTCCTCGATCGCCACTGAAAAAACAAAATCGCCGGTTAGGCGCGCCTTCGGGCACGGAAACGACAGGGCTTACTCTCGCAACGGGGCGCTTCCCCCGACCACTCCCCGCTCTCCATGCACTTGCGCAGGTACGGCCCGATCCGCTCGTACTGCGGCACGCAGTGGTACTCGACGGCGCTGTTGTAGGTGGTGCCGTTCATCACTATCACTCGGCCGTTGTCGATCTTGCCCGGGTTCTGGCAGTCGACGGCTGGAAAACAAAAATCGGTAAATCGAAGCGCATGCGCTCGGGTACTTCGTCGAAATTCGGGTTCGGGCGGGTACTTCGTCCAAAATCGGGTTCGCTCGGTGACACGCGACTACGGTTGGAGAATTTCTTCAATTGTTTTTAAATTAAATTGTCAAATTGCTAATCGTGGCGAAAAGCCGAGTGTGCGCATTCGAGCTCAAAGTGGCACATTCCGATCTCGGGAAAATGAAGCGCGCCGCTCCGCGTCGCGCTTCATTTGCCTCCCTCGCTCGGAAATGTGCCACTTTTCGCTCGAATGCGCACGTCGACCAAAATTACTCACGTGCGCAGTTCGGGGCGCGGCCGCTCCAGCTGCCCTTCTTCAAACAGACGCGCGTCGAGTTGCCCTGGATCGTGTGCCCCCTGGGGCAGTTGTAGTGCGTGATGCCGCCGACGCTGCGCGTGCTGACCTTGAACTCGACGCCTTCGAAGGCGTCCGGATCCTTACATTGGATTTCTACGGTAAAAAAGACAGGTTAGGTTTCGTTTTTCTCTTGAAAAAGTGATTGCGTACCTCGGCACGCGGGCGGCTCCCCGCTCCAAGTCCCGTTTTCTTGGCACAGCCGCCTTGATACTCCGTCCAGCTCGAAGTTCGGCTCGCAGGAGTAGAGGGCCAGAGAGCCGTAGTACGTCACGTTGGAAACGAGGCTCACCTTGCCGTCGGGTAACTTCTCGGGGGCGCCACAGTCGACAACTGACCCCCAACATTATTTTCATTAAATTGTATTTTTTTAATTTATGTGGTAACTTACAGACGCAATGCGGGACGGCGCCGCTCCACTGCCCCGTGTCCTCGCAGGTGCTGAGCGGTTCCCCCACCACTTTGTAGCCGCGCTCGCATCGGTACTTCACGATGGCGCCGATCTTGTACGAAGAGCCGGCGCTCGCCGAGTCGGAGGTGCGGATCAGGGTGCGACCGTACATTCGGTCGTTTCCGGTGACGGACAGGATGCTGTGTTCGGCTAAGATCGGTTCCGGGCAACGAATCTCTGCAAGATCATCGTAAAAAACTACTCGCACGGGACTTCAATTAAAAACAACCTTCGCATTTGGGCGTCGAGTCGCTCCACTGCTTGCTCTCGGTGCAGTACCTCTTCGGCACCCCGATGAGCCTGTAACTGCGCGCGCATCCGTAGCTGAGCTCGCTCCCGAGATAAGTGGTACCGTTGGTGTACTCGAAATTGCCGTACAACATGGTCGGCACTTTCCCGCAGTCGATATCTGTCGGAAAACGTCAAAACTGATTTCTGCGGTACTCAAAATTATTTTTTCGACTTACATTCGCAAAAGGGCATAACGCCCGACCACTCCCCGTCCTTGGTGCACTCTCTCACGGCCTCTCCGCGCAAAACGTGACCCACCTCGCAATGGTACTCGATCGACGAGTGAATATTGAAGTCGTAGCCTACTACGTAGCTGCCCGGCGGTACTTCGGGCTCGTCACACGTGATCACTAAAAATTACGACAAATTATCGCGGGTACTTGGAGGGCGAAGGTACGTACGTTCGCAAGATGGCGCATCGGCCGACCATTTTCCTTCCCTCGTGCACTTTTGTTCTTTTTGGCCGTCCAGCCAGTAGTCGACGCCGCACGAGTACTCAATCCGACTGTCGACGCTCGTAGTACCGTTGACGAGCTCGTAGCGGCCGTTGTCGATGTTCGGCGGGGTGCCGCAGTCGACGAATTTACAAGTCGGGGCCTTGCCCGACCATTGCCCTCCAAGCCCGCACGAAAGTACCTATATCGAGATTATTTCTTTTAGTTTAAATCGTCAAAGCGCAGAGGGGGCTCTGGTTGGTTTTAGAGCACACCCCTCTCCCCCCTAAGAACCTCGCATAATGCAAAACAAATGATCGTCGGGTACTTACGGATTGCCCGAAGAGTATGAAGCCGGGCTGACAGGTGTAGACGGAGGTGTCGCCGGCGCGGTGGCCGGAAGTACTAACGATGCCGCCGTTGATGGCGGGGGGATCGGGGCACCAATCGAAGAGGCATTGGGGCGGCTTCTCGCTCCAGCCGCCGCCGTCGCCGCACGCGCGCCTTTCGTGCCCGATGAGGGTGTAGTTCTCGTGGCACGCGTAGAGGACGCTGGCGCCGTGCGTCGTTCTGTTGTTTTCTAAGGTGACGGTGCCGTGGTCCAAGCCGGGAAGAGTGCCGCAGTCGACGTCTAAAAAACAAATTAATTTAATTGTTGAGCGGGGCGAAGGGAGCGCCTTACATTTGCAAGATGGGGCAGTGCCCGACCAGAAGCCTTCTTTGCCGCAGGTGCGGTTGGCGGTGCCGGAGAGCATGTGGCCCACGGGGCATTGGTACTCGATGCTGGAACCCACGTTGTAGTTGGCACCCTTGATTGTGGTGTTGAGTTTTTGTCGGGGCTGCCGCAGGACGATGGACCTTCGAACAAAATTTTTTGTTAGGAAAAATTAAACTAAACTAAGCGTTTTGGTTGGGTTGGTCTTTGTCATTTTTTTTTTATTAATGATTTTATTTATTGTAAAAAGAAAAAGCAGCGCCTCACCGCTCATTTCGCACGCGTACCGCCACTGGCGACTGATCGGGAGCTTCTTTGATTTTTTTTTCGCGCCCCGAAAAAGAAAAATCTTTTGACTCGCCCCCACCCTCCCTTCTCTTACTTTTACTTTCTTTCTACGAATTTTAGTTTGGCAAAAGAAAAACGCGGAAACCCCCAAAAAAATGAATAATTAATCCGAATAGTTTCGATTCTAATTTAATTAGCGACTACTTAATTAATTACGCAAGCCTTCTTACGTAAAATTATTTATTTTTGTTTTTTTTTAAACAAACGAATAGAAATTAATACAAAAAACAAAAAGTGAAATGCGGGGTACGAATAAGGAGCAAGTTTTATTAATAATATTTATTTGTTCGCCCTTCGTAATGAGCTAAGCTCTATATCCATGGGCGACTCGTCGAATCCTACATATAAGTGGTAGAATGCGGTAGACCGGCCCACGTACGCTTTATTTCGAACTAAAAGTGGAAAATTTTGTGGCCGCAGCCCGCTTACTATTTTAAATTTAACAAATACTTGGAAATCGAGCGTGCGTGAAAATCTAAAAAAAATAAAGAGAAGAACGTTAACAATTAATTTAAGGCGAATCCTTTCTAATGTATTCCGTTGTGTAATTAAAACAAAAAAAGAACGCTCGATGGAATTTTATTAATTGTAACAGGGATATTATTTTTGCGATTGTTTTATTTAAATTAATGTTAATGTTTTTTTTGCTGAAACACGTAAAAATCAATTTTGATGTTACAAATGTCATTCGTTGACATCTTACGAAACACGCCAAAAAAAAAAGGTCGTAAATTGTCGCGATACCTTTACCGAAATTAGAAAAAAAAAGAAAAAGCGTCCGTTGCCAATTTCGGACCGGCATTTGTCAATTTTTGATCACAGTCGGGGCCACCTTTGACTTTTCTCATTCGTGCACTTTTTTTTTTGTAAACATTTATTCAAAATTCAACCTTTACGTTACATTTCCAAACTGTTCGATTGGTAATTTCGCAGTAAAAATCACAATTTAATGGTTAACACACCCTTCGCCCCCCGCGCTTTGACATTAAATATTTTGTTTCAATTTAATTTGCCATTTTTAATATGTACACTCTTTGTGAAAGATAAATAGTGCATAACGAACCCTTAAGTGCGCCTAAATCGGCTCTATACAAGGTGTTTACATATGAAAGCCAGGTACTCGTTACCGATTAATTTGTTTTGTAAATAACAAAGCACAAAATCACCTGTCGCCAAGCAACGCGCGCTTTCTTTCTAAAATGGACTCCCACGTAACACATCTCTTTGGGAATAATTAAACGGTCATATTTTATAGTTGGCTATGGGAAGCGCTCAAATGTTTACATTATGCAAACGATGCGACCTCAGGCGTTTGATTTAAGCACCCAATTAACGATTTAAATTGTTTTTTTTGAAATCTATTTGCCCTGTAATTCGATTTGCGTCGTTGAGAAAAATGGCACTCGAATAATTAAATCATAAATAACAAATGAAAACGACGAGAAAGGCAGCCCGTCCAAAAACAACGAAATGAAGCGGTTGGCCTCGTCGCGACGAAGACAAATGACCGCCAATTTCCCGAAGATTTATGTGAAACGTCAAAAACGACGATAAACAGGTATTGTTTACTTACTGTGCTGACAAATCCAGTGCAAGTAGTCAAGGTTACAGCCCACGTCGTTCCACAGCCAGCTGCGGCCGCCGTCCAAGACGACGCAGTTCTGTTCGCCGTTGTAGTTGTTGGGCTGGTCTTTTCCCCAGGCGGGCCGCGACACCAAGTCCCCTAAAAACAAAAATTATTAAGAAGATGGGACACGAAAAAAAAAAAAGAACGTCGCCCGACTCACCGTTCACCCACTTCCACGTCCGCGACGTGATGCCCGGCTCCTTCTGCGCCCCGATCCAGACCAGTTGGGTTTTCAGGGACGGCTTGCGCCGTTCGAGTTCGGCGTGCAGGAAGGCGGTGGCGCCGAGGCTCATGCCGTGCACCAGGTCGCCCGAATGGCTCTGGCAGGAGGCGCGCGCCTCGGCGAACGAGCCGCCGCGGCCCACGCCGAACTCGTAGCAGGTGCGGGCGAACGCCGCCAGTTGGACGTCTTCGGGGGCCGAGCGGGGGGCGCATCGATCTATCGAGAACTCTGGAAGAGGAAAATTTCGTTAGTTTGGCTTTTGAACGATTTTTTTGCGTAGGAACAGAGGGTGTTGGAGAATCGAGCGCACCCGGAGCCCTACGGAGTCCTAGATAAGTTTCGACTCTGCATCTGCGCACACCTGAAGTTTCTATTGTTAATTGTTTTGGATTAGCAATTCAAGACCCTCTTTGAAAGAATTTTTTGTGGAGCCCTTGGGGCTTTGCCCTTTTGGAAAAAACGCCTCCTATGATGGCCCATTTAAGGAAAACAAAAACGTGGGAAAAAGCAAAAGGTTACCCACCGTCGGTCGTGAAGACTTCCACCTCGCAGAGGGACAACGAGCCTTCCACCCCCACCAGTTGAAGGAAAACGAATTGGCCGACCAGCGCGCGTGCGCAGGTGAACGTTTTCGTCACTCCCTCATCTGCAATGTCAAAAGATTAAGGTTAAGTTTCGATCGAACTCCTGAAAAATATTTTTTTGTTTTTTTTATTCGTTTGTTTATTAATTTTCACTATGTGGCAGGGAAGAAAACAGAAGAAGCTCACCGATGGTTCCGGGGAACCACGCGCACAGGGGATTCCTCTGCAAGTCGTGGCTGCTGTTTCCCACCCGGATTTCCAGGTCCTGAAGGGGCTGGTGGCCGCAGCACCCCCTGGTGGTCACCCGGACGACTTTGATCGAGTACGAGCGGAGGAGATCGACGGACCACCACGGACTAGCCTCCTTCTGGGTCTCGGTGCACCTTTTGCCGTCGTGGTCGGTGCTCTTGTCGCCGTCGTTGGCGTTCAGCGCCCCGCCGCCCCTCACCGACGTCGATTGATTGACGGGCTTGCGATACGCCACGTTCGTTCCTGAAGAAAAAAAACATGGAAGTCGATTGGGAGCGAGAAAATTGAAAAAATTACGTACCACAGAAGGGGATTTCCCCGATCCATTGCCCTTTGGGGGAGCACGACGCCTCGGTGTTGCCAAACGTCTCGTAGCCCTCGTCGCACACGTACTTCGCGACGGTGCCGGGCGCCAAGGTCGTCGCCGTCAGGCTGACTCGAGCGTTTGGGGGCACGGCGGGGTGGCCACACTTGATTTCTGGAAAAAAGGGGTGCTTTTATTTTATTTTGCAATTTTTGAAGTTATACTTCTTTTGCGCACAACTAACAAAAATTTAATAATATTTTAGGTTAACTGATAAGATGCCCGGACAGTGAGCCTGGTGGGGGTGCACCCAATCGTCTACGCACACGCAGGGCATCCAACATAACACTTGGTTGTATTTGATTTAGTAACCGCGATCTTTTAAAGAGATCTCGCCGGAAAAAAAATGGTTGTTATGGCGTGAAAGCGTTAAGAGCCGTTAGAGAAATTCTAATTCGACGTTATTCGCTTGTTTTTCTTGCATGTCTAACGGATAATAAAATCCATAGCCTATCATTAACTTTAAATGGAAGACTAAGCGATTTATGCGTACAGAAAAACTAATGTAAACCGTGTCAGTGGGAGCCGCATTTGTTCTTTGCGAATGGCCGCCACTGGTGCACCATAAGTTTTTGTTGTGCCGTTCGGCGAGAGAGGGCTCTGCTCGTAAAAGAAAGTTTCATTCAAAAACGAGCCGACTTTGTTTTAATGCGTCTTTTTTCGCGGTTTTACTTTCGTACAACGCGCGTGTCGTAGATGGCAGTTATTAAAAAAAAACAAACGAGCGCCTTTCGCCGTGACCTTGAGCCGTCTCTTCGCGGTCATTGTTCAAATATCCAATTCTAATTAGCGCTCGTTCCTATTAACATGAGTAATGATCGTCATTTTTGACTTCCCATCAATTAATTCAATTGTTTGTGTCTTTCCCGATTGTCTTTTGTTTATTATTATTAAGTATTAAAAATACCGTTTCGCTTAGACCGTTTCTCTTTTGTTTTTCTCTCCATTATTGTTGTTATTAATGAAAAAGATTTTGTTTTGTGCGCCAACCTGTAATTTAATTATTAATTATCGACACGGCCTACTTGACGAAAGTGGTTCGAAGAGAACGAGGAGTCTTCTCTTTGTTTTTTTTTTTGATCGGCGTCGATCGCGCGCGGAGCCATTTGCCGTTCGCGCCGCATTCAGTCACGTAATCGAGGGCCCACTGTGTTCGCTGCTTAAAAAAATCCGTTATAATGGACGTACGACCTGCCCGTGACCCTACTGCCTTAATTACCAACTACTCGAATTACATAACACGTTTCGCGTCAAATTGTCGTCCGACACGAAGAACAGTTGGAGCGGACCTTTCGTCCCTACCCCACCTCCCCCCTCGCCCTGCGTTTTTTTTCGCGGATTTTTGGGCCGCCATGCAGACCACCCCCGAAAACCGCGTCGATCAAAGAAAAAAAACAATTGCGCTTTCGCAAACGCGAATGGCGCCGGGGAAACGACCGACGGTCGTTTGTTTTAACATTTTCTCGTTTTTAATTTATTATTAATCGCTCGTGTCCCAATACGGCAACCTTTATTTTCGTTTTTCGACCTCGGCGCTTACGTAACTTCGGCGATGGCGCTTCGAAAGGTCGCGCGAAATTTTAATTCAATTAATTTTCGAAAAAATCGTAAAGTAAAGAGCGATCGGGCGGCGTTGCTAGGGTTACGCGGCCGTAGACCCCCGCTTTTGGATGGAACCGGTTCCATCCAAAACCGCATTAACCTCTTGACATACAATGACGTCTAGGAGACGTCAAGAACTGTATTCAATTTTATGTTTCGAAAAAGGTGCGTTTTCAACAATAATTTTGTTAAAAGGCACAAAATTGGCGATTTGGGAATTTTGTTATTAATATAATTCTGCAATATTTAATTGCGAATTGTCAGTTCTTGTAAAGTGTGCTTAAAGCCGAGTGTGCGCATTCGAGCTCAAAGTGGCACATTTTCGATCTCGGGAAAATGAAGCGCGCCGCTTCGCGTCGCGCTTCATTTGTTTCCCTCGCTCGAAAATGTGCCACTTTTCGCTCGAACGCGCACATCCTCGTATTTATTGAATTTTGTAAATTAAAGTTTCTCTTCAATCAACAAATTTAATTTAGTTCAGTAAATATATCGATTATATATTCAAAAAACGTATTTTTACCATAGCAATGAGTGGGAGCGAGCGAAAAGATACGATAAACTCATAAGTGCGAGTGAGAGGAATGATAAAAATTATTTATTAATTTTTCGTTGACAAAATTATTGCTAATAATGTTTAAAACGGAGTGTGACATTCGAGCTCAAAGTGGCACATTTCCGATCTCGGAAAATGAAGCGCGCCGCTCCGCGTCGCGCTTCATTTGCTTCCCTCGCTCGAAAATGTGCCACTTTTCGCTCGAACGCGCACATCTTCGTATTTATTCAATTTGTTTAAATTACTTTTGGATTTAAAAGGAAATAGCAATGTATTCAAATAAAACGACATATGCGCAGTAACATATAGTTTGATAACCACTGGTCTAGCTATACACAAGCGCAACATAGCGCGTTGTTATATTTAATTTAGTCGCGCCAAAGAAGTATTACTTCTAACGTGCGTACATAAGTACATGCACCGGTTTTTTTTACATAGAATGAAATTCAGTTTTAAACATTTAGCAAAATTATTAAAGTAAACTCGAAGAATAAATTATTTTAAGTTTTTAGACAACTCAAATTAAAAAAATTAATAACTTGGAAAATTTTTAAAATATTTTTAAGAACTTTAGAAATTTTTAATTATCCATTTTTTTTGTATAACACAAATTGAATAAAACAAAACTTTATTCGGTAAATTTAAAATGAAATTTTGATGAAAAAATTATTATGTATTTTCAAAAAACTCAAATAGAGTAAATACAGAATTTGTGGTTTTTCACAAAAACTTTGAAGATCATTAATTTACGCAAATAAAATTAATATTGAGAAAACTCCATAAATAAATTATCTTATATGTTAAAAAATATTAAATTTATAAAATTAAATACAGTCAAACCTCGATAGGGCGAAGTTGAAGGGAAACTAAAAATAATTCGCGTTATTAAAAATTCGAGTTATCGATATAAAAATATTTTTTAGTTTATGTTTTTAAAATTTACTTATTGTTTCTTTTTCTTAATAATTTCCTAGTGATTTTTTGCTAAAACCAAAATCTTGTGTCTTGAACAAGTTGTAATTAGGCTTCATTTATGGAATAATTCAATTTTTAAATATAAAAAAATATTTATATGTTATATATGATATTTTTTAAAAATTTTAGAATGACTTAGGTGGGGAATATTAAAAAAACATTGGGAACCACTGCTCTACATATTTCAAAATATTTTAAAACTATTAATTATTTATTTTATGTTATTTGTGTATGCTCATAACAGTTAACTCTAGCCAAATTAATAGTTTTTTCGGACTCATCAAATTCGGTTTTTTTCGTATGTCAAGGGGTTAAACCACAAAGCGAGGAGCTCGAAGTGGGGGTAGTAAATGCCAAAACGGACCCCAAATGTCGCACGAATGAAAACTCTGCGGATGGTCTTTCAAATGCGACCCTTCCTCACCTCTTCGGGGGTTGTTTTTGAGTTCCTCGGGGAAAAACCGGACAGCGCCGGGAGGAGATGGTGGTGGACCGTCAAACCCATCGATGTCCCACTACATTTTTTGCGGAGCGAGGAGAGAGGACCAATTGGGGCAATGGACCCCGAAAATCGAACGGTTGGGGTAAAAATAATTAACCACTCCAAGTTGTCATGCTTAAGGACAACATTATATATAGCTCTGTTACAGGAAGCCCGGGGAATCAGGGGAACCGTGGTTGAGGCTGGCCTTACCCCGAAGGGAGCTTGATGCGCCGTCCAACTCACCCCGGGCTTGCATTTCTGCATGGAAAAATCCTAACCTCACACTACTATGGGGAATGTGTAGCAGAGACTTGAGGGGTGCAAGGGGTAGATCACATATTGGAGGTTTTATGAGAAGAACAAGAACGCTCTCACAAAATACAGTAAACCCTCTCTTAACGGACGACGTCGTCGATCCCGCGACTGCCCGTTGAACCGAGGGTTGACTGTATAATGGAAATTTTGCGAAGAAGTCGAAGACTTGAGCTTTTACTCAGAACACGCTTTCAGGGCTGTCCAGCACCCCTCAGATAACATAAGAACACCCCGAGCACGACCCCCCACGTTCGCCACTAGAAATTAAGGACGAAAGCGGCCAACTGTCGCGGCCACCCGACCGTAAAAACGAAATTTCTAATTATTTCTGACATTTGCCCAATATTTCTACGTTTACTCTGCGGTAAATGTCGATCGGTCAATTTTACACCTACTTAGCGTCTTTTTGCGTAACAAAAACACAGCGCTTTCACTTCGCCGCCTAGAACAAAAGAACGTCGCCGCAGAGATCGTACGCCATCTTGGAAATCGTCGCGTCGAGACGGATCGCTGCTTTACGATTCTGTTTCACATCTAATGCGATCCGGGCAACGCACAATTGATCCTTTTTACGCTCGAAAAAAAATGTAAAACGCCAAAGAACCGTTGAAAAAATCAGAGCGTCGCGAGCGGCCATCTTTGATCTCGCGGGTTATCGACTTTTCCGTTTTCCCTTTCGAAACACGATCCGTTTGTCTAATTATGGTACGCCTGGATCGGAGCGCACGTTTTAGAAAGTTTCTCTCGAGCGCGTTTCATTTGTTTTAATCGATGACGTTCGACATTTTAGGTTAGGAGGACTTCGTCGAACAGCACTCTCGGGAATTTTTTAATTAATCTTGTTTTTTTGCGCGGAAAGAAATCGATAGAAGTAAGTTTTGGGTTCGTTAGGCGTTTTTTGGAGTGCGAGTTTTTAGGTTAGGTTTTTCTTTGAGGTTGCGATCGAGAAGGTCACGCTCGAAATTTAAACAATGCGTTTTTTGAACCGAAACAGATCGAAATCTGAAAGGATACGTTTCTTTATTTGTAAGTATCTAATTATTATATTAGGATCGAGTAGGCGGTTTTTTGCGTGGTCGAAATTGAACCGAAATCGACTCGAAGAATGTCAATTTCCAAATAACGAACGATCGGTAGCGTCGCGACGCCTTTGCGAGCGCGTGCGCACGAAAAGATCGATAAAATCGCGAATTTAGCTAATTACCGCCACATCCGCCGGTGGCGCATCGGTGTACCGGAAGTCTGCAAGCGATTAGGTCTTCTTGCGTGCAAATGTCACATCCTGTTTTGTAGAACTCGCATTGTGTAACTTAAACCCGACCTGTTGCTGCTTCTTTGTTTCGCTATTTCGACCGAACGTTTCGCTTTATTAATTCGTTTGTTTTTCCTAATGCCCGCATTTCTGCGGTCGCTTAGAAACAAAAATCGACGGTTTTTTTGACGTCCACAAGTTGACATTAGCCGATTTGGAGTGAAGGGAGTCCGTGTTTTTCATTCAAGGCCTTCTAGTTTTGTGTTGAAACTGGAAGTCGCACGTTAATGATATGCATGAGGAGCAGGGGTCATTTGGTTCACGAATTGTTCGTATGCACTTGTTTGCGTTTGTTTTGTTTGAGGGAAATTTAATTTGACCAATCGCGCGATTTGTTTACGTTTGTTTCTATGGAAACGTGTGTTTGGGGGTTGATTTCCATACAAAACATTTGGTGGTTTGTTTCCATGGAAACCGATGCGTTTCTATGGCAACTTGTATTTTGTTTTCGGTTTCCATAGAAACGCAGAAGTTGCAGTGTGGTAGTCGAGGATAAAACAGTAAAGGTTACAATTTATAAAAAACCTTTTTATGGTTAATTTGCATAAAATTGTTCGGTTAAGCTGTTTATTATTTAAAATTAAAATTGAGTACTAACAACTGGATAAAAATTAAAATGGAAAAATAGTTAAATATTGAAACCTGCAATATCAAATTTTAATTTTAAAAAACAACAGATTCTCAAGATTTTAAGATCACAAAAAATCACAGTCGATTGTCTATTTTTCTTGCGTACGTTATAAAATTATGATAATTTGCCAGGAATGTAAATTTTCGCGATCGTTATCAGTCGATTAACGCTAATTATAAAAATAATTAAATTTAGCAATTATTTTAATTGCCATTTAAACAAATTCTGTTGACCACGATTCGTTAAACGAAAAAGCAAACGAAAGATTAAACAAAATTAAAATTAATTGATTGTTTTATTGGAAAAACTGTTGAAAAATAGATTTACATAATAATAACACTTCGAACCGCATGTTTCCATGGAAACGCATTAGTTTGTATGGAATGATTGGCTAAATCTTTGAATCAAATCGCCAAAAAGTGGAAAATGCTCGTTGCTATGGAAACCAACCCCTAAATACAGGTTAACATGGAAACAAAATAAAAAAACACTTTGTTTAGGTTAAATTATATTATTAGGATAACAAAAGCTGTTTTTGGTTACCATAGAAATTATAATTCATTTGTTGTGCACATATTAATGGTTTCATTCTACATATCGAGCCCCCTTTCTTTCCACGGATTTTTGATTTTTTTTAAGTGTGTTTAAGTAAGCGTGTGCGATTCAATTGTTTGTTGAAGAGATCATTTTGCGAGCGAGACAAATGAGAAGCGCTTGTGGGTTAGTACCGTTTCATGACCTGAAAATCATCGATGAGGTTTTTAACTGACGTAATGCTCTTGAACTGGTTATGCGATTGTTTTTTGTACCTATAAATAGCTCGCTCGGACCATATTATTTATTTATAAATAAATCGTTAGTTTATTAGACCACGCATAAAGTTTATTTGTAATTATTTAAAAAAAAAATCAAAAATCGTCAGAAACTCGTAAAAATGCGCGATCTCGCAACGTCGCATAGAAAAATAATTCGTTTTCTTCCTAATTGCAGCTTTGAGGTGTCATATGTAAAAACATTAAAAGAAAGAACGAAGTGAAAAGTCAGAAGTTTTGTAATTGTTCACATATTTGAAGATATTCAAAATGTATTCACACAAATTAAAAACAATGTATTTTTTTGTTCGCTGCAAAGATACAACAAAGGAACGTTAAGAAACGCCACAGCTTAGAAAAATTCCGCGATTCGATTGTGTGAGAAAAAAATATGATTTTTACAATTTAATACGTTCTACTTTCGTTTAATTATATTTCTTTATAATTTTGCACCAATTAGCGTTCGAAGAGAACGAATTAGTTTCAATTGTTCGACGACAAAATTGAAAACGGGCCGAAAATTAAATTTTGACAAAAAAAACAATGTTTTCGTCGGATTCAAAAAATTGCAACAAAATAAAACTTATTTTTATTGATTGATCTGTTGAAATCGTGCATTTTTTTTAATTTGCGCCTTTTGACCTTTTCGCTTTTAATTAGTTTCGATTTTGGACGGGTTACCAACGTTTTTTCAATTCCGAACGAATTGGCACGAAACTTTCGATGAATCGCGAAATAAACGAACATTCTGCGACTTTCTTATTATTTAAATATAAATAAATAGGTTAGCGTTAGTCAGAAATGCAACTTTCGATCGATATTTTGTAATCAATTTTAATTTGCAAAACTTCGATAAGCGCGACGTTTCGACGCGTCGCGCCGCCATCTTCTATCGCGAAACGCGAACCTGCGTCTCCCCTCGTCGACGCCGTCAAAACGCCAATTCCCATCCACACATTTAGTTTTTTCTATTAAAAAAAAACTGTAAGGTAACTGATCTAAATAGGGCCCGGTGCCCAATAAGGCCCAGTTTTCAAATTTCCCGCTTCCTGATTTCGAATCATTGTCAAAGCTCGTATATGTTACAAGAGAAAGATTGTTACTTTTATTTTGAAGTTTAATATAAATAAACATTTTGATAACGAAGTATTGAAGCATTTTTTTCAAAAACCTATTAATTATGCCTTTATAAACTTAAGGTGGGCCTTATTTGGGTACGTTACCTTACAACAGAAAAAAATCGTTTTAAATAAAAATTGTAAAATAGACTTTGCGATTTTGCGATTTTTAATTACACCAAAACTATTAATAAAACGATTTCCCGTCGGTTATAAATCGGCGTCTTTATCTAGTGGGAAACAGTAAAGACCGGAAACGAAACAAAATCCTCAATAAGCGCGAAGCCATCTTAGATTTTCGATTAAAAAAGTAAATTAATTTCGTCGAACTCGATTAAATTGAAACCGCAGAAACGGGATCATTTTTTCTCTCGAAAAACTGCTTTCTTTAGTCCGTTTCCGGCACCGCCCCGCGCTTATTTGAATTTCGAACGAAACCTTCAAATATCTGCGGCTCGCATTCCGACGGTTCTAAGCGCATAGAAAGTTGGAAATTTTCACTTTTACAACACTTTAAATAACAAATCATTTAAAACGCAATTAGCTTGTTAACGTTTTATTATTAATAAATGTTGTTACGTACGCCCAACGCCGGAAATTAATTTTTTACTTGGTCTTCTCTCGACCCCAAAAAAAGGGAGCCTCGTCGAAATTTTTCTGCTTTTTATCATTGCGTTCTCATTATTATTTTTAATGGTACAGTCGGACGAGAAAAAAAAAACAGTTGACAGTTACATAAACGCAATTCGACGGAGGAATAACAAAAAGTCTTGCGAAAAGCGCGCTGCAGCGCGGACTCGCTCGTTCTCTCTCGCTCTCTCGCGAAATTTCCCAACGCCGCCTTAATTGCATTATTTTAATCGAATAATTATGAAACGTCGATCGCGCGCAGAATGTTAACGACAATAACTTTCGAGAAGAGCGAAGGAATCGGTCGTTCGGAAAAAAATTGGGAAACGCTCGGCCGCGCTTACCATTTTTTCCCAATTCGAAATAACATTAAATTTTGGGTCTTGGGCGGTTGGCAATAGATTTCGGGACGCGTTTTGAGGTTGTCGCTCTTGCCGTTTTTGTTTTTTTAATTGTGGGTCGCTCGATTATTAGAACGAAACCGGTTCGGGCGTTACGAAACCGGCCGAAACATGTATTTTGTTAATTGTTATAATTTGTCGTTAAATGCGACAGTTAGAGGTTAGGTTTTGTCGACTTGCGTAACGGTGTTTGTAAACAAAAGCGGTTCGAAGGGTTCGCGAATGTTTTTTTGGAGGTTGGCAATAAAAAAATATTGATAATCTTTTTTGGTTTAACGAACGCGATGATGCGCGCGTTCGAGCGAAAAGTGGCACATTTCCGAGCGAGGGAGGCAAATGAAGCGCGACGCGGAGCGGCGCGCTTCATTTTCCCGAGATCGGAATGTGCCACTTTGAGCTCGAACGCGCGCACTCGGTTTTAAGCACGATTCACAATAATTTTGGTGCCGAAACATTAGGTAATCATTTTTATCGTTCCCTCTCACTCGCACCAACGAAATTCTCGTATCTTTTCGCTCCCTTTCGCTCGTTGCTATGGCAAATACGTTTTTCGAACAGAACATCGACGTTTACTAACCTAACTTTAAATTTATGATTTGAAAAAGCGAAAGATGGAGTAGAAAAATCAAATAAAACGAGGATGCGCGCGTTCGAGCGAAAAGTGGCACATTTCCGAGCGAGGGATGCAAATGAAGCGCGACGCGGAGCGGCGCGCTTCATTTTCCCGAGATCGGAATGTGCCACTTTGAGCTCGAACGTGCGCACTCGGTTTTAAGCACGATTCACAATAGTTTTGTTGCCGAAACATTAGGTAATCATTTTTAGCGTTCTGTCTCACTCGCACTAACGAGATTCTCGTATCTTTTCGCTCCCTTTTGCTCGTTGCTATGGAAAATACATTTTTCGAACATAAAATCAATATTTACTAACCTAACTTTAAATTGATGATTTGAAAAGGCGAAAGATGGAGTGGACAAATCAAATAAAACGAGGATGCGCGCATTCGAGCGAAAAGTGACTCATTTCCGAGCGAGAGAGGCAAATGAAGCGCGACGCGGAGCGGCGCGCTTCATTTTCCCGAGATCGGAATGTGCCACTTTGAGCTCAAACGCGCGCACTCGATTTTAAGCACGATTCACAATAATTTTGGTGCCGAAACATTAGGTAATCATTTTTATCGTTCCCTCTCACTCGCATCAACGAAATTCTCGTATCTTTTCGCTCCCTTTCGCTCGTTGCTATTGCAAATACGTTTTTCGAACATAAAATCGATATTTACTAACCTAACTTTAAATTAAATGTGCCACTCGGCTTTAAGCACGATTCACAAGTGTTGCGCAAACGTCAAACGTGCCACCACGAAGTCTTACTTCTGTAAAGCGCAAAAATTAAGAAAATCGCGCGCCACACTGCGCATCTCTCTCAATTGTTAATAACAAAAGAATGCGGATCATAACAACCCGCAAAAAAAAACGAGTCAACGGCCTACCGAGATCTGCCGTGCAACAATTCGAATTATACGGTCCGCTCTTTTTTTTCGGAGCCTTTTAAAAGCGTAGGCGGTCGGGCACCTGCCGAAATCGGTAAAAATCTTCGGCAATATGCTCTAGATCGGTTAGAAGGAAAAACAAGCGGTTACCTTGACAAGAAGTCCGTTCACTAAATCCGACAAACAACAAGACGAGAAGGCATCGCCGATATTTTTCGAAAAACCACATTTCGGACACATTTATCACTACGCACTGGACGAGTCACCACTGCACATATTTGCGCGCTTGCACTTCGGAAAAAATTGTTAAGGCGCTCGCGTCAAGAAAAACGCGTCGACGTTCTTCGTCGAGTGTTAAAACTAGAATGAAAGTCTTCGGTTTTGGGCACGTTATCCTCGACATTTCAATTCTACCTCCAAGACACCAGACAGGTGAGTCCCCCCACCGCCCGTTCGAAGTTCGGTGACGTCACGTTTCACTAAAAACAGTGCGATGAGCCTTATAAATGGATGAAAGGTAACGGTTCCCGTTGCTAACAGTTGTAAAGCCTTCGGGACATGTGTTAGTATGTAGGGTATGGCGTACGTTCATTAATTCGTTCGTAATTTCAATGAAGTACCTTCCTTTTTTTTTGAGATGCAACGTAATTTGTTTTTAAAGTTCTTCGCCTTACTGTTTTTGGCGCACGATTTGCTTTATCGTCGAGATCGAATGCGATTTGTGTAATTTTTCTTTTAACATACAATATTTTTGGTTACTTAATGACTAAAAGGCAAAATTCGCAATTACTGACGACTGTTGTGCGGCAGCCGTACTAAAACGTTCTTCCCCAACTCGCCCTTATCTATTTGGTTTGCAATTTGCTTAAATTAAAAACTTATTTTGTTGTAAACGCGAGTAATTTATTTTTAGGCACGAATTGTCCTTTTGCTAACGTAGAATGTGGTTTGATTTATTTTAAATTTTGAATAGTTTGTGATTTAAATTTGAAATAAGCGCCTGCTGCCGTCTGTCGTACTATGGACGTACTTGAACCACTGTTTCCTTACATACCGACACCAATTTCTTCCAGCTCAATTTAAATTTTTTAATTAGTTTTCAATTAATTAAAAAATGGGGAGGTTGCCCAAGAAAGAAGCTTAATTTTGATCTTCAATGGATCCCACTTGATTGTTTCTGCATGTAGAACATAATGATCGAAGGAAGAACATGGCCCATAAACTGTTAATTACATTGTTTATAACAATTTAAAAGGTACATGAGAAAAAAGACCATAGTTTAAGCTTTATCTAGTGTATAATTATGTCTTATTTGTTTTAGTGTTCATCGATTTGATCGGATAATGGTGGATTTGCTTATTGCTTAGAATAATGATTATTATACCATTTTAAATTGTTCAAACGGCCAGTACGACATATGGGAGAAAGCCCAAGAACACAGCTTTATTTTGATGCAGTGCTTATTCCAGTTGGTTGATTCTCCACAGAGAACTAATGATCGTAGTACGATAACTGAACGTGCCATAAATTTAAATACCTAGTTATAAACGTAAGTGTTTATTTATTATTTACACTAGTGCATCTATGCTATTTGTTAATCCATGAATTTGATTATAAATATCATACAGTAATCTTACGTTGGGAATAGCTTTACATTGCCTATGATTCTAATGCGCTTAGTTAGCACCTTATTTAAACTTAATTAACTCGGGTTTAAGGCTATTTTAAAACTCCTACTGCTAACTTAAAGATTAACAACAATACATAAAGTAATTATAAGGCATGTGTAGGCCCTAGCAGCTTAGTGGCTATTTCTAAGTGTCCGTTTGCTTACGTTAGATGAAGCATCGCACGAGTCCTCAGAAGAAAGATCAGCCGCTCGTCTTTCGGTTAAGTTAACAGCTGTACGTTATGTTTTAACTAATCCATGTCGATTTTGTGTTGTACATTTACAAATAAACACAATTCAGCGATCCTAAGCACCACAGGTTAGGTTGTCGTAATTTGCCAGATTTTTCTGCTAAAAGTTAAAGGTTGTACTGTACTTTTATAAATAGTCTTATACATCATTTTACCTTCTTAAATAAGTGGTTATATTGTAGATAAAATTGCATTAATTAATAATTAAGTAAATTTTTGTTGTAAATAATAAACACAGGTGGTGGTATGGCAGAACTAAATCGAACTACCAACATTTATTTCTTAACATTAAAAATGAAAAATTAAACTCATTGAAATCGCATGAACAGCATTATTAAATAACATATATTGTTATTTTAATAGAAAATGTTAATACAAGAGTAAATAAACTATTAATTGTATAAATTTTCAAAAGTGCTTAACCCCTAGGGAGTTTTAGTTTTCTGAGGTTAGTTTTGGCGCGTCGCGAGTGTGTAGCGGTCAGCTGACGCGTGTGTTCTCGGCTTTTTATTGATTTTTCGAACAATTCGAAGGGCTCACGTCCAAAAATATGTGCAAAAGGGTAATTGAACGTCGCCGATTTGATGGACATAATTATTTTCGTGGCAAAAGTCGTTTTTGCATAAAAATTGCGATCGCGTCGTCGGTTCGTTGACCCTGGCCTGTCATTGCTAGGTTGCGCAATGTGCACACTTCGTTACCTGTTCCTATTCTGACTTTGTGATTTATTTTCAACGAATTATACTTAAAATAAGAGTGTTGGAACGAGCCCTTATTGATTTTTATGGCACCCCCAATAAAAAGAGGGTAAGGAAAAAACAGTAGCAAAGTTATCAGAAAAATTTCAACCACTTGTTGCTTTAATTTGGGGTTATGTCGGTGGTTGAATGTTTTCATCTATTTAACTTTATTTAGAATCAATTGATTTGATTAACAGAAGTTCTTTTTTAGGTATCTGTTGGTTTTGCTCGGAGTATTACTAAAGCCGAGTCCATTTGAAGTGCGCCGGCAGCAAAATAACAGTCCAGCAGAGTGTATACGAACCAACAGCAGTTTTAAACCGAGGAACTTGAAGCAAAACGAAGTCTTATATAAGAAGTTTCTTGTGGCCGAGAATCTGTACACGAGGGATGCATGGTCGTAACAAAACAAATCGGCAGAATGCCCAGTTTGATCAAGAATCGGTAAGTCTGCTTTGCCTTTCAGGTACTGATTAGGCACTTGTTTGAGTGCAATATCCTTTATTTTGAGCAATGCGGACTGATTTAATTGAGCCAACCGTTGCAGTCAATCCAAAAGACAAATCGATGTAAATAACCACTCGATTGAATAGTTTTATTGAATTAATCGTATCAGGCATTGAGTTATGGCTTTATTACATATACCGCTGTAGAGAAATTGAAATTAGGTTGCTCTGGTTATTATTATTATTTCTAATCTAATTAATTAAGTACGTGGCAAGAAAGACAGAGAGAGCGAATGTGATTGTATTTTGAAATGATAGACTCGATTTTGGGTCGGGCGAAAGAAAGAAAAGCAATGTTGGAGTGAACCAAGCAGGTTTTGCTTTTGTCGAGAGTTGATCAATTTATTTAACTGTACAAGCAGCGCCCGAACCAGTTTCAAGCTCTTTGTAGTAGTAAAAGCAAGTGTGGGCTTTTCAAGATGTAAAATCTGATAAAATCCACTCCGGGTGTCCATTAAAAAATTACGTAGGGCTTTACAAAACGAGCCTCTCTACACACACCTAAACGATCCGACGACCACTCTCTCGCTTCTTTCCTTCTCTCTCTCTCTCTCTCTTTCTTACCGAAACGTAGGCACAACAAAACGCATTAGTTTTCTGCGATTTGCCAACGCAGGCGGTTCGGACACCCCCCCAAAAAAAGATGTGGCTCATCGAAAACTCGAAATCAAAGATTTTCGGTGATCGTAACTCTTAGAATGCAATTCGTTCGGATTAAAAGTTTCAAAAGGCATCGTAGGTGAGCTTGATTTTTTTCTTCTCTTTGTAAAGTAGTTTTTTGGTTTAAATTTGATTTTTCTACGAAAAATCCAAGTTTCGGTTTGCTTTAGTCGGTACACGAACCGTAAGTTCAGGGGTTTCCCGAAAGATGGCGTCGGTGGTGGTGTTTTTGAATTTTCGGCGGTTTTCGAATTTTTTTGCGTGTACAATGATTTAGGATGTTGCTGGGTAACGGGACTTCGCGCCATCTTCGTCGATTTACATATTTAAAAAAAAAATTAATAAATAAATTAACAGTTACGCGATAATTAACGCTTTGAAGACGATTTGATAATTAATAAATTTACAGAAGAAGTGGTGTTTTTTTTTTTTTAAAAAAATGAAACGATGAGCCGTTTGAATATTTAAAATTTATAACGGCCCTTTTTTTTTTTAATTTGTGTAAATTTAAGGTTTTTAATTGAAAAATCGTAAAGCGCGCGCCTTTTTCGTTTGGTGTTTTTTTTTTGTTGGTCGCCGTACCCAGTGGCGTGCGACGTCCGAACAAAAGCCTGCTCTTTTGCTTTTATCTATTTCTTTTTCGGTTTCCATCGTTACGGCAATAAACATGACAATAAAACAAGGTCGTTCGTCTCATTTTCTTCTTCTTTTGTCTACAAAAATGGCCGCCGATGAAAACACAAACGTTCGCTTGTTTGTTTTTTTTTTTAAATTGGCTAAAGACATTTCTTAGGGCGATAAAAACAAACGACGGTGGAATTCGCGCTTGATCGACCTTGGCCATTGTTGCTATTCAGTTGTCACCGGTTGATTTACAAAAATAACCCTCCGCACTTTCCGCGGCCGTATCGCGAACGCTTTTTTCTGGAGCGGCGGCCATTTTGTCGAGGGAAAATCGCGGTTTTTCCATTAACACACTTCTGCGGGGTTGGAGCGGAGGTTTTTGCGCATTCCGACGTGGAGAAGAGGTCGTCATTTCTTCACGAAGAATGTCGAATACCGATTTGGTCCACCAGCTGCACATTGGCTCGCGTTCGCGCGGTGTCCTTGAGAAGGTCACTGCCTCGTCCTCCGACTCTTATAAATCACATCCCCGCCGCTGAGTATCGACGCCTCCGGTCGTCCGCGAGCCGCCATTTTTATTGCCTTTTCGCCAAAGGGTCGACAAACTCCAGTCGGCTACGAAACCGGCCCTTTTCTCTTTGTTTTAAACGTATGCATTTTGTTACAGGAACGAAGATGAGGGGGAGTCGCGTCCGGGGACTCCCGGCGTCTTCCTGCGCTGGCTGAAGGACTTCAGGGTCGCTTTTCGGGCGGCGGTGGCTCCGCCGGCGGCCGTTTCGCGATGCAACCCTTTGTATTTGAGCGAAGGAAAAGGGACCAGGAGACGGAAGGGGAAGGATCGCAGGAGGCACTCATTTCACGAGAATTTAAGGTTAGTTTTTGAAAAACTGTTTTTGCGGTCCCCCCTCTCTCTCTTTTAAAGTTTTTTTTGTGAATTTGATTTTAAACGGCTGAAGCGAGAGGGACGATGGAATGCGCTTTGCAATTGAGCCGTTGGCGACGCTGCGGCGCTGATGTGTCGGCCGCCATCTTGTTTTATTATTTCTCTTTTATTTTTTACGGCTTTATAAAGTTCTTCCAGCGGCGTAGAGTTGGGTGGGCATTCGCGCAACCGTGCGAACTTTACAAAAATGGCGACGCTTCGCCGTCGTTGACCCCCTTTTTATTTACTAACAAACAAAAGAGCAAAAGGATGTCAGAAAAAGCACGTCGTGCGTAATCTATTTTTTCATCCTTAATTACGCAGCCTCCGCGGCCACGATCCGTGACGTAACGAGAAAATAAAAGAACGTGCGTGCATCGCCGCAACGCCCCCCTCGACAATTGAGGTTAGGGTCGTCTTCGGCGGAGAAAGTGCATTTCGCCATTACAAAAACAAATCGTCCCATCGTTTTTCGGGCCGGCGGGTGTAAGGGGGTGGATGCGGCGTTCGTCATAAAAACAAAAGCGGAATGTCGTCGCGCTCGATTTAAATTTTTTTCCGATAACATTTTCGATGTCGTAACGCATTCTTCGAGCGTGTCGCAGCCTCCTACGATGCGCATTTTTCTTTTTAATTGTGCAACACGACTTTAAAAAAAATTTCGATATAGTTGTTCCAAAGGCGCTTTGATTTACGACGTTGCCTTAGTCATTTGTTTATTTATTGTCGTCGTATTCAAATGTTTTATGTGCGTTTTGAATTAGTTCCGATTTAACGGGCAACTTTCACCGCATGCCTTGATAATTTGAAGCGAGAAAGGCGCGGGGGCGGCAGCGGGTGTTTCGATTGTCCGTCCCGGATTTGGACGTCCCTTTTTCCTAACCTAAAAAAAAAAGATCCGTGTTTTATTTTTTTCGAAAAAAACAAGGGGGGTCAGTGACTTTTGAGTTCGGAGGTGTCGACAGGATCGGCCTTTCGCCTGTCCTTGGCAAGGCTCACGCCAGATGGCGCGCGATGTACCGTTAGCCAAAATTCGGCAGGCTCTTGTCGCTTTTCTTTCGTTTTTTTTCAATCTGTCATAGCTATGCGGGGTTAAGTCAGTTGCGAAACGCGCGCAAAGTGGAACCGAGACTTCGGATGACGTCATCGATCGCCGCCCCCATTGTGACGCTCATGATGGTCGTGACGCTCGTCTTGCTCTTCGCCCTGCTTCTGGACGAGGGCGAGGGGAGCAGCAGCGAAGACGACGATTTTTGACATTGTGCGCCCCCTTTTTCGTTTGTTTATTTATTTATTGTTTTTTTTTATTCTAAAAATAAAATCTAAGACGTCGTCGCATATTTTGTATGGGTGTGCGGGTCCAGGTAGAACGTGGAATGGCATGCGGTGGACTTCTCGTTCAGGTAAGACGAAGGTGACAAAGCAACCTTTTTCGGGGTGGGGGTAAGGAGCCGAACGCGCGACAGAGACGGCCGACGCGCGCTCTCCGTTCCGAGACAAAGACGCTGCTTCAGTTGCTGAGGAGAGCGGCTTCGGAATAGTAGGCTTAGGATTGTCGTCAGTGCGCTCTTCGACTATTGCCGTTAGTGTTTTGTTTTCTCAACAAAGAAACGGTCCTCTTTTGTTCTCTCCTCCGAGCCGTTTTTCGCCAACTTTTCTTCGTTTCGTGGGTGGTGCGGCAGCCGTCCGTCTTTTAGTTTTTTTTTCTGTGCGTTTGTGCCCCTGTGCTCGTGTATGTGTGTTGCGTTTTGTTCAGTTTCAGTCTTGGAACCGGTCTGCAGGTGAGGCTCCGTTCTTTTAACACCGTTATCGCACACCTTTTTTCGAGCGGGCCTTGGAAAAAGGCAAAATCGTCGGAAAGGGTGGCAGACCTGCGAGAACCTTCCACCCCCGCACTCGTGTAATTTTTTAAAAATTTTACGCCGTTCTCGAGCTCTTGTTCTAAGCCGCGCACCAAAAAAATTGAGGATTAATGGTTTTTAGAAAAAAATGTTTTTATGTACAGGGTGTTTCGTAAGTCGTGGGCGTTTTGGGAACGAATTTTTATCTGCGCGGTGCTCCGGTGGGTGTTTTATAGATTTTTGCATGTGTAAAGCGTTCAAGGCCACTTGCAATAATTGCAATCGGTTTGCCAGAGCGACGGCGGGGGGGACGAGGAGGAAAAAAACGAACGGTCGAGCCATTAAATCGGAGCTTACGACTTCCTTCTTAAATCTGGAGCTAATCGCATTAATATCCTATTTATGTTTTGTTTTAGCGCTAATTGCGATCGTCGCTTGTTTTTTCGCGATTTAAAAAAATCCGCGGCGTAGGGGAAGGGGGCACGACCAATTTGAGAATTAAAACGAGGCAATTTTTGAAGTTGGAAGGGGTCAAAACACTCGTCGATTACATCACACGAAAAGCAGAAGACCGTCGAACTGGATTTAAAATTCATGAAAGCGAAGTTGGCGTTGGAATTTTTCCCTCGCGCCTCTTCTCATTCAAATTCGATTCTTCCTTCTTTTTTTTTCCCCATAAATAACAGCGAATCGATTCGCCTTTTCTCCAATCGTCGGATTTTTTACGAAAAATTGAAAAAAAATCAAACTCGACCGGGGCCGGTTTTTAGGTTCAACGACAAGCGCGCCCTCTCGCCTCCTCCCCGCTTCACCATTTTACGATTCGCCAAGAATGTCGAAGACATCATACAACTTAGTCGGCGGCCACCTCGCCATAACTCTTTCGAAACGGTTATTTAATTGAAAATAAGTAAAAAAACGGCGCGCGGCCGTCTCGATTTTATTGAAAAAATGTCTTTGAGCGACCCCACGCACTTGTTGGGCCTCGGTTGCTAAGGAAACGTAGGGGTTGCTAAGGAAAAGGGCCCGTTCCCTTAGAAACGCGCATCACTATGGAAACGAAGCCGTTTCCAAGGAAACTAGGTTTATTTTCGTCGAGTAGCGGGCGGACCGGTTGCGTTATCCAATTGTTTCGCAAAGCGGAGAGAATCGCAATTATTTTGAGTCGGAGGAGGCTATTAACCGGCCTTCGCGCGTACTTGGGCCGAAAAAAAGGCCCAAATTTGTGCGTGACGTCACACCGGAAGGATGACGCATAATAAACAGTGCATTCCGCGTCGGGCACGTACTGTTTGTTTTTTCTTGTTTTGTTTTTGCGAAGCGACATCTACGCTTTGGACCGAGGTTTCGTAAGCCCGAACGTGCCGCAGATGGCCTTTTTAAACCACAACAAAACAAACGAACGCCCATGCACTGGAAAAAGGTCGTCGCCATGTTGATTTAAGATTTGGGGTTGACTCTTGTTTGTTTTTCTCACGGCCACTTCGCTCGAATCGAATTTCTTTTGTTTCGGACGACAATATGGCTCCCACCCCCCACCCCTAATTTTTGGCCTTAAACTTTAATATCGAATCGATCGCTAAAAGCGAAAAATCTGGGAAAGTAGTAGGCCTTGAACGCACGCGACGGTGCCTTAGTAAAAAGTACGAAGGGGGTTGTTTCGCGTCCCCACTCTACGCCACTGAATTTCTTCGCACAACTCTGAAAAAAAAAACAGAAACGCTCGTCGCTTAATAAATTAATTGCGCGCTTGCAGGAAGTTATTAAAAATTCAGAATGCTCTGACAGCCGAACATTTTTAACTGTTAGGCCGCCGAGAAATACCTCAGTTGGCCATGCCAAACAACTGCTGTACCGTTCTTCGAGCTCTTCGGATGGAAAACGAAAAATTCCACGCTTTTTTCGAGCCCCGAGCGACTTTTTCCCCAAATAACCGTAAATCGGGCGGACGAGGCAACGCCGCAACTCCTCAAACCCCCGTCCGGGGCACGTCTCTCGAAGCGCGGCGTGTCAAAGTTCACGGCAAGAATGCACTTCGTCTTATCAAAGCATGCCTTGTCTTCTTTTGTTCGAATTTCGAGACTGCCAAAGCCCGCTTTGTCGAAACGTAACACGATCTACGATCAAAAAAAAAATGAACCGTTATTACAAATCTTTTCATCTCATTTTTTTCTCGGAGATTTCAAAAAAACTATTTCGTCTCCCCCCCTTAAAAAAATCCCCGCCGCTGATCTCAAAAGCGATGCTCGATTAATAATAGAAGAAAAGAAAGCACATTCATTTGTTTTAAAACCGTTACTTTCTCACATTCGGGACTTTGGTTTTATTTTTTCTAAGTTGCGTAGGGCTGGAGGCGGAGGGATTCGCGTTTTGAGAGGGTTTTTCCGATTATTTTCCATTGTCTTGCGTTTTGCCCCCTCGGCCCGCGGTCGCTCAGCGCCTTGTCCCGAAGGTCGTCGTCGATTAAAGTAAAATGCAGTGTACGCATTTTTAATTTGAGGTTATTTATAGAGTCGGCCGTAAATGTCAGACTGATCTAATTCTCTAATCGCCCGCGGGGCCCTGCCGCGCACATTTCAATTAAAATCGAAACATAACCCAACTTCCACACACAAAAATCGGAGCAGATTCGAAAGGCGAAGAGGGACGAAAACGTAAAGCGCCAGCGTTCCCATGTTTCGCAATTGTTTCGTAAACGCGCGCGTTCGTTAAATCGATTAATTATGTTTTCTTCTGAAACGCGGAAGACTAATTAAGCGAGCAAAACAATCGAACACTTTCTAATGTTGCATCCTATTCGGCTTTTTCGAATTTCCCGCCGTCGCTAGGGCTTAGAAGCGACGAGCTTCGGGCTCGTTGCTAAGGAAATGCCTCGGTTGCTATGGAGAAAGGGTAGTTGCTAAGCAAAACGAGCGGTTGCCAAGGAAACGCTAGGGGTTGATAGGGAAAAGCACCGGTTGCTAAGGAAGCACAAGGGTTGCTATGTAAAAGCGACGGTTGTCGTAAACAACGAGCGGTTGCTAAGGAAACGTAAGGGTTGCTAAGGAAAAATGGACGGTTGCTAGGGAGAGAGGTGTTTTAAAGATGGCAGAGACAAAAGGCCACCCAGCGTGCGTGTGTGTGTTTGTTTATTTCTTTTAATCATGGGTGGCCGCGAAAATGTGGGTGTTTGGTTACCGGCCCGATTTTTTATGCTGTTGTGCCAGCCGTCCATTGTACACGTAAATTTAGGGATAAAAGTGATAATGTCGGATTGTGAAAGCCCCGTCACGTAATGTTTTTAATGCAAACAGCCGCCGCGAAGAAAGTGAATTTTTGGTTGCTATGACAACGAGGTTTTTTCTTTGCTCGCTGCGATATTCAAATTTCTTTGTAGGAAGTGAAATCGTCTGATGCTGCTCGCGAATAATTTAAATTCTTTTGTTCCGTCGAAATTCGAAGTGGAAAAAAAGCGGGGGTCCACTGTATTTAATTAGTTGTTCTTCTTAAACGGTTGTATCTCGGTTAGTTTTAGGGCTATCGTAAAAAGTAAAAAACGAAGACGTAGCTGGACGTTGGCGGGTGGTTGTGGGCCCGAAAAAGCAGTGGCGTGCGGCCTCCGAAGAGTCGGTCGCCTCTTCGTGCCGATTATGAAATGCAAAACGAGAGCTGCTCGCAAACTTTCACACGGAATGTTTTACCAAAACGAAAAGAACACATTTTTTAGAGTTAATCTTCGACCTCCGCCAACGTGATCTGAAATGTGGCGACAAAATAACTTCCGGGGGCAAAAAGTCGAACGTTCCTCGACTTACATTTTCCTTTTATTTTTTAAATCGTAAAATAATTGGGTTCGTGCTTTCCGCTCTTTTATGTGTTTGCGCGACCGCTCCGAAGCGCGCCACTGGAGATTTTTTGGTTTTTCGATCGAGGGAGCGCACCGCCTCCGGCGGCAAACAAAAGAGCGCTTTTAAATAAAATATGCAACACTCGAAAGAAGAGTCTTCTTCGACTTCGGCCGAAGTATCGGTTGCGGTCAAATCAAACCGCATTCCTTTCCTACTTTTTCTTGCTTGCTAAAATATTTTTAGACGAGTCGCCTTTTGAAGAAGGCAAAAATCGCGCGCGCGCGCACGCACACACATTTATCGGCCGTTCATTGTTAGCCGGGCCCCTACGGGGGGTACGCCTCTGGTGCGCCTTTTTTTAATCGAAGATGGATCCGATTTATTTACCTTTTGTCGCAGGAGTCGTCCGACTGATGGCGGCGAAGTGGTCGTCGTCCACGCTCGGCCGCCGGCGGCAATGATGATGCCGTCACGTTCGACGCCGAACCTCCAGACGCCGAAGAAGCACCCCCTCTCGGTTTACTACCGCGATGCTGAGTCGCCGCCGCCGGCCCCCCCAGTCCGCGACTCCTCCAGCCTCAAGTCGATCAAGTACGGACCTGGACACGAGAAGTTTCCTTCGTGGCCAGTGCCGGCCGCCGCCGAAGCTCCGCAAGCGCTCAGAGGCCCGCCGAGCGGCGGCTCGCACCGCTCCAAGTCCTGGACCGAGCACACCGATTACCCTAAGGAGAAGCCGGCGACGTACACAAGGCCCTACATGAAGCGACAGCACCCTTCTATGCAACAGGTATGGATTTCTTCTTTTTTTTTTTTTAATGCGTACACTTCCGCGACGTCGGACGCGCTTTAATTAGATCAGATTACAAATATTATCTTTCAAATTTCGTTTTAATTAAGAACTGAGCTCGAGCGCCACCTCGTAAGGCTCGGGTGAACTTGAAGTTCGCGGATTCTCTCGCAGATGGCGCCCGAGGGCTGATTTTAAATTTAATTTAATACACCGGCACAGGGGTGTTGCGGGTTGATTCAAATTATCGATAAATTAATTAAAATAAATTTAAAATCATAACTCGGAAGAGCCCTCGCTGCTTACAGTTTGAATGTGCTTTGAACTTCATTGAGCCTGTTACAAATGGTGAATTAGGTTCGGTTTTTACATTTTAATTTAATTTAACATTGCACGTGCCGATCACCCATCAGCGCGTGATGAGGCCCTTCGAATTATGTACGATCGGACAGATCGGCAGCGAGCGCATTAGTTTTTAATTTGAAAAACGTAAACTCGACTCGAGCGTCATCTCGGTAGAAACGGGTGAACTCAAAGTTCATCGAATTTCTTGCAGATGGCGACAGGATTGATTTGAAATTTAATTTAATATAGGGGTCGCTTAGCACGCACGGGCGCGTGGTCAATTGCTTTAAATTATATACGGTTTGCGCAAATCGGCAGTGAACGTATTAAATTAAATTTTGAAAACAAAACTCAAATTGTCGCCACTGTGTACAGTACACACTTACTCATTCCCTATCGATTTTCTCACAAATGGTGGATTCGATTTTTTTTTTAAATTTAATTTAATACCCACTTTGCCGATCGCGCGCTAGCGCGTGATCGCTTCGTATAAATTATTCGCGATCCCTACATCGGCAGCGAACGCATTAACCCCTTGACATACAAAAAAAACCGTATTTGATGAGTCCGAAAAAAACTGTTAATTTGGCTCAACTTTATTGTTATGAGCATACACAAATAACCTAATATAAATAATTAATTGTTTTAAAATATTTTGAAATATGTAGAGCAGTGTTTCCCAATCTTTTTTTTAACATTCCCCACCTAAGTCATTCTAAAATTTTGATGCATATGATATATAATATATAAATATTTTTTTATATTTAAAAATTGAATTATTCCATAAATGAAGCCCAATTACAACTTGTTCAAGACACAAGATTTAGGTTTTAGCAAGAAATCACTAGGAAATTATTAAGAAAAAAAAAAAATAAGTAAATTTTCTAAACATAAACTAAAAAATATTTTTATATCGATAGCTCGAATTTTTGATAACGCGAATTATTTTTAGTTTCTCTTCAACTTCGACCTATCGAGGTTTGACTGTATTTAATTCTATAAATTTAATATTTCTGAACAATTAAGATAATTTATTTATTGAGTTTTTTCCAATATTAATTTTATTTGCGTAAATTAATGATCTTCAAAGTTTTTTGGAAAACCACAAATTCTGTATTTACTCTATTTGAGTTTTCTGAAAATACATAATAATTTTTTCATCAAAATTTCCTTTTAAATTTACCGAATAAAGTTTTGTTTTATTCAATTTGTGTTATACAAAAAAAATTGATAATTAAAAATTTCTAAAGTTCTTAAATATATTTTAAAAATTTTCCAAGTTATTAATTTATTTAATTTGAGTTGTCTACAAACTTAAAATAATTTATTCTTCGAGTTTACTTTAATAATTTTGCTAAATGTTTAAAACTGAATTTCATTCTATGTAAAAAACCGGTGCATGTATTTATGTACGCACGTTAGAAGTAATACTTCTTTGGCGCGACTAAATTAAATATAACAACGCGGTATGTTGCGCTTGTGTATAGCTAGACCAGTGGTTATCAAACTATATGTTACTGCGCATATGTCGTTTTATTTGAATACATTGCTATTTCCTTTTTAAATCCAAAAAGTAATTTAATCAAATTGAATAAATACGAAGATGTGCGCGTTCGAGCGAAAAGTGGCACATTTCCGAGCGAGGGAGGCAAATGAAGCGCGACGCGGAGCGGCGCGCTTCATTTTCCCGAGATCGGAATGTGCCACTTTGAGCTCGAACGCGCACACTCGGCTTTAAGCACACTTTACAAGAATTAATTTACTCTCTGGACAATTCGCAATTAAATATTACAGAATGATATTAATGACAAAATTCCCAAATCGCCAATTTTGTGCCTTTTAACAAAATTATTGTTGAAAACAAACCTTTTTTGAAACATAAAATTGAATACAGTTCTTAGAGACGTCAAAATCTACAATGACACCCTAAACGATCGACGTCTCCTAGACGTCATTGTATGTCAAGGGGTTAAACTCCCCGGTATTAAAAGCTAAACTGTGCTTAAGCGCCCTCTCTGCCATCTCCAGATGAACTTAAAGTTTATCGATTTCCTCACAGATGGCCGCAGAGAGGCTTTATTTAAAATTTAATGTAATTCGCAAACCGACTACCCTAATAGCTGTAAATTCATTAATATCGCTCCACTGTCTTTTCTTTTCTAAGTGTTCAATTTCCAGAAACTCAAAACTGTGATGGAGAAATGCGAGAAGATCAATCCGGAGACGTACGAATCTCGGATCGGCCATTTCCTTCCGAAAGATCTGCGCGATTGCCATCCGGAACGCGACCTGAGCAAGCACCTGACCAAAGCCGACCTGGAGGAATACGTTCGTTCGTACGAAGATCCAGCCGTAGGCCATCTCACGCAGGCGGAACTCGAGGAGTACACGCGCAGCTACGAGGAAGGCCACCATCACCACCACCACCACAACCACCAGCACAATCACCATCAGAAGCAGGCCTCCTACGCGCAATCGGAAGGCTACCACAGCTACGTGTCGAGCAGCGATTCGACGTCCACCCCTTTTTTGGATCGGCTGCGGAGGGACTCGGAGGCGGTGGCCGGAAATCGCACATGGGGCGAAGAGGGCCGCGACAGCGTGGTGACGACGAGCTCGGGCAGCGCCTCCTCCAGCGAGACGCTCAAGTGGCACGGCTCCATGAGCGACGTCTCCGTCGCGAGCAGCTCCTGCGCCTCCGTCTCCCGCCAGCTCATCGTCCACAGCGCCCGCGTCAAGACCCCGCAAAAGCACAACTCCGAATCGGTCCTCTACATCGGCACCGACTGGAAGGACCAGGAGAAACGGAACAACACCGCCAACAAGCTCAAGCTCTTCCCGGTCAACACTTACACGGTCGAGCCCTCGGAGCTCCAGGTCGAACAAAACGAACGGTGAGTGCATTGGGGGCGCTTCAAATCACGCTTAACTCTCTATTTTGTAGGTTATCTTCGCTCTCGGTGGCCGACCGCATCCACGAGCTCGAAAAGCAACAAAAGTACAGCTACTTAGATCCGGAGAAGCGGCACCGCATCCCCGATCCCACCCTCAAAGCCATCCAAAAGAAGGCGCTCCTCTCCTTCTACGAGAGGCACCACCCCCGCTCGTCGTCGGGCACGTGGCGCTCCGAGCCGCAGCTGGCGCGTTCGCAACCGACGCTCACGCCCGCCCCGCAACCTCCGCCCCGAGTGAAGCTGCAATCGGCGTCCCGAAGGGCGTCCTGCGCCTCCGACTACGCCTCGGGCTCGAACTCCCGCAGGAGCAGCTTCTCGACGCGCGAGCATCCTCTGACGCCGCGCCACCAGCACAGCAACTCGTGCGGCAGCCTCTCGACCGACCTTTTGGGGCCCGTCATCGTGGGCCCTTCGATCTCCATCGACGATTGGGTGCCGGAGCGGCCCCCGAAGAACCCCCATCTGCGAGCGGCCTATCCCGATCTGTTCCGCTTGCCGAGCCCCGACTTGCCGCCGCCTTCGCCTCCCACCGTTTTGGAGGACGAGGTTTTTAATAGCGACGAACCGCTTCCGCCGCCGCCGCCCGAACTGCGGCCTTTGGAGTGGAGCACTAGGCAATTCGCGGAGCCGCAGGTGGAGACGACGGCCAAATTGAAGGAGGGTCGTTTTTCGACGAAGGGCGACGTTTTGAGGCCGTTGGATTTTAGGGGCGGTCAGAGGGCGTCGATCGCGGAGAGCCCTAGCCGGGAGGTGCCGCCGCCGCCTCTCCAGCCGCGGCAAATGCGCATTAATCAGAGCATGCGGGTCAGGATGCCCGAGAAGAAGGCCGTCGAGCTTTCTAGGGCTTCGCCCCCGCGCCTCCTTAAGCAAAGGGACGGACAACGCCCCCTCAACTACACCATGTGAGTCGGCATTTGTTTCTCCCAATTAGTTTTAATTAGAAATTTAAGTCTATGCGTCCGCGCCGCTTGTACGAACTGAAATTTCGGTTAAAAATCAAAATTTCTGTTAGCTTTGCGATTTAGAAAAAGAACGTCGCTCTTCGAGCGCATCGAAGCGCTTCTTCCGGCCGGCGGGGTACACCTGCTCTTCCGGTCGGAGCCCTCGGGTATCTTTGCGGGGCGGGGGTTACGAAGGGTCCTTGTTTTATTCATGAGTTTGTGCGTTCAGAAGTTATGTTCTTGGCACATCGAAAGTGTGTGCGGCCGTCTGGTTCGCAACGGGGGCGGGGAGAGGAAGGTGTAGATTTTCGTACGCGCGACCTTGAGAAATATTCGGCATTGTTTGTTGACAATGGCTTTCGGTTACCACGAGTCTTCGCCGAACGGGGTCAAAGCAATAAAACGGTAGCTTTCACAAAAGAGAGGGCCCCTCGGCCGCCTACTGCGACAGATGTTCGATTAGGACCTTTTGGAAAAAATTCGCTTTGTGCGCAAGGCTCCGTGTGCCTTTTCTTCGCCCTTTTATTTGTAATTTTCTCCGTTGCTTTGCTTTTTTCCTTTTTTTTTTCGTCGTTGGTCCGTTCGAGCGCGACAAAGATGGCGTGCCCGGAGCACGATGGCCCCACCGCAACACACCAGGTGGAGCGAGAATCGACCGCTTAGTTGACAGTTAGCCTTCGCGATGTGCGGACGTGTAACGAGAACGGCGTTTGTTTTTCTTGCGGACGTGTGCCTTTGATTTTGTCGCTTAGCTGGCGGTGGTGCCGCCGCCGCCGCCTCGAAGATGGTCTTCGGAAGCGGCACCAAGTTCCGCATCGGAAGGTACGAAACGCGGCGCTCCCTTTTTGTATTTCTATTTGAGGAAAAAGGCGAAGTGGACGGGAAAACGGTTAATTTAATGAGAAGGCGAACGGCACTCCCACGAGTACGTTCGTTTATTTTTGTTTAGTTGCCGTCGCGACCGCCGCCGCCATCGCGAAATCGGACGACGCTTTTTCTTAATGCCCTTCGTTCTTTAATTTTTAATGAAACATGGCGCTCGAAACGAAAGTAACGACAGGCTTACTTTAATTTATGCGAATTTAGTGAAATTTTAGATAAGAATTAATTAACGAGCGATTGTTGATTGTTTTTTTTTGTTGTTTAAGAGAAAAAAAAATGGTATTCAGCGATTTATCGCTTTGTTTAGTTTTTAGACTTTCTTTTTTTGTTTGTTTACCTTCCCGCTTCGTCTTTGTTTTGTTTATAGAAATATTTATTTAATTTCAATAATGCTCCTCTGCAATTTTTTTTTGAATTAAAGTTTTCTTTTTTTTTAGGAGTCATTCGAAGGCTTCGTATTTGGCGTCCCGACGCGAGAGGGAGCGGATCGTGCCCGATTCGGATACGGGAGTGTATAAGCGGACGATGTCGCCAAACGGTCACTCTTTGGCCGCCGTACCGTCCATGGAACCGTTGAAAACGAGCCAAAGGTCCCTCGGCGGGACGCATCTCCTACGGCGAGTGTCCATGACGGAAAAGCCAAACAAAAACCCATCTATTCTCTCCCTGCGTTGCGAGAGCAAAGAGGACTACAAAAAACCCCTTCCCGACGTCCTCCCCGTTAAGGAAAAGATTCTCCCTCTGAGACCCATGTACCCTGTCAAGCCCGACAACGAAATCCTTAGGAAGCCGCCGAAGTACGAAAGTCCACCTTCTTCTCCGAGCAAGAGCCCTTCGAGGAACTCCCCTTTCACCCCACTCCGAAGCACGCTGCTATCTTCGCCGCCGACGGAAAAAGAGAGGTCCTCTACGAGCTCGAGCTCCTCTTTGAGCTCGCTCACCAGCTCTCCGGAGGCTTCCCCCATGATCTCAATCTCCACCAACACTCCTCCTTCAACGACTGCCAGCAGTCCCAAGACGTATTTTGCTACCTTTTCTTCGCCACCGAGTTCTCCTAAGGACAAGGAACCCCCTGCCGTGCAGACGATGCAAAGGACGGAGGTTATCCTGCGGGTAAACGTTTCCACCATCGATGCGGCCTCTCAAACCGAAAAAGAACTACCACCCACACCTATTCATTCCAGAAGGAAACTAAAGGAAGAAATTGAATGCGAAAAGCTGTCGCAGGACATCGTCAATCAACTTCTTCCTACCGACAGACTGAAGGATATCTTACGTAAGTAATAGTATTACGATGTTCAGCAGAAAGTGTTCATCGTATGGTTTAGTTCCAGGACCCCAGCATAAAAAACCCAGCGATTACGTGAGTGGTTTATTTCGTGTCGATGTGACGTCGAGGCCCAGGCCTTTGATTTCGCCGTTTAAAAGCAGCAGTCCTCCTTCTTCGATCTGCTCTTCGACAACTTCTCTCATTAAGTTTAGGTTTGTTTGTTTTTTTATTTTGTTTGTTTGTGTGTGTGTGTGTGTGTGGATGGATTGTGCTTAAAAGTTTTGTGTAGTTGTAGTGATGCGTCGTCTGGAGCGCCCAGTTTGGAGGCAGCAAGCCTTTCTTCACCCACTTCGACTTATTTTAATACTTCAGAGTCTAAAGCCAAGTTCCTCGCCAGATTTAATCAGGACATGAACCAGTACAACATCGTTAAGGATACCAAAGATTTAAATCAAAAGAAAGTAAGTTTGTTATTTAATCTTTAGTCTTTTCAAAATTAATTTGAAAATAAGTACAGTTAGTGTTTTTTATTTTTTAATGGTTTTGTAAACCTACTGGATTTTTCCATGATGGCGGCTTTTGTTGACATTTGTAATGCTGAGTTTTTGTGTTTTTTAGAGTGAATTAGTTAATAGATTGGATAGAAAATTGGAAGTTTTGAGGGGCGAACAGTTGGTTGTGAGTGAGGAATGTAGAATTAACGATGAGCTTGGTGAGAATGTCGAAGTGCATATGAATAGACTGGCGAGACCCCACGAAGCTGCCAAGTTTCGTTTGCATGTTGAGGAAGTTGGAAAGATTACTAGTTTATTGTTGGGTTTGTCGGGGAGACTTGCTCGAGCCGAGAATGCTCTGATGGGTGCGAATGAGGAGCACCCTGAAAGGGTAAGGTTTTTGTTGCATGTGCATCGTTAGGCTATATTGAATTTATTCTTTTTAGTATGTGATGGAAGGTAAAAGAGATAACCTGAAGGAGCAATTAGAGGAGGCCAAATAACTTAAAGAAAGCATCAACAGAAGGAGTATAAGCGTTTCGAACATTCTCTGTAAATATATGAGTTCGGAAGAGTATGCTGATTATGATCATTTCATTAATATGAAAGCAAAGCTCATAATGGACGCACGTGAGATTGCAGATAAGATCAAATTAGGAGAAGAGCAACTGTTGGCTCTTAAGGAAACACTTACCACTGCAAACTGATGTGTTATAATTGTTTTAAGGTCATTTTATTAGCTCGAGTTTTATTGAGCCCTCGCAACTAGTCCTTCAGACTAAGATTAAGCAATTTGTGTTATAATTCGAAATTTTTATATAGATTTTCTTTTTATTAAGTTATTCTTTAGGATTTACTTATGGTACTTAATTTGTATTGTGATTTTTTTTTTTTTATTTTTGAGTACCGTGGCGCATTATTGTTTTTTTTTTTTTGTATTACGTAGGGTTTACCTCGCAATATCTACAGTAATTTGCTTTGTACTCGTAGATTTGTTGGCTGCTTTGATTTCGGGCTGGATTTGAGTTTGGTCTCTTACCATTTCTCGAAATGGCTAAGACGATGCATTGAAATTGTCTCGAAGAATCTCACATAAGCAGATCGGCTGTTCTTTCTTAGTTTTATTGTTGTTTTTTTTTTTTTTTAATTAGTGAACATCTTTCTACCAAGTATTTAAAATTATAGTGTGTTTGTGTGCGAGCGTGTCTGTCTACAATAACGATGAATCGAAATTTAGTATGCAATTTTGTTTAAAAAATATAAATGCGTCGGTTTGCAATTTTCTGGAGGGGTGCATGTTTTTCAATTTCTAATTTATTTTGTTCGGTTAAGAAAATTGCATATCGATGTGAGTGCGAAGACTTAAAAACTAGATTAGACACTGTACATATATCGATAATAATTTAAAAAGCAATCGAATAGAATGGTGCTCTGGAGATATTGTTTATATTGTGATTTTTTTCATTATTTACGTTTTTTTTTTCATATTACGTTAAGATTATTTTATGTTCAATACATTTCGAGCTTTTATGCCTTTGCTTGCAATAAAGGATATTTTTTAAATTTCATGAGGCCTGTTAAATGTAAGATATAATTACATTAATAATCCATCTCTGAATATTTGTTTCAGTTTTTGACTTCATTACCTGGAAAGGTGGGCAACCGAATTTGCACTTTTCACTTCGTGCGTTTCCGTTATTTAAAAAAAATCAATACTTCGATGTCTGTTTGCCTGCACCAATGAGCGACTTTCTGGTAGCTGTCATCATAAAGAAGATGGTGGTTTGTTGTGTTGATCCTGATCCGGATCCCGATTTTAATAAAGAAATTGAAGCAGGATAAGGTGTGGAAGTAATAAATTTGATAAGATAGAATGAGTACTTAGTTTGCTTTGTACTGATCAATGGTCAGCTTCGTTTTGTTGTAAGTGCCACTTTGACCTACATTTGGAAGTTAATAAGCAGTTTATGGGTTTGCTGTTAAACTATTTTAGTTTCCTGGTATTAGAAAATTGATAGGCTGATGGAGTTTTAAACAGTATTACTACTAAAATAAGGACTTTACGAAGGTTCGTTTTTTATAGCATTAATTTTATAAATATAATGCAGCTCTTAATTAATTATAGGTTTTACAAGTGCACTGTTTATATCACATTTTCTGTTTTGTATTAGTGTTAATTCTTTTTTTTTATATGGAATGTAAACTGTTCTATGTGTGTGTATTATATCTTTTCTGAATGCTTTGAAGGAAGTGATTCAGTACGATTAATGTAAATGTGTTGTTGGAACGATTGGAGATGAGTTATCCAACAATTTACTCTCGGACATTTTGTACTATTTAAAACAATAAAAGGCCATCTTTAGATGGCATTGTAAATACCAAAATTAAGAAATTGCTACATTATATGAAAAGAATGTGTTTTAAATGGAACAAGTGTAAGGGTTAGGATTACATTTCTTGAAACCATTTTGGAGGCTTTAAATTAGGTATTAAAAATGTTTCATACGGTTAACTTAGAAATATTTTTATCAGGGCACTGTTGCTTCATTTTTAGGAAATTGTGTGGTGCGTAACTAATTCTCAAGTCTTACTAACATGTAAACTTGGAAATTAGGTATTAAAAATATTTCTAGATTAAACGTATGAATTATTTTTATGTAGTAGTATTCTTTTTGTGTTTGTTGTTAATTATTTAAAAATTATTTATAATGTTTATGTTTGTTAGAATTAAGAATAACTGTTTTTAGTTTTTAACTTATTTGCGCCTAAAAGTAGGCAACTTGGTAACTCTTTCATGCTTGCGCCGTATAGAAAATCAATACTGCAAGATCGTCGTTTCGACCAATAACGAGCGAGCTTTTGGCTTCCCTTGGTAGTCCCCACTACACTTTATCTCTCGACGGAAGTTGAGGTGTAATCGAGTTGGGGTGTACATCTCTGGTCGGAAAAAATAATTTTGATCGTAGGGCAGTTCCGCGGGGGATTTCGGGACGAGCGGCTGTTCTTCTAGGTTCCGCGGCCACAGATAAGAATATAGGTTGCAATTCTTTATTGTGTATAATATATTATACATTTTATTACAGGTTTAAGTTTAGGGTAGGTCTTTGGGTGAAGTAGGTGCTTCACATCTACTTCCCCCATCAGGGGTAGCTCAAGACCGCAGACATTCCAATGCGAATGTCCGCGCTTTTGATCTCTTATCGTAGACGTAGTTAATAAGTAAGGGGATGTATAGGGGGAAAATTGAGAAAATAAATAAGTTATGTACATGTCTTCTTTTTTTTTTATTTAAAATTTACTTAATTAAAAAATATAAAAATTAGAGGAAACTTTGTGAAAACGATTAAAAAATTTTTGATTTTGAATACCTCTTCATATATCATGTGATCCTGATACAAATTGAAAAAAATTCGTTCGGTTTGCATAATTAAGAAAATTATAGCCGCAGGCTACAAACATTTTTGAAGAAAACTTGGGCAAAATGCACTAAATTTTGTCAATTTGTAACAGGAGTACAGAAGTGAAAAAAGGTAAGTCGAAACTTTTGGCGGTAAAAAAAAAGGTTTGCACGTTAATAAGGTTAGGCAAAATAAATTTTTGCAAAAATGTAATAAAACGATTAAAAAATTTTAGATTTCGAATACCTCTTCATATATCATGTGATCCTGATACAAATTGACAAAATTTCGTTTGGTTTTCAAAAGTAAGAAAATTATAGCCGCAAGCTACAAAAAAAATTTGAAGAAAACTTGGGCAAAATGAACTAAATTTTGTCGATTTGTAACAGGAGTACAGAAGTGAGAAAAGGTAAGTCGAAACTTTTGGCGGGAAAAAAAAAAGGTTAGACAAAATTAATTTTTGCAAAAATGTAATTTCAAATCGGGACTTACGGTCGGCCGAGTCGGCCGAGGGTTTATCTTAGAGATTTTTAAAAATATTTTTCAAATCACGAGTATCCTACAGTCATTCGTCATTCGTCATTCGTCTCGTTCGGCTCGTTGCTCGTTGGATATTTCTTAAAAACTTTTTAAAAATTTCGGTTCCGTCTGGGAATGGAACCCGAGACCTATTCGAACAAACAAGCGATCGTTTACCAACTGAGCTATGGCGTTCTTATACCAATTCTATGTTTTAAGCGTTATAAATAGTAAGCTTATTAATATTAATTTCAAAATTATTTTTATTTGTATATTTAGTTTTAGATTAAAAGCCCACCTGACTCTTGCTCTTGCTCTCGTAATTAATATCTATTAAAAATCGGGTAACGATAAAGACTCTTTATTATATATATAATCATTTTTACATTTTCTTTTACAGACTTTAAATAAATAAATAACAGGTGTTAGAAATAAACACAAAATAACTTCAGAGTAATCCTTAAACAATCCAAGAAATTTAAGATTCAAATAACATTGATCTTCAAAGAGATAAATTCATTAACAAAATTTATCTTTAGATTGTTTAAAGGTAACTTTGAAAATAAAAAAATACAAATTAAAATTACAAATAGAGGGCAAAGTTTAGAAAAAAAAATGTTAGTATAACATTTAAAATAAACAATTTTGAATACAACTGAAATTTGTAATAACTTTTACAAACGGAATGTTTTCATTAACAAATCAAAGTCACCCAAAGATGAAATTTAAAGTGAATTAAGAGTACAATAAATAAATAGTTACAATAAACAACTTACTTACTAACAATAAAATTAATACAAGTATAAAAATAGTTATAAATAATAAACTAGCTTAGAGTCTACTACAGTATAGACTTTAACATTAAAGTACATTTCTTAATCGGCTAATTCAAATAAGAAGTTTAAAAAAATTCATAAAACATTAGCACACAAGTTAGTTCACCGTAAATATTGGAAAAATAGAACACCCCTTCTATATTTGTTCAATTCGAAATAACAAATATAATAATTCTCCCCAACTCTTTGTTTAATTTTGAATTTGGTTTTGTCTATAATGTTTTTGAAAAATTAAGTTCTAAAATTTATTACAAATAGTCTATGCAAGTATCTACTTTTAATTAAAAGAATAAAATTTTGAAATTGGATTCAAATTCCAAATAGGCAAAAGTATTTCAAAAATGTATTATGTAGTGAACTTAAAAACTACCCTAAAACATGAGGTCAAACAGAAGGGTCACCGTACACAGTACAGATAGCCACAACTGTCCTCAGCATTGAAACAATGTCAAAGAAAATACAACAGCCTTAATTATTAGTTTTCATTAATTAAATTTCCGTACAAGTTTTCTTTCCTTTACTTTAAATTTATCATCGGCACACATAGGAACAAAGGAAAAAAGCCGAACTGCAGAACCGGTGATGTTGGCCGATAGACTTTTAGAGGGGCATTGGCAGAGCTGTCCTGGAAGAAGCCGCATCAGTCCAAACAATTCTGCAGCAACTGTCGTGTTTCCACACTGAATTGTTGACCCTCGAGCATATCCAGTGCCATAGGAAAAGCTGTAACACAACTAATTATTAAAAAAAGAGAAAGAAATGGTTACAACTAGCGGCACTGCTGCTGCTTCGGAACGTCGCAGAACAATTAAAAACAAATCAATTTCTCAAAATGAGAAATATGTTAACTAAACTTTACTGAAGTGTAAAAATAGTTTCAATTGGAAAGAGCATTACTCAAACATTGACAAATCAAAAAGAAAACAATTACATACCACTAGAGCGATCCTTGGACATTTTTCCTTTATCGATGAGGACTTCACTACTTGGGACTGTACAAACTCTACAAGTTTGTGTCATTTCGGCAATGTTTTGGCCCATATCCTGTTTAACTCGCCTTCCAACTATTGATGGTGAAAATCCGGTTCTGCTAAAAACATATGAAAGTCATTCAAAAAATGCGGATGCGACAGCATTACAATAACGAAAGGTGTACATCCGTTAATATAGAAATAAAAAAATACTCACCCCATTGCACAAATTTGAGCACTTTTAAACCTCGCAACACTTTAATTTCAGACTACAATTCATGTAATATGGATGTCTGTCAAACTGATAAATAAACAGGCAGCCATTAGAAAACATTATCAGCGCGACCTCTATCGCCCAATAGCGGAACTTTGGTCTTATGTGACGTAATATGCCATTGTTGTTGCATATCCTATTAGGCGCGGAAATGCCCACTAACTGAAATAAATTAAATAAACACATTAGCTACTTAAAAAAAGTAAATAAGAATTAAGTTGTGTTAACTTATTTAACAAAAGGTTAAGTTGAACTTTAATAAACACCAGAAGGCTGTTAAGCTAACCCCTGTAAAAATTTACTAATGATTTAAAGACCTAAGCTAATTTTTCAAATACATTAAAGCAGAAATGTAATAATTATTATGCAATTCCGTATGTGACTGTTAAGGGTAGTTTTCCTACATCTATAACATTGTAATTGACCAGAAGGGTTTGTTTAATGTTAAGCTAAACCCCCTGTATAAATTTACGAAATAAAAAGTATTTTAACTCAGCCCTTACTTGTTGAGATAGTTCGATTTAAAGCGTGCCACCCCAAAAGCTTCCGCTCATAAATATTCAACTCTAATTTTTTCAAAACTTAATACAGCGTCGCCCATATTATTACATATCATGTTGTACACAAAAGGTAGGCCTTTTCGAAAATGTAAAGCGTCCCTACCGACGTCGGATTACTTTTTGAGAAATAGCGCTTCAAATGGACCACTCCAGAAGAACTCGGAGACGGCGAAAGAAGGAATTGTTGTACTTCGCTTTAGGTGCTACGGCTGGCGAATGCCAGATGGTGCTCGCGACCCTAAAAGTAAATTTTATTAGCCAAACGACTCCTTTCGATTAGATAAAAATCCACGTGGATACCGGTCGTGTATATAAACAGAAGCGCGACACACCCACTCGTCTAATTACGCCAAAAATAGGTGCGTGCCTTTAATAATTAGTCGTTGGTCCTGTGTTGTGGCATTACCGAAGCAAAAACAATGGCAGGTGATCAGGACGTGGTTCCCGTTCGTCCACTGGTTACTTCGCAACGAACGAAACAATTACAAGAAGCTTTTCGGTTGCGCTTCGGACGAGAGCCTGCTTTCTATGTGAGGGTGCCCGGAAGGTAAATGGGCCCCTTGATTTGATTAAAATTTGTATAAGTGATGGTGGGTTTGAAGTAATACTTCTTTTGGCCCATGAGAATACATATGTAGCAGGCAAAGGTGATCACAAATGGAATTGCTTTATATTGCAAGGGGGTGTTCCTACGTACCCCTACCAACTATAACCGGTGTCATTTTCCCGCGCTTTCCCTTTAAAGACAAAAATTTTCGCGAAAACTAAATAAGTCAAAATAAATACCCCTTGATTCACAAAAAAAATCGTAGCGCCCTTATTTTTCTTGCAATCTTTAAAAGCAAGACGGATTTGGAATTCTGAGACTTTTTTACATAAGATAGATGCAAAATAAGTATAGGGCGCGGCGTGAATTTTTCGATTATTAAAAATTGCAATTTTCGGGCCTCATTTTTGCGAAAAATTAACGTCGCACCCTATACATATTATACATGTATCTTATGTAAAAAAGCCTCAGGATTCCGAATCCGTGTCGTTTGTAATGATTGGATCGAAAATAAGGGCGCTACGATTTTTTTTGTGAATCAAGGGGTACGTATTTCTATTGATTTAGTTTGTATCGAAAATTTTTATTTTAGAGGGAAGCGCGGGAAATGACACCGGTTATAGTCACTAGGGTACGTAGGAACGTCCCCTCGCAATATAAAGCAATTCTATTTTTTCATATTTTGCCAAAAGACATGGGTTAAAACCCATCGATTTTGAATTTTCAAAACGTTTTCCCAAAGCTCTGGAATTGCACGCCTACGGTTTCTTAGGCCTATCCGAAGCCAAAAGGCTGCCAAATCCGATTCTGAATAGTTTTAAAGATCCGTCTACAAATAACGGCGCTACAATTTTTGAAAGTTCAAAATTGGCTCAAAATGAGCTCTAAAATCGCAATTTTTAATTTCGAAAAATTAACGTCGCACCCTATACATATTATACATGTATCTTATGTAAAAAAGCCTCAGGATTCCGAATCCGTGTCGTTTGTAATGATTGGATCGAAAATAAGGGCGCTACGATTTTTTTTGTGAATCAAGGGGTACGTATTTCTATTGATTTAGTTTCTATCGAAAATTTTTATTTTAGAGGGGAAGCGCGGGGAAATGACACCGGTTATAGTCACTAGGGGTATGTAGGAACGTCCCCTCGCAATATAAAGCAATTCTATTTTTTTCATATTTTGGCAAAAAGACATGGGTTAAAACCCATCGATTTTGAATTTTCAAAACGTTTTCCCAAAGCTCTGGAATAGCACGCCTACGGTTTCTTAGGCCTAAAAGAAAGACGGATTCGTAATTCTGAGACTTTTTTACATAAGATAGATGCAAAATAAGTATAGGGCGCGGGGTAAATTTTTCGATTATTAAAAATTGCAATTTTCAGGGCTCATTTTTGCACAATTTTAAACTTTAAAAAAATTCTAGCGCCGTTATTTGTGAACGGATCTTTAAAAACTATACAGATTCGGATTCGGCAGCCTTTTTGGCTTCGGATAGACCTAAGAAACCATAGGCGTGCTATTTCAAAGCCCCGAGAAAAACGGTTTTCTTTTTGCAAAAACCATGGATTTTAATCCATTTATTTTGGCTAAAAATAAAAAAAAATAGAATTGCTTTATATTGCGAGGGGACGTTCCTACGTACCCCTAGCAACTATAGCCGGTGTCATTTCCCGGCGCTTCCCTTCTAAAATAAAAATTTTCGCCCTTTTGGAAAATTAAAATTTGGCATTAAAATGAAACTTTAAAAACGCAATAACCTTTTAATTTTTGAGAAGTACGCGGAAACCTTTCATTTTCAAACGTATTAGGCCTTAGTACGTCCGAAACAGATGCTAAATCAAAACCCCCAAAATCGAAAATAAAATATGAGTTAACCCCTTTGCTTTTTTTTCCAAAAAATGAAAAAAATAGGTTTGCTTTATATGTATAGCGGGAAGATGTTCCTATGTAGCCCTAGTGCCTATAGCGGGAGCCATTTCCCCCTGCTATCCCTCTAACACAAAAATTTTCGCCCTTTTGGAAAATGAAATTTCGCTTTAAAATCAAATTTTTAAATTGCTCTAACGTTTTTATCTTTGATAATTACACTACATTTTACGTCAAATAAATTTTTTGAATTTATTTAATTCTTATTGCCCCTACAGAACAGGCGAGGGCATAATACAAATACAAATGTAATGCTTTTAGATGCACCGAAGGAAAAATACAAAAAAACAAAGCTGGGCATGATTTAATTCAAAAATAACAAAGTACTCACCCTGTTGCACAAATTTGAGCACTTTTGGTCTAAAAGTGCAACCCCCACAGCCTCTCAATTTTTAACTATTAGGGCAATAAATCCAAAACCAGTAAACTGAAGAGTGAACAAGCAGCCATTAGAAAAACTTGCCAGCACGACCCCTATAGGTTAATACCAGAATTCTGATTTTCCGTAAGCTTAGATATGAAATAAGCGACTAAACCTAAATCTAATCCTAAGCCTTACGCTTGTTCCATTTAAAACACATCGACTGGGTTCCATCTAAAAAACTAAATCTTATCATATAATGTAACAATTCCTTAATTTTGGTACTTACAATGGCATCTAAAGATGACCTTTTTTTCTGTTTTCAATGCTACAAAATATGTCGGACAGTAAATTGTTGGATAACTCATCTCCAATCGCTCCAACAACACATTTACGTTAATCCTACTGAATCACTTCCGTCAAAGCTTCACCCAATTGTACATTTCCAAATGGAATCTTGGGCAAAACTAATTCTTAACTGCTGCTCTTCCAAAGCGTCCAGAAAGCAAATGTTACACACACATAGAACCTAAAACATAAAACAGATTACATTCCATGTAAAAAAGTCATTAACACTAATGCAAAACAGAAAATCTGATATAAACAGTGCACTTGTGAAACCTATAATTACGAGCTCCATTACATTTATAATATTAATGCTATAGATAACCAACCTTTGTAAATAAGACTAAATCGCATGTACTTACTTAATTAAAGCAGTCCCTATTATAAAAAATAGAATTCAGGAAACCTCCCATAAATGGAAACAGTCATTCGAAAGTGCTACAAATATAGAAATGATTAAACAAAGAAATTTTTTTTAAGCGACTTACTAAAGAGTTCCTTCGGCTTATTCCCTTGTTGATTTCACCATGAGTAAACACTCCAGTACTTGCTATTACTGAAATACACCTCCTGTAATGTCTACAAATTATTGAAGAATCAGTTCCATTCGTCCATCATCAAAGTGCTTCCGTTCAATTACAAATCACTCTTGGCACCTAAAAAATTAAATAAAATATAATTATGAAAGCGCCAATAAACTAATTAGGTGGTAAGAGATACAGTAAAAGCGCATGTTACTCACATTAAACTTTATTCAATAAAACTATAAGATCCCTTTTAGCCTCCACAAAAAGGGTCACATTGAAATGAATAACGGAACCAACCGTCGATAAGAAGAATTTGCATCAGGCTAACTACCTCCATAAAGTCTCATCCTTCATGCTTTATACTAAGCTTGGATCACCTGTAAAATGTGGGGTCAATGGCCATGGACTAAAAGAAAACAAAGATGCACATCCACCAACAAACAAATAACAAAAGACTCACCCCATTTTTATAATCCAGTATTTGCTAGCTTTATAATGCTTCCATTTTATAGAATTTATACAAAAAAGCCAGATTCAAGGAATAAACAACACAAAACTTTCAACTTGCTATTTTTAATATGGCCGTCCCAATCGTCCGCTACCGGAGTACTTCGTTTACCGACATGGTATTGATTTTTTCCCCCAACTGTTGGCTTCGATGAAAGTGGTGTACCTGTGGTTGTCTAAGTGCAGGAAAAAAAATAATTTCAGAATATTACACAATTTCCAAGCCTTGCTTAGAAAACGTGACGAAAAATAAAGAAGCTTATTTCTTTATTTTTAATAAGACATTGAGACTTACCTAAAACAAATCTATCCGAAAATCGATTGGGACACTAACATAGTAGTTTTTACAATTTTAAGTCAATTAAAACTCTTATGGAAGATTCTGAAGAATTTACCAAAAGATAACTCATCTACAATCGCTCCAACAACACATTTACGTTAATCCTACTGAATCACTTCCTTCAAAGCTTCGCCCAACTGTACATTTCCAAATGGAATCTTGGACAAAACTAATTCTTAACTGCTGCCCTTCCAAAGCATCCCGATAGCAAATAATACACACACATAGAACCTAAAACATAAAACAGATTACATTCCATGTAAAAAAGTAATTAACACTACTGCTAAACAGAAAATCTGATATAAACAGTATATTTATAAAACCTATAATTACAAGCTGCATTACATTTATAATATTAATGCTATAGATAACCAACCTTTGTAAATAAGACTAAATCGCATGTACTTACTTAATTAAAGCAGTCCCTATTATAAAAAATAGAATTCAGGAAACCTCCCATAAATGGAAACAGTCATTTCGAAAGCGCTACAAATACAGAAATGATTAAACAAAGAAATTTTTTTTAAGCGACTTACTAAAGAGTTCCTTCGGCTTATTCCCTTGTTGATTTCACCATGAGTAAACACTCCAGTACATGCTATTACTGAAATACACCTCCTGTAATGTCTACAAATTATTGAAGAATCAGTTCCATTCGTCCATCATCAAAGTGCTTCCGTTCAATTACAAATCACTCTTGGCACCTAAAAAATTAAATAAAATATAATTATGAAAGCGCCAATAAACTAATTAGGTGGTAAGAGATACAGTAAAAGCGCATGTTACTCACATTAAACTTTATTCAATAAAACTATAAGATCCCTTTTAGCCTCCACAAAAAGGGTCACATTGAAATGAATAACGGAACCAACCGTCGATAAGAAGAATTTGCATCAGGCTAACTACCTCCATAAAGTCTCATCCTTCATGCTTTATACTAAGCTTGGATCACCTGTAAAATGTGGGGTCAATGGCCATCGACTAAAAGAAAACAAAGATGCACATCCACCAACAAACAAATAACAAAAGACTCACCCCATTTTTATAATCCAGTATTTGCTAGCTTTATAATGCTTCCATTTTACAGAATTTATACAAAAAAGCCAGATTCAAGGAATAAACAACACAAAACTTTCATATTGCTATTTTTAATATGGCCGTCCCAATCGTCCGCTACCGGAGTACTTCGTTTACCGACATGGTATTGATTTTTTTCCTCCAACTGTTGGCTTCGATGAAAGTGGTGTACCTGTGGTTGTCTAAGTGCAGGAAAAAATAATTTCAGAATATTACACAATTTCCAAGCCTTGCTTAAGAAAACTGTGACGAAAAATAAAGAAGCTTATTTCTTTATTTTTTAATAAGACATTGAGACTTACCTAAAACAAATCTATCCGAAAATCGATTGGGACACTAACATAGTAGTTTTTACAATTTTAAGTCAATTAAAACTCTTATGGAAGATTCTGAAGAATTTACCAAAAGATAACTCATCTACAATCGCTCCAACAACACATTTACGTTAATCCTACTGAATCACTTCCTTCAAAGCTTCGCCCAACTGTACATTTCCCAAAAGGAATCTTGGGCAAAACTAATTCTTAACTGCTGCCTTCCAAAGCGTCCAGAAAGCAAATAATACACACACATAGAACCTAAAACATAAAACAGATTACATTCCATGTAAAAAGTCAAATTTAAAACTAATGCAAAACAGAAAATCTGATATAAACAGTTATTATAAAACCTATAATTACAAGCTCCATTACATTTATAATATTAATGCTATAGATAACCAACCTTTGTAAATAAGACTAAATCGCATGTACTTACTTAATTAAAGCAGTCCCTATTATAAAAATAGAATTCAGGAAACCTCCCATAAATGGAAACAGTCATTCGAAAGTGCTACAAATATAGAAATGATTAAACAAAGAAATTTTTTAAGCGACTTACTAAAGAGTTCCTTCGGCTTATTCCCTTGTTGATTTCACCATGAGTAAACACTCCAGTACATGCTATTACTGAAATACACCTCCTGTAATGTCTACAAATTATTGAAGAATCAGTTCCATTCGTCCATCATCAAAGTGCTTCCGTTCAATTACAAATCACTCTTGGCACCTAAAAAATTAAATAAAATATAATTATGAAAGCGCCAATAAACTAATTAGGTGGTAAGAGATACAGTAAAAGCGCATGTTACTCACATTAAACTTTATTCAATAAAACTATAAGATCCCTTTTAGCCTCCACAAAAAGGGTCACATTGAAATGAATAACGGAACCAACCGTCGATAAGAAGAATTTGCATCAGGCTAACTACCTCCATAAAGTCTCATCCTTCATGCTTTATACTAAGCTTCCATCACCTGTAAAATGTGGGGTCAATGGCCATCAACAAAAAGAAAACGAAGATGCACATCCACCAACAAACAAATAACACAAGACTCACCCCATTTTTATAATCCAGTATTTACTAGCTTTATAATGCTTCCATTTTACAGAATTTATACACAAAAGCCAGATTCAAGGAATAAACAACACAAAACTTTCATATTGCTATTTTTAATATGGCCGTCCCAATCGTCCGCTACCGGAGTACTTCGTTTACCGACATGGTATTGATTTTTTCCCCCAACTGTTGGCTTCGATGAAAGTGGTGTACCTGTGGTTGTCTAAGTGCAGGAAAAAAATAATTTAATAAATATAAATTCAGAATCTTATACAATTGCCAAGCCTCGCTTGAGAAGACGGTGACGAAAAATAAAGAAGCTTATTTCTTTATTTTTTAAAGAGGCATAGAGACTTACCTAAAACAAATCTACCCAAAAATGGATTGGGACACTAAAATAGTAGTTTATACAATTTTAATTCGATTAAAACTCTTATGGAAGATTCTGAAGGATTTAACAAAAGAAAACTTAATTTAAAATTAATAATGATACAATATCTTGAAAATAACTAACTGTATAATTATTTAATAATAATTAATAGCACTCAACAACAATAAAATCTGATCGAAACATTGCATTGATAGGTTGCTTACATAGAATTTTCTTTAATACTTAAGTCATCGTCAAACACACCTCCGACACAACAAAAATTTTAAGATGCGACAACAGAAACCGAATAAATGTGCGCCGGGGGCTTACCAAGAAAAAAAAAAAAGAAAAAACAATAATAGCAGCACTTACGATATGTGTTAAACTTACAATCTACGAAAAGAGAACAAAACCAACCAATTACCAAAAGAAAAACGTTTTTCATCTTAATTCACACACTAATAACGGGCTAATTTAATTTACTTTTTAAAATAGGTGAGCAAAAATTACACGCCCCCCCAACTCCTAACAATGCTCATGTTCCGTTCGTTTGCTTAAAGTCTTCGAAAAGCTTTCTCATATCGGCAAGAGCTCTTTCGATGTTCCTCGCGAATCTATGGCAATCCTACAAATTAAAACAATTAAAACTACATTAAACTAGCTAACTATAACTATACTAACTGTTTGTCTACTACTTTTCTTCTGAGAAATGTGAAAAAAGAGCAGATCTTCCCCGGCAATGATGTATGAGACACCGTACCCATCGTCGGCGACAGGCCCGAAACCACCCCCAGCCGAGATGCATTGCGGATATTTATTCAGATCCATGCGGCCCGTTTGGCCGTGCGGCGTTTGCGAGGTGGACAATCGCCAGGGCTCGCTCAAAACTTCCTGAAGGAACGGTGAATCGACTTCGAGGTACTTCGATACAACGTACAGACAAAACAAGTGCCTGTCTATACCTTTTCCACACATCGCATCTTGATAAGCGATCTAAAATTTAATCAGACTTTAAATCTTCTCAAAATGAACAATTATTTTAAAAAATATTTGAATTTACAAGATAAAGAGTTAGTCACGGCGGCCATTGTGATTTCACTCTGACTATTAATTTAAATGTTTTGTTTAATACCTGATGTCTATCACAGGCGATTTTAAGTAATTTAATACGTTCTTCTAAGTCGCTTTTAGGGTTTTCCATCGCCTGCACCCAAGCGGAAGATTCGATGGTGCAGGGACGAACGGTTTCCGTCCGTCCCTCCCGAAACAGACGGGTCATGCTTGCTTCGTAAGTTAGACTGAACTTTTTTGCATCCCTGTAGTATGCCAATTGTAAAGCCATTTGTATGTAGGCATCGGGACTTAAGCGACAAGTCTTTACAAAGCCCTTCCCATACTTATCGTGCACATAAATACGAAGGTCCACATCGGCTATGAGTTTCTCCGTTTCGATCACAGCTGCTTCGATGGCTTTTAAGCTATCCCATTTCAGTTCCCATTGGAGACGTGCTGGGGGCGGAGGGGTTAATTCGGCCGTGTCGGCACAGTTACCACTACTGTCGTATCTACAAGTACGAGAGATTAATAACTGATCAAGTTTAACTAGTTTTCTACTTAGTTTGATTAGTGTTCTATTTAAGCAGTGCAAGATTAAGTGTTAATAAAGGAAAGTAAAATAAAATGTTTTAGGCAATAAAAAAAAATGAAGATAGTTACCGTAGACCAAGTTCATCAAGAATTATATATTCGCATAAGTGGCCAATGATGGCAGCGTCAGCCCTGTAGAAAAACCGAAACTAAAATTACAATTACAACAAAAAAAAACACCATAAAAACCGAAATTAGAAAAACTAAAAAAGGTAGTACACCCCTGGCCAATCTACAAGAGTTCTTGTCAAAAACAAACTTATAAATTAAAGAGAGTCTCATTACCGAATGCTCTCCGACTCATCCAAGACTATCAATTCCCATATATGAGAAATGATCGCAGCATCGCCCCTATAAAAGAAGCATTAAAATAAAGGCTTTGCGTAGATTTAACCTCAAATTACTCAGTTCTCTTCTCTCTCTCTCTCTCTTTCTCTTAATTAATCATATCTAAAGTCTTCCATTTTAACTCACCATGAATGTTCGGCATTGAAGCCAAGCTACAAACAAAAAACTTATCAGTTCACCGATCAACTATCACAATTCAATCGAAACGCCTCGTTCGCCTTTTTTTAAATCCTTGCAAATGGAAAACAGCCACAAGCAAACAACCAAAGTCCTAAAACCATAAGTTGACGTCAAGTCATCTCTATTTTTCACAACATGAAAGACAACTCGTTACTTTTTTTCTTCTAATTTAAAATTTTAATTTAAAATTGCACAATACAGGCAAGCCCGAGGCGTTACGACGATTACGACAATAAACAACTCACTCTTCCATTTGTTCCGACGCACAAAGTGAACGACTTATCAAACCATCGATCGTAGCCCTTGCCGTGCAACAAAATCCTTCCATACTCATCCAATTTGCGTGGTTGGTCCTAAAACGAAAGCACTCCACAATAAATTGGGTCCGTTTAAAGCCAGCAATTTTACCTTATCATACTCGTATGGTATATCGTCGAGAGCCACTACGAAAGCAGCCTTTTCAATGAGATCCAATGATAATTTATTAATTCCCCGATTAAAGAAGTTTCTCCTTGTGTTCGCCCAATGCGTTCGATCTCCCGCCGTCAACGCAGCCAACTGTTCCTCTCCAGCCATGGGCTCCGATTGATCATCCAAAATGCGTTGGATTTGTCTACAATCACAAAACATAACCTAAAATCTTTCAATTTAAACTAAACTACTCACATTTGTATCTCTGAAGGTTTAAGTATCCTTCCTTTGTAAATAACAACTTTAAAATAGCGTCCTTTGTGATAAACAACAATGTGATTGGCATCAGACATATGTTGAATTTTGTCAGTTTCAACACCAGGTAACCGGACCGTATTAAATATTCTCTCGTACTGCCAAGAACACAAAGGGACCATACCCTGAATCAAAATTGGCTCTAATTCCTGTCGCTCCACAAGTCGTCTGTAAATTAGACATGAATTAATGGCGGAGGCTGCTCTTGCGGCCTGCGAATAAGTTGGTTGCACCATAATTGCATCAATCCCATAGAAATTCGAATTAATCATCAAAGGCGAGCGCCCCCTAAGATAAACGTACTCCTCCCACCAATCGGAGACATAATTCGTGGCCCACCACGACTTCAACCAGAGGTATCTTTGTAATTTCACACCAATCCCACTTTCAAACTCTTGCGCCAATTTGACCATTCTGTCGTGGTTAGCGTCGTCCAGTAGTGGTCGCACGCTTCGTAAGTACTAAAATAAAAAACGTTTAGAGAAGAACTAAAAGTGGTTATGCGAGTACCCTTTTCAGTGTGTCATGGAGCTTTGGCAAAGGTAGCCTAGGTAAAGATCCTTGAAAACTATACAATTTAGGTTTGTTCCAGCCGCTTAGCACTTTTACAACCATCAGCCAGAGGGTGGTCGCCGTCGAGATTCTCCGATTCTTGCCCCGAGCCTCGTACATCCATCCTTTGTACATGAGCAAAAATTTTAAGGTGTAGCGCAACGTATAAACAACGGACAACCATAATGCTAAGGAAATCAATCCGCAAGCCACCAATTGCCATAAAACACCTTGTCTGTAACAGAAAATTAATTAATCTAAGTAAATCACAGTTTTTAATTCTTTACATTTAATTAATCACACTAAATACTTACACAACTAAGTATTACCCTTAAGCCACTCAATAGTTACGCGATTTTGCTTGGGGCTTGGAGAAATAACACTTTTAACAGGATTAAAACTGGAAGATTTTTAGGTTAGATTGGACTTGGAATAGGAAACTGTTTAAACGCCACCTGTTAAATTTAAAGTAAAAAGTGCGCGAAACTTGGCTAAAAGTGATATTTTGCTTTTAATGAATTCAAAAGATTGGCTCACCCGTGCAGATGTGGCATAATCCGTGTGACGAGATCGTAAGGCACCGAGAACCCCGAGAAATGGATGCTGGCAACGATGCCCGTGAGCAACCAAAGGCTCCACAAGTGGCCCGGGTAGACGCCGTTGTGTATGCTGTTCTGTAACCCACAAATTAACATTTAAAAGAAAACAAACGAAATTAAGGCCGACCTGAAGCTTCAACCACATTTTCACAAATAAAATTAAAAAAAAAGCAAACGACCACTTTAAGAAGCGATTAAGGTCCTAATTGCTTTACGGTCTTCCCCAACGATCAATTAATTGCAGGACAACTTTTCCAAAATTTACCTGAAAACGAGCCAAACGCTTTTTCCAAGATCGAACGCCGGATTCCCAGACGAGGTTCAGGACTTCTCTGTCGAAGTTCACGTCCCATCCTTCATGGGTTACGGTGAACGAGAAGGCCACAGCAGAATGGGCTTCCGCCATAATTCCTCACCTAAAAAGAGTCTGATTGTGATATTTGCTAAAGTTCTCGTTAATAAATAAGCGAAAAGTTAAATTGAAAGTGGACCGAAGCAAAAGAAGCACCTCTCAACTGCAAAGCTTGAAGAGTTCTCGGGTCGAACCCAACAATTACAAGCACAAAAAACAATGGGTCTAAGAGACGCTAAATAAATAAAAATAATTTAAATATAATAGGTGACGGATGGAAGGAAAGCCTTTCCGGGCTATTTACCTTCGACCCCAGGCCCGATTAATTAAGAAACAAAAATCCTTATCGCTAACGTGCGTAATACATCGAAAATTGACCTCCGCTTATCTCTTTGCTTTGAAAACAATTCGCCGTTATGGGTGCAAAGTCCTCGCCGTTAGAATTCGAAAAAATTTAAATTCGAAACGTCGAAGAGCGTACAAGAGGGACCCCAAAAAGAAACGAGGCCGTGCCCTACTATTTTTCCCACGAATCTAAAAAGAAATCAACTTAAAAAAGAAGCAAAAACCATTTTGTTTTGTTTACAGCACAGACAACCTTGTCTTCTTGATTACCTAATTGTGTGACCTTTTAATAATAAAATTGTAACAAATCATCCTAGCTTCCTCCTCGAATAATTAGCCAGCTTTCTAAAGTTAATTAAAGCACATCCTCGGCAGTAAGCTAGAACGGGGGTTCGGGGAAGGGAGAAGAACGCACTTTCTCCTAATTAAAAAGGAATCAATCGTTACTCATCGAAAACTAAAAAGAAAAGACGTAATTAAAAGGTAAGGGAGCAAAGGTAACGGCCAAAGTCCGAAACGAAGTTGATCTCTTAAGTTTCTCGGGGAAAAACAAAACTTATTTAAAATACTCACAAAATCGAAGTGGTTTTGTTAACGAGTGAGTGCACTTGGGACTGGCGTAATTTAATTAAGAGCACGTGAAGCCAAAGGAACGTCGACGAACTCTTACATCTGACTTAAAACACTATCTCCGAGTTTCTAAAATAAATTTAAATTAATAATAAATATACTGTAGGCCATCGGTCTACGTCATATTAATCTCTTTAGTGGGAGTTATATACCGGTTTATTTACTTTGATGGCACACCTCGTCTCCACGACAGAAACGACAAAATAGGTTGGCATAAATTAAAACGGTACGAAAGTTTCTGTGACTTTGGATTAATTACAGATCGATGGACGGAAGTACAGATTACCATTCAAGAGATGAATATGAGCTTAAATTACTTACTGTTGCTTGTGTCGGGCTTGAAAATACGGCACTCTTATAGACTTGGCAAAGGCTCGAGTGGCGCAGCTTTTAATTACCATTTAACATTTGATTTATTGTAAATAGTACTTTTATCTTTGTGCACAGCATAAAAACGTAGTAATCAACAAATAATCGACTTAAGCCAAGGCCGTTAAACGTCAACAGCAACGTATTAGGGGTTAGACTTCTCTGAAGTTGCCATGATAACCATTGCCACCACACCAAAAAGCACTAAAAAAATCAAATCACTAAATTTGATTTTTTTGAAACACACTTAATTATAATCTATTATCTAATTAAATAATTGTTAAGAACGAGTTTTACTTATATTAATTGATGAAGAGTGGTTGATCGGTTACTTTTATAGATCATCACATGTACTGGGCTGCTTTTCCAAAGCTTCGTTCGATTAACAAGTTTTCTCTCAACAAGCTAAAATCAATTAAAAATAATCAAAAGAAGTTGTTCTATAAAAACAGATCGTTACTCATTATTTCATACTGTGTTCCGTGACTTCTTCTCTTTAATTAAATTCTTAGGGTTCATCTTCTTGAGAGATTCAATTGCTCATCAGAAACGATTGTAAAAACACTTCAATCTTTAAATTTACCAATATTCTGTGCTTCTTGCCAATAAATTGTCACCTTTTGCATCTTCTAAGATCATTTTAAAAGAAAAATAACTCGCACACCAAAGATATCATAAGTAAACAAAATTCATAGGTTAGAAAATTCAATAATAAAACGTATGACGTTACGCAAGTTCATTGCCGTAGATAAATTATCCGATTTAAAAACCCTTTTTGAATTAACTTTCAATTGATTTATTTTATGAGTTTTACGTAATTTAAGAGTTTTGGGATTAGAATATCGTGTTAAACCCTTTTGAAATTGCCTTAATAATTTATTTTAGGGGACACGTCGAGCCCATGGATAAGTCAATTGAGAAATTAAAACTACAAATTTTTTAAATTATAAATATAAACCACATAATTATATAAAGCGTCAGCAACCACAAATAAGACCTAAAGCTTTCGGATTAATTCAAGAATTGTAGTATTTTTATTTTAACCTAATGAAGATTTAACTTGATTCAACGAATAAACAAACTCTAACCTATTTGTGTTCAAATTAGTTCTATTTTAATTCTAAGCGTTATTATTTCATAATTAACTATTTTATTTAGTTTTTAGGGACTAGTAAAACGAAATATCATTTATGTGACTGAACCGATTAATTTTATTTGATAACGTTAGTGTTTGAGTACAATTTAAGGTTATGTTACCTTCTAAATTCACCACCACAGGTTTGTTTCGGTTGTATAAAGCTTAATGTATCAGTTTAAACGTTTTTCATGATTACAATCGTTAAAATGGACTTTTTTTTTAGATATACAGTCATGGTGGGAAGTTCCGAGCATAGCACATTTCTGTTCTCTATTTCGATCCACTTTTAAACTCCCCAGCTTTGATGTCGAGGTTTGTGGTGTCCATAGCTTTGCGAATCCACCGCGCTCGATTTCATCACTAATATTTGATGTAACTTGTAGGATTTGGAGGCAGCTTTATTGGTCGATGAAACCGAAGCATCATTCCTCCAAGAACTTCTCATACGATTGTTAATCGGTTGCCTGGGTAACTATCGCGTTTCAGCCGTTAACTATCAGAGGCACCTTCAAATGATCTTTCGAAGGAATTCTACCGAGCACGATCGATGGAATCCTCTCATTGCCAAAGTCGATTTTCAATTATTACCTCTGCGCGCCAAAGTTGAGGCCTTACATGCACTTTGCAATTTTCGTCTCAATATGAAAGACACTTCAAAAATTCTAGAAAACTTTACGATTGACCGTTTGAGGGTCCAGCCGTTCGGTTACGATGAACAGAAATCAGCTTATTGGCATTTCGGTGGGGCCAGACTCTACCGAGAGGACTTCCATCCCGAAAACAACGCCACGTCCTCATGGCAGGTCGTTTGCTTTACAAAGGAGGATTGGCGTCAGCTTGCAAATAAAATGCAGAGTTCGGAATCAGAGAGAGATCGACAGCTGTATTCGCAACTCAACAAAGTAACTTCACGCTTTGAATCGTAGGAAACAAACAACCCTTAAAATGTTCCTGGAGCAACCCGTTCGTTGGTCACCTCGTTTGGAGAACCAACGTAAGCTCGTTCACAAACCTCTCACCGAAAAGGTTTCTCTGGTTGATAAACCATATTTCACTTAACCTTATTTTTTTTTATTAATCGTAGGACTTACAATTAGAGAATTTAAAGCCTGAAAATAACTCTGAACGTGTTGTGCCTGAATTTTCCGAAAGAAAGGGGCTCGAAGGAGGAACTTATGAAAGATCCCCAATGCGAGAAATCAATCTGAGTCAATCCACTAATAAAATATGGCAAGAAGAATTTATGACTGAGATCTCAGGTTTGTTCAAAAGAATTTTAATCAAGCTTAACTTTAAATGCTATTAATTAAACGTTAATTAACTTACTTTTGTAGGTTGCAGCATGTACTTCAATGCTATCAAAGGAATTCATTATGAGAGCTCTGATGATGGTGATTTCTTGGGTTTTCCACGAATGAATGGAAGAATTGAAAGAATCTGAAGTAGAGTCGTTAAGAAGAGCTCCTTTTGAAAGTCTACAATCCTTCGGTTCCTCATCGGAGTTGTTCTATAATTACCTCATTTTCTTAGTTTTATTTTTTTATTAGGTCTTTAAATACTTTACCTTTACTTATGTAGTTTTTGTATCAATTTTGTTAATTTAATAAATTTTTCAAATAATCTTGTAGTCATACTAAATTATTGAAATTACCAGAAAATCTGAATATTGCATCGTCCAGCCAACTACAAGACTTAAATTATAATTGTAATTGTCTTTAATTAAACGCTAATCTTAAAGGATACTCAAATTAATTAATAAAATAAAGGATATCATCAATTGCAGATTCAGAGAGTCTGATGGAAAGGAGCCGGCGTGGGTACACTCATCAAAGGCGAATTGATATCAATATCCATTTCGGGGGGCAAAACGGGCTCTTGTTGCGAATTAATTTTTTCCTGCAAGCTCTGATACAACACGTGCACTTTCTCTGTGTGTTGATGGGTCGGTTGTAAGGCTTTCAATAAAGTATGCAATCGATTCGCTGGCAGACGAGGATAAACATACCACAACAACTTCAATAAATGTCTGGTCACATTATCTCTGCTCAAGCCGGCAAAAAAGAACTCATCGAACATTCCTGTGCAGAAATCAGCCGTAGCAAACTCATCGATTATGTGAATTAAGAGACCCACCTACAATTTTAATTGAATACAAATTCGGGAGACACAATAAATCGAACTCACAAAAGAGTGTAGGAAAGGATCTTCAAAGGCTCGATCATCTCTACAGTTGCCAAGAACTGTCAGTATCCGAAGGAGGCCCACACGGTCCTTGTGTCTTGTTACATGGAGCGTGTAATACATTGCTAAAATACTAGCGACAGAACTCTCTTGTATGTAAGCCTCCACAGCGTCAGGGAGAGGACCTGAGTGCTCGATGACGGTAATCGCAGCATCTCTCTCATCGGGTGGAAGTTTCGTAGACAATTGTCTTACTTGATCGTCAACCATAAGCGACATCAAAGCAGGCAAAAACTTAGTAACTACTTGACTATCCAATTTAGGCTCCTTAAAATCTTGCGAGTCAATCATAACCCATGCACTTAACCCCAAAGCCAGCATTCGTAGCAATAAAATCAATATCGTATTGTCCTACAAGAAAACACCATTAAATTAATATTAAAACGCTTAGAACTTAATACCCTCGGCATCCCTTCATTATTAATAAGATGCTGCAAGATTTTAATGGCGGACGTCGCAAGAAAATTGATCGCATAAGGATCACACAGAGTCATCGATAAATCACCCAAAACCTGCTCCTGTCCTCTTTTAACGTTATCTAAGAATCCTTGCAACTCCCTTGACCGCTTAATATCGACGTTCTTCTCCCTTATGCAAGCATCAAGGCACCATGTAAATTTATGACAAGGATCTACGGAAATAATATCTTGCACTTCGAGATCGTGCAGAGCCATCAGAAGCTCAGCTCTTAAAGTACAATAATGGACGTTGCGAGTCCTCAAAAAGAGCGTCCTAAGAAATTGTAAAACCATGTCGTACAACTTTACACTGTTCCCAATCATATGTGCCAACTTTTGGACGACTTCGCCTTGTCTCCGCACCTTCGGTGAAGGCCCAAAGAATTGTGTGGTTATGTTGAGGTGATCAAAAAGTACGTTTTCTTTCTCGCTGATGTATTGGCTCAAGAGGGGTGAGACTTCGTCGCCAAAGAGCGATTGGTTGTCTTTCCAGATTTGTCGTTTGACTTCTGTGTCTGTGTCGTTGTAAAGCTCTCGGTCCCTAACCAAAACTTTTAAGTATTGATCATCGATTTGAGGTGTATTACGTAAGATGCACATGACTATAGGACGAAGAGCTTTAACTTTAACGACAGGAAAACTCTTAACAAGTAACTCTTTCAGTTTCCGGTCTCTCTCCTTGCCTTCTTTCAGACCGATTTCGTTTATGTGCGAGATCAATTTCTCTCTTAGCTCCTACAAAAAACTTATATCTATAAATAAAGGTTCATGTATTAAATAAAGGTTAAGGGACCCAACTAACCTCCACAACGGAGGTGTGAAAATCCAATCTCCGAACGCCATGCAAATCGAGCAAAGGCAGCATAGGCCTCAGCGAGGGCAACAATATACCGTTGGCTATCTACAAAAGAACAAAATTAATCATTTATATTTAGATCAAACAGAAACAAACTTGAAACTCCTCGATTGCTTTCAGAGGGTCGGTGCAGCTCGTAAGGGCGTGCTTCAAAAAATTCGGTCCGTTTACGCCGACTGCTTCCAAGGGAAAATCGTGCCTCCCCGACATTTTTAATTAAATAAATCCTTTAATTGAAATCGTAATCCACAGCGAAAATTAATAAATAAACACAATAAGTAAGGTTAGAACACGACGTTACCAAATGAACATTTCGTATGGGTGAGACGTCACAATGTTCATAGGCGTAGATGCCCATTTGGATTTTAATAAAACTTGTTACTAATTAATTGGGCTTAAAATTAATAAATTCATAAAGTTGTATTCAATTTAAGGTTTTTCTAGTTTAAAAATTGTTTTAAATTGTTTTCAAATTGTTTAAAGTTTTTTAATAAAAAGGGGCAAATCGAGCCTATGGATGAATCAATTGAGCGATGGATTGAATGATTTTTTTTAATTTAAAAATGATTTTAAGTTTAAAATAAAATATAATGTAATTACAGAAGTTTAATTAAGGTCTTGAAGTGTTTTAGAAAATGTTTAGGGCAGAGTATATTTTATTAAAAAAATTATTTACTGAATGCTAAGCTTGATTTGGGTTGCGAGTCACAACTGCGGGAGCTGTGCCTAAGCTTGTTTAAGAAATGGCAATTTTAGTTGAAAGTGTTATTAAACGCAATTAATTATTCTGTTCTAGTTTTGGGGACTACGAATATGGAATACTGGCTTATCCTACGAACAGTCTAAAGTGGATAAATATGAATTAAGAAAGTTAGATGTATTGATTACAAGTTATAGGTTATGTTTCCAACTTTCATTAGTATTTTAGGTGTGTTTAGAGTTGACGAGTGTTATTGTATCAGTTTACACGTTTGTTTGCGATTGTCTCCTCCTAATGACTGTTTTTTTTTAGATATACAATCATGGTGGGAAGTTCCGAGCATAGCACATTTCTGTTCTTTGTTTCGTTCAGCTTTTGATCTGCTCGACTTCGACATCGAGGTTTGTGTGTGACCGTGCATAAGCCACCTCCCGCCCGATTTTAGCATTAGTATCTTAAGTAACTTGTAGGACTTAGAGGAGGCTTTACTCACCGATGGGACGGAAGAAGCTTCCTGGTTGCAAGAGCTTATTGTACGCTTGCTGAGAGGGTGCCTTCCCAACAATGAAATCTCAACCTTCAACTATCAAATGTTTCTTCGGAGACTCTTCCGAGAGAAATGCAAGGAGCACGATCGGTACAACCCCTTCAACACGGACATAGATTTCCAGTTGTTGCCTCTACGCACCAAAGTCGATATCTTGCATGCCCTCTGTGACTTCCGGCTCGATTCGGACGACGTCTTGGAGCAACTGAAGAACTTGGAAGCAGACAGTTTGAGGGTCGAGCCTTTGGGCTACGACAAAAGAGAGTCGGCTTACTGGTATTTTTATGGCACACGCCTTTACCGAGAGGATTTTAACACAAAGAACAACAAGAAAGGTAAGTCCGTATGGCAAGTGGTTTGCTTCACAGAAGACGATTGGTTTCAACTGGCTCGCAAAGTGAGGAAGTCGCAGTCGAAGACCGAAAGGCAACTATATCGGACTTTGGCCGAAAATTTTTTGCCCGAAATTCCTCGCCTCTTTCGGGAGAAGGAACGGTTGGCTCGTAAACGTCTACTCGAGCGGCAACCCAGACGGACCTCAAGCCGCCTGGGAAGCAAACGGAAGCTAGAAACAGACTCCGAACAGGTCGTAGAACAATTTTGCTTGTAGACATAACCTTAACTTTCTTTTTGGTTCGTAGGACCCGTTGGATTTAAAGTTGAAAAGCGACGAGGAAAAGAGGAAGGAGCTTGAACAGCGGCGACAAGAGGCCTATGATCGGAGAGCCCGACTGAGAGAAACCGAATCTAGTCGGTATGAGATGGCTGGTAATAAAAAACGAGAAAAGAAATCGAAGACCAAAGAAAGACCACGTTCGCACAGCTCCAGCAACAGTAGCCGAGGTGAATTCAATTTCTAAATCGATTACGAATAAACATAACCTCAAAATGTGGTGTTTTTAGATCGAAGCTCAACTCGCAGTGCTACTAATCTAACCAAGGACCGATTAAATTCTGCAGGTTCGAGTTCGACGAAAAAAATCTTAAATTTAACAACGGTAGGAAGGCAAACGAACAATTCTTTGGCCTCGGCAACGGGCCAGATACTGATACAGCCTGTTGTGAACACACAACGCAAAAAACTTAAAACTTCTCAAGTGTAAGTTGCTTTTATAACACGAATCGTTACTAACTTGTAAAAACCAAAAAAATTAAATAGATTTCGTCAGACCGAAGAAGATTTACAAACAGGAATGCATAAGATCTTGGACTACGTTAAGAACCACGAGGATGCTTGGCCTTTCGTGGACCCCGTCGAAGAAGAGTACGCTCCCAATTACTATTCGATCATCCGCAAGCCGATGGACCTGCAAAGGATGGAGGAACGGCTCGATGCAGGGTACTACAAATCTTTCTCCCGCTTTAGGGGTGACTTCCAACTAATAGTCGACAATTGTAGGCTTTACAACGGCGCCGATAACGGTGAGTAATGTACAAAACATGAGCATCCACCCCAAATCGCATTATGACCAATTTTAGAGTACACCGAAATGGTGGGCAATTTGTCGACGGTCTTCGAGAAAGCCACCGAGCGCTACCTCGACCAAACCACCTCCTCGGACGAAGAGATAGCCGTCGAGTTCCCCGAGAAAGAGCTCGAAGAACAAGTTAAAAACAAGAAAGATAGTCTTCCGACCACCTCCCGAAGACCCATGCTCTCGGCTCGAACCGATCAGAAAAGGGTGCGTTCCCCTTCGGAAGACTCCCGCCGAAGCGATTCGATCGATCCCCATAAGATCGCCAAAGACAAAAAGGTCAAGGCTCCGAAGAGTAGTCGGGGCGTTAAAATTAAAGCGAAACGGAGTCGGAGTCGTAGTTTGAGCAGCGGGGGCCGGTGGAGCAGTAGTCCGCCACCGTCTTCGGGCGGGGAAGCGGCCGAAAGCGAGGAGGAGGGTAGGATCAAGTCGAAGGGTTCGTATTGCGATAGAGTTTTGCGTTCTTGAGTAAAACGAGTGTTTTTAGGGCGCGCGAAGCAGAAGGACAAGTGGAGGGACTTGGACAAGGAGGAGAAGAAGGCGAAGTCGAGCTCTCCGCCGCCCAAGCCGAAAGATAAACATAATAAGTTGCGGGAGACGATCGAAAAATTAAAAGCGAAGAGTGAGCTCTCGAATAGAATTAAGCGCGACGATTTCGAGTCGGACGTGGAGAAAACTAAAGAGAATCGTGAGCACAAGAGTAAAAAGCTTGCGAAGCCGAAAAATCGGCGGGTTATTGATTTGGACGACGGCAACAGCACCGCGGATAGCATGCAATCGGAGAATAAGAAGCGTTCGACGATCAAAAATGCGGCCATCGAGGCTCTGACTTTGGCCACCGAGCAGACGCTTAAAGATATTAATAAATGGCTCGACGACACCCCTCGCCTCTCGGAATTCAGTTCTGACAGCAACTCGCCCACGCATTACATCGGCGCCGAAGAGTTCGACGGCGTCGCCGGGAAAATCGAGAACGATTACCGGAAGCGGCTCGAGAAGGCGCTCCCGAAGAAGGAGGCGTTGAGCAAAGACCTGAAGCGGCGCGCCTTCCACCATCGAGACCCCACCAAGTTCCTTAAGAAGCGCGAGGTCCAACGGACCATCGACCGGCTCCAGCCGGGCAAGAGCAAAGGTAACCTTCTGTCGAACATCCAAACGCAAACAAAGTCGTCGATGATTTGTTTCCCCTCGGTCCCCTCTCGAAGATTAAGGACACGAAGAACGCGCTCATCGTGAAAACGGACGCGAGCACTCCAAAACTAAGCTTGGGTTCCGTTCTGGATAGCTTCGGCAAACATAAATTCGTAGACGACGTTAAGAAGGTCGACGTCCCCCTCGACGACTCCCCTTCTTCTGACGCCAAAAGTGGGACGGAGAAGGCCGTCGAGGAGAAGAGCGAAAAGGTCGAGAAGAAAGCGGCCGAGTTGGAAACGGGGCCGGGGAAGGCCACCCCCAATCTGAGCGCCTGGTTTAAAGCTTTCGGGGCGCCCAAAGTGCCTCCGAGTCTGAAGAAGAGCGAAGCGAAACCCGAAAGCAAAGAGGTCACGGAAAAGCCTGAAGAATCGAAAGCGAAAGAAGTGGTGGCGGCGGAAGTGGCCCCGAGCCCCGAGAGCCCCGCGGCTCTTCAAGGTCAGCCGGCACCCCGCCAAAGAAAGATGAGCACCGGAAGTACGGTGTCGGAGCGCTCTTCTTTCAGCCAAGACATGGATTCGCCTCGGGTCGGTATCGACGAACGTCTGGGGGCTTATCCCGCGCCTTACCCGTCGCCGCTCCACCGTTCGCCTTCGGGGGCGTCGCCCATTATGGCGTCCCCGAGACCCGACGTCTCGCCCAAAGCCGCCTATCCGACAGTCAACGGCCAGATCAGAGTCGGGTTTTATCAGGACACTGTCTCGACAAAGAGCAGCCCCGAAAAATCGTGTAGCCCCCGGGACAACCAGCAGTCCCCCTACCATCAATTCTCGGAACACGTTTACACTCCCGCCACCTCCGAGAACGCGAGTTACTCCTACAATAACCCGTCTTATTACTCCCAAATTCCGAGTTACACCAACCCCGCTACTCCGTCTTACACCCCCGAGGCCTACTACGACACGAGTAAGCCGCTCACCGACCAATATCAAGCCAAAGCCACCACACCAATGGTTGGGCCTTATCCGAATCATCAGACTTACCAACATAATGCCCATCATCCCCATCCCCATCAAGCAATCAACTCGCCTGTCCCACAACTCTCGCCTCAACAACAACAACAACAACCGCCGCCGCAACCTCTATCAGTCCCTGCGGCTGCGCCCTTAGCGCAAGCGCCACCCCCGAGTTACGAGAGCTTCCGACAGCAGCAGCACCAACAAAAAGAGACGGCCATGTTTCCGGTGAAGAAGCGAGCCTACAACGAAACCGAACCGCCCCAAGAGAACCTCTACGACCTCAACAACCTCCGCAGCACCCCCCAACAGTACGTCCACCAAAACATCCCCAATCCCAGAGGGAACCCGCAGAACGCCTCGAGTTACACGGCGGCGCCCTCTACCAACATCTACAACTACACGAACGAGGCAACGGGGTACGGGGAACGTCCCTTGGACCTCAACGCCCGCGTGGAGGGGGAGAAGAAGTACGCCAACATGGGGTACAGCGAGGGACCTGCCTCGCAGAGCGGCAGCGGGGATTTGACCTTCAACCGCAATCCCCAATACGGCTACGGAAGACCAAAACCTCAGGAGCTTCCACCACCACCCCCACCTCAAGCGATACAAAACAACGAGCTGATGATGCGCTATGCGGAGCCCGGCGACTACAGGAACAACATGCCCCTGCCCCAGAAGACGCAAACGACCAACTACAACGATCCTCATCAGTCTTTGGGCCTGCGAGGCAACCTCACCAACCTCTCCCACATCGTCGATCGCTTCTCAACCGAGAACATGTACTACGAGAAGGGCCTCGCCCCCCACATCTACACGAAACCCATGGCGACGAGCGCCTCTAGTCTGCCCATGTTCACTCAGCCCTACTCGCACGAGATGCAAGGGCAAGGGGGACAAACAATGTACAATTTGCAACCGGCGCAGGCGAAGTCGGTGGCGGCGGCTCCGACCGCCTACCCACCTGCGCCCGTCGAGAAGAAGAAACGGCGCAAGAACGCGAAGAGCGCGGGTGCTGAGGCGGCCGCCGCCGCCGCTTCGACTCCGAACCAGGGCTTCCAGTCGTACACGGGGCTAAAGGAGCCGAGCGCGATATCGCTGAAGACGGCGAGCGTCGTCCCGGGCAGCGCCTTCAACTTCGGCCCCTCGCCGACGGGCCTCGGGCTCGGCTCGGGCCTCTACGCCGAGAAAGATACATATCCTAATTTCCTGGAGGACTATCGGTCGGCGCCGAACTACTACATGGCGGCGGCGGCGGCCGCCACCACCGGGCGACGCCCGAGACCGGGGACAAGCAGGCACGGGTCGCGCATCAGCCGCCCGCCTCGGCCGGCGGCGGGTATCCTTTCATCGGCGCGCCTCAGCCGAGGCCGCCCAGTTATCCTCTCAGCGGACCATTCATGCCTCCACATCAAGCCTCTTCGCTGATGGACCCCAGCTCGCCGCTGTACCAGCAGTATTTGCAAGCGGGGGTGCTGCATCAGGGCCTGCTCGGCCCGCCCGGAGCTTATCCGCCGGGCTACCATCCGGCGCTCAGCATGAGGCAGCCTTTCGATTCCATGACCAGGCCCTCTTGGCTTTAATCTTCGGATTTTTTTCTTCGCCAAAGACTGCGTGAAAGTGTGTGAGTGCGCACTACCCGTGAGAGCACTGTAGAAGGAAACGCGCGTTAAGTTGGCAACGCTCGATTTTTAGGTAAATTAATCGGTTTTTCACCAGGCAACAATTAATCCGACGACAAATTCATTTTTTAAACGGCGACGCTCGGCTTTTTTTTTTAAATCGGAGGGAAACCATTAATTTTTATAAGTTAGTAACGATCGAAGCGACTAAATTAATCGCCAAGTTGCCTAAAGAACGTTTATTTTAATCGGATCAATGGGGTGCAGATCGATCTTTTAATTTGGCAGCAAGTGCCAGCTCTAAGAATTTTTTTTTATTTAATTAATTTGGCAACGACTCGATTGTTTATTTTAATCGAATTTAGTTATTTTTTCTCTAAATATATATACATATTATACATAGGAAGTAAATAAGAAGTGCGACGTTGCGCTTGTGCGCCAAAGGGGGAAAGAATTTAAGTTTTCTGTAATTTACGTATTATTATTATTATTATTATTCTAAGTAGTTTTGTGATTTTTTTTTATATATGTATAGATCTATATTAATTTTTATGACGTAATTTTAATACATATGTTGCCGTTTTTTGTTTCGGGGGAGCGAGAAAGTGCACGCGCGCACTCTTTCGCGCCCGGGGTATTTTCGTGTGCGGAAAAATGGGATCATTGCGATTTTTAAACAAAAAGAATTATTAATGTTATAAAAATTAAGATTATAATTTTTTTGTTATTATAAATGAGATTTATATTTAAAGAGAGACGACATTCCTTAATTAATTATTGATTAATCTTTGTAAGTGACGTTTGTTGGTCTTTTGTTTTTGTTTGTTACAACTTCGCAGCTTGAACGAGTGCTGACGGGGTGCGTCGCCTTGTTTTTTCTAGTGCAATTCATTGTTTTATCGGTACAATTGACGCACCCTGTACACATCGATCAAAAGCAGACCAAATGCAATGAAGCGTTTTTTTAGAAACAGATTTTCTATTAAGACACTAAGCAATCGACAATATTACCATTTGAGAAGGCCAAAGGGGCCCTTAGAATAAAGAAAAACAAACAAAATGCGTCGACGACGTCACATCGTAAGCTTTAAATCAGAAAATTCTATTGTAACTGTACAAAAAACTTGAATCAATATCAAAAAAGCAAAATATGTGTAAATATAATTCAAAAAGGCATAAAACTATTAATTAAAATTTGCAAAAAAAGCAAAAAAATCGAACGATAACTTTGAGAAAAAAAAATTAATAACATATGTATTGTTGTACGATGAAACTAAAAAAATAAATATCTAGCGATTTGTATTAATAAATCGAAGATTTATCTCCGAATCGGGAATCCTATTCATCCTGTAAATCATTCCGATGTTTCTTTGATTCATAGGAAGCACATCGTAGGCTCTCAAAATCTACGATCAACATCAAATCAATTGCTGTCTCCTTTGGGATGCCTTCCTACGATACACACATACCTTTTTTAGCAAAACAATCATTTCCTGCTCGGCCAGTCTTTTTCCGGGGCACATGCGAGCACCATACCCAAAGGGCAATGAAGCAAAAGGATACATTGGCTCCCCCGAACCCCTCAACCATCTCTTAGGTTCATAACACAAAGCCCTCCTAAAATACCTCTCAGACACAGAAGTAACAGAATTAAAGGCAGACACCAAAACCTACGATCAAAATTGTTAACTTCAAAAACCTTTGTTATTAAACAACTTACTCCAGATGGGATCGTAAAGCCTCCCATCTCAGTCTCGCGACTCATAAACCGACTGTTGGCTCCAGCAGTAGGAGACAATCTTAGAGTCTCTTTGATACAAGCCCTCAATAAAGGATATTCCTGCACCGAAGAAGAGGCTTCAGCACGGGCCTCTTTTTGCACTTCAGGATTGTGTGATAAATAATGCAATGTCATTGAAAGAGTTGTGGCCATTGCATCGAGACCTCCAAGAAAAACTTCTAAAGCTAACATCGATTTATCCTTCCATTCCAAATCGCTTTCAAATAAAGTACTTAAAAAGGCGTTCTGGGCTTGGAATAAGCTCCGATCTTTGCTATCCTCAATTTTAGCCTTTTTTAAACAATTTTCAATCAAGCTACAAACATATAAATAAATACAAAGAAGTTTTAATAACACAGAGTTACTCGTAAAGGCTATCATGAGCTGATTCGAGTTTACGATAGCCTGCATTTTTGTAGATCTTCCATAAAGGCAAGCCGATCAATGTCGAATACAAGCCATCCATAAAATCAGTGCTCGCTTTAGTTATTTTACGCGTTCTTTCGGTGTTAGCTTTGAGACAATCAAATCTCTCACCTGGACTCACAACGGAGATGGCTATAAAATATGTTTTTAAGATATATCAGTTGTATTAAATCTAAAGGAAACAACCTTCGATAGTGTATTTTAAAAGGTGATTAAAGATGTCTTTTAAGGCTCCATTCTCATTGACGTTTCGTCCAATGTAATCGACGAAAGCATCGGCAATGCTTTCATGCGATCTCAAATAGGATCCTACAATGTTTGGCTTAAGTAAAGGTAAAACGGCTGTACGAAATTTGTACCACTCTGCCCCATTCCCAGGCACTATTCCAATGCTATTGTAAGTGTGCTCTCGATAATGGCGTAGAGCTGGAAAGGGCGGTCGGATTGGCTGCTTTCCTTCGTTACGAAACATAATTTCAGCGTGCTCAGCGGCGGTCGTCATTACAATATCGATACCTCCCAACTTTAACTTAAATAAAGGACCTAAGCTCTTCGATAAATCAGCTATGGCTTCAGTTAAATGCTCCGTTGTATATTTTCCTTAAAAGAAATAAAGAGAGGTTAGATTTTTTAAGGTAATCCAGTCACTCACCACCGGGAAAGAACAAATAAGAGTGGCCTAATAACGGGTACCGTGGTAACGTAGGAACTTGATTGAAAGACTTCAAATCCTTCGGACAAGTGGTTGATAGCCTTTTCACAAGATGCACAACCTTCATTTTAAATCAATTGGCAACTAAATTAATGTAAGAGACTTGGAATAGTAATTCAAATACCGCAGAACTTGATTGATTGTGTCTAACAGATTATGGATCAGCTCCCTAATCAAAATTCATATTCAGTTGATTATTAATCGAGGCCAAAGGTGTTAGAACCTAAAAGTTGAAAGATCGCTGTAGTAAAGCCTTCGAATTATGTAAAATAAGGTTGGTGAAGTGGATGTTAAACATCCAATGTTTTCTTTTCTTGTAATACTCTTACTGCGGTTTAAAACTACACAAAATCTCTGCCGGGGACCCCATTGTACACTAAAAAGGCCACTTACTAAACGGGGGCTACTGTAAAAAGTAGTTTTGTCGTTAGTTTCGTACTGACATATCCGAATTTAATAATATTAATAGTGAAAATTAAGCAAGGGAAATAATAAAAATGTTTTTAGTTTGCTATTTAGAATGAAAATTAACCATGACACTTAGGTGATTAAGTTCATATACAAATGTTAGATGGCGTTTTAAAGCTAGCTGGAATTTTAAAATAAGGGGTGGATTAAAGAGTTATATTTTAACTGAATTCACCTGTATTAAAGATATGATAGAACTATCCATATTATTCATGTTCAGTCTTGGATTCACACTTTTAAGAACCCTTAAAAGTTGTAAGGCCGGTCCAAGCACAGTGTCCGAGTCCTTCGACATCACAACTCCTTAACTCACTGGGTTTAAAAGGATTGGTCTGACTGTTAATGCCATCATAATAAGCCCCATGACTTATCTTAATTCCATAATTAAAATTAGTTTGGCTAGCTAAGATAGGATCTGTGTAGAACTTCTGAACGTTGGTTGCATCAAGTAAATATTGAATTTATAGTCTTTCATCTTTGTCGTACATAGCTTAGACCATCATCCTGAGTTGTAATTTTATTATAAGTATTGTCTAATGAAATTATACTGTTAATATGTCTATTACTTACAGACCAAGAACGAATTTCGGAGAGTCCATTGGCAACAACACATCTAGCACTTCCACCATCCCACTATGATAAAATCGTACTCCCTTCTCAAGACTTGAGTGTTAAGAAAGACCAGGACTGCTCCTCAAGCACAGGGTCCAAGTCGTTATTTGGCTCAAGCCCATGTGAATTGATTTCATATTAGTTTCTTTATAACTGTAAATTGCAATTACAAATCCTCAAATTCTTGAATCAAAATAATGTTTTATCGTTGATTTAGTCTCCAGTAAAGGACCCCTGTAATGGTGAATACAATAAAGTGTTATAATCAGCAACTAATTGATGCTTACAAGAATTGTGATGTTATGTTTGTTAAAGGTAGCTTTTAAGTTTAAATTTAAGCCTGCTTCAAATGCACACAGAAGATTAGAGCTCCTATCTTGTTCAAGAGCACATACAAGATTTTAACAGATGTCTTATGTTGTCTAAAAGCTGTTATAACATCTTCATGGGGAAACAACAGTGGTTAATGCAGATTTGCAAGTGCATGGTGTGGAAAATTAACAGTCATGTATACTTCTATCTTGCCTTTTATTGTTAGAGGTAATACCAATGCTCCGACCCTTACGATTGCAGAGATGGGAAATTACCTTCAAATGTGAATCAATATCCACCTTGATCGACCACTTCGCAGTTTGTTGTTAAATGAAGATTATCCTTTTGGATTTCATCAGAAACCTTCTAAAGTATATCTGAAAGGTTAAAAATTACTGAATTCTCTAGTAATAAGTACAAATATTTGTTTTTTATAATTGTTATGACTTCTGGGTTTAAAATATATTCAACTTTTGACCAAACTCATTTAAAATCAAAGAAAATGAAAGATAAACAATCTTGAAATTAGTCTATATCATTTCACTACTAGAATTCTCTAGAACTGCAAAATTTGCTGACAAATAGCAAATTTATTTTCTATTTTAGGTTATTATATGTAATACTTAATTTTAAACAATAAATATCTTACTTAATATTTGTGTATTGTATATCAACAAGTGGCTGTTGTTGTAGCAACTGTGCCGAGCATTATAAGCAAATTGGTATTGAATGATATAAGAGACCCACCGATTGTCATACTTATTCATTCAAATCTTCAACTGCAGTCCTTCCACTTATAAAACAATATAAGTATTTTGATTTATTATGATAATTCATAATTCTAGTCTTAATTATTAGCAGGAGCAATGGAAAATCAACAAGTACTTTGTATCACGATCAACCAAAATACTGCTACAAATTTAATTTTACTGATGGCAAAACTAGAAACCATATTTTCAGCATTAAATGAGTTTTCTACGTTTCACATTATATGGCAAGCTAATAGCAATTACATTATAAAGCAAGAGAAAGTAAAATTATGCAAATTAGTAATTTTACTGACAGTAGCGGAGATGAAATTACTATTTGGAATGATGAAGATGTTATAGCTGATTTTTAAGAGCTTAATGCAACTGTTGAAAGCTTGTACGTGCCCTATAATGAACAAGATAGGACGTCCAATCCTCGGTGCTCATTTGAAGCTCGCTTATAGTAAAAGTTATAGATATCCATTCCTTAGCAAATATGCCCTCATACTACTTTTGAGCATGAATTACATGCTTATTACAACGTTTTATTGTATTCATTATTACAGGGCTTCTTTTTTGGAGACTAATTCAACAATAAAACGCTATTTTTATAGAAGAATTTGAGGTTAAGTTGGGAAATTTTTGCTTTTATAAGGAAATTCTTTTAAATAATCTATATCTATTAAGTTAAACCTATTGTTATTTATTGTAAAATGCTAGTACTTATTGCTAATAATGACAAATAGCAGTTATAAACAAATTTAAATACATTATTTGAAATCAATGGAAATGGTCTTAAGCCGAAATTCGGGTATATTAGTATTATTTCGATCAGAAAACATTGTTATTAACAATTATTAGCTTATATTTTACTAAATTAATTGTTATAATGATTGTAAATAGGTTAATAAATAGTTTTTGTGTTATTTATATAAAGATATTTCAATAATTTGCAGTTTTATAGCTAACACAGTAGTTAAATCATTTAATTTAAATTTATTGAATAATAATACATGTTAATTATAACATATTTAAGGTAAAATCTGGTTTTTTTTAAATATTTTATTTAAAATAATTTCATAAAATGCGCGAAATAGGACCCGAATGAGCGCACGAAACATCCCGAAGTACGTTTCTTATATACGATGAGCGCTGCCGAACGCATTCAGTAGTGGCCGCGGGTTCAAGGGAGGAACTGCGCTTCTCCGGTTCGCCAATTTACTAAAAGATATCTAAGTGAAAATATGTGCATTTATATTCTAAAATACCGGTAAAACGATGGAGCTAATTAGTGTTTTGTGAAACCATTGTGAATGGAAGAAAATCGACTTGGAAAATTTTTCCTTGTCCTTGAGGAATGACCTCTAAATGAAGTTGGTTCCGAATTTTTGGGTTGGCACCAAATGGAAGAAATTGAAATCTAAAAGTAACTAACTGAGTAAGTCACTAGTGTCACTATTGTTTTCATGTGAACTAATGTTTTTTATGTAAGTATTTTTAAGTGTTTGTTAATTTCAGTTATGATGTGGTTTATTTTGAACATGATTATGATTTAAAATCTTTGCTTTACAGTTAATATTTAAAAACTGAGTGTTTAAAGAAACTGATTAATATTTATTTTTTCTTGGGTTTGATGTAATACAGTAGAGTTGGATTAATGTATTTAAATTGCATAATATTTATTGTTGTGATTGTCAGCTTTGTTTTGCTTTTTACTTCTATAATATCAGAAATATATGTTTGTATATTGTTTTAGGTATCGTACTTGAACTTTTCTATGGAAGCGATTCATACTTCGGGTTCTAATTTAAGGCCTACATTATGTATCGATTTGAAATCAATTTTATTGCCTTTATTAATAAAATGACGTTACTACAGATACTATCTATTGTGAGGTAATTTAGAAACAATTGTATTTGGAACTTGTTGTACTTAAAATATTGTATTTTAGGTTTATCGGAAGACCTATTTGATCTAAATCTTTACATGGAGCTCTGATTATTCCTTTATTGTTGGAAGTACATCTCGATTCTTCGTTTTGCTGCCCGATTCGGTCTTCGCAACTTTGGATATGGATTTACTGCTGCAGAATTGACTACCCGCATCGGCAAAGGAGCATTTTTAGGTATTTTTAAATTTTATATACACAGTTAACCCTCCGTTAGTCACCTGGTCTACAATCGTAAACCACTTCCATCGACTTAACATGGTACAATATTTCAGGTGACTAACGGAGGGTTAATAGTTAATCACAACATCGTAAGACTGGTCTTTTATAAAGTGTAGTCTTGTATATGTTTTTAGTATACAACAAACAACAACCAACAAATCATTGCAGAAAATCACATGGAACGTAGTAGTCTTAATTGATTTTCATCAGTTTTGATTACCCGATCTTGATTTTTAATAATATTAAAGTTATTTTATTATTGAAAATTAATATTGCAGTTTATTACCAATAATTAAAGAAAGATATCCTTTCTTATCCTGGGAAGTATCCTAAAATCTAATTTTATGCTATTTTACAGGTTGTTTTCAAGTGCTGTTATGAATGGTTGTCTATGCTTTAGAGAAGTTTTGGCTAAGAAAAATTATTTGCAAGTTTAAACGAAATTTGATGATTCCCAAAGGAATTAAATGCTTACGTTTTCCAAGCAATTGATTTAGAAAAGCTTTACAATCCGGCTTATTGATTTGATGAAGGTTGCCTCCCTCTTATGCATATTACCTTCTTTTATTTGAGCATTGATGTGGTTTCTAAATGGTCAAAAACGTTTATTTATTTTTCCTTAACTCAATAAGGAGAAACTGGATATAATTAGCCATTGCAGGACCAAATAAATCATTATTGAGGGGTATTATAGCAAGATAACCTCTTTAAACATGGCTTTTCACTGCACATGAGCATAGCCATGGATATGCAATGGGTTACAAAATGCCTTTGATGTTCCTTTATTTAAATAAATGTATGGGTTTTTTATTATATTTATTTCAGGATTGGAACGATTCCTGGATACTGATTTGGCTTAATTGGGTACCACAATGCGAATGGATCAAGCTTGAATTGCATATTCTATAATTTATATGTTCTTTTTAGCATTATTACTCGGAGATTTTACTTCTTATTTACCATTTATATGTTTATTCTACCTACAGTTGCTGCTCAAGGATTTGCTTTCGCAATGCAATTAACTGAAAAACTAATAACTTTTATTTCAGGTAGAGATGGATTGTATGCTAACAAGGTTTCTTGTTGGGCATCCAGTCCAAATGTTATTTCTGGAAGAAGTTGGCCACTTCTTCCAGATAATTGGGGCCTTTCTTTCAGCACGATAGGGCCCGGTGCTCTTACGTTTCTCGTGGAAGTCGTCGCGATAAGCTGGACTGTCTAAAAGCTTCGTCGTCAGTGAGTGCGCGAACCGAATTTGTTTCGTAGTCTTTCAAACGAGTGATTACCCTCCCAGTATAAGTAGTGGTCCCTTTAATTCAGATTATCGCGCGTTGTGTTTTTTAAAAAAACTGCTGGAGTTGCTGAAAGTGCGGTCCAATCGGGAGTGCCCGATGGTCCATGAGGGTTGCACCGGGGGATTGCTGAGATCTTCTTTTGTACAAGCCATCTATAACTGGGACATCAGGTAGGTCCGTCCAGCGTTGGGACGTTGGAAGAGGAGGAAGACACTTTCCGGTAAGCGATTTTTCTTTAGCATTGCAGATGGTGTTTCTGGTATTCAGGAGTCTCTAAAACTTTTAGCTTCCAAAAACTGAACGGGTTTCGGGATAATCGGGAGTGAAATGTGGACGCCGATAGCGTTAAATCATCCTAATTGCGCCTTTTTGGAAGATTTAACTGAAAAAGGAAATTCTTTTCCGAACTTACACACAATAATTGAATTCATTTTTTGGTATTAAATTTTTTAAAGGTTTTTTTACAAAAAGTACTTGAATTAATTTTTTAAAAATACACTTAAAATACTTTGTGGAAGTTGGTTGTGCGAATGGCATTTTTAAATGTTTGATTTTGCGATTTTTTAATTTAATTTACTTTTTGCAAATGCCATTTGTTCAACCATTCAAAATTGAAATACACTTAGGGTTGCAGTTTTGAGACTCCTGTCGGTTTTTAATATTTTTAATTTGTTCTTCATATTCTATAATGTTCAAAATTTTGATTTTGATTGTTAATTAAACAATATTCAAAATTGTTTTATTAATTTTTACAGTTAATCAGTTTATTGTAAATTTTTCAAATCAACAATTTTGGTTCTGAGGTTTGTGCTTTGTGAGATTTGTTTGACAATTTCTAAATTAAGATTTATTTGAAAATTTAAATGAACTTTTGATTTTTTTTAAAGAGTTTTTTAGTCTTTTTGTTAGTTTTGAATTGTTGCTAAAAATTGGTGAAAATTTTATGAGTTGGGTGGTTTTAAAAAAATCGAATTTATTTTTATTCATTTAACTTATTTTATATTTGTTTTATTCATTTCTAAAGTTAATCAATTGTTTTTTTTAAATTAATAATTTTGGTTCTGTGGTTTGTGCATTTTGAGATTTATTTGAGAATTTTTAAATTTAGATTTATTTGAAAATAAAGTTTGATTTATTTTAAAGAATTTTTTAGTGTTATTTTCAGTTTTGAATTGTTGCTAAAAATTGGTTTAGAGTCTTTTACTTCTATTTTTGATGAGTTAGGGGCCCAACACAATAAAATATAAAATGTTTTTAGAAAAATCTCATTCATTTTTATTCACTTAACTTATTTTCAATTTGATTTGAATTTAGTTTCAAAAAGTTGTTCAATTTCAATTTTGGTTTTTAAAAACTGTAAATTGGCACAAGTTCATTATAAATAATTGGGGTAAAATTACATCACAACGCAGAACCAAATTGTAAGCTGGGAAATTGCATTATTGCTAAAATAAATAAAAAAATAGCAAACATTGGAGGGGAATATTTTGCAACTGTGATTTGCAAAAATGAAAGAACAAAGTCAAACTAAATAATTTCATTAATTTATTATGGCGAATTTAATTGTTTAAAGTAATGAAGAAACTTAAGTAAATTATCAGATGAAGGAACAGTATTCAAATTAAATAATTTTTCACCAATTTATGAAAACACTGCTACGAAAGTTTTATTTAATGTAATAATTTGTTGTTACTGATGTTATTCTTTTTACTGAAAAAATATTCAGATTTTTGCAATTAATTTTGCCAGCGAAATAAATTTTGTTAAAGTTCATCTTCATTCAAAAGCAAAATCAAAGAACATTATAGGAACCTCAATTTATTTGACGTAAACCAGAAACACCACTGCAATTTTTTAATTTTTGGAAATAAGCAAAGTGAATGTGGGTACAAAGGAAATTCCCGAGTTCCATTTTCACGATGTCCTTTTTCCTTTTTTTTTTGATTGTCCCAATAAGCTGCAAAAACAGCGTTAATCGCTCAAGTTTTTGCAAATGGAAGTTGCTCAAGTTTCGAGTTTTTGGTGATGTTATCTTTCGTAAGGACCCCTTGCCCCCTCGCCATTTTTTATTGTATTTTTTGTAACTCTGAAAACTCGAGAGGAGAGCACCATGTCCATTTATTGGGTCCAATCCATTTTGTGTGCGACGCAGTTGGACAGGCCACTTTCTTTTTTTTTTCATTAAATTGTTCGTTAATTTCAATAGTTAATGACTTTTTAAATTCAATTTTGAGAGTGGTCATCCCTCTGTTGTTGCACAAATGTGATATTTGTGTATTGTTTGTATATCTGTGTACCGCCCCAATGTCACGCTAGTTGGGCATTGGGGCACCTTTCTTTATCCGGGTTTTTAATGCTGCAACCTTAAAACGAGATTATCTGTTTCCTTGTTATCACACATTGAACTTTGAGTCGAGTTTAGGGTTGCGGAAGAGGGTGGCTTAGAATTTTCCCCAATTTTCAGGTGTATTTAATTTTAAGACCAGGGGAGCGACAAAATCTTGCGTTTTCGGGGCTAGACCCCCAGTTGAGATATTTTTCAAAAATTGCGTTTTCTAACACCGTGGGGGGTGTTAGGTCGTTCCTCTTGCGTTGATATTTTGCGGAATTTTGCGTCTTACGCCCAATGTATTTATTGTGTAACTAATCCATTCCTTTTCAGGCCTTTTTATTACTTTTTGAAATACAATACAATACACCATTGTATATATAATTTTATATATACAATGAATACACTAATGAACACTAATCATTTTTTTCAGGTCTTTTCAGGGCGTTTTTCGGTTTTCTAACACTGTGGGGGGTGTTAGATCGTTTTTCTTGTATCTGGCTTCATTTTTTGTCTTTTGATAAAACAGGGCTTTATTACTAATCTATTCTTTTACAGGTTTGAAATTAATTTTTTGAAGTACAATACTAATCATTCATTTTTTAGAGATTTTCTTTGTTATATTAAACATAATATGAAGGTGGTTCACATATAACTAGAAATCACCACCAAATTAAAGAAAAGACGATGAAATACTATTAGGACAATTAATACTTTTATAATTTCAAAACGAAGACTACAAATGATCAAAAATCAAATAATTTGATAATATATATTGATGTGATACAGAATTTATTTAATTGAGCCATGAAATTCAAATGGTAGGATTTCATGTGTAAGTGTGTTCTATATAATTTGACTAAAATTATTCTTATTTCGAAATTAAATTTAAATCAATTAAAATGTTTAAAAATGCAGTCAATAAATCCAAAAATCTTATTCTATCTTTAACTGGGACATCAAAATCTAAAACAAAAAGTAATAGATTAAACTTATCAATGCTTCTTTGTAGATTATTACTTACAAGTGATACTGAAGGAATTGGTTTATGCATTCTTATTCGCACTGCAACATAAGAAGACGTTTTTTTGATTTCTCGACCATATAACGAATTGAGCCCATAATAAAAGGATCAGTTAACGATAAAATGTACACCCTGAAAGCCAATTCTAAAAAATGAATAAATTTACTCTGTAGTTGCTTAATTATTATATAAATTCACTTCTCATATTGTAAAGTACATAAATGTTCCGACAGATATAGTTTTCTTAATTTTTAAAGAACCTTTGTCTCGTTTCAAATAATTGTAGCTCCGTTATTCCATTTGTCTATTACAGTTGTTAGAATAACCTCGTTTGATTCATTTACACATTCCAAAGTTGTCCGAAAGCATTCATCAGATTTCCTAGCTCTTCACTACAATCGAATTGGTTTTACCTATCTTGTCGAGGCAGGTTTCGCACATGTACAAACATTCTTTTTGGCTGATGGAATACATTTACTAAAACCAGCTAAAAACACTGCTGTAATTCGTTACTTATGTGCTACTTATTGCTTCTGCTATTGTATTTGGTTTATTTACACGGTAAAGTAACCAGATTTATAAAATTCACGTTTTCTCCTGTTTCCCCAAGACTAGCCCTTCATATTATTAAATGGGAAATATTGTATATCAGTACACAACCAACGAAATAAATTACTTTTTAACGGTAGCCCTCGTTTAATAGGTCTGCCTGGAACCATTTTCCCAACGCCCATTTCTCTTACTATCAAAACTCCTAAACCCATTTTATTCAATTTACTTAATTAATTAAAACACAAACATCATCCTGATTAACTATTTTAAACCGATTTAAAGACATTAAGAAAAAAAATTTGCATTTGGAAACATAACCTTGTTTTAAATCATAGTCCTCCGACTGCAAATGAAGAACCACCTCGGTCCTACTCGATCTTTTCGTATATAACTTTCAGATGCTCAGTTAAAGGCGTTTTAGATGTAGCCATAAAAACAGTTACTTCTAAATTGTGGGTGTCTGCACACAACTTATAAACCCTTTTAAGTTCGGTAACTGCAGGCCCGTTACTGAAGGACATTCTCGTAATGGCTGTGCTTTTTAATTCCAAGGTCTGTTCCTGGACTATGCCCTCTTCAAGGGACGTTAGGCCAAAGTTGTGGGACACCATAAACGATACTTCGTTAGTGCCCGGTTTGATTCGCAGGAAGCCTGCTTCCAAGTGCATGGGTTTCTTTGAAGCCGCATGCCAGGTCATTGAATGATAATTAAGGGTTGGCTGACCGATTGATTTGAATTCTAACTCTTCACAGTAATTGAAAGGTTTTATTGTGGGATATTGTCCACTGGCTGATATTGATTTCCATTTACCGATGAGCCACTGTATCGGTTTTAAATGTGCACTAGTTGGACTTGGTTCCATTTTAATCTAAAAGATTTTTTTTATTATTAGATTCCATCAAACATCCACTTACCTCCTCTGACTGATGTCAACTGCCCACTCTTTTTTCAAGGTTAAGAACTTTGTTGATCTATTATTGTTAAAATTTTGCTGAATAAGCTTCATAGAAAAAAACAATTTGTGGCAGAATGCAATGTTATTGCACTTCCCTTATCACCTAAGATGAGTGCATCTAAAACACTCTGTTCTTATCTAAACTAAACAATTAGAAATAGTAAAAACAACAATCATTTTACTGAAACACTTTTATTCTATAGCATACAAATCGTTACTTATTTGGCATGAGCTTGTGCCTTTCGCATCTGTGTAAGAATGTTAGATAACTCCTCACGCTTCCTCTTGGCACGGATGTGCGTGCCTAGACGACGCTTGAGGAATTTCAAAGCCCTTTTGTCTTTCGAAACCTTCAACAATTCCATAGCCCGCTTCTCGTAGGGTGCATGTCCACAAACCTCACGAATTAACTCTCGGACAAACTTCGTATGCTTAGTCTGGATCCCCTTCAACCTCGCAGGTCTAATTTTTTGCAATTTACTTTTGCCAGGACGAATCTTAGTGGTCCTGTGGCCCTTTTGGAGGCCCACGGCTATTTCATAACGTGGAGCCATGCTGGAAGAAATTTTTGAGGTTAAATTGAACTCTTCAGTAAAAATTATTTAGAAAACCTCATTAGAACATTAATCTAATAATTCTTACTACAACGATTAAATAAAACTAAGTATATCTTACTTTTTTTATCAAGAAAAACGCTTAATAAAACTGACCTCGTGCACAAGAAATCAATCAAAGAATTAAGGTTAGAAAAGATCAGAATTTTAGGGAGTTTTTTCTATTTGGTATTGGCAATACTATTGCGCGCTTTTCTTGGTCTCTATCTCTTTGTTCTCTAAAAGCAAATGTGTTAAAAAAAATATTTTATGTGCTAAAACAATGAGGGACTTGGTTTTAATTGTATTTCTCACAGTTTTTTGGGGGTTTGCGTCGCCCTGGCGCGTTTTTCAAAGAGGGCGTTTTGTTGGGGGCAACTTGGGGGTACCTTCGGGTGGCTTTGAGGAGTCCAACCTAATAGTTAAGACTGAATGGTTTCTCCAAAGATTAGATCACTTTAACCCGACTGATACGAGAACTTGGAAACAGGTTTTTATTATTTTAAATGTCTTAACTGCTTACGATTGTTGGCTTTAGAGATTCTACACCAACGATGAGTTCTACGATCCCAACACTGGAGGCCCCGTTTTTCTAATGATAGGAGGTGAAGGCGAGGCTTCTAAAAAATGGATGACACAGGGGGCTTGGATAGATTATGCGAAACAATTTGGAGCCATGTGCTTTCAGGTTGAGCATCGTTATTATGGAAAAGCTATCCTACCAAGTACGAAGGAGCTTGTTCATGATCCCACCGATTTATTATGTTTATTGTTTTAGAGATTTAAGCACCAAAATTTACAATACTTAACTAGTCACCAGGCCTTGGCCGATTTAGCAAGTTTTATTACTGAAATGAATCTAAAGTACAGTTTTCCTGAAACAACCAGTTGGATTGCTTTTGGAGGTTCCTACCCTGGATCTTTGGCCGCTTGGTTAAGACTAAAATATCCTCATTTAGTTCATGGGGCTATGTCTGCAAGCGGGCCTTTGATAGCCCAAGTTGATTTTTATGGTAATTTAAATAGGGGAGCTTACGATTCATTGGAGTAGATTATTTTAAGGTTGTCGATGCCTCATTGGGGTCTACCAATGACCAATGTGTGGGAGCCATTAAAAACGGCACCTCTGACATTTATTTACTTCTGAGTCGATCAAAGGATGCCGAAGTCATCACTAAAAAATTCAGGCTCTGTGATCCCATCTCGACTGACCCAAACGATATTTCCAATCTTTTTGAAACCTTGGCTGGAAACTTTGCAGGAATTGTTCAGTACAATAAAGATAATCGGGTTGGTCCAAAAGGAGTTAATAATGTTACGATTGATAGCCTATGTGAACTTATGACGGGAAAAGGATATGAGCCTCTCGATGCTTTGGCTGCTGTTAATAATTTACTTCTGACCACATACGATCAGAGATGTTTGGATTATAAGTATGATACGATGATCCAGGAACTTCGTAACTCGAACTGGTCGAGCCCAACAGCCGAAGGAGGTAGTGTGATTGAATTTTAAAATTTAGGAAGGGTTTAAAATTGTTAAGTTTAGGTCGGCAGTGGTTTTATCAAACTTGCACCGAATTTGGTTTCTTTCAAAGTTCATCGTATAAGCCGCAGGTCTTTGGGAAGGATTTCCCCGTAGAATTTTTTATTAAGCAATGCATGGATGTGTTTGGTCCCAAGTATAATGGTAACTTTATTTATAAAGCAGCCGATCAAACTAATGCGATGTATGGAGGGCTAGAGATTGATGTAACTAATGTAGTTTTTGTGCATGGCTCGATTGACCCATGGCATGCTCTTGGTATCACAAAAACCCTGAATCAAGGAGCACCAGCTATTTACATTAATGGTTTTTTAGTATTATGTTTAGTGTGGCGTTTGAGGTGATGTGGTTTTGTTTTAGGTACAGCTCATTGTGCTAATATGTATCCGAAAGCCGATGGAGACTTGCCACAGCTCAAAGCTGCTCGTGTTGAAATAGCCCAATTGATTGATAAATGGATCAGGATTTAATCTCATAATTTTTAAGCAATAAAATTTCGAGAATTTGTGACTGTCACCTTTAATTTTGTAAATTTTTTATCGGAATGAAAGGAAATTGATTTTTATGAGGGGTTGTTTTGTGGACGAGTTCGTCGAACCTTTGTCAACAGTATTACGCTCACGCTTCAAAATATAAATCGGGAAGCGGTCGTTGGGGAGCAAAATTGATTTAAATTGGCGGGGCTCGCAAAGATGTGTGCGTTGGTGTTATCGGCACCCATCAAAGTTCATCGTAGACTACTTTTCTCAAATTAAAAAAGTTAAAAAGGTCAGATTTATTTCGTCGCTGCGGGGACGCCGATATCGATTTATTTTATTTCGCTTCCGCGAGAGTGGGGGGTTGTTGAGCGTCCCGACGACCAACGTGACTACAAACCGAACACAAAATTGCTGTGCATGTGTACGTTTTTGTGTGTGTATGTGTGTGTGTGACTGCGGCGGCGAAAGTGTGCGCTTTCTACTCGTTCTTTCTTTTAGATTTTCTAATTTTTCGCTGTTCGGGAGTACAAAAATTTGTAGGATATGTTCCCCTTTTCCACGTGCATGTGCTTCAAAACGAACTCCCCTTGGATAGCAGTCCGATCACAATGCTCCACAGGAGTCCTACAGGTAAATTGTTTGTTTTAGTGTACGATGAACCAATAAAGCGTTCTCATCACGTCAATCACCTGTTGGAAGCTCTCCGATCATTTTGGGGATAAGAACAAATGGGAATAGGGTCAAAATGAACATGGGTTTTCTTAGGAATATCCAGTTTGGTCTTTTTAAAGGTCTTTGACGAGCAACTGCACTGAATATAAATAAAAATATAGTATAGTATAGTCTTTAAGGGCACAATAGGTCATTTTTGGCCGTGGTGCTGTGAGCTATGTACCAAGAATGATAGTCTCTAATGTACCTCGTATAACACGGTTTTTGATTAGTATTCTTCTACTTCCACATTATATTAAGTTATTTTTTCTGCGGTAAAGCATTTATTCCTACCACCTGATAGAGTTTTCGGCAATACAGAAAAGGTTGTGAGAAAACAATTCGAAACACTATACCTAAAAGGTTCTATAAACATAGCATCTCGGAGTAAATTTTTTCAGATTGGACAAGACGAATGTTTTTGACTGGAAAAACTCAACTCGGAAGGATTCTTCAAAGTCCATTCTACTGGCAATTCAAATTTAACAAAAGAAGGAGCCGCAAAGAATAACTATTGATTTAAGCTTTAAATTACGTCAATTCTTGCTCCATTTGCATATTTAACGAGTTGCATGTCGCTCTTTATTATATACTTATAAAAAAATAAGCCACTTTTTCCAGTTTACTATGATGGCGTGGACCTAGACCATTCAAATTTGGTACGAAGGTGGCAAATTACAAGAGATTAGGATTGAAAAGGGTTCGAGGGGGGCTTAGGGGGGCACTATTTTTAGTTATTTTAATTTTTCTTGCGCGGATCGCACTGGAGGAGAGGGAGAAAGAGGTAGAGGGCTGAATTTTGGATATGTGATAGCCCCATTAAGGGCACACGTTTTCGTTTTTTGTGCGCCGAGATATCTTTATCGGGGGCCGAGATATCTGCCTCCAAAGAACCGTTTCTGCGCAAGAAATTTTACCCCCCTTTTTTTTCAAATGCAATTTTTGGCTATTTCCCGTACTCGGATCAAAAAGAGTTTCCTCTATGGAAACCAAATCAAGACCTGCCCTATGGGACCAACGAAATAAATTACTTTTAAACGGTAGCCCTCGTTTAATAGGTCTGACTGGAACCATTTTCCAAACGCCCATTTCTCTTACTATCAAAACTCCTAAACCCATTTTATTCAATTTACTTAATTAATTAAAACACAAACATCATCCTGATTAACTATTTTAAACCGATTTAAAGACATTAAGAAAAAAAAGTTGCATTTGGAATCATAACCTTGTTTTAAATCATAGTCCTCCGACTGCAAACAAAAAACCTCAGTCCTACTCGATCTTTTCGTATATAACTTTCAGATGCTCAGTTAAAGGCGTTTTAGATGTAGCCATAAAAACAGTTACTTCTAAATTGTGGGTGTCTGCACACAACTTATAAACCCTTTTAAGTTCGGTAACTGCAGGCCCGTTACTGAAGGACATTCTCGTAATGGCTGTGCTTTTTAATTCCAAGGTCTGTTCCTGGACTATGCCCTCTTCAAGGGACGTTAGACCAAAGTTGTGGGACACCATAAACGATACTTCGTTAGTGCCCGGTTTGATTCGCAGGAAGCCTGCTTCCAAGTGCATGGGTTTCTTTGAAGCCGCATGCCAGGTCATTGAATGATAATTAAGGGTTGGCTGACCGATTGATTTGAATTCTAACTCTTCACAGTAATTGAAAGGTTTTATTGTGGGATATTGTCCACTGGCTGATATTGATTTCCATTTACCGATGAGCCACTGTATCGGTTTTAAATGTGCACTAGTTGGACTTGGTTCCATTTTAATCTAAAAGATTTTTTTTATTATTAGATTCCATCAAACATCCACTTACCTCCTCTGACTGATGTCAACTGCCCACTCTTTTTTCAAGGTTAAGAACTTTGTTGATCTATTATTGTTAAAATTTTGCTGAATAAGCTTCATAGAAAAAAACAATTTGTTGCAGAATGCAATGTTATTGCACTTCCCTTATCACCTACGATGAGTGCATCTAAAACACTCTGTTCTTATCTAAACTAAACAATTAGAAATAGTAAAAACAACAATCATTTTACTGAAACACTTTTATTCTATAGCATACAAATCGTTACTTATTTGGCATGAGCTTGTGCCTTTCGCATCTGTGTAAGAATGTTGGATAACTCCTCACGCTTCCTCTTGGCACGGATGTGCGTGCCTAGACGACGCTTGAGGAATTTCAAAGCCCTTTTGTCTTTCGAAACCTTCAACAATTCCATAGCCCGCTTCTCGTAGGGTGCATGTCCACAAACCTCACGAATTAACTCTCGGACAAACTTCGTATGCTTAGTCTGGATCCCCTTCAACCTCGCAGGTCTAATTTTTTGCAATTTACTTTTGCCAGGACGAATCTTAGTGGTCCTGTGGCCTTTTGGAGGCCCACGGCTATTTCATAACGTGGAGCCATGCTGGAAGAAATTTTTGAGGTTAAATTGAACTCTTCAACAAAAATTATTTAGAAAACCTCATTAGAAGATTAATCTAATAATTCTTACTACAACGATTAAATAAAACTAAGTATATCTTACTTTTTTTATCAAGAAAACCGCTTAATAAAACTGACCTCGTGCACAAGAAATCAATCAAAGAATTAAGGTTAGAAAAGATCAGAATTTTAGGGAGTTTTTTCTATTTGGTATTGGCAATACTATTGCGCGCTTTTCTTGGTCTCTATCTCTTTGTTCTCTAAAAGCAAATGTGTTAAAAAAAATATTTTATGTGCTAAAACAATGAGGGACTTGGTTTTAATTGTATTTCTCACAGGTTTTTGGGGGTTTGCGTCGCCCTGGCGCGTTTTTCAAAGAGGGCGTTTTGTTGGCGGCAACTTGGGGGTACCTTCGGGTGGCTTTGAGGAGTCCAACCTAATAGTTAAGACTGAATGGTTTCTCCAAAGATTAGATCACTTTAACCCGACTGATACGAGAACTTGGAAACAGGTTTTTATTATTTTAAATGTCTTAACTGCTTACGATTGTTGGCTTTAGAGATTCTACACCAACGATGAGTTCTACGATCCCAACACTGGAGGCCCCGTTTTTCTAATGATAGGAGGTGAAGGCGAGGCTTCTAAAAAATGGATGACACAGGGGGCTTGGATAGATTATGCGAAACAATTTGGAGCCATGTGCTTTCAGGTTGAGCATCGTTATTATGGAAAAAGCTATCCTACCAAGTACGAAGGAGCTTGTTCATGATCCCACCGATTTATTATGTTTATTGTTTTTAGAGATTTAAGCACCAAAAATTTACAATACTTAACTAGTCACCAGGCCTTGGCCGATTTAGCAAGTTTTATTACTGAAATGAATCTAAAGTACAGTTTTCCTGAAACAACCAGTTGGATTGCTTTTGGAGGTTCCTACCCTGGATCTTTGGCCGCTTGGTTAAGACTAAAATATCCTCATTTAGTTCATGGGGCTATGTCTGCAAGCGGGCCTTTGATAGCCCAAGTTGATTTTTATGGTAATTTAAATAGGGGAGCTTACGATTCATTGGAGTAGATTATTTTAAGGTTGTCGATGCCTCATTGGGGTCTACCAATGACCAATGTGTGGGAGCCATTAAAAACGGCACCTCTGACATTTATTTACTTCTGAGTCGATCAAAGGATGCCGAAGTCATCACTAAAAAATTCAGGCTCTGTGATCCCATCTCGACTGACCCAAACGATATTTCCAATCTTTTTGAAACCTTGGCTGGAAACTTTGCAGGAATTGTTCAGTACAATAAAGATAATCGGGTTGGTCCAAAAGGAGTTAATAATGTTACGATTGATAGCCTATGTGAACTTATGACGGGAAAAGGATATGAGCCTCTCGATGCTTTGGCTGCTGTTAATAATTTACTTCTGACCACATACGATCAGAGATGTTTGGATTATAAGTATGATACGATGATCCAGGAACTTCGTAACTCGAACTGGTCGAGCCCAACAGCCGAAGGAGGTAGTGTGATTGAATTTTAAAATTTAGGAAGGGTTTAAAATTGTTAAGTTTAGGTCGGCAGTGGTTTTATCAAACTTGCACCGAATTTGGTTTCTTTCAAAGTTCATCGTATAAGCCGCAGGTCTTTGGGAAGGATTTCCCCGTAGAATTTTTTATTAAGCAATGCATGGATGTGTTTGGTCCCAAGTATAATGGTAACTTTATTTATAAAGCAGCCGATCAAACTAATGCGATGTATGGAGGGCTAGAGATTGATGTAACTAATGTAGTTTTTGTGCATGGCTCGATTGACCCATGGCATGCTCTTGGTATCACAAAAACCCTGAATCAAGGAGCACCAGCTATTTACATTAATGGTTTTTTAGTATTATGTTTAGTGTGGCGTTTGAGGTGATGTGGTTTTGTTTTAGGTACAGCTCATTGTGCTAATATGTATCCGAAAGCCGATGGAGACTTGCCACAGCTCAAAGCTGCTCGTGTCGAAATAGCCCAATTGATTGATAAATGGATCAGGATTTAATCTCATAATTTTTAAGCAATAAAATTTCGAGAATTTGTGACTGTCACCTTTAATTTTGTAAATTTTTTATCGGAATGAAAGGAAATTGATTTTTTTATGAGGGGTTGTTTTTGTGGACGAGTTCGTCGAACCTTTGTCAACAGTATTACGCTCACGCTTCAAAATATAAATCGGGGAAGCGGTCGTTGGGGGGAGCAAAATTGATTTAAATTGGCGGGGGCTCGCAAAGATGTGTGCGTTGGTGTTATCGGCATCCATCAAAGTTCATCGTAGACTACTTTTCTCAAATTAAAAAAGTTAAAAAGGTCAGATTTATTTCGTCGCTGCGGGGACGCCGATATCGATTTATTTTATTTCGCTTCCGCGAGAGTGGGGGGTTGTTGAGCGTCCCGACGACCAACGTGACTACAAACCGAACACAAAATTGCTGTGCATGTGTACGTTTTTGTGTGTGTATGTGTGTGTGTGACTGCGGCGGCGAAAGTGTGCGCTTTCTACTCGTTCTTTCTTTTAGATTTTCTAATTTTTCGCTGTTCGGGAGTACAAAAATTTGTAGGATATGTTCCCCTTTTCCACGTGCATGTGCTTCAAAACGAACTCCCCTTGGATAGCAGTCCGATCACAATGCTCCACAGGAGTCCTACAGGTAAATTGTTTGTTTTAGTGTACGATGAACCAATAAAGCGTTCTCATCACGTCAATCACCTGTTGGAAGCTCTCCGATCATTTTGGGGATAAGAACAAATGGGAATAGGGTCAAAATGAACATGGGTTTTCTTAGGAATATCCAGTTTGGTCTTTTTTAAAGGTCTTTGACGAGCAACTGCACTGAATATAATATAATATAGTATAGTATAGTCTTTAAGGGCACAATAGGTCATTTTTTGGCCGTGGTGCTGTGAGCTATGTACCAAGAATGATAGTCTCTAATGTACCTCGTATAACACGGTTTTTGATTAGTATTCTTCTACTTCCACATTATATTAAGTTATTTTTTCTGCGGTAAAGCATTTATTCCTACCACCCGATAGAGTTTTCGGCAATACAGAAAAGGTTGTGAGAAAACAATTCGAAACACTATACCTAAAAGGTTCTATAAACATAGCATCTCGGAGTAAATTTTTTCAGATTGGACAAGACGAATGTTTTTGACTGGAAAAACTCAATTCGGAAGGATTCTTCAAAGTCCATTCTACTGGCAATTCAAATTTAACAAAAGAAGGAGCCGCAAAGAATAACTATTGATTTAAGCTTTAAATTACGTCAATTCTTGCTCCATTTGCATATTTAACGAGTTGCATGTCGCTCTTTATTTTACTAAATTTAAAGCAACATACTCGTTTCGTTTTTCCCCATAAGAATTTGTCGAAACGGCGGCACGAGCGAGGAGGGCGCGCGGCGAGGAGAAAGGAAAGAAACGCTCGGAAGACGTATTAATTATTTTTAATTAAAGCGCCAATTAATCGAGCAGAAAGGCAACGCGACGCCTCAAAAAGAAAAATTATTTCCTCCGCACGATGTGCTTTGCTCCGCAACGCGGAGGAAAGACAAATATATTTTTTTAAGTTGATCCGGCTTGAAGGACCAAATCTATGGTTTTCCGTTTTAGTGTATTTTTATATGTTTTAAAAGAAAAACAAACAAAAAGAGGACAATTATAGCAATAAACAAGTAGCATATTAATTTTGCACCCCGCTAAAGTTCAATTTCGATAATCCCCGAAGCGCTGTGACGTCACCGCATCATTATCTTCCTTTTCAAGTCCACATCGAAATTGTTTTCCCGGCGCAACAGATTTTCCCATTAAATCAATCGAGTGGCAAGATTTTTATCTCGAAATGTCGATTTAATAATAGGCAATCGTGAGCGCGCGCGCGCTTTTCCGAGATAAAAGCAAAACTAGCATCTAGCAGGCGGCCAGTCAATCCGACGTCAATTATTTCGCGAGTTTTGATAGCAAAATTAGGGGAATCTTCCCGTTTTTTCTTTCGCTTTTTCTCTCTCAGTTTGGGGTCGAAGACGAAACAAAAACCGAACGATTATTTATGGGGTATTTCCAATAATTTATTGACAACTGCCGATCGGCTTCGAACAGGATATCAGAAACGCGAAGGAGGCGTAAGCGTGCGAATCGCGAAAGGCCGATACGTCGATTCGCGATGCATCTTCGCGCAAAAATTAGTTGGCTTTTAAAGGGAAAAACGTCCCCCCTCAGCGCGCCGACGAAGTTTTAAAGGCTGCCATAAATCTGACGTCGCCCACCACCGAATTTACCGTCGAAGAAAAAATTACGGAAGCGAAGACGTGTTTTTTGCGATTTTTTATCTCGCCCTTCTCCCCTTCGCCCCTTTTTTCTAATTTGCCGTCGACACATCGATTTATTAGGCATTTTTTTGCCAAAAATAAATTTTTAAGGATGCGGACCCATACATTTTAAAAACACATTAAATTGCAATCGTAGTATGCCGCGATTATACAGGGTGTTGGCTTTTGAGAAACGCGCTCTGGCTCGCTTAAGAAAAGATACAGAAAAATCTTGTAAGACAAAGCCTTTTGTTTTTTATTTCGATAGATGTAACTTTAAAAAAAAACGGGGTTTTCGGTTGAACCGGAAACGCTCAAAATTAATGCGAATCGAAGCGGGCGAAGCTTAATAATAAAACAATTGGGAGCCGGGCAACTTTAAATTGCCGAGCAGCGAAAGTTTCGGGCGTTGGGGAAATTTATTCGACTGCCAACTTTTTGCGGAAAAAATTAAATCTCCCAACAGCTCTGTTCCTAACCTCAAAATTATTCTCGTTACGAAACGAATTTAAAATTAATTTGGCGCAGAGACACGCACGCTTTTCCATTTCCTTGTTCGTCGCTTCGCTCGCCTCTCCCCTTCCTACCCCCTTTCTCTAAGCTTTTTGGAGCTCAAACGGCGAACGGCTTAATTCGAATTAAAACTTGGGGGAATTCACTAAATTAATATCTAAATACGGTTTTGTAGGGATTTTAGACGTAATTTTGTCCACAAAGTCCGCTCGATTTTTACGAAATAAAACCTAATTTTTATTTTAATTTAAAATTTTTCAAAATTCAATTTATTTCGACAAACTGAAGAGGGGCGGAGGGGGTGGATAAAAGTAATAAAAAACGAGCGAAAAGAAAAAGACAAATCGTGTCCTATTATTTTGTTTCAAACGACCAAAAGTGACGTTTTACGGAAAATTTTAATTAAGCGAATCCGTTATAACGAGCGCAAAAATTATGAAAGGATTTAATCGCGATTCGCTTTTGTTTTAATTAAGAGTGCGCCTCGGTAAGTCGGCCGCCGCACGAAAAATTAGGTTAGAAAAATCGCTTTCGGCGCTAAAGCTAAATTAGCCGCCGTTTTCCCCTAATTTAATGTGTTTTTTTCTCTGCGACAATTACGCATTTGTTTTATATTTTCAATCGCGTTTTATTGGATCTTGTAGCGTCGTCGTTTCTCCTACGCTTTTCAAAAATAAAAGAAAACGAAAAAAACAAGCCCTCGACATTTAACGAACAAGAGCCCTCGCATAAAAGCAAAGCCTGCTTTGATCCCCGTGACCCGTAAGTAGTTGTACTCTTAAGAATAAATATTATCGTAAATTTCGTTACGAATAGGATAAAGGCGAAGCCCTCTTATAAAATGCTCGCGAAACAAAATGATATTATCTCTGCGAAGAAACATTTACGAAAGTCGGCCGCCGCCGCCGCCCGGTAATGCGACGTACTTGAAAATATCTAAATCCGATTACCCCGACGACATAGTCGGCGTTGAAAGAAATAAAACATCTCGGATGCCATTATTGAATTTCCAAAATACACGGCTTTCTTCGTGCCGCTCGCAAACGACTTTGTCCCAAATCTTTATCTTCAATAGATTGTGTGACAGAGGACGCAGCTCGCCCCTTCCCCACTCTACCCGCCCTCAGGGTTGAAAAATTCAATTATAAACCATGTCGATCGCCTTCCCCTCCAAAAAAACCGCAGAAAAACGCGCCCACTCAAGAAGTGGTCCTTCGAGCCGGATCGAAGTTAAATTAATTAAATCAAGTTGGTTGCATTAAAAATTAAATCCAAGATGACTGCAAATTGAAGACAGTCAAAAACATTAAGCCCGTAATAAAAATCTACGCGCTTGTAAGCGATAAATACATCAGCCACCTGCCTCGTTTCGCTCTTTTCGGCGTTATTTATTTAAGGGCGCGTCCGCACACCCGAAAGACGGCCGTCGCACTTTATTAGCGCGCGCTAATTTAAATTTAGTGCGCTTCGAACGGGACAGGGGGCGCCGAACCCCGTCGGGCAGAGAGGGACGCCGCGTTTTCCAAAAACATCGAACGGGAGGACGCCTTTTCACAATTTATGGCTCCATAAATTATACAACGCGGAAACGTCTTCGGTGGCGCCTCCGCAAATTACTTCGGCAGAAAAAAAGGGTCGTTCTTTTTCCTTAGCAGAAAAAAAAACAACAAACGAACGGTCATTAATATTTAATCTTTTGCGTGTAGAGAAAAGTCTCTGGACGCTTTTGGTCGCCAGATCCTTGGGGATTTTTTTTTTGAAAGGTTACGGCACGTGTCGAATAAACGACATTTGACGGATTTAGCCGAGAAACAAACCGTTTTGAGAAAAACGCGTTTAATGGAAGTATTACTTGATTTTAAGTTGTGTTTTGTTTGGTTTATAACCATCCCCATCTCCAATAATAACTAAGGTGGAAAGGAACGTAAACACTACTTTGATTGCGAAGATATTAATAGATGGCGCGCTTACGCGTTAAGTCGGTGGAGTATTAACCGCGAACGTAAATTGCTTAATGACTCAGACGGCGTCTAAAAATAACCCACCAAGGCATCGTTCTATTGTTTTTAATAAATTCTTCGTACGTGTTACGAATTTTTTTAAGACAGCGTCTTCCGTTGCCATACCAATTTCAACTCGGGGGAAACCCCTTGACCAACCGTTGCCAACTTAAAAAGTTCGGTTTTTAAAAAAGGAAAATTGCTGCGTCGAGCAAGGATATAAAAAAAGGTGGCAAAGCGGGGTCGCTCGGCGCAAAAGTGGGATGTTTATAAATAATGAAAAATTCAGGGCGCGTTAGCGCCGCCAAGCTCGAAGCCGCAGCCGAAGTTTGCAAAGCCGACGGGATTATCGCGCTCTCTTCGCGCCTACTAATTTTCACTATCTTGGCTTGCCGTTAAGGCCTCGACGAGACGTCGAAAACGAACGCCTTTCGGTCACGAAGTCGATTTCGACTGACGACGAAACGACGCCCGCAAAATAAACAATTGCGAAACGAATTTGCTTGCGAAATTTAATTAATGACAAAGGGTTGGGTAGAAAATGCAGAAACGTCGAAGGTTGCCCTTTTTTTGAATCGAAACGGGCTCGGAAAATATTAAGCCGAAACGTGACGCCTTTGATAATGCCGGCGGAGCGATGGGAAAGGTCGCCGACCCCCAAAATTAATATTTTGGAAACAATTTGACTCGATTTACGTTTATAGACGTTTCGATTATGTCGGAAGTTCATTAACTCTTTTGCGTTCCTCCGTTCACTTGCCATTTCCTTCGGTGTACGGAACGATTTCTGGTTGCCTACGCTTTCGGAAAATTAGATTGTTTTTTGAAATTATTTTGAATCGTTTTTAAACGGCTTTATATAAAAAGATTTTGCAGAACGTACAAAACTCCGATTTTCCTCAAAATGTTAAATAGTACGCCACTGTTTTTTTAGCGAATTTTTTAAAGATTCGTTCACAAATAAAAAATAAAACGCATTTATAAAAAAAAGGGCACGCGAGCGTATTATTGAAGAAAATGCCTGCGAGCGCACGGAAAATTTAACGCATAATGTACGGCCCCGGAAAAGGGGATTACAGCGGCGGGGGAAAAGGAGGGAAGAGGAAGCGAAACCGGGAAAAAATCGTACACCCTACAAATAGTAGTATCAAAGTGCAAAAGTCGACGACCTTTTACCCCTTTTTTTTCTTCGTCCCTTTTTTAAGTAGTTTCGGGGGCGCGAATCGATTTGCACGCCGTTTTTTCCTCTTTTTTTTTTTTAAAAGCACTTTCGACAGTTTAAAAAGGTTGTTTGCGTCGCAAGCAATCATCGTAAAAAGGAAAAGAAATTTAATTTTCAAGCCCTTTCGTCCGTCTTCTTTCTTTCGCGAAAAAAAAATGAATTCCCTCTTCAAAATTTTTTTTTTAGTTTTAGCGTTTGAGGATCTTTCCCAGATTCGTAAAAAAACGATAAAAAATAAATTCTGCGCGGAAAAGACCTTTTGAATTTTTCTCGTAGCTTTTACCGTTCGCGAGATATTCGCAGAAAACCATTTTTCAAGATGGCGGCCGCTACCAACGCCCTCGCGCGGCTCCGCATCGAACTTCCTTCCACTAAATTGCCCTTAATTCGCAAATCCCATTCGGAGAATGACGCATTTCTAAACCCTTCGTTTTCGAACTGACAGTTTCGATTTTTTTTAGGTTAGTTTAGGAGCAATGGCGGTCCACTATTCGAAAACGGTTACGCGCGTCGTAAATTCGACCCTCATAATTAACAGAGGCGGCCCCCGAATTTCCATTGCAAATTTTCGGGCGCAAATACACAAGTTTCGCCCGTTTGGCATTTCGGGATGTTATATTTGCCCATAAATAATTTACGGGGCGGACGGAGGGGGGCGAGCGGATCGTAAGTGGCTTCGAACACGCATGAATAATTCTAACCTCAAATTTGACGCGTTCAACGCACGTCCTCGGTTTACTACACACCTTTTTCGGGGTCCTTTTAATTATGTTTAATTAATTGAAAAATGTAATGGCTTTATTGCAAATTGCAGCACGCAAAGCCTAATATTTTATACTCATTTTTTCCCGGCCTCCCCCCACCTTTGACCTCTGGGGGTTTAATCGGCGGGAAAATTACGAAAAACGGAAACGACACTATCGATTTTAATTAAATATTTTTTTTAGAAAGTCTGAACGGATTTTAGCGAATTTTTTTTATACGCACCGAAAAAAAAACAATTGAAAAGATGTCACGTTAGACGCAAAGTAGGCGCTGTCGGGGACGCATCGAAAACTCTTCGGGGACGAAACGAAACGTCTCTTAACGACATGGGATGTCAATAAAAGTTGCAACGCTCAGTGCCGTCGGGGCGATATATTAAAAAAATCGATCGGGCTTTTCGGGGGGCGGGGGACCGACTTTCGCAGCCCGCATTTTCCGGATTTCGGTCGGCCTAAATATTAAAAAATTTTTCCTCGTATTGTATTCTCTTTCAATAAAGCCTCAATTTTTTTTTCTTTCATTTTTGTCCCCCCTTCCTCGCCCTTTTATTATCGTTATTATCGGACGATGAAGCAGCGCTTACTAGATTTAATTTTCCCAATAAAAGAAGACGTTAATAAAGGCTTTGACGTCGATCCCGAAGCCGCGAGAGAAATTCAATTGTTTGTTTGCATAGGCGGGGTTCGAGGGCCAGCGGCCCAGGGAAAAGGGGTGGAGGATGAAATTTGTGTAAAAACCGCAAATGAAAAAAAAACGAGGGACTGTCCCAATAATTATTTTATTGAAAGTGTCATCGACGATCGGAACCGGGTAAATTGACGAAAGCTGCCGAGCGTACCGTGGACATGAAGCTCTAGGGCACTACGTTTCCATCTCTTTTTCGTTTTTGGGTCGAAGCGAGCTTTCGATCGAGTTGAGTGTCAAAATTACCGCTTCGCTTTCAACGTAATTGGGCTCTTAGCTGCGGCGCCTTGTGAAACTAACCTCACTTTTAACTGTTTTTTTTTAGTTTCGGGATCGAAAAAAAAATCAATCAACCCAAAAACTCAAAATCAAGCAACCATAAGTTTTGTTGTTTTTTTTTAAATAATCGCAAATCATAATGGTCCGTTTTTTTCGTTGCCTAGCGACCGCTCGTGACGCAAACGAGTCGATATAAAAACAAAGAAGTAACGAGGGTAATTAAAAACAATTGAAGATTTTTGCGAAAAAAGGAGGAAGCGTGCCACACCTTTGCGAAGCGAGCAGGTATCTGCGGGTTTCGTAATCCCGAGGCCCAAGCCTTCTGATCCTGAGGGTGCACTAGGCGGATCAATACCCCCACCACCGCCGCCCCTCTCGGATATTACGTTCGTCCAAAACTCCTTACTAAATACCCGGCCGCGGTTCACTAAACATTTCCATAATTATTTCCCATATTAAAATCGTTTCCTTGGCTATAAGCCCCCTCCACCCCTCTCTTTATTTTCTCTGATTTTTTCGACTGTTCTTTTTTGAAAAAAAAGTTATCTACCTTTTAATTGAAATACTTATGCAAAATAGATGTTTAGAGAAAAACGAAAAAAAGGGGGCGATGGGGTTTAGGGTGTTTGTTTTTAAAACTGCTGTAGTTAAACAAACTTCGAACGTAATAAGTTAGAATTATTTGCACGAGCAAACGAACATTTAGTTATAGTTGGCTTCTCTTTTCGTTTTCGTATTCTATTCAGAGGCGACTAGATTTATTGAATTAATTAATTCATTAGCGAAAAAGTTTGCGAGGGGGGTCAAGGGGGCGACGACGGGATTATTTAAAGGTCGCGAAACGCTTTCGTTTTGCATTTTTTTTGCAGGTAAACTTTTTGATTGATATTAATAACGAAGGGCCGCCACAATCGCTTCGCCTGACGAGCCGCCCCTGCCCCGACAACTAAAAACAAACGCCAACCATTAATTCGCCGGTAATAAAGAACGGTTTCGGTTCGCTTCGTCGGCCGAATAACGAAGAAACGATCGGGGACAAAATGCAAGGCATTATTTATAACAAATCGGATCGAAGTAGCTTTTGGCAACAACAGGGCAATAAAATAAGAGCCGGTATTAAAAGTTTGTCGTTCGATTTCATATTTTTTGGCACGAGCTGCTTCGTTGTACGTCGCCGTTCATTAAACGGTCGCGCTACGCCAAAAACAACTGCCGGCGACCTAAAAATTAACGCTCACTCCGATCTTCTCTTTTTTTAAAAATATTTAGGCACTAAATTAGAAAAAAATGTGTCCGTCGAAGACTTTAAACATTCTCAGAACGACAAAGTTATAAAAAAATATTTTACAACAAAGTTATTTTTCAATGTGCTTTTAGTTCGTTAACACTCTGTACGAACGGCTCTATACAAGGTGTTTACGTTATGGCGACATAGACACAGTTACAAATCGTTTTTTGTATTCATATTTTCTGATAAAACTAATCGCCAACTCAAAAATATTAATTGAATTGAAAAAAAAACAAAAAAAAGGGCGATTCATCAAAAAAGAGAGGGCCACGTGCCCGCGCCCCTACGTACGCGCAAATAAATTTAAAGATCCAAGTCGTGACGTGCAAAATGGAGATTTAAGAGTTACGAAGACGTGCAAGTTCGTTTTCCTCGAGCGGCGGAGCGCGGAGGGGGGGCAAAGTGTGTGATGTTTGAATAAAAAATGAGTTTGCGACATTACAAAGTCAAACAGGCGTTTCGAGAAGGCATACATCCGTGAAATATTGATACATTATGCGACATTTTAAAATTTAAATGTCTTTTTAAATCCGGTTATCGGTCCCTCGAACGGAACGCCGCGGGGGCGACGAGGCGGGGGAGGAAGACGCCGACGGACGCGTTTTTTTCCCACTTTTTCGGTTCTTTCGTTTTGCGTTTGGAATTGTTCGAGTTTTGAATGCAAGAGGCGACCTGCAGATGAGATGACATACAGGCGTACCACTCGTACAATTAAAAAATTAATTATATGGGTTCGGGCTTCGAATAAAATTAGATTGGCAACCACATTAAACTGTTATCGTTGATATTATTTTGATTTTCTACAAGGTTGTAGTTTTTTACCTTTTTTTTTGGTTTACATTCAAAAATTTTAAATCTCGTGTATGTTAACTGTTGAAAAACGGGCAGGGGGGGGGGAAGGCGATTGCTGTGCGGTTAACGCTGCAATTTAATTTTTTGCAAATAATTCAATTCAATTAGTTAAAAAAGCACAAATAAACGAAGTACGTACGAGAACGGCGCGAGTGGGGCCCGATCGGCGACGGGGCGGGGACGTGCAAAGGAGAGGAGCGCGCGTGTGAGTGTGTGTGTGTATATGTGTGCGGATGCTGGATGGGAAGCATTCACGAGCAATCGATGAACGGTGCAGCAGAGCCCTATTATTTATCAAGCGAGCGAAAAAATGCGAGGCTCGTTAACGGTCGTGCGTGCTCGGTCGCGTCGGGCTTGCGTTGAACATGGAGCCGTGACAGGCGTTTCGGGCTCGAGCCCGGGCTGCTCTCCGTAGTCGCTAGCAATGGTGGATCGGGCGAGGACCTTGCGCTTTCTCCTCCGCCGCAAGCCAGACCATTAACGTGTGCGCTCCTTCGACGGGTTCCGTGGCGAGATGCGGTGCTGCTGCGCCCCTTTCGGTCGCTTCTCGTTCGCGAAAAAGTAGTGTGCCGGCGGTCGCTTCTCCCTCGACGACTCTTTAAATCGAGAGTGCGACTCCCCCGTCGCTTGTGTGCGTGCGTGTGTGTGTGTTGGTTCGACACTTGCTGATTACTCTCGGTCGCCTTTTTTTTCTCTTTCTTTCTCTCTCGCTCGCGCACACACGCTCTTTTCGGTGTGTATCTGTCTCTCTCGCTCTCTCTCTGCGTGCGTGTGCGTTCGAGTGAGTGTAACAGGTTTTATTTACTACTACGTTGCTTTTTCGATTGTGTACATAATTTTTTAGGTTAGTTTTATTTTTTTCGCTTAATTTTTAGTTTTAAAGAGGTCACGATGCGAAGCTTTTCGTCGCGATCGCACGCCGAAGTTGGCCGCCCCCCTTTTTTGCGGAGCGCGCGTTGTTAATTAATTTAGGGGATGATTTGTTTTCGAGGGTCCCTCGCCCCCGCCGCTGGATCGGCGGAGGCGAAGATAAATGTCAGCGGGCGCTCGCTTTTTTTTTTCGCGAGCGAGTCGTCGAAATGTCAAAGTGACTTTTTGAGTGTTGCCTTGCCGACTTTGTGCAATTGAAAAAGCGGGCGATTTGTTTTTGAAATTGTAAAATTGCGTTTTATTAAATCAAGAGGGCTGTTTTTTGAATATTTAAAGAATTTGGCGTTTTTTTTTTAAATTGTATTTTGTGGCGAACGACGAGCGAAAAAAGAAATTTCGCTGTTGCCAGTTTACGAATTCAAAAATTAGTTTTTTTTTGCTAATCGAAAAATTTTGGCGTTGCCAACTTTACAAATTAAAACTTTAGAGACGTTGCCAACATTTAAAAATTAAAATTCGTACATAATGAAATAATTAAATTAATTAAAAAAAGACCGAGTTAATATTTCGTCACTTTGAACTTGAAAAAAAATGCAGTTTGTGCAGGGCTCCCAACTTGCAAAATCGAACGAGATCCGTATTTTGATTAAAAATAAAAACGAACGCTTAGATTTTTCACATGTAACTTAGTCGAAATAGCAAATTAGTGTTCGAACAAAAATTGTCCCGTCGTGTGTGCGGGAACGATGCCCGTTTGTTTGTCGGTCGGCCGCGATTTAGAGCGTCCTTTGGCACGCGAGAACAAAAAAAATTCCTTGTCAAAAATTAAAGCGCGGCCGCCTTAGATTAATGTTTCTGTTTATGAAATGCCGTGATTTAAACGGATCACGCGCCCGCGCACGCTGTTTTTTTAATTGAAATTTTTAAATTAATGAAAATTTAAAAACTATCGACGAAAAGCTTCACAGCGCTGAGAATAGTTTCGAAAACCTTTTTTTTCTATTAAGTTAATTGAATTTTTTGTTATGATTTTGGGGGGTGGGGGTAGATTTTTATTTTGGCTCGCAAAACTGGCACGGCATCGGCTCGCACGCGCTCGCCAAAAAAAGTGAATCTTTCTGTTTGCAGGTCGTTTTGAAATCGAGAGGGCCCTGAGATGAATGTATCGGCGATAGTGTTGCGTAAGGATCACAGAGATCGCTGCGAAAAGCAATATCGAAAGCGCAAACACTGGTAATAGTAAAAAAAAAAAAAGGGCAGCGAGCGAGAAATAGTAGTAGGCGGCGGAAGAAGCGCGGCAAACCTCGGCGCGAAGTGTGCTGTGCCGCGTCAGGTGCGGCTCGTTTAGTGGCGAAGAGGTGTCGGTATAAGTAGAGCAGTGGCGTGCTGTCGCGATGAGAGCGGCAGGGAGCTAGCGGCAGAAAATGGCGGAGGACGCCGCGGCGGCCGCCGGCAGTGCGGACTCTGCGCTCTGGTCGCCCGCGTCTTCCGAAGGGCCGTCTGCGGGGCTCCGAGTCGGAGGGGCAGCGGTGATTCCTATCAGGAGCTCACCGCCCCGCCGCCCGAAGATGAACGTGCTCCGCAAGTGAGTCTTTTTGCTTGTGCTTATTGTTTTTGTTCTCCTTCGTCGCCCTCCACCCTTCTTCGATAAATCGCCAATTTTTGTGACACCCTGTAGACAAATTAACGGTTTTTGTTAAGATTTAAGCGGCCTGCTTGATGGAAGCATTTGTTTTTGCTTATTTGTTTATTACGCCACTTCTCTCTTGTAAATCGTTAATTTTCGTTATTTATTTTGGGGCACCCTGTATACAATTAGACGGTCTTTGTTAAGATTTAAATGACTTGCTTGATGGGAGTGTTAGTTTTGCTTATTTTGTTTTTTGTCGGTACATTTCCAATTTTTATCATATTTTGGGACACCCTGCTTTTGTGACGAGGCGCCTATGGCTTGCGCCTCCGAGCGACACTCGCAGAAAAGGGGTTGCTAAATGTTTGAGTAAACAAAAGTTAAAAGCGTGTTTACACAATGTTTAAACTGAAAAAAAAAAGTTGGAATATAAACGCTCGTCTGTTTTTTCGATAATTGAGTTTATAACGTGCGCTTTTTCGATTTATAAAATCAAACAAAAAAAACAATGGGTTGAAATGCACAATGCATCTTCGATTAATAACTTGTAGGTTAAGGTCTGATTTGACAGGTGTCAAATCTGTAATTTTAGGAGATTAAATTTGTTTGAATTTGTGTTGGTATTGGTGGTCGATTGGACGCCTTTTCATTTGACTTTAAAGTTGGTATTTGTTTGGGACGGCCTTGGCAACGGATTCGCGCTTTTTACGGGGGATGGTCGCGAAGTTGTCGCCGTGCGGGGTCCTCGCGTCCCCCCTATCTCAATAAATTGATCTTTGCGATTTGTTTGTTGGCGATTTGTGCAAATAACGCGTTCGGCTCGTTAGTTGACCGCGTGTAAACAACTTAATTGCGCTTAATTGTTTTTATGTGTGACATAAAAAAAATCGTTTAGTGGCGATTAGAAATGGCGGCGAGTCGTTACGGGATGTCTAAAAATAGCAGGCGTTGTTTTTTATGTTTATTTATAGAGGAACGACAAAAGACGATCGCGTCGCGGCAAATTAAAAAAGCCCTCCGCGACGATACGCCACTGGAATCGTTTCTCAGCTTTGTTCTTGGATTTTTCTTGGGACCGGCCGAGCCGACCTAATTTTTACATTTATTAAGAAAATAATGCGTGCTGTAAGCGATGCGGGAGGAGCGGGAGCGGAAGGGGGGGCGGGCGAACGAAAGGGAATGCGGAATTCGTTAATGACGCCATTTATATTCAAAGATGTCGTCGAAAACGTAGAAAACGAGCCACACAATTTCAATAAATTCCGCAAAATATCCACAAAACGTCTGACCTACATTCGTTTCGTATTGCGCCGTTTCTGGGGAAGAATTCGCGAAGAGGCAACGCCGCATCTAATTCGTTCTGACGCACCCCTGCTTTTTATTTTGGTTTTTTATTTCTTATTTTTTAAACGCGCCGTGCGAAGTAGTAAAATTTTGTTTTTTTAATCGTCTTAGTGGAAGAAAAAAAACAAACGAATGCGTAAAACGTGCGCGCGTAAATTTTAAAAAAAGAACGTTCGTCTTTGATCTTCGACCGACTTTTATTGGGTGTCGAAAAAAAAAACGCGTAGTAAAATAATTTTCGGCAGAGATCTCGAAAAAAACAAAAGATTTGACGTACGAATTTCGTGACCGTCCCCGACGTCGAAGCGGGCATCGTTTGCAAGTCGTAGTAGGTCATGTGTAAACATTCTGCAACTCTCGTACGCGCTTCGTATTCAAATATTCGACGGTCCCGCCCCCTCCTCGCGAAAAACAAACGCGCCTCGAATCCCTGACGGAAGGAAATTACGTCAATTTTTAACCTAACTTTTTCTTTTCGGGAAGTAATCCTCGCAAAAGCTTTTCGCTTCGTTTTCTTTTTTTTTTTAAATTCTTTAATTCGACTTCTTTTTCTCCGTCTTCGATCCCAAAGCCTACTTAAACAACTTTTAATTAAAAGAGTAAAAAATCGAGATATCCTCCAAACGTAATTAACTTGATTAGTTCTGGAACAAAAAAAAACTCGGTTTTGTTCGACGGAGCTCCTCAAAAAACAACTTTAATGTCCGACGATCGAGTTTCGGTTAAAATTGAGAAGTCGTTTGCGGCGCCATCTGCGCACAAGCTTTGCCACTGAGCGAAATTAAAAATTACGTTGTTAGGTGCCTCATTTTGTTCAATTTTTGAAATTTTGATTGCTTACGTCGTTCTATCTTTGCGAAAAAGTTGGCGGGAGTGGGGGGCGAAAAGGGATTGCGCTAAATAATGGCGTGCTTTTGGTAAAAGCTCGCAGCCTAAAAAGATTTCCCAGCTGGAATCCGATTGGTCGCCGCGTCGCAACAAATGGAAAAAAGATGTTCTTTGACGAAACGTTGTTGTTTATTGCCGTTACAACAACCACTTTCATCCGCGACTGTGGCTCCTTGATGGATTTCGGATGTTTTACGCGCGAACAAAAGAACTACCTTTTATTATGGGGTTGGTCAGTTTTCCTAACCTCGTTTTGATGTAAATTTTAAAACGCGCCAAATTTGAATAAAGTGTTTAGTTGTAAGCTGTCGTTTGAACCGTTTTTATCTAAAAAAAAACGACGCAAAAAAAACGAACGAAATCGCCCTTTGGATCGCAATTATGGTTTTCCGAACAGAAATTGTGGCTGCGGTAGCGCTTCCGGGACAATAATGCGCCTGCATGCGACCGGCAATGGAAAAAAAGTGAAAAACGAGCGACATCGATTTAAAAATTGCGAAACAAATGCGGCAAATTATTTAATTGTGCTCCGTCGAGTTGATGATTGATGCTCGACGTTTAATTACGACCGATTATGCTACCAACAATTATTTTAATTGACGTTTTCTGCGTCGCAGCGTGCCTCATTTGTTTTTTTTTGGTTTTGTTTTTTGATTGGCGCACCGAGCCCCGTTTCGAGCGTTCGTCTTCATTAAACGTCCGACGCGATTGGCGCTTTAAAAATGTTTAATTTCTGTGAAATATGGTTCTGTCGTGACGTACGCCATTGAGTTTCATTTTTATTACTTTAAATTTTGTTGGTCCTTAAATTTTGAATAAAGCATTTCGATTTACATTTTATTAAATATATTTTTTTTAAATTTGTGAGGCACCACCCACATTTTGCACGTCAAAAACGGACGCCACTGATTTGAAATATATTGCTCCTCCAACAATTTTAATTTAGAACTAGATTTTTTTTCGAGGGGCAGCCTAATTTTTCGCGTGGTAAAGATCCAAGCGTTTTAATTTTTCCTGGGTGCCCCTTTTTTTTCTCTCGCCCCCTTACCCCCGCGCCGCAGCCAATTGATTCACAAAAAGGAGCGTAATTGAGGCACGCAATCTTTTGTTTTACCCACAAACACATCCGCAACGCAGCGATTGTTTTGTTTTCCTGTACGCTCGTAAGCGTGCCCCCTTGGTTTGCCCCCTTCTCCGGCTTCCTACCGTCAAAGTAAACAAACAAAAACTTCCGCCGAATACGATAACTGTTTACCTTCGAAATTATATCAAATTACTTCCCGACAACTTTCTCGCTGAAACAGCTGCCTGTCGAAAACAAAAGAAGGTGAATTATTAATTCTCTCTCGAAACTTCAAACGCACCTACGCACTTAATTCGCGGGGGGCCGGGGAGGGACGAAAGGCGACAAAGTTAATCGGTTGATTTTTGCAGTAGCGGTCCCGCGGCGCTCTTAAGGGTGGGGTGGGGGCGAGAAAAAAAACCAGTATGTTTAGAGAAGAATTACAATTTTTTTCGTAAAATCTTATTTATTAATTAGGAAAAAATCGCGAGAAAGAGCCACAAAATTGTCCACTTCGTAAAATTACAGAAATCTGTAAGGGCCGATGGCGGGTCGTCCGGTCAAACGCAAAAACTAGGTCGCAAAACGCACGTAACAAAGGTCGAACCAAAATCACAGGCATCGACCCCCCGTTGCATTATGTCCGCACGCCCTATTTACCCCCGTTTCGCTATCGATTAAAAACAACCGAAAGTCTGCAAATTTCGAAACTGAACCCCCCTTTCCCGTTCGACGATGAGTTCGTCGTCGTGCTTGGCACACCTCCAACCCTTATCTCATTGTGGCGTTTGCTGACGTCACGCGGCGTCATCGACGCCTTTCCCCCCTACACACACACACACACACCTCGCTTCCCTACCCCCTTCGCTCGTGCGACGCACGCCGCGGCGCTATCTTCCCCGAAAGTTCGACGACTCTTTTTTACTACCACCCCTTTTCTTTCAATTGTTTTCTTGTTCTTGCAGAATGCGGAGGGGGTGACCGTCGACACGTCCGATCAGAACGCCGTCTACATCAAGATGGTCGGTGAGTAAGCTTTGCCGTTTGTTTTTAAAATTAAAACAAACGCATAAATTCGTCGAGAAATCTCGAAGTTCTTTCTCTCTTCCCCCGCAGCCCCGCTTTTTTTCAAAGCAAATCGGATAAGTTTTCTTTCATGTAATTTTAAAGTCGGCGGTGCGAGCGCGAAGGGGACGGTGCGGAGGGGGGAGAGAATCGTTGTTCTAGAACTTTCCCAATTAAAATAACAATTCGTTCGAAGCGGGCTCGCGACGAAAGGAATAAATGGCGGAAGGAGTATTTTTTTGCCGAACGAAATCCAATAAAAACTTTTTCATCCACTTCAGAGAAAAACAAACGACGGTTCGTCGGTGTCAAATTAAAAAAAAAACGTTTTGCAAGGTCGCTCTCGAAAGTAATCGCGTTTGCTCGCGATCAGGCCGCGGAACTATCGCCCCCAATTTGTCGCGCTTATCATTCTATTGTTTTGTTTTCTCGCCGATAAAAAAATCGTTTGTTGTTAGCAACAGATTTTCGTGCCGAACGTTCGTGGCAGTGGGGAAGTGGGGACGGGGGCGCCCGTGAATTTATTTTGCGTTCAACAGAAATGCGATCGAGTCAAGTAGGCCGCGATTTGTTTCATTTTTAGTTTTAAAAAATACGACAAAGGAAAAAAAACCTCAAAGCGCCAGAAGAAGTGTAACTTCAAAACAGGAACAAAAAGAACAAACAAAAACTACAAATAGGATAAACAAAAATCGAAGACGTATCGTTAACTTCAGGGACGTGGGAATCGGGCAAAAAGGGGGTCCATTAACTAACATACACAAACGCTTTCGTTGCGCCCCCTGCCGCCCGCCCGTACGAACGCCGTTCCAAAAATGTGACTGCGGAAACGCGGAGCACTTCCAAATATGTGGGACGAATTTGAGGATTGTCGGTCGCGGGGGGAGCGGACGTCGAGCTCCCGCCACCGCTGCAAGGCCGTTGACCGCGTGCACTTGTTCGAAAGTGCGCCACACACACACACACTCTTGATTAATCGTTTAATATCTACTTTGCCTTCTTTCAAAACGTTTTAATTTAATCCGAAGCCATTTAAATTGTACCTTTAAATCAGTGGCGGCGCAAATCGTTCGTTTTTTAAATAATTAAAGGTTTGATTAAAAAAAAATTTAAATTAAAAAAGGGACAGTGTGTGTTAATTGAAAGGGATGTATTACCCCCACCACCCTAATTTTAGGCCCTAAAACGGTCAGTGCGCATCTACCCCGTGCTTCGGCCGTTCGAAAGTTGACAAAAGTCGTTGATCCACATTTTTTTGCGCTGCGAATAGTTCTTCCGTGACATTCGACGTGCAAAAACGGACGTAATAAGGTTAGTGTGTGCGGCACTCGAATCCACACCTCTGACGTCACAATTTATGCAATCGATTGTATTATTTACTATTCGGAATCGAATCAATGTAAATACACCACCGCAATGCAAATTATGCAACGTAAACAAGTTGTATTTGCGAGTCAGTGGCGTGCCCGCGTTGCTCCTCGGCAACGTGACCAAATAAACTAAAGTCTTTCGATTTCGATGTGCGGCTCGCGAAACTGGGGTTGTTTGGCGTGTCGGAGGTCGAGGACGACGTGCGCCCCTGGCTGCCGAGATCGGGCAAAAGAAGTGCGCTTATGTGCGGCGAGTCGTGAAGCCGTAAAACGTATTGTGTGTGTGCGTTTCTTAAACGATGTAGTTGTTTGGTTACGATTCTCGACTTTCACAATAATCGAGCAGTAGGCCTCGCCGAGATAATGTGCGTTTGTTTGTGAATGGAACTTTTCGTGCGCCTTCTGTTTTCTGAAAAGGTAATGCGGTTTTTTTTTGAGGCGTTTGTCGACGGACGGTTAATTTTTTTTGTAGGGGTGTTTTTGTTTTTTGTTGCTGGTGTAATTTGTGTTTTTAAGAGGATTAAGATAATAGGCTGTGGCGGTCGCTTACGAAAGTGTGTTCAATGTTAATTACGGTCGACGTCAGTTAATTGTTTGTCGTTAATTAGTAATCGGTTAAGTAGGTTATGGAATGGCTCGATTAGGGTGTGTGCGCGCGTTAAGGAAAATTACACACACACACGCTCGTAAAATTGAAAAAAAAAACACAATTTAAGACGATGTGTCGATTACTGTCTTTCGGCCATCCTTCCAGCTACTTGTAAACGAAATAACCATAGCAACGCGGGATGTTTGACAATATAATTGTTAGAAATGTCAAAAGAGCGTTTTTTCGCGCCTGTTTGTGAAAGATGAGTGAGTTCTTGCAAATTCTAGCTCCCGTGGAGGCGCCGACGTCGCAACGTCGCATTTCGGCCGAGGACTGGATCCTTCTGGACGCGATGGGCTCGTCGCCGCTTCCCTCGTGCACCGGCCGGTTTCTTACGATGCACAAGAGGCGACGCAAGAGGCTGACGACGCGGTCCCTCAATCAGGACAACGCCATTCTCGACGACATTTTCCACGGACAAGTCCAGGTCGATAAAATTTTTTTTTGCCCATGTTTACACCTTTTCATCACTGAACTGTTTTTTTTGGGTGCGCAGCACATCTTGAACAAGTGCGGGATGTGGGGCTTCAACGCCTTCACCTTGGAGACCGTCACCGGTGGCCGTTCACTGCCAGTCCTTTGCGTCCATCTTTTCCACTGGTACGGACTCTTTGAGCACTTCCAATTGGACGTGGTGCGCGTTTGGAAACTCTTCGGTGAGATTTGTTCGTGCTTTTTTTTTTCGATCTCTACTTCGGCTCGTTTCCGTAGCGCTCATCGAAGAAGGTTACCACAGCACCAACCCCTACCACAATTCGATCCACGCCACTGACGTCACGCAGGCCATGCACTGCTTCCTCCAAGAAGACAAGGTGAGACGCCATTTAATCGGCGCGTTTGCCGATGGTGATGATTTTTTTTTTAAAGATTAAAGAGCACATACAACCCTTGGAAATCATGGCGGCTTTGATCGGGGCCGTCGCCCACGACCTCGACCATCCGGGCGTCAATCAGCACTTCCTCATCTCGACCTCGAATCATCTCGCCATCCTGTATGACGTAAGTAGGAAGTTGTGACGTGGCGGTACACCATAAGTGACTCGGGGGATTTACAGAACATGTCCGTCTTGGAGAACCACCATTGGCGTTCGGCGGTGGGGTGCTTGCTGGAGAGCGGCTTGGCCGAGCAACTGACGCCGTGCCGCGGCGAACTGGAGAACCAAATCCGTTCGCTCATTTTGGCCACCGACATCAACCGCCAGCAAGAGTTTTTGTTGCGTTTTAAGGTTGGTAGCGTTATTCGCTATTTCGGGGACGTCCCTTAGCAATGTTTTTAATGACATTACAGCGACATCTGGACGAAGGCACGTTAGATCTGCGCAGCGCAGAGGACCGCCATTTCATCTTGCAAATAGCCTTAAAATGCGCCGACATTTCGAATCCCACGCGGCCATGGGACATCTCCCATAAGTGGAGCCTGAAAGTCTGCGACGAGTTCTTCCGCCAGGGGGAATTCGAGAGGAAACTTAATCTTCCAGTCACTTCCATTTGCGATCAACAATCGACTTCCGTTGCCAAAATTCAATCAGGTAGGCGTCGATCGTTCCCCCCGCTCTCTTTCTTCCCCCTTTTTTTATTTTTAGGTTTTTGCTTAGGTTTCTTTCGGTTCGTCGTCACGCCGCTGTACTCGGAGTGGCACCGCTTCCTCGGCAGTTCGCTCTCGCATCGCATGATGGCGCTGCTCGACCTGAACAGGCGCAAGTGGGAGGCGCAGGAGGCCGCCGAACAGGCGGAAGAGACGCACACCGAACTGTCGGACGCCGAACCCGAACCCGAAATCAGCGAAGAGGAAGAGCTGAGCAAAGCAATTTCCGAAACGACCACGATCGTCGATTTTATACCTTCCCCTCCTCGTCCCGCTATTACTAGGTAAATCGATTTTGCTTTTCGGCTTGCGTTCTTTTGTAAATTATCTTTTCGAACGGAACGTGCTGTGCGAGGCACGTTTACCTTTTTATATTTTTATGAAAGTGACGTTACGGAATTAAACGAACGCTTTTTCCAAACAGGGAAACACGAAGACAATCACTGGCAGTGCCGAGCGTGGAAGGTGCGCTCGGCGTTCGCCGCCATTCGGTGCCCGTCGACATGGACCAACCTCCGATACCTCGCACGATCATCCGTCGCGAGAGTCTTCCGACCAATCGGCGGGCGCCGACTCCGTCGGGCCGCTCGACGACCAGTCCGGCGCCGACCGACTCGCACAACTCGAGCGACCACCTGCGCGAAGAGGACGAACTGATGAAGTTCGGCTCGCAATCGTCGCTCTTCTCGTCGAGCAGCGGCGGCGGACAGCCCCGCTCGATCGGTAAGCGAATCGCACGTTTTGCGCGCGCACGCTTCGCTCGGCGGACTTTGTTTTTGTTTTTCTTGGACGTCCGCCGACCGCACTAACACACGCTTTCGCTTTTTAGACGAGCTGCAGCCCGAACGCCCGCTAAGCGCCGAAAATCTTTTACCAGAGCCGAACATCGCCTCGATGTCGAGCAGCAGCAGCATAGCGGCGGGCCGCCTCTCCTCGGTGCTGCACGGCGGCAGCGGCGTCGGTCCGCACGCGAAGCCGCTCACCCGCCAACAGACCTTCCCGCCGCCTCAGCCCTACGTGCGAATGCGGTACATGTCTGCGACCGTCGAGATGTCCACCTGCACCGAGACCGCGCACGAGGGTACGCTTTTCGCCGTCGCCGACCCCCCTCTTCTCTTTCTGACGTCGTCTGTTTCAGGCGAAAGCGCCTCAAGCTCAACGCACAGCTCACTAGAAAACATATCAAACGTTCTCCCCCACTACACGATACCTTCCATCGCCGTCTTGAGCCCCAACAACAGTCGGGCGCCGGAACTTTTGGTGGCCGACCTGCCGCCGCCGCCGCCGACGCGATCTTCCAACGCCGGCAATAAGAGGGAGCAGGAGAACGGGGAGAAGGAGAAGGCGAGCAAGATGCCGAAGCTTGCCGATTCGGACCAGCGCTTCGAGAAGGAAAACGTCGACCCGAGGCTGCTGGCGAGTACTGTAAGTGTGCGTACCCCCTACCCCCCTCCGTCGACGGCTCGCTTTTAATTGTACCGATTTTTTGTGATTCGATAGAGTCTGACGAAGCGAAGAGGTTCGGCGCCCGTGACGGTGCCCGTCGACGCAATGCCCTCTGCTGGCGGGGGGCTGAAGGCGCAGGACGTGCAAGGACTGCGAAGAGGTTCGGTGCCCGTCGAAATCGCCAGGCAACGTATGTGTTATTAATTGTTCGTTTTGTTTCGTCACATGTCGGTTCCACGTTTAAGGTTTGGACGTCGAGAACCGAATCGAGGCGGCGCTGCTCGCGCAACCCCCCACCTCTCAGCCGTACCAACGGCGCGGCTCGGCGCCCACCGACCTGCCGCCCATCAAATCGAGCGAGCGGCAAAACCTCCTCACGCGGCACGTCAGCCTCAACGGCAAGACGGGCCGCCGGAAGAAGCAACTCCGTCGGCGCAGTTCGGGCGGGCCCGAGACCGTCTGCCTTCCGGAGACCGCTTCGGACTCCTGCTCCCGCCTCCTCCTCCTCCGTCAACCCGACAATTCCGACGTGCTGCTGGCCCGGCGCCGAGGTTCACTGCCTATTGAAGTTTTGACGGTGGGACATTCAGGTTTGCGCGACGTCGCCCGAAAACAGCGTCGTCACGCCCTTAATTTGTCTTTTCTTTTTCGCAGTGTGTTGACGGTGGCCTCTTATGCCGTTAGAGCTGCGGACATCACCGTCCAACGTGCAATAAGGACCAACACTCACTGACTGACATCATTAGTTTATTTCATTATTTATATATGTATAAAAAAACAAAAGAATCATTCAAAAGAGCCAAATAATCATAAATGTTGTAGCTGTCGTTCTGTTTCGAGCCGTGCGCATTTTCATCCCGTTTTTTCTACGTCCGTAGTTGGGGCTGGCTCGTTGCGGGGAACGTGCGCGCGCGCGTCGAAAATTCTCTTCCGGAGATTCTTTAAGTTTCGAGGACGATTGGATTTGAAAGCTGCGCGCGAGCACGCGCGTGCATTTTACCGTTAGTCGATAGATGCGCGCGTAAAAAGAAAAATTGATTTTTGATTTTATAAATCAGACATACTTTGTGTACCTTGAAGTATTTTTAGTTGCTTTTGTTTTTCTTTTATCTTTAGTGTAAGTAGGAATTAGCGTTTGTTAAGTTTGTTACGTGAAAAAAATGAAAAGTGGGAAAAGCGGCGTTACGGCGTCGTGACGGCTACACTTTCGAATTTGATCGGTTTTTTTCGTGAAAAAGGAAAGAAGAAGGCGTCGGAGCCGGGAACGCCGTGCCGTACGTGTGCGCGCGCAACTAACGCGCGTCCGTGGCGAAAGCGATTTTAGTCGGAAAATAAGAAAACCGTTTATCTGATATCTTTGTAATGAAACGACTGTTGTAAACCCCGTTAGTACGTTTACTCTGTGTTTATTATTATTATTAAAAAATAAAAAAAAAAAAAACAAGATCCGAGAGGAAATGCACAAAAAAATTACAACATGTGGTTGGAAAGATATCACGATTTTTGTTTTTTTTTGCGTTTCGTTGTCGAAACGGCGAGGAGCTGGTTTTTGCGCCGGTTCGATTTAATATTAGGTGAAAACATAGGGCTCGAATGTGGAGGGGGGAAACGAAGGGCCGCGAGCGCATGGAAGCGTACGTAAACGCGCGCAAAATTTCCACTTGTAATAAGGCCTACCGATTTTTGCGGGACGAGGACGTAGATTTTGAGATTGGAAAATTTTTTAAGCCGGACCCTCCCCCCTTCACCGCACATCATTTTTTAATTCGTTTGGGGGCGAACGCTCAAAATGGGAAACGTTTCAGCGATGGGAAATGCGATTTTATTGGTTAATGCGGTGGTCAGGTTGTTTTTCTTTCTTTAGAAATCATCAATTGTTTTTGTTTTTAAAAAATGTCTTTGCAACTGCAATGTGTTCATGTATACCATGCCCTATGTGACATTACTCAATAATAACTGTTTCAATGTGATTCATTTTTGTATCGTTGTGTAAGCTGTGTGTCGTAGTTTAACAAAAAAAAATCATTGTAAGAGGGCGACGCGCGAAGCGTCCCCGTTCCCTTCACTTTTTTCCGAGCGAAAAAAGGGGAAGCGAGAGGGGGACGGTCCGTCGTCGTCCTCGAACCTTAGCGCAGTTTTAGGAGACGCGAATTTTTGCGAGCAAATTTGTCGAACCGAATGCTCACTTCACGTGTGTACACCTTTTCTCTCTCTCTCTCCCCTCTCTCCCTCTCTTTTACGACGTTTTCTTAAAAATCTAAGTGTTCGCTCGTATAAGAATAATTAATGGGCTGAAGCGATGGTGCATACGTTTTTAATTTTTGATCTTTAAAAGATATTTCCTCTCCCTCTCCGCCCGCCCCCCGTCGGTGTCATTCGATCTAAACAGTTGTTATAGAGATTGTTTCGCTCAAATTCGCCCCCTTACTTTTTCGAAAATTTTTAAAGCAACGGTTTTGGAGCGGTGCGCCTTTGTGGACACGCTGTATATAAAAGGTGGTCGTCTTTTGGAGAATTACTTTGTGCGCGTTGTGCATTAGAAAAAAAAAGGAAATATTGGTGGGAGAATTTATGGTCGTTTTTTGGTGTAGAGCGAGCGACCATTTTGTGACAGTGGTTTGTAAACGCCATGTATAAAAGGCTTCTACGTGTAAGCTTTGTATACATGGTGTGTATGAATTGGCGCAAAAGCTACGCGCAAACGTTCTAAATTTTTAAAAAAATGGTACATACATTTTTGTGCGTCAATTTACAGACACTTCGTATATAAAGCGACAGATTGCGAACGCCTCGTACGAAAGACGGCCATTTTGCGGCGGCGGCGACGCCAGATCTTCGAAAACCGTTGTTTTAAAAATTACTTTTAGATTCGTCGCATTTACGTGTGCGTGGCCGACGACGAGGAAGGTGGTTATAGGTTAGATTTACAAAAAAATCAATGTGAGGTTAGAAAAAAACCGAAATGAAGCAATACTTAGGCTGCTTTATTTTCAAAAAGAGAAACCGATTCACTGAAGCAGTTTTATTAGTGTACCAAAGAGAAAAAAATAGAAAAGCGCAAAGAAAAAAACTATAAAGAGAGAAATTCTAAAATAAAACAATATTCAATTACGTTAGGACCACTACAGTTAATCTCGACAGGGTTTTTACTTTAATAAAAAGTGTTTTTCAAATAAGACTGCTTAGAGAATGACATTAGGGAGGTATACAGACAAGGGCTTCGACCCATTGTTACGCTTACTATCTGAGTTCGATATGATTAAAATACTCATCGTTTGTGAAAATGGTTAAATAAATTGATTTCATGTTTGACTCCCCGTTTCTTCGTCGACTCCTTTTTCCCGCCTTCGACCCGAAACGCTCCCGAACGAAAAAATTCAAAATTTACATTTTGACAGGAAAAAACAATTGTAATTTTTTATTTTGGGCTCCGATTGTTGAAACGACCCAGATTTGAAATCCTGAGACTTTTTGCCCCGCAAGATACCAGTAATTGCAAAAAACAAAATATTTTGTGATTCACAATAATTTATTATCTAAAAATATTCAATCAAAAATTGCAGTATCGTACTTTTCGATTTTTAATTCAAGACTTGACGAAAATTTTTGGTTAGAGCCAAGAAATTGGGCATTTTTCGTCAGGGCTAAGGACTACCGAGCATTTTTCATTAGTCCTTAGACCTAACAACAGTGTATTAATATAAATAAATTTGATAAATACGAAGATGTGCGCGTTCGAGCGAAAAGTGGCACATTTCCGAGCGAGGGAGGCAAATGAAGCGCGACGCGGAGCGGCGCGCTTCATTTTCCCGAGATCGGAATGTGCCACTTTGAGCTCGAATGTGCACACTCCGTTTTAAGGGCGATTCACAATAATTTATTGTCCAAAAACATTTAATCAAAAATTGCAATACCGTACTTTTCAATTTTTAAATGTATTGGATTAATTCAATTAAAAAAAAACACAAAAGAAGTGTAACTTTAAAAATTTTAAGACGACGCAGCGAAAAGGCCGATTCACAATAATTTATTATCTGAAAATATTTAATCAAAAATTACAGTACCGTACTTTTCAATTTTTAAATGTATTGGACTAATTAAATTTAAAAAAAAAACACAAAAGAAGTGTAACTTCAAAAATTTAACACGACGCAGCGAAAAGGCCGATTCACAATAATTTGTTATCTGAAAATATTTAATCAAAAATTACAGTACCGTACTTTTCGATTTTATAAATGTATTGGACTAATTAAATTAAAAAAAAAAACACAAAAGAAGTGTAGCTTCAAAAATTTAACACGACGCAGCGAAAAGGCCGATTCACAATAACTTGTTATGTGAAAATATTTAATCAAAAATTGCAGTACCGTACTTTTCAATTTTTAAATGTATTGGATTAATTCAATTAAAAAAAAACACAAAAGAAGTGTAATTTCAAAAATTTTAAGACGACGCAGCGAAAAGGGCGATTCACAATAATTTATTATCTGAAAATATTTAATCAAAAATTACAGTACCGTACTTTTCAATTTTTAAATGTATTGGACTAATTGAATTAAAAAAAAACACAAAAGAAGTGTAACTTTAAAAATTTAAGACGACGCAGCGAAAAGGGCGATTCACAATAATTTATTATCTGAAAATATTTAATCAAAAATTACAGTACCGTACTTTTCAATTTTTAAATGTATTGGACTAATTGAATTAAAAAAAAACACAAAAGAAGTGTAACTTCAAAAATTTTAAGACGACGCAGCGAAAAGGGCGATTCACAATAATTTATTATCTGAAAATGTTTAATTAAAAATTACAGTACCGAACTTTTCGATTTTTAATTGAACACTTAACGTAAATTTTCGGTTAGGCCTAAAAAAAAAGGCATTTCGAGAAAAAAGTTTCTTTCGAGTTGTAGGGGTGTTCGACTTATCGAGCTTCTACTGTAAATTACTATTGCCAATAAAGTGGCGCCGTCTCTGAACCGCTTCGTCAACTGCCCGTCAACTAACCTCACAATTTATACACAACACATGCGGTGAACGTAGTTCGACGAAATGGGAAAAAAAGACAAGAAGAAGAAGGGCAAGGGCGCCGAAAAGACGGCGGCCAAAACCGAAAAGAAGGAAACTAACAAATTAAAAAAAAAATTAGCAGCCATCGGAGAGGTAAGCTGGACCAAAACTCTAACCTCTGAAATTCACCTTTTCCTTCTCGCTCTAGGACGACGTCGAAGCCATCCTAGCCCAACTAGAAAAAGACGAACAGAAAAAGAACGAAATTAAAATAGTCAAAGTGGATCCTCCGAGTCGTCGCATAAACTTCTCTTTCGTAGCCCATCCCGACAAAGAGGACCTCATTTTGTTCGGAGGCGAATTCTTCAACGGCCAAAAGGTTGTACCCTTACAAAACATAGACGCACCCCCCTCTCACCCAGCCCTTTGCAGACTTTCTTGTACAACGAGCTGTTCTTCTACAACATCCCGAGCGACTCGTGGAGCCTGATCAAGAGCCCTCCGGCGCCGCCGCCGCGATGCGGCCACCAGATGGTCGCGAGCGCGGCCAACAAGGGCGAGCTCTGGCTCTTCGGCGGCGAGTTCGCCAGCCCCACGCAATCGCAATTCTACCACTACCGCGACCTGTGGCTCTTCCGCTTCGAGAGCGGCCGCTGGGAGAAGATCGACGCGCCCAACGGCCCCAGCGCTCGAAGCGGCCATCGCATGGTCCACTTCAAGAAGCAGCTCGTGGTCTTCGGCGGCTTCCACGACAACCTCAGGGACTACAAGTACTTCAACGACGTGTACAGTTTCAGCACGGAGACGTACAGGTGGAGCAGGCTGGAGGTGGCGGGGACGCCGCCGGCGCCGCGCTCGAGCTGCTGCATGGCGACGCTCTCCGACGGCAAGATACTCATCTACGGCGGCTACAGCAAGGAGAAGATTAAGAAGGACGTGGACAAGGGGCACACGTACACCGACGCCTTCCTCTTGGCGCCCGACAGTGAGCTGAAGTTGTTTTTTTTTCTGCGCGCGCTTAAGTGAAACGGTTTTTGTAGAGAACGACCCGAGCAAATGGAAGTGGACCCAGAGCAAGCTGGGTGGCCTCCAGGTCTCCCAAAGAAGCGGAATGTCGATTGCTCTAGCGCAAAACAACACGGCGTACGTCTTCGGGGCGTCGTCGACGTCGACGAAGAAGAAGACATACGAAGCACTTTTTTGAACGAGCTCTATCAATTGGATTTGGGCGCTTTGGCGTGGCGCAACGTGGCGCTTAGTGGGAAGAAGGAGAAAGATGTGAAATCGAGACGAAGGAAGCAGAAGGAGCTCGAAGGTACATGGTCTCCCATTTTGATCGCAGTAAAAATGTGATTTGTTTGTAGGAACGGAAGAGGATCACATGGAGGTTGATTCGAGCGAAGTTGAGGAAGTGCAAGTGGTCGCCGATGATGGCGTTTTTACTGTGACAGTAGGTCCGAGTGCTCTCGGAGAAGCTTCAAAGGATCCCGATGATTCGTCTCTTCACAAAATCGACTTGTTTCGACCTTCCCCTCGGATGAATTGCGGTTTGACCATCAAACATGGCACTTTGTACCTTTATGGTGGGATGTTCGAAGATGGAGATAAACAATTGACTTTGTCTGATTTTTATAGCTTAGGTGAGCACTTTTCGTCCATAAAAATTATTTAGAAGCGTACAGGGTGATTGATTCTAATAAATTGTAGATCTTCGTAAGTTGGATGAATGGAAGGTTCTGATCAAGGATGATCGGGCCCAGGAATGGATGGCATCGGGGAGCGAGTCGTCGGATGATGATGACTCACGCGAGTCGGACGAAGACTCCGAAATGGAAACGAATTGATTAGATATTTTTGGTTTTAGGTTCAGTTTTTTTTTGGACATACTGTATTTTTGGATTTCCTTCTGGGACTTCTTGGTAGCGGGTGGACCCTCTTCTATGGTCCCGATGGGAGACGGGTCCACTTCAGGGAAGCGACCCTGCCGACGCGAGCCTTGATTTTCTTCCTTCCGGGGGAGAAAATCATGTCACATCCCATCCATACCTTGTCCCGTTATCATACACCTCTCCGGAAAAAGTTGCCAGCGCGGCTGGTCATGGCCGAAACCCCCCGAAATAAATGATGAACTTCGAAACGAAACCGAAATGACCTCCAGCGAGCAGGGGAAAAATTCAGGAATCACGCACTGCGAAACGGTATGGTCCAAAAAGGGACATGGACCCAGAGCCTCAGGCCCAGATGTAAATTGGGAGTTTTAGTTGATTTGGGAATTGTCAGAAAACAATTGTTTTCATAGAAATAAGAAGCACATGTTATAATTGATAATATAATAAGACTTGTACATAAATATTTTTAAAAGAACGAAATTAATTTCAAAAAAATCGATTCGATTTGCAAAAGGGTGAATTTAAATTGCGGACCTGCAAGTTTTTCCACATTTTATGAATGTAAATTTAAATGGTCCGCTGGGAGAGACGATATACTTCAATCCTCCACGTCCATAAACCTTTTTTTCGATCATCTCCAAAAAACTAATTAAAAAGAAGAACTGTTGTAAAATCGGGTGCTTCGTCGCCTCAAGATCCGGGTGCGATAAAGCGCCACCAGGAGCTCCGCCACCAAAAAAATCAGGGCGCACATGGCGCCGACGACGAGCAGCACGATGGCCGACCCCACGTGCCTCAATTCGGCACTGGAATACATGGACGAAGCCTCGGGCTTGGGAACACCGTCCAATCGGCTTCGGAGGGCCCTTCGAAGCAAACCGGCCTCCCCTAGCGCCTGCAAACTGTCAATTTTAATTCACAATACCGGTTCAAATCGCAAAATCGACAAACCCTTGCCGTAGCATGTCTTTGAGATCGTCGTTCTTCAGGAGAACCAGGTGGTGGTGGTAGACGATGGTTGACAGAGGCGTTCGTGAGTAATCGGCGCTTAAATCTAACTGATCGACCATTATTTTAGGGGCCAAGCCGACCGTTTTGTCTTGGTCGAGGTGCTCGAGGAAGCTTGCTAGATCCGGAGCTCGGGACGAATTCTGAGAGCTCGTCGGCCAAGTGCGACCGACCTCGTAGCCGTGGGACATGGTGACGACTTTAAGTTTTAGTCTTGCGACGTCGTCCAGCCCCAAATTTTTGACGTGCGTTTGTTGTAGGAGCAAGGACGTGATGCCGGCTGCGAATCCGGTGTAGAGGAGGTAGGAAGTCAAGTAGCCGAGGAAGAAGATGGTGCGGCTCGAGGCGCTCCTCGGCGAGTTGCTGAGCCCTAAGTGGTCTTGGTGTTAAGTGAATGGTGTACGAGTGTGACGTCGCCGTTTCCCAATTTAAATACAGTGGAACCTCGCATAACGAGCATAATGCGTTCCTGAGTCTTATTCGTCAAGCGAAACAAATTTTACCATATAAATTGATGTAAAATACGATAATGCGTTTCGTGCCGAAAAAACTACTCAAAATTGAAATTTTCAAAAAAAAATACTCCAAAAAACGTTATGTGTGGCATTTGTTCAAAGAAAAATACCTATAAATTGTTAAGAAGCCTACATACTTACATACCTATTTATTTTTTACTAGAAATGTGTCGAGACATTTGTTTTTTGCCTGCGCTTCAAAATTTGGTAAAAATGCGACACCGCATTATCATTAAATAAATTTCTAAAGCGCCTTTTTAGGGTGATGCTTCTCAATGTACGAAGCTACAGTTTACCTGTGATTTCAGCCAGACGATTTTTGCTTTGTTGTTATGCGAAACCTCGCTCGTTAAGCGAGTAATTTTTTTATAATTTATATTGCTCGTTAAGCGAGGTTCTACTGTATTTGGGAGTCACGCTGTACATCAAATCGATATTTACTGAATTTAATGGAGAAGTACCTCATCGAGTCGTTAACGAGCCCAACTGCTTTGGTGTCAGTAAACTGACTTATAGAATTTTGAAATTCTGATTGACAAGTAATAAAATTTAATATTAAAAAAACTAAATTAAATTACAATTTTGATTTGAAGGAGCGCGCGGTATATTATATTAATGTAACAAATGCGAGGATGTGCGCGTTCGAGCGAAAAGTGGCACATTTCCGAGCGAGGGAGGCAAATGAAGCGCGACGCGGAGCGGCGCGCTTCATTTTCCCGAGATCGGAATGTGCCACTTTGAGCTCGAACGCGCGCACTCGGTTTTAAGCGCGTTTCACAATAATTTCGGTGGCGAAACATTAGTAAATCATTTTTATTGTTTCGTCTCGCACCAACGGGATTCTCGTATTTTTTCGCTCCCTTTCGCCCATTGCTATGGCAAATACGTTTTTCGAATATGAAATCGATATTTACTAACCTAACTTTAAATTGATGATTTAAAAAGGCGAAAGATGGAGTAGACAAATCGAATAAAACGAAGATGTGCGCGTTCGAGCGAAAAGTGGCACATTTCCGAGCGAGGGAGCAAATGAAGCGCGACGCGGAGCGGCGCGCTTCATTTTCCCGAGATCGGAATGTGCCACTTTGAGCTCGAACGCGCGCACTCGGTTTAAAGCGCGATTCACAATAATTTCGGTGCCGAAACATCAGTAAATCATTTTTATCGGTCCGTCTCACTCGCACTAACGGGATTCTCGTATCTTTTCGCTCCCTTTCGCTGATTGTTATGGCAAATACATTTTTCGAACATAAAATCGATATTTACTAACCTAACTTTAAATTGATGATTTAAAAAGGCGAAAGATAGAGTATAAAAATGAAATAAAACGAAGATGTGCGCGTTCGAGCGAAAAGTGGCACATTTCCGAGCGAGGGAGGCAAATGAAGCGCGACGCGAAGCGGCGCGCTATTTTCCCGAGATCGGAATGTGCCACTTTGAGCTCGAACGCGCACACTCGGTTTTAAGCTCGATTACCAAACGTTAGTTATACGCCACCTAGTAGACGGAAGCTTAAACACGTTGGGGGTAGTCTGACTGTTGGGAAAACTGCTTTATTTAGTTTATTGCTTAGTAACATTTCTTTTAGCCTAGAAAAAAATAGTAGGAAACTGTTTTAAAATCGATAGAGCACTTTTCGCCACCTCTTGCAATTTTTTTCGGTACGTAAAAGACATTCTAAAATAAAAATGGACAGGTAGTTGTCCTACTATTGGAATAACGGAAATTATATTGACTAAATACAGTCGAACCTCGATAAGTCGAAGTTGAAGGGAAATTAAAAATAATCGAGTTATCGGGGTACGACTGTATGTAATTAATCTCTGTAAAATCATTGAAATTTCAAAACGAAAAAAAAAACGGCGGGGTCATCTCCATACACCTATTACGCGTTTTTTTTTATATCACCTTGTTGACAGGCCGCAGCGTTGGCCCATAGCGTTATGTCCACCCAGGACCATAGATCTTCGCTCGACTTGTGATATTTGATGGTCGCGTGCAGGCTGACCGCGAGCAGCACTAGGAGTACCAAAAAACACGACCACAGCGTGCCGGAAAACGTTATGACGAAAATGTCTTGCGTTAAATGCAGTCTGTCGGCTTTATAAAGCAAAATGTACCTAAAATTTTGAGCTGCGGATGGACAATTTTACCAAATCTATTGTCAAAAAACTTACTCGCTTTTAAACAAAGGATAGTATGAAGATTTATTGAATCGGGGACCATCGTGCTCTTCGGAAGGACATACGACCAAATCAACATCGTCAAAAGTATTATTTTCGAGGCTTTCGTAACCTAACCTAAAATTACTTATTTAATTACGTTTTGCGATTGGGTCCCTCTCAAAGTACTTTATTTTTAGTTTTTCGGATAATAAGTCCAAGACATCGACGTTGAACCTTTTGCAATCGAAGAGCCATCGGGAGCCCTCGAAGAAGCCCACCTTTAGATTTTTTCTCGTGCCCTCCGCGCACGTTTGGAATTTTTGCTCGATCCAAACGATTCGAGATCGAGTCGTGTCGTTGAGGATCGTGACGGAAGAGCTGCACAAGTTGCGATGCTCGAGGAAGTGCTCGAGGGCCGTTCTGCCGACGCCATTTTGTGCCGAAGACAGTAGAAAGACGCACACACCGAGCACCCACATTTTGGTACTGCTGGCGTGCGCGTGGTCGCAAAGGTAGACCCTTTTTTAATTTTCGATAAAGCTATACGTTTAATTTGTTTTTCTTTTGTGCGGTGTTTGCTCTGGTTTTACGATCTGTTTGGATGCGGGCGGGGGGAAGAGGGTTTTTAATGTAATTGGATGAGTTTTTGTAGGAAATCGCTTTTGATATGGGTCTTTCAAAATTCAATAACAGGTGGCGCTGCCTATGAATGTAATTTAGCGCAATTTAAGGTAAGCCATCACGCGCGAGCGCGTTATCGGCAGACTTAGGGAACCAGTTAAATCTAAGGCTCGGTACACACGTGTTTTGCAGCGTGCCCGGCTCACTGATGGCCGCTTCGCCGCCTGCGATGATGGAAAGCGACGTCTCTAACGGCTCAGATCGGAACTAATCGCAAAAGTTTGCATTAACATTTTATTTCTAGTTAACGCACAGAGGGCGCTAGAAATTTAAAAGGAATTGGGGTACAAAAATAACGCACCATACGATTTAACTTTTATTAGAGTTGAACTATCAGATACAGTTATTTTATTACAGTATAACGAGTTGGCTTTGGTGTTTGGCGGTGGTGGGGGTAACTTCGACTTTCAAAGAGAAGAGAGAGAGAGAAAATTAGCTTTTGATTTTCGCTTGATTGTTTATTTTTATTTTTTTTGGTCCTGCATCGGCTATCTACTTTTTTCATACAGAATTTTCGGCTCCTTTTTAATGGAAGAATATCGTTTGTTTTTTTGTTTTTTTGATTTTTTCTCAATTTAAATATATCTACATAAAATCTGTTTCCTACTTATTTTTAATTTATTTATATAAAATTTATCCAAATTTTAATTTCGAATAACAAAATTTATAAATTAAGTGTGTGTTGTGGGGGCTAAATCTTCATCTTTGCGGTATCTTACAATCGATTCTTCAGGGGGGCGGGTGGGAAGAGGTTTTAACGAGAACTTTGCGTAAAGGGAATTTGTCGTCGGGCGCGCGCGCGCCCCCTTTTGGCAGTAACGGAAAGATTTGAGTCGGGGGAGGTTTATTATCTAAGAGAGGGCGCCTCCGTCGCTCTTAGACGGCGATGGAGTAGTCCGAGGGGTGTCCGGAGCCGGCCGGCCGCGACCAGAGCGACGAGCGCAGGCCCAGCTTTAGTTTTTTTAGCGTGTCGATGTCGCACTCGGCCTCGCTCAGTTCGGGCCTGTCGGGGGCGCTTGTCTCGGGTTGGGTCGGCGGCCGCTCTGTGAATGCGGTTTCGGCCACGGATAGTGCGGGTAATAAATGTCTCGCAGATGTTCTACCTTGTGACAACCACCTACGGTTATCCTTTAAATAAATTTTGTAATTATTTTTTTCGCTATCCTCTTTTATATACCTGGACCTGCTTCTTCTGGGCAGCGATTTTTGCTCCGACATCGGCGATATGTCCGAAGAGGTGCTCGACTGAGCACCGTGATATATAAAATCTGCAACACGAATCGGTTTTTAGGCGATCTTTAACGATCGGAGGCGATTTTACTGTGCTTGTGTTTCATGTCCAGTTGGTTGGAGGACTCCGTCCGGCTCGAGGTGAGCTGGTCGGGGTCCGAGTCGGACTCGTCGCTGTCCATGTCGGTCTTTCTGCTCGCCCTTCGTCGGCCGTGACTTTTTGAGCTTTGAAATTTTTGCTAAAAAAATATTTCGGTCAAAAACGTAGAAATTCGTTTTTGATCAAGCGACCACAAAATCGGGAGTCTACTGTACACTTACGATATTGTAGTAGGGAGAATTTCGTTGTACTGAAGACGTGGCCGGCGGCGGGGAGGCGCACCCCTCCGTGATGGCGTGCTCGTGGTACATGAAACTGTGCAGCATCGTGTTTTGCGGCAGCGTGCTCGGTTCCGACAGTTGGAAGGTGGCGTAGGGCGAAATGTCCTCCGACGTTTCTTCCATTTTGAAAAAACAAAAAAATTGTAGGTCGACGACGCCAAATTATTTTTAGGGCAAACGGCGCGAAGCTAGACCACGTTTTTCTTTTTCGTTTAAATTTAAGTTTGCGACGAGCCGCCCCTGGTCGACGAATAAAAGTAGGCGGCGGCGTTCGAGAAATTCAAATAAATTTAACTCCACATAATTTTTTTATATTTGAATCGAATGTGATAAAAACTTGAGCAGCCTTTAAAAATAACGAGTCGCCACTGTCGTAAAAAAAGCTATCAAATTAATTTACTCTTCATAATCGATATTTTACGCGAATCGGACTACGAAAAAGAAAATCGAGCGCCTCATCGATCACGAGCCGCCCCTGTCCAAACCAACCTGGTATTTTTTCGCCCGCCTGCAAGGCGACTTTGTGTATCGTCGCGTAGTAACGCTCCCTCTGCGCCTCCGCGTTCTGTTGATTATCCAGTTGCTCCTTCGCGTCCTCCTCTTGATCTAAAATCGCACGACAATCAATCACAAACATCGCCCCACCACAAATCGCAAAACACCTACGATTCCTCAAACAAACCACGGCAGTGGCGCCCGCCACCAACAGCAAGACCACTATTATTATTACAGGTACCATTATCTTCAAGTCGGCGTAGAAGGGGTGGCCGTCGCCCTCCCTCTTCATCAGATCGGGCGGCGGTGCGTCTGCAAAATATTATTGTTTTTTTAAAGAGAGTGGGGGAAAACTGGCAAAGACCACTCACCGCCCTCTTTTGCCAAAGTCTTAAAAGCGAACTCTTCCGTGGCAAAGCCCGCTATGTTGTGAGCTTCTACTTTGACAACGTATTGCGTCGATGACGTCAGACCCGTGATGGACGTCCTTCTTTGCGGTTTCAAAGCGTTCGAAACTAAAACAAACGCTCGATGTGAAAAGGAAAAAACAATTACGAACAAATTGTGAAAAAAGCGGGACGAAAAAGCGCCGATAAAAAGGAATCTACTGAATGCGAGTGAGATGGCGAGATACGAAAATTGGAAGAGAGAGAGAGAGAGAAGAGCACCATACCTAAAGTCCATTGCGAATCACTAGCCTTTCGGTATTGCAAAATAAAATACAACAGCGGGCATCCGTTGTCGGGCCAAATGTGGAGGCGCAGAACGACGGCGGTGGTGTTGGGGAAGATGAACGTGTTGGCGGGGGGGACTCCGGGCGGATGTCCTTGCGTGCGCGCTTGCAACGGATGACTCGGCGGGGAGCTCCCGATCTTATTGTGCGCCGTCAGGTAGAGATGGTACGACGTTCCGCAGAGCAACCCCTTCAAAAGGTCAATTGTACCAAAAGCAGTGACGCTCGTCGCCTTTTACCTTGAGCTCGAAACTGGTCGAATGGCGGCTCAGCGCGACCTCGTCCAGATCCCCGTGCTCCTTCTTGTAGTTCAAAGTGAAGCCGCTGACGGCCGCCCCACCCGTGCTCCCCGATTTCCAGTGCAGAAGGACGCTGCTGCTGGTCGCGCTGCTGACGTAGAGAAGGGGGGCGTCCGGAGGCACTTGGACCAAGAGGTGATAGGCCACCTTGTCGGAGCCTTGCCCGTTGTCCACTTGACAGGTGTAGTTGCCCGAATCGGTCAGATGGACGTTGGAGATGATCAGTTCGCCGGTGTCCAAAAGTTGGAGCTTGTGGTCGGGGCTGCCTTTGATCATTTGGTCGCCCCTGAGCCACTCGCGTCGCGGACTGCCGACCGCCGTGCACGGAAGGGCCACCGTGCTCCTCCAAGGACGCACTATTTGGCCGCCGAAGGAGATGACTCTAGCTGGAACTGGTTTGGACAAAATTGAATTCAATTATGTAAGCCTCCAGGACCGTTTTGTTTAATTTTGATCAGAAATGGCGCAAATTGAATATTGGTACACTCACCCCTAGCACTTGCGACCTGCGAGACGACCCTGGAACTCTGTCCTTCTCCGATCCTCGTCGAAGCAGTCACCCAAAACTGATATTCCATGTGCGACTGGAGACCTTTGGCCTCGTAGTTGGTCTGCTGGCTCGAAATCGTCTGTTTCGCATGGTCGACCTCCTTCCGCCCGTCCATACTGCGTTTGTACAGGAAGTACTTGGTGATGACGCCGTTCGGTTCGACCGGCTGCAACCAGGAGATGAGCAAGGACTGGGGGGAGCTCACCACCACTTTTACGTCCGACGGAGCTCCTGGTACTGGAAACGAATTGCAAAATAAAATAAACATCTTCTTTTTGGCGAGCAGCAATGGACCAACCGTCTTCTTCCGTTTGGCAGTAGACGAAGGGCGTGTGGACCCCGTCCCCCACCTTGGTGAAGGCCAACACTTGCATACTGTAATTGGTGAACCTTCGGAGACCGGTGATGACCGTGGTGAGCGCCGTCGTCTTCCTCGTTTCGATTTCGTCGCTCCCTGAAAACAGCACCAAAGAGATTGATAATCGGGGCGACTGTGGAGCCCATATGTACCTCTCCAAGTGTCGTCTATCACCGGCTCGTACGTCAATTTGTAGCCCTGCAGGAGGCCGTTGCAGTGTTCGGTGGGCGGGGGTTGCCAACTGACTTGCAACGACTGCGACGTCAGCGCCGTGCAGCGGACGTCTTCGGGCGGCGCACTGGGCACTGCAAAAAATCATTCGTAACTTTTCCTCTGGATGCGGGACACTACGCACCATCTTCCATGGTTTGGGCCGTGAAGGGCTCGGTGAGCGGGCCGGGGCCCACTTCGTTGAAAGCCTGCACGACGATGCTGTAAGTCATGTACTTCGAGAGGCCGCCCAGGAGCAGCTCTCCGCCGCCGTCCTCGCCGTCCCCGGTCACCGAGGTGTAGTTGTACGAGCCCATGGTGGCCGAACGATAGCCCACATTGAAGCCCTGTATGTCGCCGTGCCGCAGGTCGGGCAGCGGGGGCGCCCACGTCACCAGGAGTTCGGACGACGAAACGGGCCGAACGGCCAGGTTGAGGGGCGAGCCGGCCGGTCGTTGGGGTTCGGTTCGCACCAGGAGTTCGGGGCTGGGTTTGCTCTTGCCCGCCGGCCCTTCTGCGACGCACCGAAAAATGTAGCGGGTGGCGGGCTTGAGGTCTTCGATCAAGGCGGCGAATTGGAGGGGGGAGTCGGTTATGTCCATGTGCTGCCATGGTCCTAAAATGTTTCAATTGTTTTACTGTTACACGGAGTGGAAAAATGGACTCACGGTCGACCTCCCGGTACTCGACCACGAACTTGTAGACCTCATTCGAGTCCCCCGACTTGTGCTGCCACTTCAGATTGATGGACCGGCTGCTGATCATGGCGGCCTCAAGGTGCTGCGGACTGTGGGGCGGCTCCTGCACCAGGAGCTGGACGAGCTGCTGGTCGCGGCCGTACATGTTACTGGCCTGGCAAAAGTAGGAGCCGCTGTCGGTGGCGTCGGCGTTGGCGATCTGCAGCTGCGCCGCGACGCCGTCGGGTGTCACGTCCTGCTTCACGTGGACCCTGTAGTTCGTGGAGGGGTTCAGCTCCGTCTTGCCGCTGCGCAACCAGACGACGCTGATCGGCTTGTCGCCGTTCACGTCGCAATGCAGCGTCGCCGTGTCGCCCTTTTTTACCGTCACCAGGCGGGAGGCGCCGAGAAGTACGGCGAAGCTGTCGGACCAAGAACGAAAGTTAGAAAACAGATGGAAGGGATTCGGATGACGTACAGTTGACCCTCAGTTGGATGACCTTGCCGATGCCGGTGCCGATGCCGTTGTCCGCCTGGCACAGGTAGAAGCCCTCGCGGTCTTCTTTGACGTGCTGGAGCAGGAGGGTGCCGTTGCCCAGGAGCTTGGTTTGCATCTGGTCGCGCACTTCTTCGTAGTCGCCGGACTTGCTGCCTGGATAGAGTTGGATTAAATACAAATATGGTGGGAAGGCAGTGGCGCACCCAGAATTGGCTGACTCGGAGGGGGTGCCGGGTACGCCACTGGTTGCTAGAGACACGAGATCGAATATATTTCAAAGGCAAATTAATAATTGCGCATAATAATGCGCTTTTCAAAATTTTATAAATAAAAAACGTTAAAAGTGCAGTGGTTCCCAAAATGTACTTTTTAAGGGCTTTAATAATTTCTCAAAAAAAAAAACAGAAATCGACCTTGACTCGTCTGTAATCACAAAAAGTTGCAGCCTGGTAACTGTCCCTACGGGTACGCCACTGACTCGCGGACACATTTCCAAATAGAAAGAAAATTAAAGCAAAAAACACCTGTCGCTTTTTTCCAAATCACGGTGGGCGTCGGAACCCCCTGCGCCTGGCAGTGCAGCGACACGTGATGGTTCCTTTCGACGCTGACGTCGACCGGCTCGACCAGCCATCTCGGCGGAACTGCAACAACGAATCAGAAAAACGCCAAATTAGCGGGGAACGGGCACGAAAGCGCAAACGATTTTTTAATTCTCGTTTTTCAACACAAAAATATAAAAAACAAAACACACATGTTGCATTTGTGCCGTGAGTGTGGTAACATTGATGACACTTCTACACGATTTAGTGGAACATATGGGGGTGTGGTGGTGGGGGTACTCTGGATAACTCTACTTTACTGGTTTCTGCTGCAAGAAGCGATTACTGGTGAGTGAAGGAAAATTGAACAATCTTCCGGTTACGGCAGCGTGTGTGTGTGTTAAGAGGCGCTTCCACTCAAAACTACCGCTAAAAAGAAGTAAAAAAGTGCATGCAGAAAGAGCTACGGCCTACTACAGAGACGGTACAGAAAAAACGAAAGAGAGAGAGAGAGAGAACAAAAAAAGTGCAACAGTACCTTGACCTTGGGGGGTCCGGTCGACGCGTGTGCCAAAGCGATGGGAGTGTGGTGGTGGGGGGTTTGAGGGGAGGGAGGTCCGATCGGAGGAGACAGGCTGGGGTGGTGTTACCTTTGACCTGCAGCTTGGCGGTGTACCTGACCTCGGCAGCGGGGTTGCTGGCAACGCACGTGAAGTCCCCCGAGTGTCTCGAGTCAAGGCTAGAAATGCTGAGGAGGCTGGAATAGGGATCAATGGCCGTCACATTGACGCCCAGTGCGGGCGTCAGCGGAAGACCGTCCTTGAGCCAGGAGACCACGAGCGGGGGGTCCCCGGAACTCACCCCGCAGACGGTGCGGGTTCGCATGCCTTCCGACAGCCCGTCTTGGAAGGAAAAGGGCTCAATAATAGGAGGAACTGAGAGAGAAGAGAAACAAACATCAGAGATAGAAAAAGAAGAGCAAAAAAATGGCGTGTCACGGCACGCCTGATTACCATTCACAATTAAGTGCTGAGTGTGCGATACCTCGGCCGCCAAATTGCGAACTACGCACGAGTAATTCCCGTTGTGCTCCGGCGTCAGGCTTTCTATCAAAAGAATGCTCGTGTACTGGTCCACCTGGGTGACGGACAGCATCTGGGCCGGTTCGACCACCCGCCCGTCCTTCTGCCAGGAGATGGTCAGCGGCAGGTCGCCCTTCGTCACAGAGCACGTCAGGCTGGCGCGGTCCCCACGTGCAGCGTCTCTTCCGCATAGAACGGACTAACCTTTGGAGGCACTGGAACGACACACTCGTCAAAAATTATTAAGCAATTTAACGACCTTCTCGCTCCTCCTCGGCTCCTGTCACAAAAACATTATTAAAAACACATCGGCGCAAGCGCGTACTGGTAATGCTTCTCCTGCGCTTTCGGACGCTTTGTTTTTCTCGACACACTGTTTTAACAATTTAAAAAAAATTGTGCTCCAGTCGAGACATGGCCTACTCGATCCCGAATTGGTTGTTTCGAAAAAAAATATACCTTGAAGCGCGTATTACGCACTAGCGCGTGATCTACAGGCTGCGCGCCAACGCATTATTTCATCTTATAAAGAATCGAAGTATCAGGCGAGCAGAAAACAAAGAAGAAATGGCGACGTACCGATTACGGCGACCTCTCCGCTTCTGCGCGCGCTGTGCCCCTGTTTGTTGCGCGCCCAACAAGTGTAGACGCCCGAATCCGCCTTCTTCTCGACGGGATTAATTTGAAGCGTTCCGTCGGCGAGGACCTTTTGGCGGAGGTCGTCGGGCAGCTCGCGGCCGCCCCTCTCCCAATGGATCTCCTCGATCGGGTAGCCCGCCACCGGACATTTGAGTTGCAGGGTCTCGCCTGCCACCGCCGTCACTTTCGGGATGAGCCGGATGTAAGGCATTCCTTAAATTTTAATTAAACATCAACAAAAGAAGGAGGGAGGTGAAGAGAGGCGAAAGGGAGTTTGAAATTAATAATAAGGTGCCCCCAGATAAGATAGAATACAATCGAAATAATAATTAAAACTGAAAAGTAGATGGGGGGGGGCAATAAAAAAATGGAGGACGAAGCCAGCCAAAAAAATTAAATGTTCCACAAAAGGGGCGGAATACAAATAAAAACAAAAGAGATATAAACATAAAATAAAGAATTTACAAAAAATACGACAAAACATTTCGAGTGGGGGTGGCGAGAAGACGGGGCGAGGTGTAAAACATAAAATAAATAGAAACAAATGGGGCCGGCGACGAGAAAAAAAAAACTAAAAGAAATAAAATTAAAAAACCAACGCAAAAAAGAAATGGAAAAGGAAAGAGGGGGAGGGGTCAGGTGATTGTAGAAGGAAACAAATTACCATAGACATTCAAACGAGCCGAATGAGACGTTTTTCCCGCGCGGTTCTCTGCCGTGCAGGTGTACTCCCCTCCGTCCTCGACCATCACGTGACTGATGTTGACGTGGCTGATGACGTCACCGTGGACCGTCACGTATTGCCCGATTACGAACCTGGAATCAAATCGAAAATCGATTTTTCTGCGAAAAGGACGCGAGATCCGGCCCTTAACGATGATGTAATGTTAAACAAGCGCTTTTACGCCTCCCTCTTGCCGCCCCTGCCCCCGAAGGCCTCGACGCCGTACGTAAGGCTCTTTATCTTCATTCTCTAACCTTAATACTTACACTACACACGCGCCTACGGTGATTTAGTGCCCTTTTTTTTTAGCGGCGTAGGGGCGGAGAACGGAAAAGGGGGGCGGAGGGAAATGCTTGTGGGTGAACTGTGCGTTTGTGTGCGTGCGTGTTTAAAAATTTAGATTAATAAAGCGAAATTGATTTTGGCGAACGATTTGAATAAGGAAAGAGTTTGAGCGAAAGGAAGTTTTGCAAAGACGGGGGCGCGGGGACGCGGGCGGCGTCGTCGACGACCTCTTCGACTGCGAAAGTTGTTTTTAAAGTTTTCGAACTTGTTGCTCCGATCTTAATTGGAGGGAATGGCTTTCGGTGTATTTTTCTTTATGGAATTGTAAGAGGGAGGGAGGCGAGAGGAGGGAGAAAACGACGGGCGGTGTGTTCTTTTTTTTTAGAATTGCTGTACGAATTTTTTTTTGATAATTTGAAAGGATTACGGATTTATTTATAAGGAAACACCCTGTATATTTTTTAAATAATAATTTTTATTTATTTATTTTCTGTTAAGTGATTAATAAATTACGACAAAAATTAAATAAACTTTTTTTATGCTGAAAAAACAACAGAAATTAATTTTTATTATACAAGGTGTTTCACTTAATATGCTTTATTATTATTATTTTAATTATTTCATATAAAAATGGTTTTAAATCAATTTATCTAAACGTTACGGGGTACCATGCTTTGATTTTTAAATGGGACATCCTGTATATTATTCGTCTCCAATTGCTCGGAACGACTCTCGCCGCAAAACTCGTCCGAAACACGAACAAAGAGAACATAATTAAGACGGCCACCCTGTACGACAAACAAAAGCCCTCAAGTCACGTCAAAACGGACAATCGCAGCCCGCTCGCTTTGATCCAACAATTGCGTTTAATCTAATTTCGTGGCGGAACAAAGGCGCGCACAACTATTTCATGTTTCGTTGCCTCCTTCAACCGCCGTTCCACCCCTTCCGCGCTCTCTTCGCTTATTTTTTCTAATTGTCGCCGAAACAAAGGGGTAAACAAATGGCGGCGTCGGCCGAAGCTCGCTAAAACAGATTTTAGTTGTACTGACCTGCCGTTGCTGGGCAACGGAAAACCATCGAGAGTCCAAGAAATTTGGGGGGTGGGGTTGCCGGCGGCGCTACATTTGAGGGAGACGGCGGGGCCGGGCTGCAGCGTCTGCTCTATGAAACTGTAGAGCAGCACCGGAGGAGCATCTGTCGACGGAAAATACATCTGTTATAGAGACACCGTGTATACAGAATGTGCGGACACCCTGTATATAGCGCAATTAACGTACCTCCGAGTTGTAGTTCGGCCGATGCTTGCGCGGTGTCGCCTTCGGATCTTCGCACTATGCACTGGTACATCCCCCTGTCCTCCCGGCCCACGTTGTTGACGACGAGCGTCTCGCTGGTGCCTCTTCCGGTGCTGGGCAGCTGGCGGCCATCTTTGAACCACGTCACCAGATGCGGGCCGCCCTGTGCCGAGACTAGGCACCTGAACTCGGCGCTGCCACCCATGTGGATGCTGAGGAGCGGAGGCGTCACCTCCACGTGCACGGTGGTGGCGACCACCAGACGCAGTTCGGCGCTCGCCTCTCCTCCCGCGTTTGACGCCGAACACCTGTACACCCCCCCGTCCTCCGAAGTGACCGATTCTATGGCCAGGACGGGGCCGAGCTGACGGATCCTTGGGCCCGGCATCACGAGCGTGGGTTCCACCCCCGTGTGCGAGTACCATCTTAAAAAAAAAATAAGAACATTTAGTCGTTGTGGTGGTAACGCTTTGTCCTTTGGGGTTTTTAGTGTTTTACCTGTATTCGGGCGCGGGGCAGCCTTGAGCGATGCACAGCAGGGCCGCCCCTTCGTCCTGCGGCACCGTTATCGTGCCCGAATGTTCCACGATGACGGGTGCCACGATCCCTCTGTGCTCTGCAACATTAGCGCCATCTGTGTTAGTTTTGTTTCAATCGCGTGGAGTGCGCTTGCAGCGATTTTGATAATTAATCGAACGATCCGCGTCCGAAAGAGAATAAATAATAAACACCACGTCATTTGTTCTAAGGGCGCATCGATTCTTTTTTTTTAATTGTTTTTTTACAAAAGGGGGCTTTGAGACAAAAGAGCTCGCTTTGTGTCGTCACAGACGTCAAAATAATTAAAAACAAGGGAGAGCGCTCCTTTTCCCTCCGCCATATTTGTTTTGCGAAGGGCGCGTTCGTTTTTCTTTAAGTTGGTAGCATCGAGACGCTTTTGTTTCTTCTGTGTCGATATACGGGGGTTGATTTTCCCCCGTCGCTCGATTTAAATGGAATTTTTTAAATTTAAATCGTGTTTTTTTTTAATTGAAAATGTTTGTTTCTAACGAAAGTGGTCTCGATTAGTTTTTAGGTTGGGGGGACCGCATTTGTCTTGCGTAGAAGTACGGGGAGGCAAGGGACGATGCAATTTTGTTCAAGTGGCGTGTCTGCGTTTCGAAACAAAAGGTGACGGGCTTTTGATTTGGTCCCCTGCGCGTAGCGTTTTATTGTTATGATCCTTTTTTTTTCTGTTAAGTTGGCAACGGTTTGGAATTTAAAATAAAACATGCAAAATACGTACAATTTCGAACAAAAAAAAATTGGAAGAGAAATAGAGGGAAAGCTCACCCGCGATCCGCACGTTGGCAGGACTGCTGGTCACCACCTGCCTACTCAGCCGATGCATGGTGCGACATCTGTACGTGGGAAACTGATCGCTAAACTCCAAATTGTGAATGAGAAGATCGCCAGAGGGCAGCTGATGAAACTTTCCGTCTGCAACACAACAAACACACTTCAAACAACCCTTCTCCCACCCCGCGCCCTCTTTCCACCTTTTTCCCTGCCACCACGCCCCGCAACCCCCGCAAATCAAAACTTAATTAATCCGACCTAATTATCTTTTATTTAAGCAAAAAAAAAGCGCGCTCGCTTCAAACTCTACGCCCTCTCTTTTCATTTATTTACGAATGCGCTCGTTTTTTGTTACGTTTCCGCGGCCTGCTCGGCTGCATTCCAACAAACGGATGGTTGCAGCGCGCCTCCCTTTCATGCAACCCTTTCAATGGTGCTCGACGCTTTTGCGAAAAAATATTGCTCTTCGCTAACGAGACGGGCGACGGCGTAACCCGTTCCTTTCGCTTCCCCCCCGGCCGCCATTTTTATTATCGTTTATAATGAGGGATGAAGAGCTTTAAGAGATAAAATTCATTAAAATTTTACGTTCGCCCGGCTAATTACTTTAATAAAGGGAATTATGCATACGTGTTCGTATCGAGTAGGCTGCGGATTTGGAAGGCGGCGGGGACGTGTGCGCGCCAGCGCCGGTTCTTTTAAGAAAAAAAACGCTAATTATAATTAATTACCGGTCTTCTTTGACGGAATGAGTTTCGCTACGAAATCTTCACTTTTGTGCGAGCGAGGGGCGCGAAGGGGGGGCGGGGGATGCGAAGGATGAAGAGGAGTAATGTGTGTTCGGAACTACTACTTTGATTTTTTTTGGTTTATTAAAGACTCGTTCGAAGGCCGTAACTTCGGAATTAAGAAAAATTTCGGAAACAGTACACAATTTTTGTTAAATCGGTTTCGGAAAAAAACAATTTAAGTTTACGAGGGAGGTTGAGGCAGGTGTAGGGGAGGAGGAGCCTGCAAAAATTTTTTAATAATGTAACGAGCGCGGGCGTCTATGAAACTTCTTTTGCGGCATACATATAAGGCAAGGCGGACGCAACGCGCCGATGCGTTAGGCTCGGCATGGAGCTCGACGGTCGAAAGTCTTCAAACGAGCCTCCTAATTGGGGTGCTCGGGGTTACCTTGAAATCTTTGAAGTAAATACCGGCAACGGCTCAAATAAATAAATAATGCGCAAATAAATTAGTTAAGCAATAAATTAAAAAAAAATTAGTCATCAGAAATTTGTTTTTGTGTATTTTTTACGCCAAAAAGAATTAATTTTGAAGCGTGAACCGCGGATGGCTCGCACAAGATTAATTGGGGTGTGTTTTAAGAAATAATAAACTCACTTCCTAAATTAGAAAAAAAATAAAATAAAATACCTCCTTGTAGAGAAGGATAGATGTAGAGGGACGGCTCCTGGACCCAAGAGACGATCCGCACCAAATCCTTGACGAAAGAGGGCACCACGCACTTGAGAACGGCCGTGCACCCCCGAGCCGCCCCCAGGACCTCCACGTCCACCTTAAAAGCTTGCGTCACCACTGCATCAAGAAAAGGCGATGTATCAGAGCTTCGTTTTAAATCTTACCATCCCCAACGTCCACCCCCACGGGAGCATAGAGTTACCTGCACGCACTTGGACGTCCCTGCTGATGATCCGGCCCACGCTGTTGGATGCGACGCACCTGTAGACGGTGCTGTGGATGTCCTGGCGGTAGGCGGCGGCGGCGAAGGGCAGAAGGACCAGAGTGCCGTTGCGGAGCACCCGCCGGATGCCGGAGACGTCGCCCACCGAGGTGCCGTCCACCGAGAGCCAATCGATCGAAGGCTGCGGGCTGCCGGAAGCCGAACAGTCCAACCAGCCGCCGCTGGAGTTGGAGAATTCCAGTCTTGTGGGTGGCTCCATCACGAAAGTGGGACCGCGGAGGTGCAGGTCGAAAGCCGTCACCGCCAACCCTGCAACGGAAGAGAAACGGTGGTTTATTTATTGGGGTCTTTTGCATTTTTAAAAAGGGCCGCGCCTTTTTGATGGATTTTTGTATTAATTTATGTTCGGTTTAATTTTTGATACAGGGGCGCGCGCGTGCGCTCGCGCCGACAATAAAATGCGTTGGGGGCGGAGGCGGAGGAAGACGCTTTTTAAAATCGTCATTGCCAACTTAAAATTAACATTATTTTTATTTTTAAATTTTTTTATTTCTAATATTCATTAGTGCCAACTTATATTTTGATATCATCAGTTTTAATTGTTGCCAACTTGAATTTAGTTTTTCTAGTAATGTAAATAAAATTTGCAGTTGTTGCCAACTTAAATTTTTAAAAGGCGTGTGTCCATTGGACTCTTCGATTTTTGTATTATTTTATGTTCCGTTTAATTTTTGATAAGGGGCGCGCGCTTGCGTTGGCTCGGTCATAAAATCTGGTCGAGGCAGGGGCGGAGCGGAAGACTTTCACAGTTACCAATCGAAATTATAACAATAGTTTTAGTTGTTACCGATTCAACTGTTGTCAACTTAAAAACAATATTATTTAATAACAAATTTCGTTTGTTGCCAACCTAAATTTTGATTTTCCACTCGCGACGAGTTCAGACTAGACTTCTTAAAAAAACGATTACAACTAAAATGCGAAAATTTAGCGAAAAGCAGCTTCTCTTCGAAAGAAAGAAGAGGTGCTCCTCTCTCAAAAGAAAAACGGCTTAGATTTGGCGAAATCCCGCGGGAGGACGCGCTCGTAAAACACAATCTATAGCGTTTAAATTTATAAATAATAATCGACGAGCCCTTAAATCACTCGCACAACCCCTAAAACCGTTCTACACGATATCGTTGTCAAAAAGGGAAGCGCCGATATTTTTTTATTCACTTCATAAAGCCGACACGTCCTCCCCAAGGACGTAAATTTATGCCTTTTCTCTTTCGAAATGGCCATCCACTTTTTTCGTCGCGCCCTATAACCCTTCGTCGCCTCTAATTAAGAAATCTAATCTTTCCCCTCTTTTTCGACAGATTTTACGACAGCATTTTTTCTCAAAAATTAAATAAAAAGATAACGCGTTCATTTTTTGCTAATTCAAGTTGGCGATAGCTGCGAACTTAAAGAAAAGCCAATTTAAGTTGGCAACATGTTAATATTTTATTTAATTCTAAAAAAAAAAACAATAAATTAAGTTGATGTGTCATCCTTCATTAAAAAAAAATTAAATTTAAGATGGCAACAATTGAAATCTTTATTTTCTTTTTAAATTTAAGTTGGCAATTTTGCATTACGTGGTATTTTTCAAGTTGTCAATTTAAAAACCACAGACATTTAATTTTCAATTAAACAAATAAAATAAAAATAAGTTGGTAGCAATGTTACATTCAAATTGACAACAATTAAAATTAGTTTCTAATCAAAAAAAAAAAAAAAGAAGTTGGCAGCAATTTTTTATTTAAAGTCGGCAAACCCTTCTCGAAAACGCAGGGGCGTCAAAATCCGCAAAGTAAAGCGTTCGCAATTAATTATCGACAACTTAAAAATCAAAAGGGAAAAGACGAAGGTCTTTAAGCGCATTTTAAAGAAGACGGTCGCGATTAATTTTCAATAATAAAAACGAAAAAAGCGGCGCAAAAAAAGAGGGAATCGACGGAAAATGAAAAACGACCCAAATCCGAAATGAATTGAGACGAAACTAAATTATATTGCCTCTTTACAGATCCGTATTATGCGATTTAACAAAACGGGTTATCGGGGATCGGACGAATCCCCCCGAGAGGCTCTTCGTCGTAATGGCCCGCTCCGACAAGCGAACTCATTATCGAATTTCTGTCAATCGAAAATCGGACATTCAAATGCGCACCCCTTTTTTGCGCCACGCCACTGCTCCCCTTTTTTTTGCACCGAGCCGAAGTTGTCGAAAGCGCACGGGCATTTCTCTTTTTTGCTCGCGTCACACATGACATATTGACATGTGACGCGTGCGATTGAGTTGGCAGCGCCGAACGCGGCCATCTTGCCGACGCCGACTAGATAATTGGCGGGAAATTAGAAATTCGAGGAGACGGCTGTAAACATCGTCGTTTAACTACGAACTTTCCGGGTTTTGCGTTCTCGACTTCGGATTTGAATTTTTTAGCATAAACCTTTTCAAAGGGTGCTTTCCCTTTGAAGAGCTGCGGGCGCCCCCTTCGCCGCCGCCGCCGCGCGCGCGTCCGCTCGCCCCCCCCGCTTTTTAGAGTAAAATAATGACGACGACTTCGTTCTGATTCACATTTCGAGTGAATAACTTTTGCCCGGATTAATTCTCGCGAACGAAACGGAAGCGAATAATTGCGAGTGGATTCTATTGTTTCGGGATGCGACGCTGAAAAAATCGCTTTTGCAACGGAAATGCTCGAAATGTCGGTTCGATTTCTTTTTCTCTTTCGTTTTTTTTTCTTCGATTTATTTTTGTTTAAATTGGAGCACGAAAACGAATAGCTTTGCGTTAAAATTGTTGTTACCAACTTAAAAAAAGAAGAAATGGGTAACTACCAACTTTAGAAAAAAAATATTAGTAACTTTTTGGGATTTTATTGTAATTGTGTTCGCTTTTAGTGGATTTGTTTTAGAAAACGTCTGGTCCGGGTGTGCTTGTATGAAATAGTTGCGTGATCGGGTGTAGTACCAACTTAAAACTGACATTTGTTGTTGCCAACACAAAATACCAATTTAGTAATTATAAATTGACTTATGGAACGCTTTTTCTCGTAGAACGCGAAAAGTTTAAATTGTTAGCAATGCAAATTAAATTTATTAAAATGCGAATTGCAACTGTTGCCAACTTAAATTGAATTTTATTTAAAAACGAATTTCGCTGCTTCGAATTTAACTTTTGTTTAAACACATTTTTACGTTGCCAAGAAACTAAATTTATTTTACTAGCCAAACCGGATTAGCGCCGACTATCACGCCTGCCAACCGAAAACAAAACATCGTTTGCGGAAGTCAATCCGCGAACAACCCGTACAAGAAAAGCGAGCCTTCGCGAGCGGAAAAAAATATTTAAAACATCCAACACTCATCAATATTCATTCGATAGATGTTTTATAAGGACTCCCGCTTTTTTCGCCCCCTCGCCCTCGCTCGTTCGCGCCCGATCCGTCGAACGATGCCCATGAATATTCAGCTCCACGATTTTTCCTCCGGAAACGGAGAACAAAACAATCTCGCAAACGTAAGCGAAGTCATATTTTCGCATCTATCAGCGATTTTCTTTTCCCTTCGTTTACGGAAAATCTTGGGGGCGAAGGGGTGCAATAGTGTTCGTCCAACAAATCTGATAAACCCGCACGCACAAAAAACAAAAAATCTACCCCCGCCCCGTCGTATCCCATTACTTTTCGATTTACATTCTGCTTCGAGCACCCTTCCGCCCTTCCCCGTGCCGCACCCGCTTACAATATTTACTCGTCCGACTCGTGGCGGTGCGTTCGTCGGATGTCGTCCTTGGCGCGCGTCTTTCTCGCGCCGAAATTAATTAAACACGTGATTAATTAACTTTGCGACCGCCGCTAGATCGCGCTTTCGCGGTCGCAAGTCGCGCTTCCGTACCGAAGACGATTTTCAAGGCACGCTACGACTGTTACTATTTTGATTGCAATGTAGCGCTATTTTAATCCCAATTTTCGCGATGTTGAAACGTCTCAACGCCGAGAGATGGTGCGGAGGGAGGGCGGGGGTGGCGGACGACGGTTTAATCGGTTTAACCCTAAAACATAAGTCGGACAGGTCGTAGGTCGGCGAAATTCGACGCCCACTTTCTAAGTTTTGGGTGTTCGGGAAATTAAAGCAACAGTTTTGGGGACGGCTGCGTTGCATACGTTTCAGGCGCTTCGAAGCGAGTTTTGCCCACGAATTGCCGTTTTAGCCGAAGGTTTTCTCTTTCCCCCCTCCCCCCGGCGACAACCGAGAAATTGGGTTATCAGTCGTTTTGGGGGTGTACGTACGTCCGACTTAAATTGTTGTTTATTTCTTCTTTTTTTTTGGGGTGCTCGTTGTCATTCGAAGCACGAGGGTTGCGTTCGAGCGAAGGACAAACGTCTTTTGTTTTTTTAAAAAATTTATTTCGGGGCGTGCGACCTTTTCGCGTGAATTTATTTGAGGGAATGTTAATGGAGCGCCGGCTCGCCCTCTCGCAAGGAAGTTTTTAATGCGTTCATTAACTTCGGGGCGAAGTTGCTTCGTGGGGCAGGGGCGGGGGGGTTGTTGTGTCGCATAATTGGACTTGCGATTTGTTTTCTACGCCACTGCTCCGAGTGTTGGGTTGAGGCTGGGAGTAGTTGTGACATGCTTGTATTAGGTTATGTTGCTAGCCTACATTTATGAAAATACAGTGTACCCTCGATAACTCGAAATAGTAAATGCAAAACACTAGAATTATATAATAATTAAAAAAAGCTCATTCCAAAATAAATTTATTGCGAACAACATTAATCAATGTTTTTTTACGATAATACTATACAGGGTGTTCGACAATGTAGGTACACCCGAAATCAGGGCCGGCCCAAGCAATTTTTCGTCGCGAAGCGCTGCCATTAGAGAAGTTTGCGCGTACGACGGCATGTAATAAGTAAATTTGAGTTGGTCGCCGTTAGTTAACCCGGCGCGCGCGAGAGGGAGCGTAAAGAGGAAAGGTTTGATTTCCCGAGGGAGAAAATCCGGGCGCGCAAGGACTGACGTGTGTCAATTATCTCGGTGGAAGCTCATCAACGGTCTCCGAAGAGCGAATTTGCTTAGGTCTCCATTTTCGAGGAACGCGCACCCTTCCTTCGCACTTCGGCCAAACATTTGCTCGGATATCGGTTATTTGTTTTCCTAGCGGGCCTAACCTCCAAAAACTATGCGGGGGGCGGCGGGAATAGATCTAGTTAATTTTAAAAAAATAAAACCGTAAGCGATTTATGAATAAAACGATCGTAAATAAAAAAAAGTACGCGCGCAATTGTTCGTGCTGTCAAATAAATGACATAACCTATAATTGTTAGAACTTTTTTACATTGTCCCCTTCTAATATTCAAAATTTGTCGAAAATCGGTTTGTTTCTGCACTAATTATCTTCAAAGAAGTGAATTGTCAATGCTCCTCGCTTTAATTAAACAAAAAACGGCGTTGCCAACCCTACGAGAACTGTCAACCCTAAAAATTAGTTATTTTCGTTCTAAAAACGAATCGACGTTGTTAGGAATGTTTTACTAGCAAGAATGTGACAGTTTTTACAACCGAATAGGTCGGAAAATGATCGCTTCCCCTTTCGCCCCCCTTGACAGTCTCTTTCGCGGGTTCCTCGTCGTTTCGCGTTCGTTCCTCCCCCGCCGCACCTACATTAATATATCGACGATATCGGCAGAAGCCTGCTTCCGAATAAAAAGTCGAATAAAACAGTCGGGGATAAACACAAAGTTGGATTTTGATGTTCTCGGATTTTTTTCCGCATCGCCGACCGCACAGATGGACGAGTAGGCCGCGCCGAGCCATTTTTAGACGGTTTTTCGTCGAATAATTTTTTTTTCTTTGCCCAACCGAAACGTCGGGGTTGTTTCGAATTTTTTTTGTTGCGCGAAACGTCGAAGAAATTGAAATCGAGTGTTTAGGGAATTTTGTGTTGGTATTACATTGGGCTCTTCGGTATTTCATTTGGGTACAGTGGCGTGCTCGTAGCTTTTATTCGGGTTTCCAATTTTTTTTGCTTGTTTTAAAAAAAGGAAACTTTTAATCCAACCGAAGCAACGTCGCACGAGGCGTACCCATGGCAACGGCCACTTTTCTTTTCGAATCGGACCAATCAACGGCGAGCTTCCGGTCTGTCAAAGAAAGCGCCTCATTTGAAACGATAAAAGCGCGAAGATGAATGAATCGTGCGGACCGCAAAAACGGGGCGTCGTTATCTTTGCCGAAGCGGCGACGGCACATTTTGGGGGAGCGGCGGGGGCGGAGACGTGTGAGGAAAGCCGTTGACCGTAATTTAACTTGACATATCTGTCAGTTGGCGTTAGGATAATCGATGTTTGCGCGGAAGATTTGCATACAAGCAATTTGACAACGGTGCGGCGACCCTCCCCGCACGCCTCCACCGCCGCCCGCGATTAGTTACGTTTCTTGGGCGAAAAGTAAATAATAAACAAAGCGGGCGGGCGGGCGGTGGCGGCGGCAAATGGAAAGTTTTAAGTAGTTTTAAATTTAATATCGGGCGACGCCGGAGGCAATTTTGAGCTAAACCTCGAGCGCGCCACAGCCACCCCCGATTATAAATAGGGTAAGTTTAGCGATTAAATTGGGTAAATCAATTTAATGGAAGAGATTCTAATTTCGGATTAAAGGGTTTTTGTTCCCCGTTTTATTTTTGGTTTTTTTTGCTGGCGCGCCCGGTTTTACGATAAATCTTTTTGGGGGCGGGAGGGGCGCGCACGCACCCCTTCGGATGATCCTCTATTTTTGCTGTATTGAAAACGATGTTGAATGCGTTGATCGTTTAAATAATTTCGATCGAAACTCGAAAATTTTCTAATTACGGCTCTGGCCTTTTGCCCCCACCTCGTCCCCTCTCTTTTTACGTCACTCTCGGATTTTCTCTTCCCAACAAAGGCCTTTCAATTCCAAGTCTGAATGGATTACTTCTTCGAACATAACATTAAACGATGTACTCAAATGAGTAGGATCGAAGCAGCTGCTGATTGAAACGTCGATGTTAATGATTTTAGGGCTGGGCGAGGGGGTGGCGGCGGGGGCGAAAGCGTGAGTGCATAAAGGTCAATCGCAAATTGGGAAACCATCTTCTGCGAAGCCACACACAACACTCCGATACATCTCCGCCTTTCGCCCCCCTCTTCCACCCCCGATTCTGTCGCTAATAATTTCCGCTCGCGCCCCGCGGCCCTTTTGCTAATTCGAAAACCGCGGCAGGCTGCGTGTTAATTTAAATGTTAATTATCGCACAGATGGAATCGGTTTTCCGGCGGAAAAGCGCCATGGAAATGAACAAAGCCTTACGGGGGAAACTGATTTGTTTTCGATTGTCTTTCGAGGCTTTTCCGATTCGCTGCCGAATTTAGATTTTTTTTCGAGTACTAACCGCGCGTAGAATTGTCGACTATTTTTTTTGAACAAATTGTGTTTCGCTATTATTCAGTTGTCGCGAAGAAAATTAATTTTATGCAATTTGGTACGCCACTGGTTTTGAAAATAATTAAAATTGTTAGATTAGAATGTAAAAGAAAAAAAAAATTGGCGCTGCTATTGACCCACAAAAAGTGACTTACATTTACACATATATTAAACATAACCTAACATTTTTGCCGTTACCATGGTTACGCTTTATTAAATTTCTTCAGCGTCAAAAATTTAAATTTACCAACGCGGCAATAAAATATCTTAAAAAAGTCGCAAGTCAAAAAGCGCAATATTTAACGTTTTAGCGAAAAATCTTTCCGTTGCCATGGTTACCCGCGTCGAACACTTCCTGCTCGCAATTCGTCTTTAAATCTCGTACAATTTTAGAGACACGATCGAAATCCGAATTTTAAGAGTTTCGACAGCGCGGAGCAAACGAGAGGCAAACAAGCGCAAAAGCTCGTCCGTTTACATTAGGACCGAACGACCGAAAAGCCGAATACAAAAGCGATTAGCGAGCCGAAGTGGAAATTTTATAAAATTTGGCGTTAAAAGCTTTTCGCTCTCGGGCGAAAATTTCGAGATCGCTTAAGACGCCCGCAAAGCGACACAGATGCGTTGATGTCTTTTTTTTTAAAGATCGATTAGGCTTTCAAATTTTTTCCTTTGTCGCGTTTTTCTTTTTTTTTTCGTCGCCCGGCCCTAATGTGATGTATCGCCGCCTTTTTCGAAGCCCATAAATTCGAAGAGAGAGCGAGTGGAATTTTCGAAAATTAAAGTCGGCGAACGCAAAGAAACGTGGCGAGCGGCGAAGGGGTGCGGGGCCGAGCGGAAATAAATCATGAGCTTTTTTCATCCCTTAATGGAAAACGGTGGTAGTTGACCACAACAAAAATTGCTTTATTTTTTTTTCCGCGTGTGTGCAAAGAACGGGGCTACGGGGTGGGGCCGTTCGCAATTCGGTCGGGGTTCGGGGGCGGAATTGATGTGTTGCAGTTTCCCTACAGCTGTGCGGCGCATTCGACAATAATCAATAATTAATTAGAGACATTGTTTACAATGGAACGTTGTTACACAAGCGTTACATGAATTTTGCAAAACGATTCGGTGCCGAGTGTGCTGCGGCGGCCATTAGCTCGCCGCGGGGGCGGCCGCGTCGCCTTTCCGTCCGATTCGAACGCGCGACCGCTTTTAATTTCGCTCGCGTCTTATTAAACTTTAAATTCCGGCCGTTTCGCGCGCTCCGAAGTCGCCCCGCCCCAAAAACGTCGTTCGAGTTTAATATAAACGTACTAAAAAGCGGTCTTTAAATTTAAACGCTCGTAACTTTTTTATTTCTTTGCGTAGCAGGACCGTACAAAAATCGAGAGATTTTGCTCCGAGCTAAAAATGTTAATTTTGGCCGCGGGGGCAAGGACGCGGGGGTGAATTTTCCAAATATCTTTGTGGAAGACTCGTTATTAATTAATTTTTAGAATTTTTTTTGTAAATGTGCATGTTTAAAAATTAAAAAAAATGAAGAGAGATAGTACACGACACTTTTATAAAAAACAAACTTAATCGTACATCGAAGCGCGAAAAACTTCCACACTCTAAAGGCGAAGCAAAATTGTAAAATTTTTTGGGGTAGAGCGCATTGTGCGGGCACAATTCGATTAAAAACAAAATGGAAAAATGGCGTTCGGACATTTACCGCATTTTTTTCGAAAGTCTAAATATTTTAGCGGTCGTAAAAACGTCGTATCGAAGTCGAAAAGCAAACTAAAACGTTTTATATTTAATAAAAAGGCCGTAGAAAAATTCGCGAGTGCCGCCGCCGCCCCACTCGGAGAATAAGTTTTCATTTTTAACTTTCTTCCGAATTGGATGCGATTAAATATTAAAGGAAACGCGCGGTTAGGGAATCGTTGACTGAGTTTTTTTCACATTTGATCGCCCTTAATCCATTTTAAAGAGGAATTTCTGGATTTATCGTCGGTCCCACATGCTAAACTGACAGAATATTTAGATTTATAGACAATGCCCTAATCTTTTTTAATGATTTCTTCCTCCGACGCGCAGATGATGCCCATTTCGCCCGTTTCGAGCGCGTTCTTTTCTTTTTGTGATCGCGCGTCGCTTTACTGAAACATCCTTGTAATCAAAAATTTTTTAAAAATTTTAAAACAACATGTTTTGCACTTTTTGGTTTAATTAACCTACAATTTTTTTGTTAGAAATCGGGGGACGATTGTTTAACAATTCCAATACGGTGCACACCCCCAATTTTTTTTCCAAAAATAACAAAAAAATTACAAGTCGTCGAACGCGGCGCACACAATCGATTTTTTTGCCCTATCGAATAGGGCTCGCGCGCTTTTGTTCCTTTTTGTATTTTTAATAATGAAATGGGCCCCCCGAAAGCCGTCGATGCCTATCAATTTACAAAGCAAAAGGCGAAATCCGTCGAAAGAGAAAATTCAAGCGACATCCAAGTCGGCGGCGCTCGAAATTCTCGAGATTGCGTTATTGTCGGATTCGAGCGGTGAGATGGCTCTTTGTAGAGTCCATTTGCATCCCCCTTTATCGGCAGTCGACATCTTTTCAATTACTTTTAAAAGAGCCACTCGAAACCGGGACAGCGGCGCGCCGTCGTACCCGAAAATCGCTTAATAACGATCGCCGCCCCGAAACTCATTTAAAAAAATCAAATTTTTTGCAATGTAAAGGTTTTTTCGAATGCACAAAATCAAAAAAAAAATTGCAAGGAGGCCCTTTTTTGATTTTTAGGGGGTCCCCCTTCTAGAAAAAGCAAAGTACGGCTCTGCGTTTAATCCATCCGACGGACAAATCGAAGCACATAAATTTCCATTCGTTTTGTCCGAATTGAACGTTAAAGCGACGCTTCGGACGTCGGTCGTCGATGCGCGCTTGTTTTTGCAAAAAACAAAAGCAACACATAGGCGAGGAAAAAAAACTTAAAATTTAAAATACTGCAAAAATTATTTTGCAAATTTAAACCGTTTAGCGACGCCGCCCCCGACCTCCGCCCCCTTCGATAAACAAGCGAAAAAACAAATTCCGCACGCAAAACAAAAAACTTTTGCCCAAACGGCATCTTAATTATTTATACTTTTCGCTAATTAGTCGACAATAATTTTTTCCAACTTTGCTTCGACCTTAATTTTTTATTTCTTTTCGTCGCCGAACTTTTTTACGCTTCGCCGCCCCCGACGTTTTTTTCGGCGACGAATTCGTCCGCAATTTTTCTTTTGTTTAAATAATTTGCCAAAAAAAATATTAAATAAAACATGATTAATTAAATAAAACTTTTTTTGGACAAAGTAATGCGCGCCATCCTCGGCCCGGTTTAATTCTTGTGCCGCCCCCAAAAATTAAAAAATTAGTTAAAAGCCCGAAACGGATTTCTTGGGGGTTTCGGTCGACATTTTCGAGACTTTGCATTTTTAAGGTTTCGGGCGGGGGTGGCGAACGGGGGCGGCTAAGTAAGAGTCGTGCCACAGCCTACCTGCGAGAAGAGTAATTAAAAGTAGAAACATCACCATGGTTGGTCCCAGTTCGTTAACCTTTTTTTTTTCTCTAGCAAAGCGAAAAGTCGCGTTGAGTAGCACCGGCGCGCGTAACGGCACTGGTCATTTCGGGGGCGCGTTTTTTTTCCGGTTTTTCACTGGGCCGCGTTTCGGTGCGACGAACGAGCGACGGTTTGCGATGGAGGCGAAAGGTCCGTCATGACGCGCCCGGTTCAAGTCGCTGCTTCTGAAAGACTGAGCGTCCCCGACGCCGGAGCGTGCGCCGCTAGGCCACCTGCGAGGGGGGCGGCGCCCCCGTTCGGCTACGACGCTTTGATTATGTGCACTATCGAAAGGGAGCTCGCTTTGTATTCCTTTTTGTTTCTTTTCCCTTTTTCCTACATTAAATGCCCCAACCCTTCACTTGACGACGTTAATGCGATAATTGTTGGGGGCGGTCAGTGTCGCCGCGGAACGCGGGCCTGCGACGTGCCCATAGTTTCGCTAAAAATAATTTTTGTTTTTGATTTGGGGGTCGTCGACTGCGAAGGTCGTCCGAATTGTTGCTCTTAAGAAATGAGCCGCATCCGACGGGTCGGAGGCGGAGGAGGGTCTTTTTACGAGCTTTTAAAGCCACCCCTTTTGGAAGTAAACTCTGGAATAATGGATGGTCAATGCACTTAACGGCCGGAAAGAGAAACATTGTATGTTTTCTTTACTTCTGTGATTTTTATGCGAAAACGAGTAAGCCCCCTATAAGACAGCCCCCCTCCCTTTTTTTCCGCCGCCGACTTCTTTTACTTTTAATTTAATTTTTAAAATATTTGGATTTGTTTTGATTTTTATTATATTTATTTATTAATTTTTTTTTATGAGTATTTTATAACTTTTGTACATCTCCCTACCCCCTGTCCCCATTGTTTTCAAAAATAAGTGGGGCATAGTAAATTTTTATATCTTTGAGTGGTTTAAATGTTAACAAATTTTTGTAAAGAACAAATAAAACTTCTACACCCCAAATATATCAAAAAAGCACCATTTATAAAATCCAGGACCGTATTTAATTCGTTTAATTGCGAATTCAATTGAGTTTATTTTTTTATTCGAATTTTAAAAGGTTTTAGTGTTTTTGAAACCATATAAAACTTATGGACGTCCAAAAACCATCCAATTAATAAATCCAGGACCGTACTCATTTAGAAAACATGGCGCCACATTAATTTTTCAAAAAAAAAATTAAAAAATTTTCAAATCAAAAACCAACACTCCCACAACCAAAATACATCAAAAAATAACTCGATCTTTAAAATCCAGGACCGTACCCAATTTTTTTCGAAATTTCGATTATTGTTCAAATTCTATTTACGAACTTTTTCAATGTAGCCAACTCGACGCACTTAAAAAAAAAAACGGGTAGCTATCGGGTCGGGTGGCGGGAGGAGGGTGGGGGGCGCCGTAAAAAAGTCGTCGGCCGTAATGAGGGGGATCGATTGTAAAACTCAACAAGTGCGAAGTTGCGGCGGTGGGGCGCGCGAGTAGGAAATTAATCCGGTAACCAAAATGGAACAAGAAGCTGGAATGTAATATATGGGGCTTTGAGAAACCGCTAAAATACGTTTCCGTAGCAACAGGAACAGTCAGAGGCGAAATTAATGGCTTCGGAGAAAATGGAAGGACTCGTGCACAGTTGTTGATCCTCAATTACGTAACGGAATTCGTACGGGGAACGCAACAAATCTCGCCCCCTCCTCCGGCACCGCTTCGTAAATAGATGTGCGGCCCCCCCGCGCGAAAAGGTGCACATCCGCTAAAATCTAACGTTTTATCTTCCGCACCGGTCCCCCCGAGGCCGTCCCACAATTTTGTTCTAATCAAATTGCGATTTTCTGCGAACTTAACGACGCTCCATTGTTTTTTCTTTTGTTTCGCTCAATTATTGAAGGTTAGGAGCGGTCGCTCGATTTTTTATTAATCGAAAATTAGGCCGATTGCTTTTCGAAGTGAGATTTATTTTTTTTGGGTTTTTTGCGGACGGAGGGGCGAGAGGGGATTTGCCCCGCTCCGCCGTACAAAAAAAAAATAATGGAGATCGGCGGAAAATTTATATTTTAATATAACAAAGAAAATTCGATTAAAAACGAACTAATTTCAGACGGGATCCGAGATTGCGCAGACGTTATATACAGGGTGTCAAAGATGTGGACGCACTCGGAAACGAAATCGGTTCGAAAAAAACTCAAACCTTTAATCGCACACCGAGTTTTATTAAAACCTTTCGCCTCGTTACCGAAAGCTTGAAAAGGCGGAAGTAATTAGTGTCCCTTTTCTCCGCGAGATGTTTTTTAAAACTTTTTCTATTTATAAAAAAAAATTATTCCGCCGTAAAATACTCGACGCTCCTTGTTATAACGAAGCCAATAAAGAAGTCGAAAACGCTCGTTCCAATTACTCTTTTTCCTCCACATCTTCTGCCGGCGGAGCGTGCGGCGGGGGGCGGAGAGGGGTCGGAAAAAAAAATTCAAAAGACGCCGAAACGCTGTTTGCATGTACCGTTTTCATTTAAAAAAAATTGTGAAAATTTCGATTTCGATTAATTAAAAAAAAAACAAAAGACAACAGTGGGCGGCGGACCGTCCGAAATAACAAACGACGAACGCTAATTGATTGTCGCCGGGATATTTTATTGCGCCTTCTGCATTCTGCGCCTAATTACAATTTACAAGACGACGGCTATAATTTTTCGTTTTAGGGGAGCGGGCGTGGGGTCGAAGGGGGGCGGCGGTGCGGTAATCCGAGATAGTAGGCATTGATAAATTAACTCGAAGGGTGAAATGTAACACCGATTCGGGGGTGTCGTCTATCGCCGAGAGCCGCTTCTTAAAAAAGGGCTTCCTTTAATTAGAGAGCTCTTCTTTTGTGTTTTTCTTCTTTTTTTAAAACACCCCCTCCCTTCTAGATCTTGCGAAGCGATCGATTTTTGAATTTGTTTATTTTTGTTGGAAGAGAAAAAGCGAACCTTTCGTAAGCGCGAGAAAGCTTTTCGCGCTTCGACTAAAAAAAAAAAAATAAAGGGGGCCTCGGATTTTAATTAAGCAATTTTTAGGCGCCTTTGTTTCGGCCTTTTCCGAAATAATAAATCTTTTAATTAAAGTTAATTAAAAGGCGAAAAGCGTCCGTTTTGTAGGCGAAGTGCGAGTAATTATTGCGGTTTTCTTTGTCGATTCGCTTTGACATAATTTGGCTCGACACAGCCAGCTCGATTTGACCAAAAATTGCGTTTTTTGTTTTTGGCGGATTTTTTGGGAAATTTTGAGCCCGTCGAAATTGTTATGGGACGGAGGGAAGGGATCGAAACGAGCGGGCCCCCCAAGAAGGGGCCGAAAGCGGTCTTAGACGATTCGAGCGGTTCGCTTGCGAACAAAAAAAAATTAATAATTATTTTTGGGGGTGGGTTGTGCTGGGAAAACAATTATTTGCAGTCGGCGGGCGGTGAAAGTCGCCACGTCGAAAAAATCCGCCGAGAAAAGAAGGGAAGGGGTTTGTTAACATTGAAGGGCTGTCAGAGGCAGCGTTCCAATTAGAGCGCGCGATGTGGCTTTCCGATATTACGAAAAAAATGTATAAAAACGGCAGGTGCTGCTGTTTCTTTCGGAAAAAATAATAAGCTGCAGTTGATTAATCGCGAAAATGGGGTTAGGGGACGGGGGAAACGTCGAATGGGAACAAAAATATATATTTTTTTAATTTAAAGCGTAAAAATAATAAATTACATCACAAAAAAAATTAATTTTTTTGCTTCGCGTAAGTTTAATCAAAATTAATACAAGACGACGCGTTTGACCGGCCACGTCTCGCTTGTTTTTAGGAATTTTTCAAAAAATTTTAGAAATTTGTCAAGTTTGGATTTTTTTGCGTAACATAGACGTAAAACAATATAATGTCGCTTAACAGAAATTCGAAGAAAAAAATAAACAAAACAAAAATCTATTTTTTTGCAAAACTTGACTTTGACTGCTCATATCTTCTCTATTTTTTTGAATTTTTTGAACAAACTCAAAATTTAGGCGGTCGGGACTTTTGTCTTTCGGCCACATTAAAAAAAACTACGCGTGCCATAACAAAAAAATCGAGCAAAAAATTAACGAAAAAGATGCGCCATATTTTTAAGACGAATAAAGCAAGCGACGAATATCTCCCAGATTTTTCGCAGAAAGAAGGCTTAGCGTTATTTTTTATTAAAAAAATCAACGTCCCAAAGATCCCCAAAGGGTTATCTTTAGCCACCGCCGCACATAAACATCACCCTAAAAAGGGACGAAGAGGCGAACAAGCCGAAATCTGAAATTCCTAAATTTCGGTGCGGGAGCGCGTGCGAGCGACGGGCGAACCGCCTAACGGCGCCCGACCACCCCCGGCCGCCCCCTCGGGAAACGACTTTTAGACGCGTTAAGGACATCTAATACAGAAGACGACGTTAAAGGATATTCGAATCCGAGCCGGAGAAGACGGGCGAGCTTTCGTAATGAAGTCCCGAACAATTTCCACCCCCGAAGGAATTCCAGAATGAGAATGAACGATCCAAACACTGCACGGCAGGGAATTAGGGGGCGCTACACACGCCAACCTCTCGGTCCCTTCGCCTTGATTTCCCTTTATTGTTCTTACCTGAACTGCGCGCCGCCACACGGCCGCCGCCGCCGCCCGACGCACCCCCCCTCCGCAATTTCGCACGAAATAATCGTTTTCATTCATCAAAGGAGCGCGCGCGATAAACCGACTTTTAATGAAGCCCGCCGACCGATGCGACCGCCGGCCGCGCCGCCTCCGGAAAACGAGAAGGCCATCGACGCCAACTTTTCTAATATGTTTTTTGCTTAGCGAAAGTTTTTCGGCAGATTTGCGGGGGTGCTCTTACGCGCTCGATAAGTGCATCGTTTCGGGAAGAGAAATTAACCGCCCCCGGCCTGCGGGGGAGACGCTTTTTGTCGAGTTTGGGCTCAAAATTTTTGGGAAAATTAGAGGAAATCGATTTTGCGATTAATTTTTTTCGTCGATTTCCAGCGTTGCGTAAAACGGCCGCGTTTCGTGTTCGAGCGTCGAAAAGTCGAGATTGGAAAAAATTAGCTTCGACGCGCAAAACGTGCAAATAAATCGAAAGCGGACGTGATTGTTTTTCGAGGACGAAAGAGGGTTTGAATAATTTATATTTGCTTTTTTAGTGTTATATCAATAGGGAGCGTTTAAAGCGGACAAGTACGGCATTAGGGGTTTGTTTGTTTAGGGTGCAATTTCGCGTGCGAGCGCCGGCGAAATCGTTACGTATCGAATTACGGCTCGAATCCGCGCGCTCGCCGTCCCTTCCGGCCTCTGTTTATTTTCGTAAGCGAAGTATTAATTTCTTTTTGTGCGTAATCGGTGCGATTATTTCATTTGGTTTGCCATTTCAAAATAAATGCGTTTTTTGTGCGATTTTAATGCGACAACTTTGGACGGCCATTTTATGTTCGGAAAACGTGTTTGCCATAGCAACGGGTGGAAGGGAGCGAAAAGATAGGGGAATCTTGTTAGTGCGAGTGAGAGGGAACGATAAAAATGATTACCTAGTGTTTCGGCATCAAAATTATTGTGAATCGCGCTTAAAACCGAGTGTGCGCGTTCGAGCTCAAAGTGGCACATTCCGATCTCGGGAAAATGAAGCGCGCCGCTCCGCGTCGCGCTTCATTTGCCTCCCTCGCTCGGAAATGTGCCACTTTTCGCTCGAACGCGCACACCTTCGTTTTTTTTTATTTGTGTACTTCATCTTTCGCCTTTTCAAATCATAAATTTAAAGTTAGGTTAGTAAATATCAATTTTATGTTGGAAAAACATATTTGCCATAGCAACGAGTGGAAAGGAGCGAAAAGATGCGAGAATCGCGTTGGTGCGAGTGAGAGGGAACGATAAAAATGATTACCTAATGTTTCGGCACCGAAATTATTGTGAATCGCGCTTAAAACCGAGTGTGCGCGTTCGAGCTCAAAGTGGCACATTCCGATCTCGGGAAAATGAAGCGCGCCGCTCCGCGTCGCGCTTCATTTGCCTCCCTCGCTCGAAAATGTGCCACTTTTCGCTCGAATGCGCACATCCTCGCATTTAAACATTAATATAATTTACCATGAGTGTCTTCAAATCAAAAATTTTAATTTAATTGCGTAAATATCGATTTTATATTCGCTCGTTGCTATGGCAAATACGTTTTTCGAACATAAAATCGATATTTACTAACCTAACTTTAAATTTATTACGTTTGAAATGTTTTTATTCTAATCTAACTATTATATTTATAAAAAACGTCGACGAAAAGATAACGCGCATTTTGCCTCGTAAAATATCGCACGGGGGTCGCGAGACGAAGGGATAAAACAAAAGAACCCTCGCGAATCCTTATTTCGAGGAAGTAACGACTCGAAAAGAAACTGTCGCAGCCGTTTCGCGGAAAACGGCTGCGAAAATGTACGCCGCAGATCGACTAAAACAGGGGCGGAGTTGCATTACGGGGCCAGTGGCGGTTTCAGAGGGGGGTAATTGGGTAATTACTCCTCCGCTAAGATTTTTCGTTCGCTTATTTATTTTTATTTTTTAAAAATTACCAATATTTCAAACAAACAAGTTAAGTTATGGAATTAAAAAAAAATTAAATTTTTTCTTTTTTTTAAATTTATGTCCCTCCCCCACTTAAGGCAGTGGGTGGAAACACCCCTGTACGTGGTTGGCCTTTTTTTCCTACAAAATTAAAACGCTCCGCGCCCCACTTTTTTTCTTTTTAAATTAGAAATTAAGCGGGTCGTAAAAAATCGATTTTCAATTATGCAAGGTCGATAGAAGCGTCGCGACCGCGAACGGCTTAATTTCGGTCCGCGAAGCTACTCGATTTAGACGTTTCCGGAGGGACGAAACTTTGTTGCCGGCGAAATCGAGCGCGAAAAGCGGAGCCTCGCGCTCTCCCCGCCCCGACGTTTTCGCGGCGCACATATAAAGTTATTTAATTTTCCGTGTGCAGTTGTAAATGTTACACCCTTAAACTTTGCACATAACATTTGCTCTCTTGTGGGTTCTTTGCTCGTAACTCGGGCGGACTTAATGTCGGCCATTGCGAAATTGCGCCACTAAATTTTAGTAAAACACCGAGGCTTTTAGTCTACTTTGATTCTTCTTTTTTTGCGTTTTATCGGGCGTGTTTTCGACCAACTGGCTTGGGGGTAATATTATTTTTTTATTGCATAAATACAAAACAATCGACATCAAAAAATATAAATTGTATAAAAGAGGTGTTTGAAATAAATAAGCGAACGAAAAATTCTTGGGGGTGGATGGAGGGGGAGTAATTACTCAATTACCCCCTTCTGAAATCCGCCACTGCGTTTTATACTATTCTTTTTTTTTCGCGAAGAGGTGCTTACGGTATCTTTTTCTTTCGTGCGCCTTCGTGGCTTATTTACCATTCAAAAATTTTTCGTCGAGTGCCGCCTCCTTTTTCCCGAAGCCGACTTCGCAAAATCCAATTCCATTTTTATTTTCGATCTCCGGCCACTTATTCCTACTTTAGAAACGATTATCGCCCGCTTCCTCGTCGAATTAATTCTTGTGCGGCCGCCATCCTATCGTTTCGGTCCCCTTTGCCCCCCATATTTGTAATAGCTTTTTTTTGCGCCGTCTCCCCGAATCGCGAAGAGCAACAAACTAAAAATAACAAAGGAATCGTGCGAGACGTTTTTAAAAAAAAATAATTTTCGATTTCTTTTCTCGCCCTTTTCCCCTCTCGCCGCGCACCACGTCTTCGCCGCTCCAATCAGCGTCCATTGTGCTCGAACGCTTAATTTTCGCTCGTCGCAAAAGAAAAATTTCGATTTCGAACGTAGTTGGCCGTGCGATTCCCCGATTTCGTTCGGCCCTTATCTTAGCGGGGGCGGACTGGCGAAAAAAAAACGCGAAAAGGGACCTTTTCAACAAAAGTGCCCCGCAATTTTTATTTTCTATTCGCTGTCGATTTTTGGACGAAAAATGAGGGGCGAAAGAGCGCGAAGAGGAGCGGGCACCGCCAACTACGATCCGCCCCCGCCGTTTTCGACTCTCGCCGGACCTTGATTAACTTTCTTCACGTTTCCGCCGAAGCGTGATCGTAATTGAATGATTTATCGCCGGGCGCTCGGAAAATCGGAAAAAGGAAAAACGCCACCTTTCCAGTTGGGGGCGCGCGAGTCGCCGCTGCGGCAGGGGACGAAGAAAAAACGCGCTCTTCGCGCGCCCTCTTGTGTACTTTCTGTTTTTGCGTAAATAAATGTTATCGAGTTAGGTTAAAATTAAGTTATTGTAAAAACAAAAGAATTCGTGTTTCCAAAACAACGCGATTCAAATGTTCTTGTAACATAAATAAAACGATAAAAACACCCTATTGGTTGTTCCTGATGACGTCATAGAGCTGCGACCGTAAAACGTTTATCCCCACTTTTTGAGCTTATTTTACTGGGCTTAAGTACGGGTAGCTCGCCGCTAGGGTGCGCGAATTGCTATTTCAGCGTGCGCGACCCTTTGTAGGGGTGAAAATCGGGAAAAGTTAAACGAAACTTATGCCCTATTGACAAACAAAAATTAATATGTTCGTAATCGGGGTGGCTATGCAAAAATAAACGAGCCGCAACTTTCCAAAGCCCCCCATTCAAACAAAACGACGTCGGCCATAGAAAAACACCTTTCGGCGCCCCCACTAATTTTTTTAACGCCATTTAATAAAAACTTGCACAAGTTAAGAAATAAATGTAAAACGCCGGGAAAAAAATGTCGCGCGCGCTTAAAACGAAAGAGAGCGAGAGAGGGGAGGGAGAAGTCGCTTCTCCCCCGACACGAAACCTTAATCGCGCAGATTTCCCTAATTTCACAAGTCTTGCAAAATTTAATCCGATTCGCTTTACATTTTAATGACTTTATTGTTCGGAATGACACCTTAAGCCCTCGGCGACCCTCCGCCAACCCTAAAAATCAAAACCGCAAAAGCCATCTACCGAAAGACGCCTCCTCCGTTTGTACGCTTTGCTTAAAATCGCGAAAAAAACGACGTTTCGCGCGGCGAAAAAAAACGAACCACCTCGGACGTAAAAACATCCTCGAATCGCAATAAAAAAAATCCATTCCCGAAGGATATTCAAAATCCCTTCGAGCGACTCCGCACAAGAATCCCCGTAATTGGATTACGGGCCGGATTTGCCTAAGCGCGCGGTCCCGACGTTCAATTTTTTTTTCTGTGTTTTGTCTTTTTATAAAAACAAAAAAAATTCGTTTTCAAAAACAATCAACCGTGTAACGGCGGGCAGTAACAAATTATTTAAGACGTCGCGGCGTGCCTTGGACGAAGAGGGGAGAGGGGGGTAAAAAAATTGGGCAATTCATTTTTTTTAAAATAGTTTTAACCCCTTGACATACAATGACGTCTAGGAGACGTCAAGAACTGTATTTAATTTTATGTTCCGAAAATTATTGTTTTTAATAATAATTTTGTTAAAAGGCACAAAATTGGCGATTTGGGAATTTTGTTATTAATATAATTCTGTAATATTTAATTGCGACTTGTCAGAGTAAATTAATTCTTGTATAGTGTGGTTAAAGCCGAGTGTGCGCGTTCGAGCTCAAAGTGGCACATTTCCGATCTCGGGAAAATGAAGCGCGCCGCTCCGCGTCGCGCTTCATTTGCTTCCCTCGCTCGAAAATGTGCCACTTTTCGCTCGAACGCGCACATCTTCGTATTTATTCAATTTGTTTAAATTACTTTTTGGATTTAAAAACAAAATAGCAATGTATTCAAATAAAACGACATATGCGCAGTAACATATAGTTTGATAACCACTGGTCTAGCTATACGCAAGCGCAACATAGCGCGTTGTTATATTTAATTTAGTCGCGCCAAAGAAGTATTACTTCTAACGTGCGTACATAAGTACATGCACCGGTTTTTTTTTACATAGAACGAAATTCAGTTTTAAACATTCAGCAAAATTATTAAAGTAAACTCGTAAAATAAATTTTTTTAAGTTTTTTAGACAACTTAAATTAAATAAATTAATAACTTGGAAAATTTTTAAAATATATTTAAGAACTTTAGAAATTTTTAATTGTCAATTTTTTTTGTATAACACAAATTGAATAAAACAAAACTTTATTCGGTAAATTTAAAAGGAAATTTTGACGAAAAAATTATTATGTATTTTCAGAAAACTCAAATAGAGTAAATACAGAATTTGTGGTTTTTCAAAAAAACTTTGAAGATCATTAATTTACGCAAATAAAATTAATATTGGAGAAAACTCAATAAATAAATTATCTTAATTGTTCGGAAATATTAAATTTATGAAATTAAATACAGTCAAACCTCGATAGGTCGAAGTTGAAGGGAAACTAAAAATAATTCGCGTTATTAAAAATTCGAGTTATCGATATAAAAATATTTTTTAGGTTATGTTTTTAAAATTTACTTATTGTTTTTTTTTCTTAATAATTTCCTAGTGATTTCTTGCTAAAACCAAAATCTTGTGTCTCGAACAAGTTGTAATTAGGCTTCATTTATGGAATAATTCAATTTTTAAATATAAAAAAATATTTATATGTTATATATTATATGCATCAAAATTTTAGAATGACTTAGGTGGGGAACGTTAAAAAAAGATTGGGAAACACTGCTCTACATATTTCAAAATATTTGAAAACAATTAATTATTTATTTATTGTTATTTGTGTATGCTCATAACAGTTAAGTTGAGCCAAATTAATAGTTTTTTTTCGGACTCACCAAATTCGGTTTTTTTTGTATGTCAAGGGGTTAAGGGGAAACGCGGTTGGTCGCTTATATCTCGCCGAAGGCGTCGCAGTTAATTTTTTCGCCGCGAGTCTTTGTGCCTTTTGTTATGTTTTATGCGTCGTAAAGGCAACCCTTTAAGCGGCGGCAATAAAATCCCCAAATTGTTTAAAATGTTTCGGAGTCGAAGCCGAGGAGGCGTGACTCGCTCGGTCGTTGCCGGGGCTTCTCTCCTTTGTTTATTTATTTTGCCCGCTTTATTTACGATAAAAGGTGGGGCGTTGCCGGGGCAATTAAAACAATACCTAAATTGCGAAAAAAGAATTGATTTGTACGATTTTTGGAATTTTTGACAGCTGTGCGCGCGCAACTTTCCTTGCCTGACAAAAATATAACTCTCGGCGCGCCAGAAGAAGTATACCGTCAAAAATGGGCGTGCTTTTAATAATAAACAAATAATAAATTCGCAAGAATGAAGTTAGCGGTCATGGCCAATTGTTTTTCGCCAGTGGTGCGCGCGCGCAACTTTCTTTGCCACCCAAAAACTTCTTTTTTGAGTTAGGTCGACGACGCCCGCGAAAATTCCCGAAAAAGCGGCCGACTTTCGGGTTAATTATTTCGTTAAAACAATTGCCTTCGCGGAAACTCGATTTGCGTGTCAGCCGCCGCCATTTCAAAGTTCGCAGATAACTTAATTACCCTTGTTTCTTGCTACACCCGTCATCCCTTATGCGATAGATGATAGACCGCCCCCTCCCCCCTTTTTAACGGAGCGTTTATTATTAGCGACCCGACGTTTCGGCGGTACGCGAACTTTTCGGGGCCACGATAAATTAAAAATGAAGTCGTCCAACTACGGATTTATTTTTTTTGTAGGTTAGAAAGCCGCGGTCGCTTGCCCCCTCCCCTCGTCGAGCAATCATCGGCTGTCAGTCGAAATGAACTTTGGGAAAAAGGAGCTCCGCGCGCTCTCTTTCCTTTCCTCTTCCGTCGACCGCCCCCCCGCGCGCCCTCCCGCCCTTTCGGACGTCTTATGATATATTAAATGTTAAATTGTAGGATCCGAAGATCCATTGACTGTCAAAAAATGCGAGCGGCAACATATTTCAGTATAATTTGCTCTCATTAGAATTCTGCGACCGTCTTTTTTTCCGGTGTCTCCTCGTGACGCGCATTTCTCATGCGGAAAACTATCCGAAAGTTTGTCGAACGCCCCCCTCGCGCTCGCCCGCCTCCGCCGCCGCAAAGAAACGCCGAAAGACACGTACGAGCCTGCGAAGCCGACTTTTTTTTTCTTTTGGGGTGGCTTTAAATTAATTTATCGCGCGCTTCGGAAGCGATCCTTAATTTTACGTCGGCGGGCGTTGGGGGTGAACTAAGCGCCCTCTAAATCGGGCGGACCGATCTTGCATTCGAGAAATGCTTTCTGCAACTAGTTTTGTCCCAAAAATTTATTTAAGTAGGCTTGGATTCTCTAACATAAAAAAAACAAAACATTTTTTGTTAGGAACTTTTTCTCGAAAACAATTTGCAGGTTATAAAATGAAAGGTTTGAAGTGAAACTTCTTTAGATGGGGTGGGGGCAAATTCTTGTTCTTAACCCGCTCATTTATGGTTCGACCATTAAAAAACAATCACACCAGTGATTCCCTTCCCCCTCCCCCATTAATTTTTGCCGGACCAAATTAAAAAAAAAACAATTGCCAACTTGACAAGAAAAAAATTATCAAACGCTACAAATCGGCCTTGAGAACCGCGCTCGCGCTTGTTTGATAGCTTTTCGTTGTTTCGTTGCTTGGCATCGCCAAAAGTTTGGATCGCGATAGCCCAGAAACGCAAACTTCCATTCGAAAAGGGGGCCGGGGGCGCACAAGCGCCGAACGAAGGGGGAATCGGAAAACAAAAAAATCTGGTAACTTTGCATGAACGGAAATTAAATTTAAATGGACCCCGCGCGAAGTGGTGCGGGGGGGTGTGGCGGCGGGCGTTTTGAAACGTCGATAGAGCGCTTTGACGCGATTTATTACAAAAGCACGCCATTCGGAGGAAAGTTGCATGTGTGTACGTCGGCGGAGGAGAATGTGCAGCGGTGGCGGCCTTTTGTGCCGAAGTTCGGATGATTGAAGCGCGGCCTCCTTTATTTGGACGCCGCGGCGTAATGTTTGTTTTGTAAAACGTTTTCCCACACAGAGAGATATATATATATATAAATAATCCTCCCATTGTGCGTTTTTCGTTTTGCGAGCGCGAAAAAAATTCATATACATGGCCGCATTTCGAATCCCGAATAATCTTTACGGCCTTTAAGCACGCTCGTTTCCTGTTTTTCGTTTTTTTTTAATATTAAAACGCGCGCCGAAAACGTTGCAAAAACTGAAATTGCGAAGAGAAACAATTTATAAAATGGCGATCCGGGAACGTTTCGTATAATGCGATACATTTGGTAAAAAAAATTGTAAAATATTTCGAGTTTAGCGATTTTTCATCTCGAAAGGTTGGCGGGACGGGAAATAATTTTTGGCGAACAGGCTTATGTGAAAATGCGTTGAGAATTTGGAAATTTTTGGTCACGAACGAACGGGACGTGGACCGTTTTAGTTTTGTCGAGGAAGGTAAAACTTACGTTTCGAAAGCTTTAAGCGCGTTTTTCTCCTAGACTTAAGGTTCGACCGTGTTGATTTTTTTGGTTCACTTTACGCGCCGATAAACGGGCTTTTAGAATCTGAAAAGTTTTTAAAGATCCGTTCACAGATAACCGAGCTACGATTTGTCAAAGTGGAAATTTAGAAAAAATTAATTACATACTATTCGAAGGCGTTTTTCTCGAAAATTTCAAATGGCACGCCTATGGTTTTTTGAGCCTATCCAAACTCAAAAAGTCTGACCAATCCAAATCTGTATAATTTTTAAATATTGGTCCGCAAATAACGGCGCCACAATTTTTTTAATGTTAAAAATTGTGTCCATGTATTTCGTCAAAAAATGAAAAAAATAGAATTGCTTTATATTGCGAGGGGACGTTCCTACGTACCCCTAGTGACTATAACCGGTGTCATTTCCCCGCGCTTCCCCTCTAAAATAAAAATTTTCCATACAAACTAAATGATTAAAAATACGTACCCCTTGATTCACAAAAAAATCGTAGCGCCCTTATTTTCGATCCAATCATTACAAACGACACGGATTCGGAATCCTGAGGCCTTTTTACATAAGATACATGTAAAATATGTATAGGGTGCGACGTTAATTTTTCGAAAATAAAAAATTGCGATTTTAGCGCTCATTTTGAGCCAATTTTGAACTTTCAAAAATTGTAGCGCCGTTATTTGTGGACGGATCTTTAAAACTATTCAGATTCGGATTTGGCAGCCTTTTTGGCTTCGGATAGGTCTAAGAAAACATAGGGGCGCTATTCCAGAGCTTTGGGAAAACGTTTTGAAAATTCAAAATCGATGGGTTTTAATCCATGTATTTTGATATAAAATGAAAAAATAGAATTGCTTTATATTGAAGGGACGTTCCTACGTACCCCTGTAACTATAACCGGTGTCATTTCCCGCGCTTCCTCTAAAATAAAAATTTTCGATAAAACTAAATAAATAAAATACGGATACTTGATTCACAAAAAATCGTAGCGCCCTTATTTTCCATCCAATCATTACAAACGACACGGATTCGGAATCCTGAGGCTTTTTACATAAGATACATGTAAAATATGTATAGGGTGCGACGTTAATTTTTCGAAAATAAAAATTGCGATTTTACCGCTCATTTTGAGCCAATTTTGAACTTTCAAAAATTGTAGCGCCGTTATTTGTGGACGGATCTTTAAAACTATTCAGAATCGGATTTGGCAGCCTTTTGGCTTCGGATAGGTCTAAGAAACATAGGCGTGCTATTCCAGAGCTTTGGGAAAACGTTTTGAAAATTCAAAATCGATGGGTTTTAACCCATGTATTTTGATATAAAATGAAAAAATAGAATTGCTTTATATTGAGGGACGTTCCTACGTACCCCTCGTAACTATAACCGGTGTCATTTCCCGCGCTTCCTCTAAAATAAAAATTTTCGATAAAACTAAATAAATAAAAACGGATACTTGATTCACAAAAAATCGTAGCGCCCTTATTTTCCATCCAATCATTACAAACGACACGGATTCGGAATCCTGAGGCTTTTTACATAAGATACATGTAAAATATGTATAGGGTGCGACGTTAATTTTTCGAAAATAAAAATTGCGATTTTACCGCTCATTTTGAGCCAATTTTGAACTTTCAAAAATTGTAGCGCCGTTATTTGTGGACGGATCTTTAAAACTATTCAGAATTTGGATTTGGCAGCCTTTTGGCTTCGGATAGGTCTAAGAAAACATAGGCGTGCTATTCCAGAGCTTTGGGAAAACGTTTTGAAAATTCAAAATCGATGGGTTTTAACCCATGTATTTTGATATAAAATGAAAAAATAGAATTGCTTTATATTGAAGGGACGTTCCTACGTACCCCTCGTAACTATAACCGGTGTCATTTCCCGCGCTTCCTCTAAAATAAAAATTTTCGATAAAACTAAATAAATAAAAACGGATACTGTGATTCACAAAAAATCGTAGCGCCCTTATTTTCCATCCAATCATTACAAACGACACGGATTCGGAATCCTGAGGTTTTTACATAAGATACATGTAAAATATGTATAGGGTGCGACGTTAATTTTTTGAAAATAAAAATTGCGATTTTACGCTCATTTTGAGCCAATTTTGAACTTTCAAAAATTGTAGCGCCGTTATTTGTGGACGGATCTTTAAAACTATTCAGAATCGGATTTGGCAGCCTTTTGGCTTCGGATAGGTCCCAAGAAAACATAGGCGTGCTATTCCAGAGCTTTGGGAAAACGTTTTGAAAATTCAAAATCGATGGGTTTTAACCCATGTATTTTGATATAAAATGAAAAAATAGAATTGCTTTATATTGAAAGGGACGTTCCTACGTACCCCTGTAACTATAACCGGTGTCATTTCCCGCGCTTCCTCTAAAATAAAAATTTTCGATAAAACTAAATAAATAAAAACGATACTTCGATTCACAAAAAATCGTAGCGCCCTTATTTTCGATCCAATCATTACAAACGACACGGATTCGGAATCCTGAGGCTTTTTACATAAGATACATGTAAAATATGTATAGGGTGCGACGTTAATTTTTCGAAAATAAAAATTGCGATTTTACCGCTCATTTTGAGCCAATTTTGAACTTTCAAAAATTGTAGCGCCGTTATTTGTGGACGGATCTTTAAAACTATTCAGATTCGGATTTGGCAGCCTTTTGGCTTCGGATAGGTCTAAGAAAACATAGGCGTGCTATTCCAGAGCTTTGGGAAAACGTTTTGAAAATTCAAAATCGATGGGTTTTAACCCATGTATTTTGATATAAAATGAAAAAATAGAATTGCTTTATATTGAAAGGGACGTTCCTACGTACCCCTCGTAACTATAACCGGTGTTATTTCCCGCGCTTCCTCTAAAATAAAAATTTTCGATAAAACTAAATAAATAAAAACGGATACTGTCGATTCACAAAAAATCGTAGCGCCCTTATTTTCCATCCAATCATTACAAACGACACGGATTCGGAATCCTGAGGTTTTTACATAAGATACATGTAAAATATGTATAGGGTGCGACGTTAATTTTTCGAAAATAAAAATAGCGATTTTACCGCTCATTTTGAGCCAATTTTGAACTTTCAAAAATTGTAGCGCCGTTATTTGTGGACGGATCTTTAAAACTATTCAGATTCGGATTTGGCAGCCTTTTGGCTTCGGATAGGTCTAAGAAAACATAGGCGTGCTATTCCAGAGCTTTGGGAAAACGTTTTGAAAATTCAAAATCGATGGGTTTTAACCCATGTATTTTGATATAAAATGAAAAAATAGAATTGCTTTATATTGAAAGGGGGCGTTCCTACGTACCCCTCGTAACTATAACCGGTGTCATTTCCCGCGCTTCCTCTAAAATAAAAATTTTCGATAAAACTAAATAAATAAAAACGGATACTGTCGATTCACAAAAAATCGTAGCGCCCTTATTTTCCATCCAATCATTACAAACGACACGGATTCGGAATCCTGAGGTTTTTTTACATAAGATACATGTAAAATATGTATAGGGTGCGACGTTAATTTTTCGAAAATAAAAATTGCGATTTTACCGCTCATTTTGAGCCAATTTTGAACTTTCAAAAAATTGTAGCGCCGTTATTTGTGGACGGATCTTTAAAAACTATTCAGATTCGGATTTGGCAGCCTTTTTGGCTTCGGATAGGTCTAAGAAAACATAGGCGTGCTATTCCAGAGCTTTGGGAAAACGTTTTTAAAATTCAAAATCGATGGGTTTTAACCCATGTATTTTTGATATAAAATGAAAAAAATAGAATTGCTTTATATTGAAAGGGGACGTTCCTACGTACCCCTCGTAACTATAACCGGTGTATTTCCCGCGCTTCCCTCTAAAATAAAAATTTTCGATAAAACTAAATAAATAAAAACGGATACTGTCGATTCAAAAAAATCGTAGCGCCCTTATTTTCCATCCAATCATTACAAACGACACGGATTCGGAATCCTGAGGCTTTTTACATAAGATACATGTAAAATATGTATAGGGTGCGACGTTAATTTTTCGAAAATAAAAATTGCGATTTTACGCTCATTTTGAGCCAATTTTGAACTTTCAAAAATTGTAGCGCCGTTATTTGTGGACGGATCTTTAAAACTATTCAGAATCGGATTTGGCAGCCTTTTGGCTTCGGATAGGTCTAAGAAAACATAGGCGTGCTATTCCAGAGCTTTGGGAAAACGTTTTGAAAATTCAAAATCGATGGGTTTTAACCCATGTATTTTGATAAAAATGAAAAAATAGAATTGCTTTATATTGAAAGGGACGTTCCTACGTACCCTCGTAACTATAACCGGTGTCATTTCCCGCGCTTCCTCTAAAATAAAAATTTTCGATAAAACTAAATAAATAAAAACGGATACTTGATTCACAAAAAATCGTAGCGCCCTTATTTTCGATCCAATCATTACAAACGACACGGATTCGGAATCCTGAGGTTTTTACATAAGATACATGTAAATATGTATAGGGTGCGACGTTAATTTTTCGAAAATAAAAATTGCGATTTTTTGCGCTCATTTTGAGCCAATTTTGAACTTTCAAAAATTGTAGCGCCGTTATTTGTGGACGGATCTTTAAAACTATTCAGAATCGGATTTGGCAGCCTTTTGGCTTCGGATAGGTCTAAGAAAACATAGGCGTGCTATTCCAGAGCTTTGGGAAAACGTTTTGAAAATTCAAAATCGATGGGTTTTAACCCATGTATTTTGATAAAAATGAAAAAATAGAATTGCTTTATATTGAAGGGACGTTCCTACGTACCCCTCGTAACTATAACCGGTGTCATTTCCCGCGCTTCCTCTAAAATAAAAATTTTCGATAAAACTAAATAAATAAAAACGGATACTTGATTCACAAAAAATCGTAGCGCCCTTATTTTCGATCCAATCATTACAAACGACACGGATTCGGAATCCTGAGGCTTTTTACATAAGATACATGTAAAATATGTATAGGGTGCGACGTTAATTTTTCGAAAATAAAAATTGCGATTTTAGCGCTCATTTTGAGCCAATTTTGAACTTTCAAAAATTGTAGCGCCGTTATTTGTGGACGGATCTTTAAAACTATTCAGAATTCGGATTTGGCAGCCTTTTGGCTTCGGATAGGTCTAAGAAACATAGGCGTGCTATTCCAGAGCTTTGGGAAAACGTTTTGAAAATTCAAAATCGATGGGTTTTAACCCATGTATTTTGATAAAAATGAAAAAATAGAATTGCTTTATATTGAAGGGACGTTCCTACGTACCCCTCGTAACTATAACCGGTGTCATTTCCCGCGCTTCCTCTAAAATAAAAATTTTCGATAAAACTAAATAAATAAAAAACGGATACTTGATTCACAAAAAATCGTAGCGCCCTTATTTTCGATCCAATCATTACAAACGACACGGATTCGGAATCCTGAGGCTTTTTACATAAGATACATGTAAATATGTATAGGGTGCGACGTTAATTTTTCGAAAATAAAAATTGCGATTTTTTCGCTCATTTTGAGCCAATTTTGAACTTTCAAAAATTGTAGCGCCGTTATTTGTGGACGGATCTTTAAAACTATTCAGAATTTGGATTTGGCAGCCTTTTGGCTTCGGATAGGTCTAAGAAAACATAGGCGTGCTATTCCAGAGCTTTGGGAAAACGTTTTGAAAATTCAAAATCGATGGGTTTTAACCCATGTATTTTGATATAAAATGAAAAAATAGAATTGCTTTATATTGAAAGGGACGTTCCTACGTACCCTCGTAACTATAACCGGTGTCATTTCCCGCGCTTCCTCTAAAATAAAAATTTTCGATAAAACTAAATAAATAAAAACGGATACTGTCGATTCACAAAAAATCGTAGCGCCCTTATTTTCCATCCAATCATTACAAACGACACGGATTCGGAATCCTGAGGTTTTTACATAAGATACATGTAAAATATGTATAGGGTGCGACGTTAATTTTTCGAAAATAAAAATAGCGATTTTACCGCTCATTTTGAGCCAATTTTGAACTTTCAAAAATTGTAGCGCCGTTATTTGTGGACGGATCTTTAAAACTATTCAGATTCGGATTTGGCAGCCTTTTGGCTTCGGATAGGTCTAAGAAAACATAGGCGTGCTATTCCAGAGCTTTGGGAAAACGTTTTGAAAATTCAAAATCGATGGGTTTTAACCCATGTATTTTGATATAAAATGAAAAAATAGAATTGCTTTATATTGAAAGGGACGTTCCTACGTACCCCTCGTAACTATAACCGGTGTTATTTCCCGCGCTTCCCTCTAAAATAAAAATTTTCGATAAAACTAAATAAATAAAAACGGATACTGTCGATTCACAAAAAATCGTAGCGCCCTTATTTTCCATCCAATCATTACAAACGACACGGATTCGGAATCCTGAGGTTTTTACATAAGATACATGTAAAATATGTATAGGGTGCGACGTTAATTTTTCGAAAATAAAAATTGCGATTTTACCGCTCATTTTGAGCCAATTTTGAACTTTCAAAAATTGTAGCGCCGTTATTTGTGGACGGATCTTTAAAACTATTCAGATTCGGATTTGGCAGCCTTTTGGCTTCGGATAGGTCTAAGAAAACATAGGCGTGCTATTCCAGAGCTTTGGGAAAACGTTTTGAAAATTCAAAATCGATGGGTTTTAACCCATGTATTTTGATATAAAATGAAAAAATAGAATTGCTTTATATTGAAAGGGGGCGTTCCTACGTACCCCTCGTAACTATAACCGGTGTTATTTCCCGCGCTTCCTCTAAAATAAAAATTTTCGATAAAACTAAATAAATAAAAACGGATACTGTCGATTCACAAAAAATCGTAGCGCCCTTATTTTCCATCCAATCATTACAAACGACACGGATTCGGAATCCTGAGGTTTTTACATAAGATACATGTAAAATATGTATAGGGTGCGACGTTAATTTTTCGAAAATAAAAATAGCGATTTTACCGCTCATTTTGAGCCAATTTTGAACTTTCAAAAATTGTAGCGCCGTTATTTGTGGACGGATCTTTAAAACTATTCAGATTCGGATTTGGCAGCCTTTTGGCTTCGGATAGGTCTAAGAAAACATAGGCGTGCTATTCCAGAGCTTTGGGAAAACGTTTTGAAAATTCAAAATCGATGGGTTTTAACCCATGTATTTTGATATAAAATGAAAAAATAGAATTGCTTTATATTGAAAGGGACGTTCCTACGTACCCCTCGTAACTATAACCGGTGTCATTTCCCCGCGCTTCCCCTCTAAAATAAAAGTTTTCGACAAAACTAAATAAATAAAAAACGGATACCCTCAATTCACAAAAAAAATCGTAGCGCCCTTATTTTCGATCCAATCATTACAAACGACACGGATTCGGAATCCTGAGGTTTTTTTACATAAGATACATGTAAAATATGTATTTGAGCCAATTTTGAACTTTCAAAAAATTGTAGCGCCGTTATTTGTGGACGGATCTTTAAAAACTATTCAGATTCGGATTTGGCAGCCTTTTTGGCTTCGGATAGGTCTAAGAAAACATAGGCGTGCTATTCCAGAGCTTTGGGAAAACGTTTTGAAAATTCAAAATCGATGGGTTTTAGTCCATGTTTTTTGACAAAAAATGAAAAAAATAGAATTGCTTTATATTGAAAGGGGACGTTCCTACGTACCCCTCGTAACTATAACCGGTGTTATTTCCCCGCGCTTCCCCTCTAAAATAAAAATTTTCGATAAAACTAAATAAATAAAAAACGGATACCCTCAATTCACAAAAAAAATCGTAGCGCCCTTATTTTCCATCCAATCATTACAAACGACACGGATTCGGAATCCTGAGGTTTTTTTACATAAGATACATGTAAAATATGTATAGGGTGCGACGTTAATTTTTCGAAAATAAAAAATAGCGATTTTTACCGCTCATTTTGAGCCAATTTTGAACTTTCAAAAATTGTAGCGCCGTTATTTGTGGACGGATCTTTAAAACTATTCAGATTCGGATTTGGCAGCCTTTTGGCTTCGGATAGGTCTAAGAAAACATAGGCGTGCTATTCCAGAGCTTTGGGAAAACGTTTTGAAAATTCAAAATCGATGGGTTTTAACCCATGTATTTTGATATAAAATGAAAAAATAGAATTGCTTTATATTGAAAGGGACGTTCCTACGTACCCCTCGTAACTATAACCGGTGTTATTTCCCGCGCTTCCCTCTAAAATAAAAATTTTCGATAAAACTAAATAAATAAAAACGGATACTGTCGATTCACAAAAAATCGTAGCGCCCTTATTTTCCATCCAATCATTACAAACGACACGGATTCGGAATCCTGAGGTTTTTTTACATAAGATACATGTAAAATATGTATAGGGTGCGACGTTAATTTTTCGAAAATAAAAAATAGCGATTTTTACCGCTCATTTTGAGCCAATTTTGAACTTTCAAAAAATTGTAGCGCCGTTATTTGTGGACGGATCTTTAAAACTATTCAGATTCGGATTTGGCAGCCTTTTTGGCTTCGGATAGGTCTAAGAAAACATAGGCGTGCTATTCCAGAGCTTTGGGAAAACGTTTTGAAAATTCAAAATCGATGGGTTTTAACCCATGTATTTTTGATATAAAATGAAAAAAATAGAATTGCTTTATATTGAAAGGGACGTTCCTACGTACCCCTCGTAACTATAACCGGTGTTATTTCCCGCGCTTCCTCTAAAATAAAAATTTTCGATAAAACTAAATAAATAAAAACGGATACTGTCGATTCACAAAAAATCGTAGCGCCCTTATTTTCCATCCAATCATTACAAACGACACGGATTCGGAATCCTGAGGTTTTTTTACATAAGATACATGTAAAATATGTATAGGGTGCGACGTTAATTTTTCGAAAATAAAAAATAGCGATTTTTACCGCTCATTTTGAGCCAATTTTGAACTTTCAAAAAATTGTAGCGCCGTTATTTGTGGACGGATCTTTAAAACTATTCAGATTCGGATTTGGCAGCCTTTTTGGCTTCGGATAGGTCTAAGAAAACATAGGCGTGCTATTCCAGAGCTTTGGGAAAACGTTTTGAAAATTCAAAATCGATGGGTTTTAACCCATGTATTTTTGATATAAAATGAAAAAAATAGAATTGCTTTATATTGAAAGGGACGTTCCTACGTACCCCCCGTAACTATAACCGGTGTTATTTCCCGCGCTTCCCTCTAAAATAAAAATTTTCGATAAAACTAAATAAATAAAAACGGATACTGTCGATTCACAAAAAATCGTAGCGCCCTTATTTTCCATCCAATCATTACAAACGACACGGATTCGGAATCCTGAGGTTTTTTTACATAAGATACATGTAAAATATGTATAGGGTGCGACGTTAATTTTTCGAAAATAAAAAATAGCGATTTTTACCGCTCATTTTGAGCCAATTTTGAACTTTCAAAAAATTGTAGCGCCGTTATTTGTGGACGGATCTTTAAAAACTATTCAGATTCGGATTTGGCAGCCTTTTTGGCTTCGGATAGGTCTAAGAAAACATAGGCGTGCTATTCCAGAGCTTTGGGAAAACGTTTTGAAAATTCAAAATCGATGGGTTTTAACCCATGTATTTTTGATATAAAATGAAAAAAATAGAATTGCTTTATATTGAAAGGGGACGTTCCTACGTACCCCTCGTAACTATAACCGGTGTTATTTCCCCGCGCTTCCCCTCTAAAATAAAAATTTTCGATAAAACTAAATAAATAAAAAACGGATACTGTCGATTCACAAAAAAAATCGTAGCGCCCTTATTTTCCATCCAATCATTACAAACGACACGGATTCGGAATCCTGAGGTTTTTTTACATAAGATACATGTAAAATATGTATAGGGTGCGACGTTAATTTTTCGAAAATAAAAAATAGCGATTTTACCGCTCATTTTGAGCCAATTTTGAACTTTCAAAAATTGTAGCGCCGTTATTTGTGGACGGATCTTTAAAACTATTCAGATTCGGATTTGGCAGCCTTTTGGCTTCGGATAGGTCTAAGAAAACATAGGCGTGCTATTCCAGAGCTTTGGGAAAACGTTTTGAAAATTCAAAATCGATGGGTTTTAACCCATGTATTTTGATATAAAATGAAAAAATAGAATTGCTTTATATTGAAAGGGACGTTCCTACGTACCCCTCGTAACTATAACCGGTGTTATTTCCCGCGCTTCCCTCTAAAATAAAAATTTTCGATAAAACTAAATAAATAAAAACGGATACTGTCGATTCACAAAAAATCGTAGCGCCCTTATTTTCCATCCAATCATTACAAACGACACGGATTCGGAATCCTGAGGTTTTTACATAAGATACATGTAAAATATGTATAGGGTGCGACGTTAATTTTCGAAAATAAAAATAGCGATTTTACCGCTCATTTTGAGCCAATTTTGAACTTTCAAAAATTGTAGCGCCGTTATTTGTGGACGGATCTTTAAAAAATATTCAGATTCGGATTTGGCAGCCTTTTGGCTTCGGATAGGTCTAAGAAAACATAGGCGTGCTATTCCAGAGCTTTGGGAAAACGTTTTGAAAATTCAAAATCGATGGGTTTTAACCCATGTATTTTTGATATAAAATGAAAAAATAGAATTGCTTTATATTGAAAGGGACGTTCCTACGTACCCCTCGTAACTATAACCGGTGTTATTTCCCGCGCTTCCCTCTAAAATAAAAATTTTCGATAAAACTAAATAAATAAAAAACGGATACTGTCGATTCACAAAAAAAATCGTAGCGCCCTTATTTTCCATCCAATCATTACAAACGACACGGATTCGGAATCCTGAGGTTTTTTTACATAAGATACATGTAAAATATGTATAGGGTGCGACGTTAATTTTTCGAAAATAAAAAATAGCGATTTTTACCGCTCATTTTGAGCCAATTTTGAACTTTCAAAAAATTGTAGCGCCGTTATTTGTGGACGGATCTTTAAAAACTATTCAGATTCGGATTTGGCAGCCTTTTTGGCTTCGGATAGGTCTAAGAAAACATAGGCGTGCTATTCCAGAGCTTTGGGAAAACGTTTTGAAAATTCAAAATCGATGGGTTTTAACCCATGTTTTTTGATATAAAATGAAAAAAATAGAATTGCTTTATATTGAAAGGGGACGTTCCTACGTACCCCTCGTAACTATAACCGGTGTTATTTCCCCGCGCTTCCCCTCTAAAATAAAAATTTTCGATAAAACTAAATAAATAAAAAACGGATACTGTCGATTCACAAAAAATCGTAGCGCCCTTATTTTCCATCCAATCATTACAAACGACACGGATTCGGAATCCTGAGGTTTTTTTACATAAGATACATGTAAAATATGTATAGGGTGCGACGTTAATTTTTCGAAAATAAAAAATAGCGATTTTTACCGCTCATTTTGAGCCAATTTTGAACTTTCAAAAAATTGTAGCGCCGTTATTTGTGGACGGATCTTTAAAAACTATTCAGATTCGGATTTGGCAGCCTTTTTGGCTTCGGATAGGTCTAAGAAAACATAGGCGTGCTATTCCAGAGCTTTGGGAAAACGTTTTGAAAATTCAAAATCGATGGGTTTTAACCCATGTTTTTTGATATAAAATGAAAAAATAGAATTGCTTTATATTGAAAGGGACGTTCCTACGTACCCCTCGTAACTATAACCGGTGTTATTTCCCGCGCTTCCTCTAAAATAAAAATTTTCGATAAAACTAAATAAATAAAAACGGATACTGTCGATTCACAAAAAATCGTAGCGCCCTTATTTTCCATCCAATCATTACAAACGACACGGATTCGGAATCCTGAGGTTTTTTTACATAAGATACATGTAAAATATGTATAGGGTGCGACGTTAATTTTTCGAAAATAAAAAATAGCGATTTTTACCGCTCATTTTGAGCCAATTTTGAACTTTCAAAAAATTGTAGCGCCGTTATTTGTGGACGGATCTTTAAAAACTATTCAGATTCGGATTTGGCAGCCTTTTTGGCTTCGGATAGGTCTAAGAAAACATAGGCGTGCTATTCCAGAGCTTTGGGAAAACGTTTTGAAAATTCAAAATCGATGGGTTTTAACCCATGTTTTTTGATATAAAATGAAAAAATAGAATTGCTTTATATTGAAAGGGACGTTCCTACGTACCCCTCGTAACTATAACCGGTGTTATTTCCCGCGCTTCCCTCTAAAATAAAAATTTTCGATAAAACTAAATAAATAAAAACGGATACTGTCGATTCACAAAAAATCGTAGCGCCCTTATTTTCCATCCAATCATTACAAACGACACGGATTCGGAATCCTGAGGTTTTTACATAAGATACATGTAAAATATGTATAGGGTGCGACGTTAATTTTTCGAAAATAAAAATAGCGATTTTACCGCTCATTTTGAGCCAATTTTGAACTTTCAAAAATTGTAGCGCCGTTATTTGTGGACGGATCTTTAAAACTATTCAGATTCGGATTTGGCAGCCTTTTGGCTTCGGATAGGTCTAAGAAAACATAGGCGTGCTATTCCAGAGCTTTGGGAAAACGTTTTGAAAATTCAAAATCGATGGGTTTTAACCCATGTTTTTGATATAAAATGAAAAAATAGAATTGCTTTATATTGAAAGGGACGTTCCTACGTACCCTCGTAACTATAACCGGTGTTATTTCCCGCGCTTCCTCTAAAATAAAAATTTTCGATAAAACTAAATAAATAAAAACGGATACTGTCGATTCACAAAAAATCGTAGCGCCCTTATTTTCCATCCAATCATTACAAACGACACGGATTCGGAATCCTGAGGTTTTTACATAAGATACATGTAAAATATGTATAGGGTGCGACGTTAATTTTTCGAAAATAAAAATAGCGATTTTACCGCTCATTTTGAGCCAATTTTGAACTTTCAAAAATTGTAGCGCCGTTATTTGTGGACGGATCTTTAAAACTATTCAGATTCGGATTTGGCAGCCTTTTGGCTTCGGATAGGTCTAAGAAAACATAGGCGTGCTATTCCAGAGCTTTGGGAAAACGTTTTGAAAATTCAAAATCGATGGGTTTTAACCCATGTATTTTGATATAAAATGAAAAAATAGAATTGCTTTATATTGAAAGGGGACGTTCCTACGTACCCCTCGTAACTATAACCGGTGTTATTTCCCGCGCTTCCTCTAAAATAAAAATTTTCGATAAAACTAAATAAATAAAAACGGATACTGTCGATTCACAAAAAATCGTAGCGCCCTTATTTTCCATCCAATCATTACAAACGACACGGATTCGGAATCCTGAGGTTTTTACATAAGATACATGTAAAATATGTATAGGGTGCGACGTTAATTTTTCGAAAATAAAAATAGCGATTTTACCGCTCATTTTGAGCCAATTTTGAACTTTCAAAAATTGTAGCGCCGTTATTTGTGGACGGATCTTTAAAACTATTCAGATTCGGATTTGGCAGCCTTTTGGCTTCGGATAGGTCTAAGAAAACATAGGCGTGCTATTCCAGAGCTTTGGGAAAACGTTTTGAAAATTCAAAATCGATGGGTTTTAACCCATGTTTTTTGATATAAAATGAAAAAATAGAATTGCTTTATATTGAAAGGGACGTTCCTACGTACCCCTCGTAACTATAACCGGTGTTATTTCCCGCGCTTCCTCTAAAATAAAAATTTTCGATAAAACTAAATAAATAAAAACGGATACTGTCGATTCACAAAAAATCGTAGCGCCCTTATTTTCCATCCAATCATTACAAACGACACGGATTCGGAATCCTGAGGTTTTTTTACATAAGATACATGTAAAATATGTATAGGGTGCGACGTTAATTTTTCGAAAATAAAAAATAGCGATTTTTACCGCTCATTTTGAGCCAATTTTGAACTTTCAAAAAATTGTAGCGCCGTTATTTGTGGACGGATCTTTAAAAACTATTCAGATTCGGATTTGGCAGCCTTTTTGGCTTCGGATAGGTCTAAGAAAACATAGGCGTGCTATTCCAGAGCTTTGGGAAAACGTTTTGAAAATTCAAAATCGATGGGTTTTAACCCATGTATTTTTGATATAAAATGAAAAAAATAGAATTGCTTTATATTGAAAGGGGACGTTCCTACGTACCCTCGTAACTATAACCGGTGTTATTTCCCGCGCTTCCCTCTAAAATAAAAATTTTCGATAAAACTAAATAAATAAAAACGGATACTGTCGATTCACAAAAAATCGTAGCGCCCTTATTTTCCATCCAATCATTACAAACGACACGGATTCGGAATCCTGAGGTTTTTACATAAGATACATGTAAAATATGTATAGGGTGCGACGTTAATTTTTTGAAAATAAAAATAGCGATTTTACCGCTCATTTTGAGCCAATTTTGAACTTTCAAAAATTGTAGCGCCGTTATTTGTGGACGGATCTTTAAAACTATTCAGATTCGGATTTGGCAGCCTTTTGGCTTCGGATAGGTCTAAGAAAACATAGGCGTGCTATTCCAGAGCTTTGGGAAAACGTTTTGAAAATTCAAAATCGATGGGTTTTAACCCATGTATTTTGATATAAAATGAAAAAATAGAATTGCTTTATATTGAAAGGGACGTTCCTACGTACCCCTCGTAACTATAACCGGTGTTATTTCCCGCGCTTCCTCTAAAATAAAAATTTTCGATAAAACTAAATAAATAAAAACGGATACTGTCGATTCACAAAAAAATCGTAGCGCCCTTATTTTCCATCCAATCATTACAAACGACACGGATTCGGAATCCTGAGGTTTTTACATAAGATACATGTAAAATATGTATAGGGTGCGACGTTAATTTTCGAAAATAAAAATAGCGATTTTACCGCTCATTTTGAGCCAATTTTGAACTTTCAAAAATTGTAGCGCCGTTATTTGTGGACGGATCTTTAAAACTATTCAGATTCGGATTTGGCAGCCTTTTGGCTTCGGATAGGTCTAAGAAAACATAGGCGTGCTATTCCAGAGCTTTGGGAAAACGTTTTGAAAATTCAAAATCGATGGGTTTTAACCCATGTATTTTTTATATAAAATGAAAAAATAGAATTGCTTTATATTGAAAGGGACGTTCCTACGTACCCTCGTAACTATAACCGGTGTTATTTCCCGCGCTTCCCTCTAAAATAAAAATTTTCGATAAAACTAAATAAATAAAAAACGGATACTGTCGATTCACAAAAAAAATCGTAGCGCCCTTATTTTCCATCCAATCATTACAAACGACACGGATTCGGAATCCTGAGGTTTTTTTACATAAGATACATGTAAAATATGTATAGGGTGCGACGTTAATTTTTCGAAAATAAAAAATAGCGATTTTTACCGCTCATTTTGAGCCAATTTTGAACTTTCAAAAAATTGTAGCGCCGTTATTTGTGGACGGATCTTTAAAACTATTCAGATTCGGATTTGGCAGCCTTTTTGGCTTCGGATAGGTCTAAGAAAACATAGGCGTGCTATTCCAGAGCTTTGGGAAAACGTTTTGAAAATTCAAAATCGATGGGTTTTAACCCATGTATTTTTGATATAAAATGAAAAAAATAGAATTGCTTTATATTGAAAGGGACGTTCCTACGTACCCCTCGTAACTATAACCGGTGTTATTTCCCGCGCTTCCCTCTAAAATAAAAATTTTCGATAAAACTAAATAAATAAAAACGGATACTGTCGATTCACAAAAAATCGTAGCGCCCTTATTTTCCATCCAATCATTACAAACGACACGGATTCGGAATCCTGAGGTTTTTTTACATAAGATACATGTAAAATATGTATAGGGTGCGACGTTAATTTTTCGAAAATAAAAAATAGCGATTTTTACCGCTCATTTTGAGCCAATTTTGAACTTTCAAAAAATTGTAGCGCCGTTCTTTGTGGACGGATCTTTAAAACTATTCAGATTCGGATTTGGCAGCCTTTTTGGCTTCGGATAGGTCTAAGAAAACATAGGCGTGCTATTCCAGAGCTTTGGGAAAACGTTTTGAAAATTCAAAATCGATGGGTTTTAACCCATGTATTTTTGATATAAAATGAAAAAAATAGAATTGCTTTATATTGAAAGGGACGTTCCTACGTACCCCTCGTAACTATAACCGGTGTTATTTCCCCGCGCTTCCCCTCTAAAATAAAAATTTTCGATAAAACTAAATAAATAAAAAACGGATACTGTCGATTCACAAAAAAAATCGTAGCGCCCTTATTTTCCATCCAATCATTACAAACGACACGGATTCGGAATCCTGAGGTTTTTTTACATAAGATACATGTAAAATATGTATAGGGTGCGACGTTAATTTTCGAAAATAAAAATAGCGATTTTTACCGCTCATTTTGAGCCAATTTTGAACTTTCAAAAAATTGTAGCGCCGTTATTTGTGGACGGATCTTTAAAAACTATTCAGATTCGGATTTGGCAGCCTTTTTGGCTTCGGATAGGTCTAAGAAAACATAGGCGTGCTATTCCAGAGCTTTGGGAAAACGTTTTGAAAATTCAAAATCGATGGGTTTTAACCCATGTATTTTTGATATAAAATGAAAAAAATAGAATTGCTTTATATTGAAAGGGGACGTTCCTACGTACCCCTCGTAACTATAACCGGTGTTATTTCCCCGCGCTTCCCCTCTAAAATAAAAATTTTCGATAAAACTAAATAAATAAAAAACGGATACTGTCGATTCACAAAAAAAATCGTAGCGCCCTTATTTTCCATCCAATCATTACAAACGACACGGATTCGGAATCCTGAGGTTTTTTTACATAAGATACATGTAAAATATGTATAGGGTGCGACGTTAATTTTTCGAAAATAAAAAATAGCGATTTTTACCGCTCATTTTGAGCCAATTTTGAACTTTCAAAAAATTGTAGCGCCGTTATTTGTGGACGGATCTTTAAAAACTATTCAGATTCGGATTTGGCAGCCTTTTTGGCTTCGGATAGGTCTAAGAAAACATAGGCGTGCTATTCCAGAGCTTTGGGAAAACGTTTTGAAAATTCAAAATCGATGGGTTTTAACCCATGTATTTTTGATATAAAATGAAAAAAATAGAATTGCTTTATATTGAAAGGGGACGTTCCTACGTACCCCTCGTAACTATAACCGGTGTTATTTCCCCGCGCTTCCCCTCTAAAATAAAAATTTTCGATAAAACTAAATAAATAAAAACGGATACTGTCGATTCACAAAAAATCGTAGCGCCCTTATTTTCCATCCAATCATTACAAACGACACGGATTCGGAATCCTGAGGTTTTTACATAAGATACATGTAAAATATGTATAGGGTGCGACGTTAATTTTTCGAAAGTAAAAAATAGCGATTTTTACCGCTCATTTTGAGCCAATTTTGAACTTTCAAAAAATTGTAGCGCCGTTATTTGTGGACGGATCTTTAAAAACTATTCAGATTCGGATTTGGCAGCCTTTTTGGCTTCGGATAGGTCTAAGAAAACATAGGCGTGCTATTCCAGAGCTTTGGGAAAACGTTTTGAAAATTCAAAATCGATGGGTTTTAACCCATGTATTTTGATATAAAATGAAAAAAATAGAATTGCTTTATATTGAAAGGGGACGTTCCTACGTACCCCTCGTAACTATAACCGGTGTTATTTCCCCGCGCTTCCCCTCTAAAATAAAAATTTTCGATAAAACTAAATAAATAAAAAACGGATACTGTCGATTCACAAAAAAAATCGTAGCGCCCTTATTTTCCATCCAATCATTACAAACGACACGGATTCGGAATCCTGAGGTTTTTTTACATAAGATACATGTAAAATATGTATAGGGTGCGACGTTAATTTTTCGAAAATAAAAAATAGCGATTTTTACCGCTCATTTTGAGCCAATTTTGAACTTTCAAAAAATTGTAGCGCCGTTATTTGTGGACGGATCTTTAAAAACTATTCAGATTCGGATTTGGCAGCCTTTTTGGCTTCGGATAGGTCTAAGAAAACATAGGCGTGCTATTCCAGAGCTTTGGGAAAACGTTTTGAAAATTCAAAATCGATGGGTTTTAACCCATGTATTTTGATATAAAATGAAAAAATAGAATTGCTTTATATTGAAAGGGACGTTCCTACGTACCCCTCGTAACTATAACCGGTGTTATTTCCCGCGCTTCCCCTCTAAAATAAAAATTTTCGATAAAACTAAATAAATAAAAAACGGATACTGTCGATTCACAAAAAAAATCGTAGCGCCCTTATTTTCCATCCAATCATTACAAACGACACGGATTCGGAATCCTGAGGTTTTTTTACATAAGATACATGTAAAATATGTATAGGGTGCGACGTTAATTTTTCGAAAATAAAAAATAGCGATTTTTACCGCTCATTTTGAGCCAATTTTGAACTTTCAAAAAATTGTAGCGCCGTTATTTGTGGACGGATCTTTAAAAAATATTCAGATTCGGATTTGGCAGCCTTTTTGGCTTCGGATAGGTCTAAGAAAACATAGGCGTGCTATTCCAGAGCTTTGGGAAAACGTTTTGAAAATTCAAAATCGATGGGTTTTAACCCATGTATTTTTGATATAAAATGAAAAAAATAGAATTGCTTTATATTGAAAGGGACGTTCCTACGTACCCCTCGTAACTATAACCGGTGTTATTTCCCGCGCTTCCCTCTAAAATAAAAATTTTCGATAAAACTAAATAAATAAAAACGGATACTGTCGATTCACAAAAAATCGTAGCGCCCTTATTTTCCATCCAATCATTACAAACGACACGGATTCGGAATCCTGAGGTTTTTACATAAGATACATGTAAAATATGTATAGGGTGCGACGTTAATTTTCGAAAATAAAAATTGCGATTTTACCGCTCATTTTGAGCCAATTTTGAACTTTCAAAAAATTGTAGCGCCGTTATTTGTGGACGGATCTTTAAAAACTATTCAGATTCGGATTTGGCAGCCTTTTTGGCTTCGGATAGGTCTAAGAAAACATAGGCGTGCTATTCCAGAGCTTTGGGAAAACGTTTTGAAAATTCAAAATCGATGGGTTTTAACCCATGTATTTTTGATATAAAATGAAAAAAATAGAATTGCTTTATATTGAAAGGGGACGTTCCTACGTACCCCTCGTAACTATAACCGGTGTTCATTTCCCGCGCTTCCCTCTAAAATAAAAATTTTCGATAAAACTAAATAAATAAAAACGGATACTTCGATTCACAAAAAATCGTAGCGCCCTTATTTTCATCCAATCATTACAAACGACACGGATTCGGAATCCTGAGGTTTTTACATAAGATACATGTAAAATATGTATAGGGTGCGACGTTAATTTTTCGAAAATAAAAATTTGCGATTTTACCGCTCATTTTGAGCCAATTTTGAACTTTCAAAAATTGTAGCGCCGTTATTTGTGGACGGATCTTTAAAACTATTCAGATTCGGATTTGGCAGCCTTTTTGGCTTCGGATAGGTCTAAGAAAACATAGGCGTGCTATTCCAGAGCTTTGGGAAAACGTTTTGAAAATTCAAAATCGATGGGTTTTAACCCATGTATTTTTGATATAAAATGAAAAAAATAGAATTGCTTTATATTGAAAGGGGACGTTCCTACGTACCCCTCGTAACTATAACCGGTGTTATTTCCCCGCGCTTCCCCTCTAAAATAAAAATTTTCGATAAAACTAAATAAATAAAAAACGGATACTGTCGATTCACAAAAAAAATCGTAGCGCCCTTATTTTCCATCCAATCATTACAAACGACACGGATTCGGAATCCTGAGGTCTTTTTACATAAGATACATGTAAAATATGTATAGGGTGCGACGTTAATTTTTCGAAAATAAAAAATAGCGATTTTTACCGCTCATTTTGAGCCAATTTTGAACTTTCAAAAAATTGTAGCGCCGTTATTTGTGGACGGATCTTTAAAAACTATTCAGATTCGGATTTGGCAGCCTTTTTGGCTTCGGATAGGTCTAAGAAAACATAGGCGTGCTATTCCAGAGCTTTGGGAAAACGTTTTGAAAATTCAAAATCGATGGGTTTTAACCCATGTATTTTGATATAAAATGAAAAAATAGAATTGCTTTATATTGAAAGGGACGTTCCTACGTACCCCTCGTAACTATAACCGGTGTTATTTCCCGCGCTTCCCCCTAAAATAAAAATTTTCGATAAAACTAAATAAATAAAAACGGATACTGTCGATTCACAAAAAATCGTAGCGCCCTTATTTTCCATCCAATCATTACAAACGACACGGATTCGGAATCCTGAGGTTTTTTTACATAAGATACATGTAAAATATGTATAGGGTGCGACGTTAATTTTTCGAAAATAAAAAATAGCGATTTTTACCGCTCATTTTGAGCCAATTTTGAACTTTCAAAAATTGTAGCGCCGTTATTTGTGGACGGATCTTTAAAAACTATTCAGATTCGGATTTGGCAGCCTTTTTGGCTTCGGATAGGTCTAAGAAAACATAGGCGTGCTATTCCAGAGCTTTGGGAAAACGTTTTGAAAATTCAAAATCGATGGGTTTTAACCCATGTATTTTGATATAAAATGAAAAAATAGAATTGCTTTATATTGAAAGGGACGTTCCTACGTACCCCTCGTAACTATAACCGGTGTTATTTCCCGCGCTTCCCTCTAAAATAAAAATTTTCGATAAAACTAAATAAATAAAAACGGATACTGTCGATTCACAAAAAATCGTAGCGCCCTTATTTTCCATCCAATCATTACAAACGACACGGATTCGGAATCCTGAGGTTTTTTTACATAAGATACATGTAAAATATGTATAGGGTGCGACGTTAATTTTTCGAAAATAAAAAATAGCGATTTTTACCGCTCATTTTGAGCCAATTTTGAACTTTCAAAAAATTGTAGCGCCGTTATTTGTGGACGGATCTTTAAAAACTATTCAGATTCGGATTTGGCAGCCTTTTTGGCTTCGGATAGGTCTAAGAAAACATAGGCGTGCTATTCCAGAGCTTTGGGAAAACGTTTTGAAAATTCAAAATCGATGGGTTTTAACCCATGTATTTTGATATAAAATGAAAAAATAGAATTGCTTTATATTGAAAGGGACGTTCCTACGTACCCCTCGTAACTATAACCGGTGTTATTTCCCGCGCTTCCCTCTAAAATAAAAATTTTCGATAAAACTAAATAAATAAAAACGGATACTGTCGATTCACAAAAAATCGTAGCGCCCTTATTTTCCATCCAATCATTACAAACGACACGGATTCGGAATCCTGAGGTTTTTTTACATAAGATACATGTAAAATATGTATAGGGTGCGACGTTAATTTTTCGAAAATAAAAAATAGCGATTTTTACCGCTCATTTTGAGCCAATTTTGAACTTTCAAAAAATTGTAGCGCCGTTATTTGTGGACGGATCTTTAAAAACTATTCAGATTCGGATTTGGCAGCCTTTTTGGCTTCGGATAGGTCTAAGAAAACATAGGCGTGCTATTCCAGAGCTTTGGGAAAACGTTTTGAAAATTCAAAATCGATGGGTTTTAACCCATGTATTTTGATATAAAATGAAAAAATAGAATTGCTTTATATTGAAAGGGACGTTCCTACGTACCCCTCGTAACTATAACCGGTGTTATTTCCCGCGCTTCCTCTAAAATAAAAATTTTCGATAAAACTAAATAAATAAAAACGGATACTGTCGATTCACAAAAAAAATCGTAGCGCCCTTATTTTCCATCCAATCATTACAAACGACACGGATTCGGAATCCTGAGGTTTTTTTACATAAGATACATGTAAAATATGTATAGGGTGCGACGTTAATTTTTCGAAAATAAAAAATAGCGATTTTTACCGCTCATTTTGAGCCAATTTTGAACTTTCAAAAAATTGTAGCGCCGTTATTTGTGGACGGATCTTTAAAAACTATTCAGATTCGGATTTGGCAGCCTTTTTGGCTTCGGATAGGTCTAAGAAAACATAGGCGTGCTATTCCAGAGCTTTGGGAAAACGTTTTGAAAATTCAAAATCGATGGGTTTTAACCCATGTATTTTGATATAAAATGAAAAAATAGAATTGCTTTATATTGAAAGGGACGTTCCTACGTACCCCTCGTAACTATAACCGGTGTTATTTCCCGCGCTTCCCTCTAAAATAAAAATTTTCGATAAAACTAAATAAATAAAAACGGATACTGTCGATTCACAAAAAATCGTAGCGCCCTTATTTTCCATCCAATCATTACAAACGACACGGATTCGGAATCCTGAGGTTTTTTTACATAAGATACATGTAAAATATGTATAGGGTGCGACGTTAATTTTTCGAAAATAAAAAATAGCGATTTTTACCGCTCATTTTGAGCCAATTTTGAACTTTCAAAAAATTGTAGCGCCGTTATTTGTGGACGGATCTTTAAAACTATTCAGATTCGGATTTGGCAGCCTTTTGGCTTCGGATAGGTCTAAGAAAACATAGGCGTGCTATTCCAGAGCTTTGGGAAAACGTTTTGAAAATTCAAAATCGATGGGTTTTAACCCATGTATTTTGATATAAAATGAAAAAAATAGAATTGCTTTATATTGAAAGGGGACGTTCCTACGTACCCCTCGTAACTATAACCGGTGTTATTTCCCCGCGCTTCCCCTCTAAAATAAAAATTTTCGATAAAACTAAATAAATAAAAAACGGATACTGTCGATTCACAAAAAATCGTAGCGCCCTTATTTTCCATCCAATCATTACAAACGACACGGATTCGGAATCCTGAGGTTTTTTTACATAAGATACATGTAAAATATGTATAGGGTGCGACGTTAATTTTTCGAAAATAAAAAATAGCGATTTTTACCGCTCATTTTGAGCCAATTTTGAACTTTCAAAAAATTGTAGCGCCGTTATTTGTGGACGGATCTTTAAAACTATTCAGATTCGGATTTGGCAGCCTTTTGGCTTCGGATAGGTCTAAGAAAACATAGGCGTGCTATTCCAGAGCTTTGGGAAAACGTTTTGAAAATTCAAAATCGATGGGTTTTAACCCATGTATTTTGATAAAAATGAAAAAATAGAATTGTTTTATATTGCGAGGAAACGTTCCTACGTACCCCTCGTAACTATAACCGGTGTCATTTCCCGCGCTTCCCTCTAAAATAAAAATTTTCGATACAAACTAAATGATTAAAAATACGTACCCTTGATTCACAAAAAATCGTAGCGCCCTTATTTTATCCAATCATTACAAACGACACGGATTCGGAATCCTGAGGCTTTTTACATAAGATACATGTATAATATGTATAGGGTGCGACGTTAATTTTTCGAAAATAAAAATTGCGATTTTAACGCTCATTTTGAGCCAATTTTGAACTTTCAAAAATTGTAGCGCCGTTATTTGTGGACGGATCTTTAAAACTATTCAGAATCGGATTTGGCAGCCTTTTTGGCTTCGGATAGGCCTAAGAAACCGTAGGCGTGCTATTCCAGAGCTTTGGGAAAACGTTTTGAAAATTCAAAATCGATGGGTTTTAGTCCATGTTTTTTTGACAAAAAATGAAAAAAATAGAATTGTTTTATATTGCGAGGAAACGTTCCTACGTACCCTCGTAACTATAACCGGTGTCATTTCCCCGCGCTTCCTCTCTAAAATAAAAATTTTCGATACAAACTAAATGATTAAAAATACGTACCCTTGATTCACAAAAAAAATCGTAGCGCCCTTATTTTTTATCCAATCATTACAAACGACACGGATTCGGAATCCTGAGGCTTTTTTACATAAGATACATGTATAATATGTATAGGGTGCGACGTTAATTTTTCGAAAATAAAAAATTGCGAATTTTAACGCTCATTTTGAGCCAATTTTGAACTTTCAAAAAATTGTAGCGCCGTTATTTGTGGACGGATATTTAAAAACTATTCAGAATCGGATTTGGCAGCCTTTTTGGCTTCGGATAGGCCTAAGAAACCGTAGGCGTGCTATTCCAGAGCTTTGGGAAAACGTTTTGAAAATTCAAAATCGATGGGTTTTAGTCCATGTTTTTTTGACAAAAAATGAAAAAAATAGAATTGTTTTATATTGCGAGGAAACGTTCCTACGTACCCCTCGTAACTATAACCGGTGTCATTTCCCCGCGCTTCCTCTCTAAAATAAAAATTTTCGATACAAACTAAATGATTAAAAATACGTACCCTTGATTCACAAAAAAAATCGTAGCGCCCTTATTTTTTATCCAATCATTACAAACGACACGGATTCGGAATCCTGAGGCTTTTTTACATAAGATACATGTATAATATGTATAGGGTGCGACGTTAATTTTTCGAAAATAAAAAATTGCGAATTTTAACGCTCATTTTGAGCCAATTTTGAACTTTCAAAAAATTGTAGCGCCGTTATTTGTGGACGGATATTTAAAAACTATTCAGAATCGGATTTGGCAGCCTTTTTGGCTTCGGATAGGCCTAAGAAACCGTAGGCGTGCTATTCCAGAGCTTTGGGAAAACGTTTTGAAAATTCAAAATCGATGGGTTTTAGTCCATGTATTTTGATATAAAATGAAAAAATAGAATTGCTTTATATTGAAAGGGACGTTCCTACGTACCCCTCGTAACTATAACCGGTGTTATTTCCCGCGCTTCCCTCTAAAATAAAAATTTTCGATAAAACTAAATAAATAAAAACGGATACTGTCGATTCACAAAAAATCGTAGCGCCCTTATTTTCCATCCAATCATTACAAACGACACGGATTCGGAATCCTGAGGTTTTTTTACATAAGATACATGTAAAATATGTATAGGGTGCGACGTTAATTTTTCGAAAATAAAAAATAGCGATTTTTACCGCTCATTTTGAGCCAATTTTGAACTTTCAAAAAATTGTAGCGCCGTTATTTGTGGACGGATCTTTAAAAACTATTCAGATTCGGATTTGGCAGCCTTTTTGGCTTCGGATAGGTCTAAGAAAACATAGGCGTGCTATTCCAGAGCTTTGGGAAAACGTTTTGAAAATTCAAAATCGATGGGTTTTAACCCATGTATTTTGATATAAAATGAAAAAATAGAATTGCTTTATATTGAAAGGGACGTTCCTACGTACCCCTCGTAACTATAACCGGTGTTATTTCCCGCGCTTCCCTCTAAAATAAAAATTTTCGATAAAACTAAATAAATAAAAACGGATACTGTCGATTCACAAAAAATCGTAGCGCCCTTATTTTCCATCCAATCATTACAAACGACACGGATTCGGAATCCTGAGGTTTTTTTACATAAGATACATGTAAAATATGTATAGGGTGCGACGTTAATTTTTCGAAAATAAAAAATAGCGATTTTTACCGCTCATTTTGAGCCAATTTTGAACTTTCAAAAAATTGTAGCGCCGTTATTTGTGGACGGATCTTTAAAACTATTCAGATTCGGATTTGGCAGCCTTTTTGGCTTCGGATAGGTCTAAGAAAACATAGGCGTGCTATTCCAGAGCTTTGGGAAAACGTTTTGAAAATTCAAAATCGATGGGTTTTAACCCATGTATTTTTGATATAAAATGAAAAAAATAGAATTGCTTTATATTGAAAGGGACGTTCCTACGTACCCCTCGTAACTATAACCGGTGTTATTTCCCGCGCTTCCTCTAAAATAAAAATTTTCGATAAAACTAAATAAATAAAAACGGATACTGTCGATTCACAAAAAATCGTAGCGCCCTTATTTTCCATCCAATCATTACAAACGACACGGATTCGGAATCCTGAGGTTTTTACATAAGATACATGTAAAATATGTATAGGGTGCGACGTTAATTTTTCGAAAATAAAAATGCGATTTTACCGCTCATTTTGAGCCAATTTTGAACTTTCAAAAAATTGTAGCGCCGTTATTTGTGGACGGATCTTTAAAAACTATTCAGATTCGGATTTGGCAGCCTTTTTGGCTTCGGATAGGTCTAAGAAAACATAGGCGTGCTATTCCAGAGCTTTGGGAAAACGTTTTGAAAATTCAAAATCGATGGGTTTTAACCCATGTATTTTGATATAAAATGAAAAAAATAGAATTGCTTTATATTGCGAGGGGACGTTCCTACGTACCCCTCGTAACTATAACCGGTGTTATTTCCCCGCGCTTCCCCTCTAAAATAAAAATTTTCGATAAAACTAAATAAATAAAAAACGGATACTGTCGATTCACAAAAAAAATCGTAGCGCCCTTATTTTCTATCCAATCATTACAAACGACACGGATTCGGAATCCTGAGGCTTTTTTACATAAGATACATGTAAAATATGTATAGGGTGCGACGTTAATTTTTCGAAAATAAAAAATTGCGATTTTAGCGCTCATTTTGAGCCAATTTTGAACTTTCAAAAAATTGTAGCGCCGTTATTTGTGGACGGATCTTTAAAAACTATTCAGATTCGGATTTGGCAGCCTTTTTGGCTTCGGATAGGTCTAAGAAAACATAGGCGTGCTATTCCAGAGCTTTGGGAAAACGTTTTGAAAATTCAAAATCGATGGGTTTTAACCCATGTATTTTGATATAAAATGAAAAAATAGAATTGCTTTATATTGAAAGGGACGTTCCTACGTACCCCTCGTAACTATAACCGGTGTCATTTCCCCCCGCTTCCCTCTAAAATAAAAATTTTCGATAAAACTAAATAAATAAAAACGGATACTGTCGATTCACAAAAAATCGTAGCGCCCTTATTTTCATCCAATCATTACAAACGACACGGATTCGGAATCCTGAGGCTTTTTACATAAGATACATGTAAAATATGTATAGGGTGCGACGTTAATTTTTCGAAAATAAAAATTGCGATTTTACCGCTCATTTTGAGCCAATTTTGAACTTTCAAAAATTGTAGCGCCGTTATTTGTGGACGGATCTTTAAAACTATTCAGATTCGGATTTGGCAGCCTTTTGGCTTCGGATAGGTCTAAGAAAACATAGGCGTGCTATTCCAGAGCTTTGGGAAAACGTTTTGAAAATTCAAAATCGATGGGTTTTAACCCATGTATTTTGATATAAAATGAAAAAATAGAATTGCTTTATATTGAAAGGGACGTTCCTACGTACCCTCGTAACTATAACCGGTGTTATTTCCCGCGCTTCCCTCTAAAATAAAAATTTTCGATAAAACTAAATAAATAAAAACGGATACTGTCGATTCACAAAAAATCGTAGCGCCCTTATTTTCCATCCAATCATTACAAACGACACGGATTCGGAATCCTGAGGCTTTTTACATAAGATACATGTAAAATATGTATAGGGTGCGACGTTAATTTTTCGAAAATAAAAATTGCGATTTTAGCGCTCATTTTGAGCCAATTTTGAACTTTCAAAAATTGTAGCGCCGTTATTTGTGGACGGATCTTTAAAACTATTCAGATTCGGATTTGGCAGCCTTTTTGGCTTCGGATAGGTCTAAGAAAACATAGGCGTGCTATTCCAGAGCTTTGGGAAAACGTTTTGAAAATTCAAAATCGATGGGTTTTAACCCATGTATTTTTGATATAAAATGAAAAAAATAGAATTGCTTTATATTGAAAGGGACGTTCCTACGTACCCCTAGTGACTATAACCGGTGTTATTTCCCCGCACTTCCCCTCTAAAATAAAAATTTTCGACAAAACTAAATAAATAAAAAAACTGAACTGTCGATTCACAAAAAAAATCGTAGCGCCCTTATTTTCGATCCAATCATTACAAACGACACGGATTCGGAATCCTGAGGCCTTTTTACATAAGATACATGTAAAATATGTATAGGGTGCGACGTTAATTTTTCGAAAATAAAAAATTGCGATTTTTAGCGCTCATTTTGAGCCAATTTTGAACTTTCAAAAAATTGTAGCGCCGTTATTTGTAGACGGATCTTTAAAAACTATTCAGATTCGGATTTGGCAGCCTTTTTGGCTTCGGATAGGTCTAAGAAAACATAGGCGCGCTATTTCATAGCTTTGGGAAAACGTTTTGAAAATTCAAAATCGATGGGTTTTAGTCCATGTTTTTTTGAGAAATAATGAAAAAAATAGAATTGCTTTATATTGCAAGGGGACGTTCCTACGTACCCCTCGTAACTATAACCGGTGTCATTTCCCCGCGCTTCCCCTCTAAAATAAAAATTTTCGATACAAACTAAATGAATAGAAATACGTACCCCTTGATTCACAAAAAAAATCGTAGCGCCCTTATTTTCGATCCAATCATTACAAACGACACGGATTCGGAATCCTGAGGCCTTTTTACATAAGATACATGTAAAATATGTATAGGGTGCGACGTTAATTTTTCGAAAATCAAAAATGGCAATTTTTCTCGAAAATTTTTTATTTTAGAGCGAGAGCGCCAGGAAATGACACCGCTTATGGTTGCTAGGGGTACGTAGGAACGTCCCCTTGCAGCCGACCTACAATTTTTCAAAGTGAAAATTTAGAAAAAAATATTTACAAGTCCGACCATTCGAGCCCGTTTTTCTCGAGAATTTCAAATGGCACGTCTATGGTTTTATGGGCCTGTCCGAAGCCAAAAAGTCCGGGAAATCCAAATCTCTAAAGCTTTTAAAGATCCGTCCACAAATAACGGCGCTACAATTTGTTTTAACCTGATAAAAAAATGAATCTAAAACTTCTCCCATAACAAATACGACACAGGTCACCCTCGATCGCCAAGGATCGAAAAAGCGCTTTGCCCAACGAGATACTCGTTTTAAAAATGGGGTGGGGGGCAAACGTGGCGACGGCAAAACACCGACTTTTGGATTCGGCCTAGCGTGTATTTTATTTAAATTGATTGATTTATGAAGCTGTTATCGCATCTTCAGCGAAAGATTTATCTTCCGGGCGGAAAGAGGCATTAATCTTTGGGGCGTTTGCTTTCGCTCTTAGTTTTTTTTTTGTGTTGAAAAATTATACATCAAACTCGTATTTATTTCGGCCCCAATTTTTAAAATTAGTTTCAACTCTTGCAAGGCGTTCATTAATCTTTCGGCGCTCGGTCGTCTCTCTTTTTCTTCCTCTTTCTCCAAGTTTTTATCGGTTGTTTTTGTTTTTTTTTTCGGCGGCCGCTCGACTCGAGCAAAACTACGAGAGGGAGGGGACATAAATCAAAATATTCAACAGTTGTCGCTTTTTTTTTGTATTCGGGAAAAGGAGCACGTAATTTTGATTAATAGAGTGCCTCGATTTGGAAGGGGGGCGAAGACATTTTAAAATCGATTTTCTTTGCGCAATCTTAAAAAACAATTCGAACAACTTTTTCCGCGAATCGAACGGAGCCGGAAAGCCGTTTTAAATTGCGTGGGCCACGGGCGGCTCGCGCGGCTTCCGACCTGTTTTTCGACGCTCAAAGCAGAAAGCGGGCCGCGAAAAAGAAGACGAGCGCGGCGCGACCTTGCACCGAATTCCCTAAAAGCGGGAACAAAGGGTTTTCTCGCTCGGCCGCGAAAAAAGTTTTCCCGCCAGATTTCCCAAAGTCCATAAATTCCAGTCATCGGTTCCCCAAGTTCGCTTTTGCTCCATTCACTTGATTAATCTTCAAAGTTCACTTGTTGATTTACGTTTGATGCTTCCCAACTTTTAGTTATGCCGTCGTGTTAATAACCTAACATAACAGAGCAGGCCACGGAACCCTTGGGCTTCCCCCGACGCTCGCATAACCTCTTCCCCACCGCCCGCGCGCTCAGTTTACCAACTTGCCGGAATTTACTCTGATTAATTACATGTGATGGAATGGAAAGAAAAAATGGGAAAGGCCCTTCCTCAAGAAAAAAAAACATAACCTCTAATTATTGAAAATACGTTTCTAATAGATTTCTAGCGTTACGATTCGTATTGCACGTCGAAATAAACAAAATAAATTTAATTTTGCGAAGTTGGCAACGAAAAAGGGAGCGAAGGGCGTTAATTCGAAAGATTACAGGCTTTAATGACGTCATAACATCCACTTTTCGAAATTAATCTCGAAACAAGGCGAATTTTCAATGCTCTCCGAAAATTAATTTCCGGCCGAAAATTCCGTCGGGATTTGCATCGACTTCATTAATGCATCCCTTTTTATTATTCAGGCCGATCGCGCGCGTTTATACAGGGTGTTTTTGAAGGCGTGCCCTTCTGCGAACGTCGACGTGCCGACTCGCGAAAAAAAAAAAGACAATCGAATTTCGACGGCAAACAGAAATGTGTCGTGTTCGAAGCCGGCGAGGGGGCGCACGTGGCGCGGGGGGGGCGGGCGAAGGTTGAAAATCTAAAATTGCGCGCTATTGTGTAAAAATTCACCCTTCGACTCGGCGAGCGGTTTCTGAATAAATCAAATCGGGCTTGTATTTGGCGAGGTTGCCTAGCGACATCTGTGATTTGTTTTTTTACACTGTAAAAAAAGACGCGCGTGTCGTACGTGGCTTACATTACGTTAAATCGCTTTTTAAAATTGATAAAAAAAATTTCGCAAATGCAAAATTAAATAATTTAATTTAAATTTACAAATATCTATGAGGAAAACATGGAGGGGGGAGGGGCAAAGCAAATTACGTTTTCCGTTGGCACATTTTCCGACATTTTATGGTTTTCGAACTTAAAAAACTAATAATAATTTTTTAATCGAAGTAAAACTATTTTTGGCCAAAACTTCAAAAGTCAGTGGCGTAACTCGGGACGGGGACGATTCGTTCGGCTAATTACTAATCAGGAGGCGTCGCTTTAAATCGAATTAGGGTCGTGCGACGCGGAGCAACGAGAAGTAAAGCGAAACGAAAAAAAAAACAGATGCACACATTCCGAAATAATTGTAAAAGCGATCGCGTGCGCGCTCGCGTGCCCGACTCCGCCGTTTTGTAAAACACATTCCGACGTTTTGCATAATTAAATTAACCCACTTTTCGAAAACGCAACGTTTCTGTTAATTAAATCTTCGTCGAGTGCATCGCTAGCAACAATTGAATCGGCTTCGGAGGAGCACGCCCGCGCCCCCGACTCTCTCCCCTCGCCCGCTTTTTGACGTCGACCGCAGGTCCAAGAAAAATTGAGGTTAAAGTCGAAATTGAATGGAACAATGCAATATTATTGTTGACAAATTAAAAAGTGGGATGCGCCGCTGTTTAAATGTATCGGTTGCCATGGTGACGATTCAACAAAGATCGCTAACCTCAAATTTCAATGTTCGATTTTTAACCTCAATTTTCTTGTAAATTTTATATGGTACGCCAATGGTTTTTTAAGCCTATCTCAAGCGAAAAAGTCCGAGGATTCCAAATCTGCCATGTTTTTAAAGATCCGTTCACAAACAATCGAACCGCGATTTTTTTGACGTTCAAAATTGTACCTGTACGTTTTTTTAAATCGAACCCTTTCGGAGTTAGTTTTTTTTCGGGGGCGAAGTGGATTTTGGGCAGGTGCGCGGGGAAAAGGAGCGCTCGTAAAGGAGTGCTCAACTGTTTTACATTTCTCTCCCCCTAGAAGTTATTTAAAAGTCTGTAGGAAACTTTTTAACCCGCGGTTGCTCCATTTATCTTCCTCAAAGATCTCTCCGGTTTAAGTTTTGAATGATTTATAGACTCGTTATGATATTTTAAAACACCTCTCCTTTTTCGTCTTCTCCTATTTTTCTTACTTTGAGGGATGGGGGGCGCGCGCGGGTTCGAAGCGGTGGCAGGGGGAGGCGGGCGCGGAAGACACGGTTCCAATTTGTTACCGAATTTACGACGCCGGTTTTTTTTTTAGAAAATGCTTAGTAAAAAATTGTTGAACGTCGTTTGTTTTTTTATTAAAAAAATAAATAAGAATTTTTTTTCGTTTCCAAAAAAATTGACTCGTTAAGAATGGGACCAAGTTTAATTCAATTGATTTAATTAAAAAAAACGAGTCGACAGCGATTTAAAATATATGTTAATAAATATTTTTATAAAAAATTCAGTGGCGTACGTTAGTATTTTGTGACAATAAAATTTACAAATTGAAACGTAGTAAAATAGGCTCAATTTCTCGTATTAATTATTTTTTAAAATACGTCCAGTGGCGTACAACAAAAAATAGTTATTTTTAAGTCCCATAGCAATCAGTGGCGTCCCCAAAAACCATCCAAAACTAATTCAAAACAAAAAAGCGCGTCCGCTATTCTCAAAGTCCGTTCCTCTTTAAATTATTTGCGTTTCGGAGCGTGGCGACTTTTGGACCACCCTGTACATCCGAAATTATAATATTTCCTGCATTGTCGCGCGCGTTTCACGTCCGCGTAAGCGATCGCTTCGCCCAGCGCCTTCGCGATCCAAATTGAATATTCAAATAAACGGCGACGAGCGCCTCGAGGAGGCCGCCGCCGATTGGCCGAAACCGCTTTAAAAAGATATAGGCGGCTGGCGAAATAACAATTTTCCAATCTGTTGGGCTATTGACTCGAAATTGCTATCAAATATAATCTACATTTCTCGCCCGAACAACTTTACAGTAATCCCATTGTTATCGATTCGCAAATTCTATTTGCCGACCCCGCGGGCGAGATCGTTGTCGAGGGGGGGCGGCGGCGGCGGCGGAGATGAGTCGTCGGTTGGCGCGAAACGTCTTAATCCGTTCCGTAACTGAAATGTCATCGTTTGAGCGCGGGGAAGACGAAAAAAACTTAATCCGTTCTTCGTTGTACAATTTCAAGAGTTTCGGGGGCGGAGGGCGCGGGGCGGGCGAAGGGCGGTTTCGGTAGAACAATGCGATACAATTTAATACACCCTTCTTGCGATAACATCTTCCGTTTATGATGATAACTCATGCGGTTAATACAACGGGCCTTAATCCCTCTGACAAGTTCGCAAGTTTGCCGGTTTCGCAGAAGGCTTTGGAATCGAACGTGTTTCGAAGAGGTGGGGGGGACGAGTTTTTCATTGTTTAATTTATGTAGTCGTGTTTTTGTTGTTGTTCCTAAAGTGTACGATTGAAAAGAAATTGGTAAAAGAATTTTCTACGTCACTGAGTTACCACGCAGGGGCGGGGAAGGAGGGGGAAGGACGAGTTTTAAGGGGATTAGTTTTTTGCAGTTGGAAATTAGGTCAGTAGAACTGGTTGGCGATTTTTTCGTGTGCATTTTGAAAAAATTATGCGCCGCTACTGATTTTTTTTTGGATCTATATTAATTAGAAATAGAGGGCTCGAAAAAAGGGCACTTCCGGCGACCGAAGTGGCCAAAAGAAAAGCGTTTTATGGCCGCCATAAAGATCGCGGTGCGTCAAATATTTTACGTGTCTTTTTCTTTTTTTGTCGTAGCGTTGGAACGACTGTTGCGCGAACGGCACGGGGCCGGGGGCGGAGGAGGAGGCGTCGACCCGTTTTATCGCGGTTTAAGACCGGGAAAAAAATGATTAAAAGTTAATAAAGCGGCGTGTTTGACGTGCGTGTGCATGTTATTATCTTCTCAATTAGGCGAGATTACATTTTTGTTCGCACGCGTGCCGCTACGCGGGGAGGGGGCGCGCTGTCGACACGAAAATTTGGGCGCGCCTTTTTACCCGTAGAAATGGAAACCGTGTAGTCGTTAGCTTTGCATCGTAATTGTTGAATGAAATGGGTTTGCGTGCCTACTACTAATTATGTACGCCACTGGTTGCGGCTGGATTTATTTAAAACACCAACGAAACAAATTCAATTTGGTTTTTTGCAATTGTATGTATTTGTCGAACTATTAATTGTGGTTAGAATTTTTTTTTAATTTGGTACGCCACTGGATCTGCATCCGGATTAAACTCAAAAGATTTTTTTAATACGAATTTAAGTTGTTTTCGTTTTGCATTGGTGTATTGTTGGACAATAAACAAGTCGGTCGCTACGTAGTTTTCTGTTTTCGGTACGTGCAAAAAAAATGCAAGCGCAGCACGAAACGACGCGCCATTGTTGTCAAATTTATATGCGGGTCACGAATTTCGAATTTCGGCGACTTCGCAAACAGATATTTCAAGGGTCGTTCGGATTTCCTTGTTTTTTTTGCGGTGCTTCTCGTCGAAGGTCCATTTGCATCTTTTACCGTGCGACCTTTCGCGCTTTTCCTTTGTTTCGGTCGGCGTTTAAGCGTCCGCACGCCAAAAGTGTCGTCGTAATTTTTTTAAAAGCGTTTCGAGCGCGACTGGGGGCGGGGGGAAAAGTTACGAGTGTTGTTTACACAGAAGAGGACAATTTTGGCACGCCATCTTTAAAAAGACGTTCGTCCGCGTCCAACTTGGCCGACCGTAATTTCCGCTGTCAGTTCCATGACAACCGCCTCCGCTGATTTGCCGTCTTAATTATTTTCGCTGCGAGGCAAGAGCGCGCCGCCGTCAATTGCTTTCGCCACTAAATTTAAATTCGAAATTAGAAAAATTATTCTCGAGAACGCGACAAAAAAAAACAATTATTTAAAGCGTACGGAAAAAAAAGATGTCTTTGTCCTCTCCCCCCACCACTTTTACTTAAAATTTAATTTTTTCCAATTGCTTTTCTTTAAATTGGACGTTGGCTTTGGATTTAAAAAGGAATTCGATGCGTTAAACATTAACAGCGGGGAAGGGTGGGGCGGAAGGGGAGGGGGGTACAAAATGTTTTGTCCTTGTCCATCAATACAATTATATTATTTTTTTCATGTAACTAAGACCAAACTAAATTTTTTTTGTTTTCTGACAACGAGAGCAGTGGCACGCCATTAACTCTCCCCCTCCACCCCTTCGAAAAGTTTTCGTCGCAACAATGAAAAAGAAGGGGAAAGTTTTAAGATTAATTAACTGAAATAATTAAGTGAAATTTATGTCGCGACCTTTTGGGACATATTTTACTATGGTGGAGGCGGCAGGCGGCGAAGGTCGTTGCCCTTTTCTCACCCCACCCCACCCCCATCCCCTCTTCCCTCGTTTCGGCGACCGCAAAGAATTCTCGCCACACACACTTTCTTCTTAGGATGAAAATCTAGGCGGCGTGAAATAGTTTTCTGATTGGTTTCTTTTACGGTGGTGCGTACACCAAAAAAATACCTTCTTTTGTTTTTTTTTCGCGCGCGCGTTCGTTTTTTACGCTCGACCGAGATTAATTAAACGCCGAAAAAAAAAAGAGGGGGGAAATTTTAAGCCGTCTTTTTACGAAAGATTAAAATCAAAATCGAAATAACTTGAATTAAATTTTTTTAAGTGGAAGGGGAAGTTGTCCCCTTTTCTCCAAAATAATCCCCACTTCTCTGAAATAATTTGTTAATTGAGGAGGGAAAAAAAATGCTTTTACTATACAATTTTGTTCAATAAAATAGGTTCTCTTTTCGCAGTTTTCCCCTACCCCTTCCCCTCCAAATTTGCAATTTACTTTTTACCTTAAGATAATTAATTATGAAAAACCTAGGTTACGTAGACAAACAAATGCGATCGACCCCCTCCCGTAGAAAGCGACGCCCCCGCCGTACTTCACCGCAATCGAACGAAGGCGGGAAATTCGAAAAAAGCGAGGTATCGAAGTGAGCGACGGACCGCAATGAATCTTTGTCGTTTCGTCGAACAAACGAGCAAATCCGGGGCCCGAAGGGCGAACGCCTTGTGCACCGGCACAGCTGTTATAGTAATTAAAGCGTTATCGGAAATCCATTATTCCTGGGCCTGTAGGGCACTAAGCCCTAATAACTACCTAATATCACACAAATTCTAACTGTGCACTTAATTCTAATTAGCGAACGTCGTTTGTTTAATTAACCTCAGTCGGCGGCTTCCTCCCTTCAGCCGGATCCCGCGAAAACGTCAAAAAATAGCGCTCTGCCGTCGGTGCGCCCGTCGTTAACGCAAAAATTGAGGTTAGGGAACGGGGCGAGCCACTTTTGCCGCATACGGTATTTTAAATGATTAATTTTAAGTACTAAAGTAGTTCTACGCCACTGGCGCACTACCTACGATTTCAAACTTAAATAGAAAAACAAATTATTTTGATCAAAACTACGAATTACAGTTTTCTATAATAAATTAGGCTAAATTAAATCTGCGCCAGTGGCGTACCTCGAAATTTTTACGGACGTGCCTAAGACTTGTAAGAAAAAAAATTAATCCGATTGTTAAGTCGTATTTACACATAATAAATCATATTAAATCCACATCAGTGACGTGCACCCTAAGCCCACTTCGCCCAATTTTCGAATCGACTAATTTCCGTCGCGCTCGTCGGCGGTGACAGCGACGTTTTAATCTCGCACGAATCCCTTTGCTTGCTATGCAAATCGGAACGACGAACCGAAAAACACGACCGGAAGTCGAGAGAAAAGCGCAAAAAATGGCCTTTTTACCCTCCCTCCCCCGTCGTCTTCGGAGCCGATTATTTATTTTATTTCGTTCCTTAAAGAAAGGCCCAACAGGTCAAAGGGCGCTCCTCTTCGTTACTCTTCTCGCTCGTTTCTTTTTCACGCCCCCCGCGCGCGCCCCCCCGCGTCGTCCAATTCGTGCCGTTATTTGTTGTTTATTTCGCTCTGTTCAACTGTCCGGAAAAATAGTCTTCCGAATTTTTTTCTCGGCACTTTCGCAGCCCGAAAAAATTTATTTATACTTGCCTCTTCTCCCCCCTCTACCCTTGCGCCGTTTTTGTTTCCTATAAACCTAGAAAAATTTGACGTTTGAATGAAATGAACGAAACAAGCGTTGTTTTATTGCAAAAAAATTATTTAGACATTTTTGAAACGGAAAGGGGGACGCGCGGCCGCCCCCCGCCCCGAAACCCATAAATCAAATGCGGCGGAATTTGGAACGAACGAACGGAATGCAGAAACCGCATATAAAAACAAGAAGGCCGAGTTTTAATGGCTTTAATTTTCCCCCAAGAACTGTCGCACGAAATTCTCCAGGAATGTCGACTTTTATAAATTGTTAGCTCTTCTTTTTTTTTTTCGTAACGGTGGCACGAGTGCTTTGGGGCGCGGGGGGGAACGGCGTCGTTAAGAGTTAATAAGGATGACGTCGCGCACCGAGGAAAAGTTTTGATTTATTTTTTATTGTCGGGTAATAATGTGGAGCGACGTGGGGGCGGGCGAGAGGGAAAGGGGGATAATGAAGTGGTGCTTCGTCGAATTCGTGTACAGTCTCCTAATTAATCATTTAGATTTATAGGCGGAATTTGCCGACGCGGACGTGCAATGTTGGAGGCACTGATTGGGTCATTTGCATTCCCTACGAGCGACTGGCCTTAATCGGAGCTTATGTAAACGTGGAAATAATTAGGATTTTTGTTGGGAACGCGGTAGGCGCGCACTGCACCTACGATTTACTCGTTTTTTCGCGCGCGCGCGCGCCCTTTCTTATTTGTGCAAAAATTAAACGCGAATTACTTTTTAAATTTTTTGTGTACGCCCCTGGAATGAATTTAAATTGTTTTAATTTATTTTTTTTAAATTGTAGAAGTTTTAAGTGCCTTATTTTTTTAAACTAAAATCAACATCTAAAATTGGTCGTTAACTCTTTTTACTTTTTACCCCCCCTCCTCTTTTTTTGTGATAAATGCGTTTTGCGTTTTCCGTATCTCTGCGATGGCAAAAAAAATTAATTTATAACTCGATAAATTCAAATAACGTTGTAGAACATAATAAGGCAATTATTTATTTAGAAATATTGGGGTGTCGGTATAAAAGCGCGCTAACAAGGGTGCTCGTTAACGCGCGCAAGCAAAATTGGGCACGCTTTAATTTGCGAACGTTTCCGAAAACGAAATTCCGCAATTTCCAATGTAAAACACTGTGATAAATGACCGACTTAACGAACGCGATTATTGCTTTTTTTCTTTTCGCGTACCTGCGGAAAAATCGCGTCGAACGCCACTGAAGTCGAATTAAAAATTGAACAAACCACGCTGAAATTATTTTCCAATTATTTTCGATCGCCAATCCTTTGTAATTTGCAAAAAATTATCGCCCAAGCCCCCTCGCCCCTCCGACAAAACGCGCCCACGCACGCCACTGCTTTAGATTTTTTTCCGGCTCGAAACGCCCCAACATTTATTAATCTGTCGTCGAAGAATTTTTTTCCCAGAAGCAACTTTATTAAGTTACAAAAAAACTCGGCCGCCCCGCTCCCCACGTTCTGACCTACCCCCTCGCTTCGCCCCTCCTGCAAAAAAAACCGCAGTAATGGAAGCCCTTAATCCCAAAACAATGAAAATATCGTAAAACAGCGACGCCGTTTTCTCTCTCCCGAAAAGTTGGAAGATTAATCCGCAATTAATTGCGCGCGGAGTCGTGCGTTGGGGGCGCTCGCGGCGCGGGGAAGGGCGAGAGAGGGGCGGCTAAAAGTGTACAAGTGGAGTTGGAGGTGACTCGTTTAGTAGGTCGTTTACTTTTCTAACGACCCTATTTTTTAAAAATCGCCGTTTGCTTCCGTAAATAATTAAACCACGCCTCTGTGGGGAAAACGGGGGGTCGGAGGGCACGAGGGAAAGAAGTCTTATTAAAATTTTAAAAAAATAAATAAAGATTACGATAATTAAAAACAACTCGTCCCATAAATTTGTAGAACGGGGGTCGGGTCGAGAGCGCGGCGCGCTCCATTATTAAAGCGGCGGCCCCCCAAAATGGGGGGCACGAACCGTCCGCGCGCGCGAGTCGTTATCGCCCTCGTTTTATTGTTCGAACGGGATTCGAGATGAAAATTTTTATTTGTCCATCTCATATGTAGGATCATGTCGTACTCGACGGGGGCGGCAGCGGGGGGGATATGGTGTTTAATTATGTACCGCCATTGTCGAGGGGCCGGTTGTTCGTGCCGAAAGCTCGTTATCTGTCGAAATGTGCCGAAAAGCACTCATCGCAATCTGCCATAGGCATGAAGCCATTGTCGGATCCAAGTGGCCATTGTTTCCGTCCGTTTCTGTTTTACGCTGCCATCTGTGAAGGGGTTGAACACCCTCTCCAGACGGATGCTGTGCTGATGCGAGTCGCATTTAATTTTAACGATTTTTTTTATTTTTTTACTTTCACACGTGTGTACACGATTATTATTAAAAAATTGCGTTTTGGGGGCGGGGGGCATTTGGGTCCGGGGGCGGCGAAAATAGTGTTGGGGGTGGTGTCCCAAAAAACAACACATCGAATTTTTTATTAAATGTATTTATAAATAAACGCGTTCAAGATAGACCATATAAAAGAGCGCCGCCCCCGCTCGATCGGAACGGCACGTTCCGAGATTTGTCGTCGGAAAAGCGCGAGATTTTTTCTCAAAAGAAAATCGCATTTTCATCGTCGGGAGCGTTTTCCGATAATCCAATTAGAATAATTCGAAAGAATCCGGTTCCGGGCACTTGACGTCTCCTGATGTTTTTATTTCGCGGCAGGGACGGCGGGTGGGGGCGGCCGCTGCACGTAATTTATGTTGTGCATAAATTAATCGGCGTGTTGATTAAAGGACATAGTAGGACACCCCATAACTAGGCCACAGGGCTTTCGTACAGCGCGCATGTTTAATCCCGGACACACATTGATCTCATTATCAGAGATGGCCGTGACGACCGCCGCCTCCATTCAATATGTTCGCCGGTCAAAACGGCACATCCAAATCGAACCTAATTGGATGCTTCGCTTTAACGACGACTTCGCTTTTTTTTTCTATATAGACACGTTCGCCCCCCGCGTCCACCACCCCCGAAATTAGGACGCGATTCAGACGTTGCGAGCCGAGCAAATCGGGAAAGGTCTTGTATAAACAAAATAAAAGCGAGTCTTTTAAAGACGAGGAAAAAGGAGCTTTCGTTTCGGAGATGATTGGTGGGGGTGGCGACCCGCCGCCAACTGCGATGATGTAGTAGGTGTTTTGTTATACAGTGCGAAACGAAAGGCAATAAATTGCGCGAACGAAGGAAACTTGGGAAAAAGTTTTCCGTTCCACTTTCGGCGCGATTATTTTTCTAAACGCGCGTCGGGGTCGGCTGTTTCGTTTGTTTTATTTACTTTATTTTTTCTTGATCGAACTTTTGTTTTAATTGGTCGGATTAAAAGGGGGGCCCCAATGATGGATAAGTTTAATTTTTTTTAGTTCCATCTGCGCTCGTTTAATTACTTTTTTTGCCACCCCCACACTTATGTTGCTTCAATTATTTTTTTCAATTGTTTTTATTTTCACTATTTGCGTTTTTACTGCCACTATTTTATTTTAGTTGTTATCGGTTCCATTTAGGCTTATTTAACCGCGCGCGCACGACATAAATTTTGGGCCACCCTGTATACGGAATGCGGGTAGTTTTCGTAAGCGCGACGTAAACAATGCTTTTATTTTACGACAAGCAATTTATGAAGCGTGCGGAGTAGGCGGGAGAGAAAAATGAACGATGATAGTGGATCGATAAACTCGACAAAAGAATGACGGGGATCCTTTCATACATCTTGTCATCTTGTCGTTTCGCATTTGTTCGACGCTCTCTGCGAGGTAACGGACCTTTATTCTGTTTTTTTTCCTCTCGTACGAACGGCGCAAAATAATTACTTACGCTTAGAGCGCTCGCAGATGAAATTTTTTAATTTTTTTACTTTTGTGCGCGGCTTTACCCCCCACCTCTCTCCTTTGATTCTTTCCCTAGGACACATTTAAAACAAATGAAAGCCACGTCGTTTGTTGGTGGAAAAAATTTAGAAAGAAATTTAATTCTTGCGTGAAATGTATGTTTCGATTTATGTGCCACCCTGTATATTGGTTTTTTAATTTGATTCGATTGTTTTAATTTTGGAATCGCCATTATAGTTTTTTATCAATTACTATAATGTATTTTTTTTTGTTAAATGATATGGCTGTTTGTCAACAGGACTTAAATTTTGTTTTTTATGACTATATGTTTTAGTTTTGAATCACCCTGTATATATTTTTTTTATTCAAAAGCACTTAGTGCTCTTAAAAATTTAATGTTTAGTTTTGTAAACAATTACAAAATTAATTTTGAGCTTTGTCTTAAAAACATATTGTTTCAAATTGAAAATCACACTGTATATTATTATTTAATGTTATTTTAATAATTATTCGCCCTGTACACTAATTTTTTAATTAGTTATAAAAAAATACACATAAAGCAATTTTTGGTTTAAATTTTGATTGCGTTCAATTTTTACATACTTTAGAAATACATTTCTAAAACGAAACGTTTCAACTTTTAGGACACCCTGTAGAACGCACTTTCGGTTTATTAAATTCGGCAAATAATAATCATCGCTGCGCGTGACACGTTCGAAATCTGATATTTTCTTTGTAAAATAACAAGTATATCCGTTACAAAAGCGGGGACTATCTTTTAATGGACAAAACGCCCTCCAGAGGGCGAGAGGACGTCACACATGCGAGGGGCGAAGACGGCGGCTTTCCGCAATTTCCGCACCGCAAAGCTTATCGCCCGAATATTATCGGCGAAACCCTTCAAACATTTCTTTCCTCGATAAAACATCCGCAAATTCGGAGGTGGCGGCTGGTTTTTTAACGAAACTTAGGTTATGCCGCCGCCGCCGCCCCTCGCGCGCTCAAATCGGTCGCGAGAGCGCTCGCTATCCCGGTATGTAAATAATTTGCGTAATCGAAAACCTACAAATCGGATGAAGAAGGCCGCGAAAACTCGGCAATGGCATGTTTGACTTTTGCAATCCGCCCCCGCCCCGCCGGCACCCCCGGCCTCGCTTGCCGGAATAAGCAGGCGGCAAAATGAAATTTTTTCCGCTCGAAATGGGAATTTCGATTCTAATTTGGTAGATTTGTTTTTCGGTAATTTCTACCCACCCCGACCGCCGCCTCCGCGCGCGCCCCACTTATCAAAATAACCAAATTACGGCAATTAAATTTTTTGAAGAAATATTACAATTTAGAATTGATTTTTTGCGATTTATACCGCCGTCAAATTTTTTTCTATTCCAATTGATTTAGTGGTTCCACCTGCAGTTCCACCCCCACCTCAATCTTGGCCCCCGGCACTTCAACTTTTGCATAAAAAAATGTTTTAGAGCGCGCTGTTTTGGTTCGGCGCAAATTGTAAAGCAAGAAAAATTCTACGTGACAAAGGGCGGGGGTTGGGCGAGGGGGCGGCGGTCGGAAAGGCAAAGATGTTGCTGACCTTTGCGAAATATTGCTCGCAAATGGCGAGCGTTGTAAACCGTAATGGGCAAAGACAATGGCCACTTAGATCCCTGTTCTATATAAAGCCTATTGTGCATGGAATAATCTGGGGGCGGCTTCGGGCGCATGTCACCCCACACAACATTTACAAGTGGACCTTTCTCTCTTCGTGTTAATTAAACCCTTACACAGATTAGGAGTTGAAACCGAAATAATTTTCCCCCCGATTCCCTTTCCGCCTCCGCCCCCGTTTAATTCCTTATTATTAAACGCGGCGCGCAGTAGGCTTAGCTCCGAAAAATTACGACCGTCGAGGATTAAATCTTAATTTTCTTACTCGCTTAAAATTCGTTCTTTGTAAATACAATTTGGTGGTTTTTTTGTGCGAATGCAATCTCTGTTTTGCGGGGCTCGTATATCCATCTCTTTCTAATGCTATGAAAGTGCATAAGTCTGTCGCTCTCGCAGAAATTAGAATTTAAATTATATTGAGAATTTTAATGCGAAAATAGAAAGACGTATAGCTGGGTGATATATATACGGATTTTTCTTTCTATTAAAAACGGAATGAAGCAGTGGCGTACTTAAAAAAAGAAGGGGATGGAGCTATAGGTCTGGTCACGTGCAGATTTTGAAAAATTGTTTCATTTGAAAAAAATGGGCGCCCAACAATAAACGTGGCTCGTCAGGACGTCGGCGACGCACAAAAAAACGAAAAACAAAAGAATAATGGTCGCACTTTTTTCGTTCGAGGGGTAGCGGGTAGATGCTCTTCTGCGATCCCGGCAGAAGACGGATCTACTTCAGGAATGGCAAACCTGCCCACGCGAGCCCTTGGTTTTCCCCAAAACGGGGAACCAAGTCCAAACCTCCCCTCCCACCCTCATTTTACCCTTTCTTTTTCTTTAAGACTACGGAAACAGCGAAAAAACAACAAATTAATAGAATATAATTGGATACGGGTGGGGGCTCATGTCCAGCAGTGGATAAGGGCAGCGGGGGGTAGATGATGATGATTATTATCCAGCGCTAACTTGATTACGTACCGTGTGTGTCGCACAAAAATGGAGGGGGCGCCCTTTATTTTTAAATGGAGACATTAATCATACTTTCGGGTAATAAAGCGCGCGCGGGAGAAGAAATAGCGCAAAGACAAGGGTGGTCGTTACGACGGGGGGGCGGCGGACGACAAAAAGATGAAAAAAAACGACGCGAAATGTTTTTCAAAGCGCACTCGGATAAATAACAGGCGTTTCGGCTTGTCGATTGAAGAAAATGCAGCAGTCCGCCGCGCGTAATTTTACATCCCATACTTTTCGCATCGTTCGCAATCTTTTCTCTCGCATCTCCAAGGAGACGCCCGCCAACCACCCCCAACTCGACTACCTTCCGTTTTGTAATTTCCTCGGCGAGTTCAACGACAGGCGCTTTCTCTGAATTTTTCTTTCACGATTTCGCTCTTCTCCGGAGAGGAGCTCGGGAAAAAACTGCCACCCCCGACGCCGCCCCTATGCGACCCTTAAATGTTTATTTATATTAAAAAAAAAAACAAAATCTTATGTTCGAGCTGTTTTAAGCGCTTTTAAATCGTTTGCCACCAGTGGCGTAGCCGCATTCGATTGCAATTTGCGGAAAAGCGAGTCGCGCAAGCGCACAACCTAGTTTTACTGACGTCAGAGGCGTCGTTTCAAGGTCAACGCGTTTCAACATGTTAAAAAAAAGAGCTTTTCGTGTATGTGCCTATATTAGGAGTATCGTTCGCTTCAAAAAAGAAGGGTATCGGATGGGTTTTTGAAGGAACGCCGCTCGTCCCTTAATACGAGACGCGTGCGGGGCGCGGGGCGGAAACCGGCGAAGTAAAAGAGGTGGTTGATTTCCCCCGAGGACGGATCTAACGCGACTGTCATCTCAATACGCGATATTTTGTTCAACATCTTACCGGAGAGGCTAAACATACACACATACACGATATCGTTACGGGGGCGGGGGGGCAGAGCACCGACCGCCCCCTTCTCCGCCGAAAAAAAACGTAATATATTTTTTTTCGATGCGAAGTTATTTAGGCTAAGGCTTCTCGGTTTTTTTTTCTCTAAAAGAGAAATGTGCGCGGCTTTGGGGGCGGATTTGTGCAAAATTAATTAGGAAATTTGTGTTTCGGCGTTTGCAGCGTCCGACGCTGACCCGGATACCTATCGGAGGGTTGCGCGGCTCGTCCTCCTCCTGCAACATAAAACTGAATCCATTTGTTCGGTCAATCAATACGCGAGGCCAACTAAAACTAACGCATCCCCCGAAAAAAAAAAGACAAAAAAGCGCACTCACGTATGTGCACGTCCCTAACACAAGCCCACCCACTTTACGTTTTGCTACAAAAGAGAACAGACCAAAGTGCGCTTTTTTGTGGTTTAAATTAATTTAAAGTTGGCAATGAAATTTTTCATTTCTTTAACAATTCAAAAACAAGGCGTTTTTGTTGTTCGTTTGCGGTAGATGGATTGTTTTAAGTTTTTTTTGTCGAGATCGACGGTTGGCGACCGTAGCGCCGCCTCTCGACGAGTAGCGCTAGCGCTAACTAGCGAAAAAAATGGTTTCTAAATTCTTAGAACAGATCTCTGTAAATTGTTTGGCCGGCCGATCACAGATGGCGAAGGCTGTGACGTAACGAATTTAGTAAATCCTAAGGTCATAAAAAATAATAACAAAAGCCAAAAACGCCTAGTTTTTCGAAGCCTTTGCAGAAGGTCCGTCGCTTAATTCTTCCTTTTGAAAAAAAAAAAAAATTAATGGAAGACGACGCAGCTGCGACGGTGAGCTTTATTTTTACGCTTATTTTTGTGTGTTGCGGTAAATGTAATATTAACCTCACATTTTTCTATTTTATTATGCAGATTTAATTGTAGAAATTTAAAGAGCGCGGAAGGGGGGGTGATTAGGTTTTCGATCGAAATAACTACGCTACTGAGCTAAAAATAAACGTTTAAATACCGAAATAAAGATTACTGTTTTGTTTTTAAACGTTTTTTGTTTACTGTTTTATATTTAGACGCTCGAACAAGATTTTTATTTATTTATTATTAAAATTAAAATATCAGTTTTGGTGAATAAAAAACGGCCATTGTGTTTCTCAAAAAATGTATCGTTTCACGCTCGACTTTCGTAATTAGAAAAGGGACGCCACTGATTTTTTTTGTATAAAATTAAATTACAATGTGTTTAGAAAAATTTTGTAACTCGCTAAATTTATTTGAAACATTCGAAATTGATCAAGAAAACGAAACAAGAAAAAATATATATATAGGGTGTCCCGTTTATTTAAAAAAAAACAATAACCAAAAAACTCAAAACACCGAACACAAAAATAGACAATTTAATCGTAAAAAATCTTCGATCGAACACCATTAAAAACAACCAAAAAAAATCCACAAATAAAACATTATACCGGGTGTCCTATAAGCAGCAACCCATTTTGGGGTAGAACCATCTTAAAAAAAATCCCCAAACTATTTATTTCCAACGCCAAAAATCCGATTCGAAACTTTTCGCCATAACCTCAACTCCAAGGGAACCGAGCGCTAAAAAAAGGCAAAAGCGGGGAGGGGGCCGTAGATCGCGTCGCTCACCCGCCGCTCGGCCCGTCGAACAAACAACCCCCTCCCCTCCCGTCAAAATTAAGAACAAGCAATTCGGCACAAAACAAATATTAATCTAAGATCGGCGATAATTCCGGAAGGGGGCGCGCGAAAGGCGGCCCTCGGTCTTTTCGCGGAAGGCCCCTCAGGACCGGAAGCGCGCTTTAAATTGTAAATGTAATTACCTGATTAAGACGTCGTTCATCTGCGAAATGCAAATCGGAGTCGATGCGAAGGCAATTATACCGTCAAGTCAAGTTTCTGACAGTTATTTTAATAACGGAAGCAAATTAGTTTATCCGAGCGATTTAACTTATTAGATCGGCCATTAAGCGCCCACTTATTTTGCCCCGAACGGAGGACAAAAATGAATGGTCGGAACAAAAGGCGCAAGGGGGATGGGGCGCCCACCCTCATCGTCCCCAAATCGTATGCAACCCACGACGCACGGTTCGACGTAGGTCCGATTTACCTAATACAGTTTCCTGTTTTGTGAGTTGCCGAAGTGCACGACCCACTTAGAGCTCGCCTCGTTAATTATGCGACCCGGCGTGCGCCCAACTCGACCCGACCCCCCACCAATTTCTTTTATTGGTTTTTTGATCGCCTAACTGTCGATATAATTAAATCCGAAATTTGGGTTGTCTTAGAAACGCCAACTGCAAACGAAAAAAAAAGAAAGAAATTCGTAAACAAATCGAGACGGCCACGGAACGCCATTAAATTGAATAATTGTTCGTCTCGTCGGTTGACGTCGAAAATAAACAGCCTGCTTTGATGCGCCATCAATTAAATGCGATTGTTCATTTTTCTCTGCCCCCGCGCGCCCCGCGGCCGCCAGCTCGGCGAGATTTTGACCTCAAAAGTGGACGTTGCAACAGCCGCCGATGATGCATCATCGTTTTTATATAATTTTTGCGAATTTTAGCATTTCGAATGTGCAAAACGATCAAAGTGGGACTTGCGTAATCGTACGGCTTCTCGGAACGCTACCGCGCGCCTCTGCCGCGTTGCGTTTTTGTTTTTATTTTAAGTTTTAATTTTGTGGTTGCGATTGGGCGTTAAGACGAAGCCGAAAATGAATCACTCGGCGATTAAATTCGGTTTTATTGATGTACAGGGTGTTTGTTTTTGGGTGGTTTTCAATTTTTTTTTTTAAGTTTGGTAACGGACCAGAACGTTCGAACATATCGATTTTTTGGGTTACGGTTCGTTTGCGGTTATTTTTTTAAGGTGGCCGATTTTTGTTAGGTTTTGGCAATCGAAAACAATCGAACAAATCAATTAAAAAACAAAATCAAAGCGCGTTCGGCATTTTTTTCCAATTTCATCGCCCAAAACTAAACAGCTGTTATTTCGTGCTCTTTCGTTCGCCTCCTTTCGTCGAGGCGGCACAACCGCAACACCCTGTATACGACAAGCACTTGACCTACATTTCGATTCGAAATCCGAGCGTGCGGTGCATCGAAATCGCGTCAGAAAAAAACAGTACTCGCACACACACACACGTCAATTAGCGGAACGAAGAAGGCGGCGGTCAACGTAGAGGAAACAAAAGAGCGGCCCACCTGTAAAAGAGAGGAAAGTTAAAAGTGAGCAAAGGCCACCGACGAGCAGTGCCGACCACGTAACGGACGCGCTTGCATGTGATTTGCCGCAAAAACGATTCGAATTTGTTTCGCCCTTTCTGTTTTTTTGTTTTACCGAAAAGGGGGGAAAGGGCGCGCGTGCTGCTCGCGATGGGCAACAAAATGTGCAAGAAGAAGACGGAGAACGCCGCCGATCAGAACGCCACCGCCAAATCGCCGTCCGCCTTCGACAGGATTTTTACAAGATTACATGTGAGGACGTTTTTTGGAAAATTTCGGGTTTCGGTCGTGGGCGGCCGTGGACTCGGTGCGAGGTTGCCTCTTTCGGTGTCCCCTTTTATTTTGTTACGTTTGCGTGTTGTTTTTTTTTGTTTTGGGCGATTGACTAATGCGGGCGAGTGAGTGTTCGCGGTTAATTTTTGATATGACTTCATTTGTTTACCTTTTTCGAGCATACTATAAAGTACAAAAAAATTACAAAATAATAATCAAAACGTAAAGGGAAATAAATACTAAAAATATTAAAAATTAAATACGTTAAGAAAAAATCAAAATAAAAATTAAAAAAAAACATTTGAAGCCCCCCTTTCAAAAAAAAAAAAAATTGTACACCCCAAACCTCATTAATTGCCCCTGCACCTCGTCCCCTTCGTTGGCTGTCACCAAAAAACAAAATCATAACAATCGAACAATCTTAATTCGTTATCTTTTTGTTTTTATTCGTTTATTTATCTTGCTAAGTTGGCGTTTATTATTCCAAGCGCAAAGTTGCATACAAAGCAACGCCCAACTCGATCCGCGTTTGTTTTTCTTTCGTCTTTCGACTTTTTCTCAGCGTTCGATTGTTTTTGCTGAAAGGGAACTGCGTTTCCAAGGATATAATTAGCGTTGCGATTGTTTAGCAAAGATTCTTGCGGCGCGGGGGCGCCGAGCGTTGTCACGGCGCGCTGGCACGCCACTGTAATCCGAACTCGAGGTTAGTTTTACGTGCGTTCCTAATTAATCGTTTAACGGTTCGCCTTCGTTAAGAAAACGCCAATTATTCAAATAAAGTTTTCGCGGCGGCCCCGCGCGCTCACCCCCCCGCGACCCGCGGCCGCACGGCAAAATTATTAAAATTGATTCGAAGCGGACCCAGATTTGGGGCCGACACAAAAATTTTATGTTAATTGTCAACAGACGACAAAATTTCTATTTTCTACGAAAAATTTTAGAGAGAAAAAAAACAATTGGAAAGTGTTTTGGTTCTCGCATTTCTCGCGCAAGGTTAAATCGACAAAGTCACGGTTTTCTTGTCTCGGATTTTTTTTTTATTAGAAGTACAGTTAGCCAGCTGTTGTTTTATTTAATTCGTTATTAAAATCAGAGGAGGCCGACTTTTACCGGTCAATTAAGGTTGATTTCGGTCGTGACGCGCTCCGTTCGGGCGACGGACGCCCATGGTGGCGTTTCGGAAAAGTATTGCACACAATTTTTTCGTTTTGTGCCGTTTTATTTGTTTTTGCGAAATTAGTTTGATCTTCTGCTTTGAATAAATTTGGATTTTACAATTCTTAAGGTTTTATGCCCTTTTTGGATTGAACACCTTGTACGCACGAATACAGGGCGTTTGCGTAAAAATCTCTAAGTTTTAATAAAAAATTTGCTCGTTGTTTTGACGCTCAATTTTATTTTTGTTTCGGTCGAAATACAAAGTTTAATACAAAATATATTAAAATAATTTTTTAGAGGGGGGGGGGTGCGATTTTATATGTCTTATCGGTCGTAATTTGCATGGTAAGACGACGCGCTGCGGCGTTTCTATAGGAACAAAAAATAAACAAGTTCTCTTAGCGTCTACGACAAATGCTCTCCTATAGCAACCAAAAGTAAACAATCATTCCTTAGCAACCCCCAAAAAATGTTTTACACAGTAAACAAACAGATGAGCGTTTCTATGGTAACATAAAAACAACCTAGTTTCCTTATGAACCACAACAAATGATTTTTTTTTAGAACAAACGCATTAAACGATCTTTTCATAGCAACGAAAACGATTTTCTAAATAAAACAAACAAGAGGCGTTTCCATGGGAACAAAAAAAAACAACAAAGTTTCTATGGCAACCAAATAAAGTTCTATTTCGATAGCGACCGCACGATCAGAGAGAGAAAGTGAAAGAGAGAGAGATATTTATAGGTTTTTGCATACGGAATCGAGTTGGCGTATTAAAATTGTTGCCATCGGTGTTTGCGGTTACGTCATCGCCAGTAATTGTCGGCGACCTTGTATCACCTTTTTTAAAAAAGTTGATAAATAACACACGTAATATTTGTTTTAGCGTTGCGTTGCGAAAAGTCGGCCGTTTTTCGAAGTTGACGACGGATCGGGCCGCGGGATGGCGTTGGGGGCGGCGGACGCGACGGCGGCTCGCTTTCTTTGTTTCTTTACGACGCGATTTGTTTCGATTAGTATTTGTTTTGGCGTAAAAGACGAAGAGGACGTAGACGCTCGTAACTTGCTAACCTAATTTTTATGTTTTTGTCTGCTCCCGCTTCGCCCCCCGCGCGGTAGGTAGAACGGCGCTTATTAAAATTATCTCCGCGTTATTGTTTTTAGATTAGTCACGCATTGACTGCGTTTTGCATAATCAAATAGGCGGCGAGCTGAATCGAATGGAACTTGTTTTTTAAGCGGGGGCAAGAGGAAGGGGGGTGCGATAAGAGTAATTAATAAAATCTATTTTTTTCACATGTGAAACAGACGCGAAGTAAGCAGAAGGACAAAGTGCAAAAAAATTAAGAGAAAAAGAAAATAAAAAGCGATTAGAGAGAACAGTAGCGCACTGTGAACTTTTCGTGAGGTGCGACGGGGGGTCTTGGTTTATTTTTCATAATTTTCTATTGTTTCTTATTGATTATAAAAATAATTAATTTTTTTCTATGTTTATTTCGAATGTCGAGAATTCCCGGAAATGCCTCAAAACGGTCACACGACCACATTAACCCCACCTGCCCCGTGGGGCGAAAAGGGCAAAGAAAACGCCAATTTAAGCGCTCATGTTCGACGGCAACGAACACGTAAAACATAAAATGTAAAATATGAAAAGTTGTAATGTGCGCCTTTGTGAACTCCGAAAGCGTTTTTACAACCGGAAATAAACACAAATTTAAGCAACGCCAACTACCCAACCGCGAAAACACAGTTATCTTCCTTAATTTCGTTTCTTTTCTTTTTTTCTTTTTATTTTTAATAAACGTTGGCCGACATTTCGCCTTTTTAAAACGAGAAAACCGCCGTCGACCTTCAATTTATTAAACAATAAACCGAAACTGCCCGCCCCCGGCCGCCGCCGCCGCTTCCCTTTTTGCAACCCTCGTTACGAAACGGCCTTTTGTATTTATTTCGGTTTAATCAAACGATTCGAATAATTCGCGCCTCGCAAAATTAAAGCGAATTATTTAATAACGTGGCCGCCGCACGTAATTTTGTCGCACTTCCGGTTTTCCGGTAATTAATTCGTTTTATGCATGCAATTGTTTTATTTGCTGTGACAATTTCTCTTCGTTTCCCTTTTCTTTTACGTTATCATTTATTTGTCCATAGGCGCGCACGGGGCCGTGATTGTAGGAGGGGTGGGGGTGGTGAAGGCTGCAGCCCCCTTCCCCTTCCAGAAATCTATTTAATCAAATATAAATGGGCTGCGAACTCATATTTTTTAATTAAATCTTTTTAAATTATTATTTTCTTTGTTTAAATTGTTTTTTTTTTGTTGTCTTGGTAACCGAAAAGGTCTATTCACGTCCAACGTCGAACCTCGATACAAATTTTTGACTAACAATTTTTTCACATTCAAAAACCTTGTGTCTTTACGAAAATAGTTTTCGAAAACAAAAACTAATCGATTTTATGCAATTGTTTCAGTTGAAATCCAATTCGTGGAAGTCCGACTCCCAGCTCAACCGAAAACACGTCCTCAAGTACGTCGTCGCACCCACCCCTCCGTTCCCCTCGCCCCTCGTTCGAACAAATTCATTAAAAATAATTTTTTAGGTCCGAGGCCGCCCCCAAAAACGGCTCCGCCCCCACCGCGGAGCCCCTAACCAAGACCAAATCGAAATCGACCGAATGGATCGAAGCCGACCTCGAAGTGCCCGACAAAGACGACGCCATCCGCCTCAAGAACCCCCAGCTCAGCTTTATCTTCAACGACAACTCCACCCCCACGCCGCCGCCCCGCAAGCACAAGAAGAGCATCCGCGAAAAGATCGAGTCCGTCGCTAAGAACAGCATCCAGGCGTTTCAGCCGAAGAAGGCCGTTCCGATCGAGGAGCCGTTGTGCACGAAGAGAACGATCGACTACTCGTGCCCCTGCCACGACGCCGACAATTGCCAACACAAGAGCGCGAAGAAGGACGCCAAACGCAAAAAGAGCCTTTCGGTCGTCTCGCTGCCGAACTACAACGAGCTCAAGTTTTCGGTGGCGGCATCGGACGGCAGCAACTTGAAGTACATCGACTCGTCGGTGACGAACTCGGCTAATTCGTTGCCGGGCGGCGAGTCGAAGAAGACGACGCCGACGCCGTCGGGGTGGGAGAACTACATGACGCGGTGCCGCAGCTTCGGCTCTTTGTTGAACAACAAATTGAAGGCGGCCAAGCAGCCGACCGACCCCGAGAGCGACGACTCCTTCGGCGGGCTCGAGGAGTGGGACGCCGGCATTCTAGAGCACTACAATCCAAAGGACACCAGCCTCCCGCGCCCCCGCAAGTCGCGAAACGACAAGGACATCATTTCGGACATCGAAAAACTGATCGTGCCCGACGAGAGCGTCGAGATCGCGCCGCCCGTCCGGCCCGTTCGGCGATCCGAGTCGTTGGTGAAGAAAGTGGAAGCGCAAACCAATTCGGCGCCGCCAGATGGCGACAGCGTGCCGCTTATCGCGCCTCAGAACCGAAGCGACGCCGAACATTCTAGCCTGATGCGGATTTTGCAGGAGTACAGCGTCGGCGAGGCGAAAAACAAAATGGCGGCGCCGACAGCTGTCGAACGGCGGTGCCGCCAACTTTGCGAAATTTGACGGCCGACTTCATCACGGGCGAGAAGAGGTCGGCGTGTCCGAGTTAGGAAGTACCGGTTCGGCAGCAGCCGCCGCCTACTTTTTTGTTTTTTATTGCTCTTCTATTTTAGCGTTTACCAGTACTGATGTCATGGCCTCCTACGACGTCGCCAAGGCGTTAGAAAGCGTCTGCTGCGATCGTAATTTATTATTTTTTTTTGCCGTTTGTATGTTTTTTTTTATCATCGATCGATCGGGGGGCGGGATGAAGGGAAGGGGGGTGTTGTTATTAAATTAAATTTATTTTGTATAAAATTAGGTTAAAATCTATTGAGTAATGTAATAAATGTAAATAAATTGTACGAATGGTTTTTTCGGATGAGAAAAGAGGGGATGAATGAACGCGGGAAGGGAGTTTTTGTTTTGAAAAAAAATTTAGAGATGCGCTGAGTGCTTGTAGAAAAACTTTTGGCCCGCATTTAATTTGTTCGTTTGAGGAATTTGGAAAATTAACGAAATTCGTTTTTTTTGGGGGTCGATTGCGCGCGTGAAATTACGCTTCGGCTATTTTCGTTCTTTTCTTTTGTTCGAATACCTCCACAACGTCCCTCGTTTCCCATAACCTCGTTTTTCGTAAATCGTCGACCCCTAAGCATTAAATCTTAAGATTTTTTGTATTTGTTTCGTTTCGCTTTTGAAATTGGCATCGGTTTTAATTACCGCGACGAGCGCCACCTATCGGTCCTAAAATTAATTAGCGCGTCCGTCTCGAAGGAAGAATTAAGCGTGACGAACGAGCCTCGGGACGACGTTTCGCCTTTCGGAAGCGGCCCCGCGACGCTCGCTTGCAAATTCGGCGGCGACATCTAACGACCAATATTCGCAACAACGACGACGGCAATCGGACGAGCGCAATAATCGCGGTCGGATGCAAGTCGCGTGCATTTTATATGTGTTCCTCTCCCGACGTCCCCTTTTTATTAAAAATTTTTATTAAATCCTTTAGCGGCGCTCGGCCCCCCTCCCCCCGACGCCGCGCTTTCATTCCCGCTTTTATTCGTTTTCCTCTTGCGATAATTGAGTTTTTCTCGTCCGTCGTTGTTGTGTTGCACTTTTAATCCGACTCGCTAATTCCGACATCTGTTTTTCGACGAGCAATGCATTTAAATGGCCGATTTCCGTTCCGGAAGTGGGGCGCTCCGGCGATCGTTTAGGCCAGTGTTTCCAAACGTGGGTCCACGCCCCACATGGGGACAATTTAAAGGTTTGGGGGGCAATATTATTCAATTTGAAAACGTACTTGATTTTTAGTTGTCTCGAAATGTCTTGAAAATGTATTTATTGGTTATTTGGTTATTTTTTTCTAAAACCCAAACTTGTGTCTTGAACAAGTTATAATTAGGCTTCATATATAGAATAATTCAGTTTTTAAATACAAAATTGAAAAATTCGGTGCGTGTACTTATGTCCGCGCATCAGAAGTTATACTTCTTTGGTGTAACAGTATTAAATTGAAAATAAATTCAATAAATGCAAAGATGTGCGCGTTCGAGCGAAAAGTGGCACATTTCCGAGCGAGGGAGGCAAATGAAGCGCGACGCGGAGCGGCGCGCTTTATTTTCCCGAGATCGGAATGTGCCACTTTGAGCTCGAACGCGCACACTCCGTTTTAAGCGCAATTCACAATAATTTTGGTGCCAAAACACTAGGTAATCATTTTTATCGTTCCCTCTCACTCGCACTAACGCGATTCTCGTATCTTTTCGCTCCCTTTCGCTCGTTGCTATGGCAAATACGTTTTTCGAACATAAAATCGATATTTACTAACCTAACTTTAATATTATGATTCGAAAAGGCGAAAGATGGAGTAGACAAATCGAATCAAACGAAGATGTGCGCGTTCGAGCGAAAAGTGGCACATTTCCGAGCGAGGGAGGCAAATGAAGCGCGACGCGGAGCGGCGCGCTTCATTTTCCCGAGATCGGAATGTGCCACTTTGAGCTCGAATGCGCACACTCGGTTTTAAGCATGATTCACAATGATTAATTTATTTTCTTAGACGGCTAACATCAAGTGTCTGCTAATATATTACTCTCAAGGCACCAAAAGAGGTATAACTTCAAAAAAAAATTTATGCTGCGTATACAATGTGCACATATGTCGTTTTACTTGAACACATTATTATTTACTTTTAAAATCCAATAATTAATGTAAACAAATGCAATAAATACGAAGATGTGCGCGTTCGAGCGAAAAGTGGCACATTTCCGAGCGAGGGAGGCAAATGAAGCGCGACGCGGAGCGGCGCGCTTCATTTTCCCGAGATCGGAATGTGCCACTTTGAGCTCGAACGCGCACACTCCGTTTTAAGCGCAATTCACAATAATTTTGGTGCCAAAACACTAGGTAATCATTTTTATCGTTTCCTCTTACTCGCACTAACAAGATTCTCGTATTTTTTCGCTCCCTTCCACGCGTTGCTATGGCAAATACGTTTTTTGAACAAAAAATCGATATTTACTAACCTAACTTTAATATTATGATTCGAAAAGGCAAAAGATGGAGTAGACAAATCGAATAAAACGAAGATGTGCGCATTCGAGCGAAAAGTGGCACATTTCCGAGCGAGGGAGGCAAATGAAGCGCGACGCGGAGCGGCGCGCTTCATTTTCCCGAGATCGGAATGTGCCACTTTGAGCTCGAACGCGCGCACTCGGTTTTAAGCCTCGTTCACAAGTATTAATTTATTTTCTTACTTCAACTGTTGAATTTTTGTTAGCAGTGCTAATATTTCACTCTCGGGCGCCAAAAGAAGTATAACTTCTAAAATATTTATGTCACATAACCCCCCTATTTAAATTTTAGAATGACTTATTTGGTGCATGTTAAAAAAAAGGTTGGGAAACACTGGTTTAGGTGTTTTTTTTGGTTTTCAATTTGAATCGCGCGCGACTTCTTAATTCGCGTGCGGAGCGGCCATGTTTAGTTTTATTCGCGGTCCTCCCAAGTTAAAACGACTTTATCGGTTGTCATGGTGATCTGTTTATTCAAAGAGACGTGGTTCGTTGCGATTTTAGCGTTTCTATTGTTCATAACTTTTTGTGGCGTTTGTTTTTTATTTGTCGATCGTTTTCGTAGTTGTCGATTGTTTCGACAAAATTAAAACAATTAATAATAATAAATAATAATAAATTAAAACAATAGCAATTACGACATTGCTATTGTTTTAATTAAAAATTGTGATTGGGGATATCAGTTGTTTTAATTTTGTTTCGTTTGGATTTTATTGTTTTTTTGGCATTTAAATTAAAGACGCTGAATATTGCGCAATTTTAAACGACACACCTGTATATAAACTGATTTATTACAGCAAAAGTTAGATGTTTTATAGTTTTAAATTTAGATTTTACTTTTTTTTCAGAGATACCAATTTCAGAAAAAAAAACAATTGAGGGAAAAGGGTAGCGAATTCGATCCTCTACAAAATCGTTCCTTTCAATTTTTTTCGTAGCTGCAGCCGTTTCGGCGCTAATCGCCAAAATCTACGTTCAAAGATGGCGACCGGGGCCGGCGTCCGTCCGTCCTACCAACTTAAATCGCCATTCAAGCATTTCCGATGTGCAAATCTTTGTTTTTTCGTCGGCCGGGCCCGATGCCATGCGACGACCCAAATCCGTCGGTCGCGGTAACAAAGTGAGGTTAGTTCGCGCCGTTTTAATTAAAGCGCGCGATTTTTGCATTGTCGCCAAAGGAAGTCTTCGAGAGCAGACGCGTAATGAAGTAATTGTAACACTCCGGTGCACAAAAGCTCTCGAGAGAGATTGACGTCGCGAGGAAGTGGCGGCGGCGGAAGGGGCGACCGCATCTCCTTCGGCGCGCAAACCAAAACGTATTACGGAAGTTGGCTGTTCCTTTGTGGCGACTAAATAATAACTAAATAGAAATTTGCATTGAGTGGTTTCTTGGAAAAAGTTCGCTTAAAAGAGAATATGGAAGGCGCGGCGGCGGCGGCGGCGGCGCTGCCTCTAACCTAACTTTATTGTTTATCAAAGTATGTTTACTTTGGCTTCGGTTTTACTTTGGCCGATTTAATTGTAGCCGGAAAATTAATTCCTCCGCATTATTTGTTGCGCGGCGAGGGGGTCGGAGGGGGAGACGGGCGCGGGGGGTTGCGCGTTACGTTCGACTTTCGTCGGCCGCCCCCTTTTGTTTTTCTTTTTGCGGCCAAAGGAGTGCGAAATTGTTTTCGAAATGTTTAGCGCCGAAGTATTCCTTTGTTTTTTTTTCTTGCGTTGAGAAATTTTGTTTGTCGGGGAAGAGGTCGAAAGGGGGCGCTCTTTGTTTTTTGCGCGAAGAGGGAGAGAGATTGTTGCGCGTGCAGGGCGTTTGCAGTTTGGCGGCTTTGTTTTTTCTTGTGTATAAAGATTTTGTTTTTGGATGAAATTGTTTAGAAATGGCGGCTCGTTTTTTAAAGGGAGTGGGCGGGGGTTGTGGATGTTGCTTTTACGTTTATTTGTTCGTTACACCATTGCGTTCTAAATAATTATAAAAACGTCGTTACGGCCGTTTTGGATAGTTTCCAATTCGTTGCGTTTAACGGATGCCAATATAAAACTAAAACATAATTTTTAATGGTTCCATTGTGTAGCAATAAGTCGCTCGCGGGCTCTGATGAATGCACGTAATTGGTCGGTCGACTGTTTAGACGTTTGTCCCAGGCAAAGTACACGGCCCGCAAACGGAATCTTTCGCTCGGCTGGAAGCGCGCCGGCCAATGATTCGATCGCGCTAAGGCACCGTTGCGCATTGGTCGAGCGAATGCCGGCGCCCGGTCGACCGTCTCGAATTTGGGACTTTGTGCGTACTTTCGTTCTGGACCGATTCCGACGCCCATACGTCTCTCTCTGTCGCACTCGTCACGAATTTTAATGTTGAAACACACATTTATGCCGGTTTAGCATCGCGGAAGTCGGCTGTCTTAAAATTTTTTAACGATTGCTTAAGCGAATGGTCATTGCACTTGTACCATTTCCAAAACTACGGACGATGGCGAATTCAAAAACGAATAGCGGAGTTTTTTTCTCGGTTTAGGTGGCGGAGTTCGGGTCCGCCAAATGGAATCCAAACAACGTCCAAAATCGTTTTAAATCAAACTTGCATTTTGGCCAAATCTTAAAACAAATAGCATAAGAAATGGGGCTTTCGTTATATTAACGAGGGAGTAAAAAGCACGGGAAGTTTACCCTTGGGAAATGTGTTCGCAGCTTGTCCGCTTGGGCGCAACAAATTACCCCCATTTTTGATACAAAAACCCATCACAGAACTATCAAATTTCATAAAATCCTTCGGCAAGGATCTATAAATCTTAATCTCGATGCGAAAGCCCGAAAAAATCTCAGTTACAGCTGTTTTTTGCGAATTTATGGGAAGAATAAAAATGATTTTGGGCCCCGAATGACTGAAATGCGACCGATTATTGCGAATATCTGAAGAACGGCTTCAAATAACGGGGTAAAACTTTAAAGACAGTCGGGGGGCTGTTTATTAAGTACTTTAAAAAAATTACGGAGCCGATTGCTTAATTAGTTATTAATTAAATCGATTAGAACTGAATAAAATATAGCACAAATATGGCCAATGCGGGATCGAAAACGCGAATCGATTAGTCGAATTAAAACGCAATCCCATTGGCTTACGCCGAGTATAAAAGCTAGAGCTCGGAAAATTGGCGTCAGTCACACTTAAATTCGCGTTGCGTGCGTGTCGGTCGGTGCTCGGTGGATATTTTTGGTTTTTGTGTTGTGCCATGGTCCAGGAGGGGATTATTCGACGCCGGCCTCCACTAACGTGCAGCAGCTTCACCGAAAAGTAGGATTTTCAGATTTTTTGTTTTCTCTTTCAGCATTTCGGGATTTTTACTTAGAGCTGTGGCAGTCCTGCGAGATATTTCCTCAATTATGTTAATTGTTTTTATTTAGCGTACAACGTGACCCAGAGATGGCTCCCAAAAGGCGTTTATTGTTTTTATGTGTTTTTCAGGACGTGGGCCAGTGGTGGCTCATAAATAATGTTTCAAATGAAAAAAAAAATTTCTAAGCGTGGACCAACCGTGGCTCACACTACCTTATATTTTTTTATCTCTGTTTCTAAATTAGAATGTGGACCACAGATGGCCCATATGGCTTTCCTTATGTTGCAATTGAAATTTGACCGTGAAGGAATTGTTACTCACCTTCACTTGTTTTAACTTGATTTGTTTTTGTTTCATAATCATAGTATGCACCGCGGGTGGTTCACATGAGTAATTTGATAGCAAATAATCTTTTGGAGTGTACCGCAGGTGGTTTACTCATACCTTACTAGACTTTTAAATTGATTACAACGTGTACCACTGGTGGTACACACTAAGGTATATTTATTTTATTCTTGAAATTTATTTAAAGTGCGGACCACAGCTGGTCCACAAGAATTTTCCTGTCATTAGAAATTGTTCATTACAGCATGTACCACTGGTGGTACACACTAAGGTATATTTATTTTATTCTTGAAATTTATTTAAAGTGCGGACCACAGCTGGTCCACAATAATTTTCCTGTCATTAGAAATTGTTCATTACAGCATGTACCACTGGTGGTACACACTAAGGTATATTTATTTTATTCTTGAAATTTATTTAAAGTGCGGACCACAGCTGGTCCACAATAACTTTCCTGTCATTAGAAATTGTTCATTACAGCATGTACCACTGGTGGTACACACTAAGGTATATTTATTTTATTCTTGAAATTTATTTAAAGTGCGGACCACAGCTGGTCCACAATAACTTTCCTGTCATTAGAAATTGTTCATTACAGCATGTACCACTGGTGGTACACACTAAGGTATATTTATTTTATTCTTGAAATTTATTTAAAGTGCGGACCACAGCTGGTCCACAATAACTTTCCTGTCATTAGAAATTGTTCATTACAGCATGTACCACTGGTGGTACACACTAAGGTATATTTATTTTATTCTTGAAATTTATTTAAAGTGCGGACCACAGCTGGTCCACAATAACTTTCCTGTCATTAGAAATTGTTCATTACAGCATGTACCACTGGTGGTACACACTAAGGTATATTTATTTTATTCTTGAAATTTATTTAAAGTGCGGACCACAGCTGGTCCACAATAACTTTCCTGTCATTAGAAATTGTTCATTACAGCATGTACCACTGGTGGTACACACTAAGGTATATTTATTTTATTCTTGAAATTTATTTAAAGTGCGGACCACAGCTGGTCCACAATAACTTTCCTGTCATTAGAAATTGTTCATTACAGCATGTACCACTGGTGGTACACACTAAGGTATATTTATTTTATTCTTGAAATTTATTTAAAGTGCGGACCACAGCTGGTCCACAATAACTTTCCTGTCATTAGAAATTGTTCATTACAGCATGTACCACTGGTGGTACACACTAAGGTATATTTATTTTATTCTTGAAATTTATTTAAAGTGCGGACCACAGCTGGTCCACAATAACTTTCCTGTCATTAGAAATTGTTCATTACAGCATGTACCACTGGTGGTACACACTAAGGTATATTTATTTTATTCTTGAAATTATTTAAAGTGCGGACCACAGCTGGTCCACAATAACTTTCCTGTCATTAGAAATTGTTCATTACAGCATGTACCACTGGTGGTACACACTAAGGTATATTTATTTTATTCTTGAAATTAATTTAAAGTGCGGACCACAGCTGGTCCACAATAACTTTCCTGTCATTAGAAATTGTTCATTACAGCATGTACCACTGGTGGTACACACTAAGGTATATTTATTTTATTCTTGAAATTTATTTAAAGTGCGGACCACAGCTGGTCCACAATAACTTTCCTGTCATTAGAAATTGTTCATTACAGCATGTACCACTGGTGGTACACACTAAGGTATATTTATTTTATTCTTGAAATTAATTTAAAGTGCGGACCACAGCTGGTCCACAATAACTTTCCTGTCATTAGAAATTGTTCATTACAGCATGTACCACTGGTGGTACACACTAAGGTATATTTATTTTATTCTTGAAATTAATTTAAAGTGCGGACCACAGCTGGTCCACAATAACTTTCCTGTCATTAGAAATTGTTCATTACAGCATGTACCACTGGTGGTACACACTAAGGTATATTTATTTTATTCTTGAAATTATTTAAAGTGCGGACCACAGCTGGTCCACAATAACTTTCCTGTCATTAGAAATTGTTCATTACAGCATGTACCACTGGTGGTACACACTAAGGTATATTTATTTTATTCTTGAAATTTATTTAAAGTGCGGACCACAGCTGGTCCACAATAACTTTCCTGTCATTAGAAATTGTTCATTACAGCATGTACCACTGGTGGTACACACTAAGGTATATTTATTTTATTCTTGAAATTTATTTAAAGTGCGGACCACAGCTGGTCCACAATAACTTTCCTGTCATTAGAAATTGTTCATTACAGCATGTACCACTGGTGGTACACACTAAGGTATATTTATTTTATTCTTGAAATTAATTTAAAGTGCGGACCACAGCTGGTCCACAATAACGTTCCTGTCATTAGAAATTGTTCATTACAGCATGTACCACTGGTGGTACACACTAAGGTATTTTTATTTTATTCTTGAAATTAATTTAAAGTGCGGACCACAGCTGGTCCACAATAACTTTCCTGTCATTAGAAATTGTTCATTACAGCATGTACCACTGGTGGTACACACTAAGGTATATTTATTTTATTCTTGAAATTAATTTAAAGTGCGGACCACAGCTGGTCCACAATAACTTTCCTGTCATTAGAAATTGTTCATTACAGCATGTACCACTGGTGGTACACACTAAGGTATATTTATTTTATTCTTGAAATTTATTTAAAGTGCGGACCACAGCTGGTCCACAATAACTTTCCTGTCATTAGAAATTGTTCATTACAGCATGTACCACTGGTGGTACACACTAAGGTATATTTATTTTATTCTTGAAATTATTTAAAGTGCGGACCACAGCTGGTCCACAATAACTTTCCTGTCATTAGAAATTGTTCATTACAGCATGTACCACTGGTGGTACACACTAAGGTGTATTTATTTTATTCTTGAAATTTATTTAAAGTGCGGACCACAGCTGGTCCACAATAACTTTCCTGTCATTAGAAATTGTTCATTACAGCATGTACCACTGGTGGTACACACTAAGGTGTATTTATTTTATTCTTGAAATTTATTTAAAGTGCGGACCACAGCTGGTCCACAATAACTTTCCTGTCATTAGAAATTGTTCATTACAGCATGTACCACTGGTGGTACACACTAAGGTGTATTTATTTTATTCTTGAAATTTATTTAAAGTGCGGACCACAGCTGGTCCACAATAACTTTCCTGTCATTAGAAATTGTTCATTACAGCATGTACCACTGGTGGTACACACTAAGGTGTATTTATTTTATTCTTGAAATTTATTTAAAGTGCGGACCACAGCTGGTCCACAATAACTTTCCTGTCATTAGAAATTGTTCATTACAGCATGTACCACTGGTGGTACACACTAAGGTATATTTATTTTATTCTTGAAATTTATTTAAAGTGCGGACCACAGCTGGTCCACAATAACTTTCCTGTCATTAGAAATTGTTCATTACAGCATGTACCACTGGTGGTACACACTAAGGTATATTTATTTTATTCTTGAAATTTATTTAAAGTGCGGACCACAGCTGGTCCACAATAACTTTCCTGTCATTAGAAATTGTTCATTACAGCATGTACCACTGGTGGTACACACTAAGGTATATTTATTTTATTCTTGAAATTTATTTAAAGTGCGGACCACAGCTGGTCCACAATAACTTTCCTGTCATTAGAAATTGTTCATTACAGCATGTACCACTGGTGGTACACACTAAGGTATATTTATTTTATTCTTGAAATTTATTTAAAGTGCGGACCACAGCTGGTCCACAATAACTTTCCTGTCATTAGAAATTGTTCATTACAGCATGTACCACTGGTGGTACACACTAAGGTATATTTATTTTATTCTTGAAATTTATTTAAAGTGCGGACCACAGCTGGTCCACAATAACTTTCCTGTCATTAGAAATTGTTCATTACAGCATGTACCACTGGTGGTACACACTAAGGTATATTTATTTTATTCTTGAAATTTATTTAAAGTGCGGACCACAGCTGGTCCACAATAACTTTCCTGTCATTAGAAATTGTTCATTACAGCATGTACCACTGGTGGTACACACTAAGGTATATTTATTTTATTCTTGAAATTTATTTAAAGTGCGGACCACAGCTGGTCCACAATAACTTTCCTGTCATTAGAAATTGTTCATTACAGCATGTACCACTGGTGGTACACACTAAGGTATATTTATTTTATTCTTGAAATTTATTTAAAGTGCGGACCACAGCTGGTCCACAATAACTTTCCTGTCATTAGAAATTGTTCATTACAGCATGTACCACTGGTGGTACACACTAAGGTATATTTATTTTATTCTTGAAATTTATTTAAAGTGCGGACCACAGCTGGTCCACAATAACTTTCCTGTCATTAGAAATTGTTCATTACAGCATGTACCACTGGTGGTACACACTAAGGTATATTTATTTTATTCTTGAAATTTATTTAAAGTGCGGACCACAGCTGGTCCACAATAACTTTCCTGTCATTAGAAATTGTTCATTACAGCATGTACCACTGGTGGTACACACTAAGGTATATTTATTTTATTCTTGAAATTTATTTAAAGTGCGGACCACAGCTGGTCCACAATAACTTTCCTGTCATTAGAAATTGTTCATTACAGCATGTACCACTGGTGGTACACACTAAGGTATATTTATTTTATTCTTGAAATTTATTTAAAGTGCGGACCACAGCTGGTCCACAATAACTTTCCTGTCATTAGAAATTGTTCATTACAGCATGTACCACTGGTGGTACACACTAAGGTATATTTATTTTATTCTTGAAATTTATTTAAAGTGCGGACCACAGCTGGTCCACAATAACTTTCCTGTCATTAGAAATTGTTCATTACAGCATGTACCACTGGTGGTACACACTAAGGTATATTTATTTTATTCTTGAAATTTATTTAAAGTGCGGACCACAGCTGGTCCACAATAACTTTCCTGTCATTAGAAATTGTTCATTACAGCATGTACCACTGGTGGTACACACTAAGGTATATTTATTTTATTCTTGAAATTTATTTAAAGTGCGGACCACAGCTGGTCCACAATAACTTTCCTGTCATTAGAAATTGTTCATTACAGCATGTACCACTGGTGGTACACACTAAGGTATATTTATTTTATTCTTGAAATTTATTTAAAGTGCGGACCACAGCTGGTCCACAATAACTTTCCTGTCATTAGAAATTGTTCATTACAGCATGTACCACTGGTGGTACACACTAAGGTATATTTATTTTATTCTTGAAATTTATTTAAAGTGCGGACCACAGCTGGTCCACAATAACTTTCCTGTCATTAGAAATTGTTCATTACAGCATGTACCACTGGTGGTACACACTAAGGTATATTTATTTTATTCTTGAAATTTATTTAAAGTGCGGACCACAGCTGGTCCACAATAACTTTCCTGTCATTAGAAATTGTTCATTACAGCATGTACCACTGGTGGTACACACTAAGGTATATTTATTTTATTCTTGAAATTTATTTAAAGTGCGGACCACAGCTGGTCCACAATAACTTTCCTGTCATTAGAAATTGTTCATTACAGCATGTACCACTGGTGGTACACACTAAGGTATATTTATTTTATTCTTGAAATTTATTTAAAGTGCGGACCACAGCTGGTCCACAATAACTTTCCTGTCATTAGAAATTGTTCATTACAGCATGTACCACTGGTGGTACACACTAAGGTATATTTATTTTATTCTTGAAATTTATTTAAAGTGCGGACCACAGCTGGTCCACAATAACTTTCCTGTCATTAGAAATTGTTCATTACAGCATGTACCACTGGTGGTACACACTAAGGTATATTTATTTTATTCTTGAAATTTATTTAAAGTGCGGACCACAGCTGGTCCACAATAACTTTCCTGTCATTAGAAATTGTTCATTACAGCATGTACCACTGGTGGTACACACTAAGGTATATTTATTTTATTCTTGAAATTAATTTAAAGTGCGGACCACAGCTGGTCCACAATAACTTTCCTGTCATTAGAAATTGTTCATTACAGCATGTACCACTGGTGGTACACACTAAGGTATATTTATTTTATTCTTGAAATTAATTTAAAGTGCGGACCACAGCTGGTCCACAATAACTTTCCTGTCATTAGAAATTGTTCATTACAGCATGTACCACTGGTGGTACACACTAAGGTATATTTATTTTATTCTTGAAATTATTTAAAGTGCGGACCACAGCTGGTCCACAATAACTTTCCTGTCATTAGAAATTGTTCATTACAGCATGTACCACTGGTGGTACACACTAAGGTATATTTATTTTATTCTTGAAATTTATTTAAAGTGCGGACCACAGCTGGTCCACAATAACTTTCCTGTCATTAGAAATTGTTCATTACAGCATGTACCACTGGTGGTACACACTAAGGTATATTTATTTTATTCTTGAAATTTATTTAAAGTGCGGACCACAGCTGGTCCACAATAACTTTCCTGTCATTAGAAATTGTTCATTACAGCATGTACCACTGGTGGTACACACTAAGGTATATTTATTTTATTCTTGAAATTAATTTAAAGTGCGGACCACAGCTGGTCCACAATAACTTTCCTGTCATTAGAAATTGTTCATTACAGCATGTACCACTGGTGGTACACACTAAGGTATATTTATTTTATTCTTGAAATTAAATTTTAAAATGCGGACCACAGCTGGTCCACAATAACTTTCCTGTCATTAGAAATTGTTCATTACAGCATGTACCACTGGTGGTACACACTAAGGTATATTTATTTTATTCTTGAAATTAATTTAAAGTGCGGACCACAGCTGGTCCACAATAACTTTCCTGTCATTAGAAATTGTTCATTACAGCATGTACCACTGGTGGTACACACTAAGGTATATTTATTTTATTCTTGAAATTTATTTAAAGTGCGGACCACAGCTGGTCCACAATAACTTTCCTGTCATTAGAAATTGTTCATTACAGCATGTACCACTGGTGGTACACACTAAGGTATATTTATTTTATTCTTGAAATTTATTTAAAGTGCGGACCACAGCTGGTCCACAATAACTTTCCTGTCATTAGAAATTGTTCATTACAGCATGTACCACTGGTGGTACACACTAAGGTATATTTATTTTATTCTTGAAATTTATTTAAAGTGCGGACCACAGCTGGTCCACAATAACTTTCCTGTCATTAGAAATTGTTCATTACAGCATGTACCACTGGTGGTACACACTAAGGTATATTTATTTTATTCTTGAAATTTATTTAAAGTGCGGACCACAGCTGGTCCACAATAACTTTCCTGTCATTAGAAATTGTTCATTACAGCATGTACCACTGGTGGTACACACTAAGGTATATTTATTTTATTCTTGAAATTTATTTAAAGTGCGGACCACAGCTGGTCCACAATAACTTTCCTGTCATTAGAAATTGTTCATTACAGCATGTACCACTGGTGGTACACACTAAGGTATATTTATTTTATTCTTGAAATTTATTTAAAGTGCGGACCACAGCTGGTCCACAATAACTTTCCTGTCATTAGAAATTGTTCATTACAGCATGTACCACTGGTGGTACACACTAAGGTATATTTATTTTATTCTTGAAATTTATTTAAAGTGCGGACCACAGCTGGTCCACAATAACTTTCCTGTCATTAGAAATTGTTCATTACAGCATGTACCACTGGTGGTACACACTAAGGTATATTTATTTTATTCTTGAAATTTATTTAAAGTGCGGACCACAGCTGGTCCACAATAACTTTCCTGTCATTAGAAATTGTTCATTACAGCATGTACCACTGGTGGTACACACTAAGGTATATTTATTTTATTCTTGAAATTTATTTAAAGTGCGGACCACAGCTGGTCCACAATAACTTTCCTGTCATTAGAAATTGTTCATTACAGCATGTACCACTGGTGGTACACACTAAGGTATATTTATTTTATTCTTGAAATTTATTTAAAGTGCGGACCACAGCTGGTCCACAATAACTTTCCTGTCATTAGAAATTGTTCATTACAGCATGTACCACTGGTGGTACACACTAAGGTATATTTATTTTATTCTTGAAATTTATTTAAAGTGCGGACCACAGCTGGTCCACAATAACTTTCCTGTCATTAGAAATTGTTCATTACAGCATGTACCACTGGTGGTACACACTAAGGTATATTTATTTTATTCTTGAAATTTATTTAAAGTGCGGACCACAGCTGGTCCACAATAACTTTCCTGTCATTAGAAATTGTTCATTACAGCATGTACCACTGGTGGTACACACTAAGGTATATTTATTTTATTCTTGAAATTTATTTAAAGTGCGGACCACAGCTGGTCCACAATAACTTTCCTGTCATTAGAAATTGTTCATTACAGCATGTACCACTGGTGGTACACACTAAGGTATATTTATTTTATTCTTGAAATTTATTTAAAGTGCGGACCACAGCTGGTCCACAATAACTTTCCTGTCATTAGAAATTGTTCATTACAGCATGTACCACTGGTGGTACACACTAAGGTATATTTATTTTATTCTTGAAATTTATTTAAAGTGCGGACCACAGCTGGTCCACAATAACTTTCCTGTCATTAGAAATTGTTCATTACAGCATGTACCACTGGTGGTACACACTAAGGTATATTTATTTTATTCTTGAAATTTATTTAAAGTGCGGACCACAGCTGGTCCACAATAACTTTCCTGTCATTAGAAATTGTTCATTACAGCATGTACCACTGGTGGTACACACTAAGGTATATTTATTTTATTCTTGAAATTTATTTAAAGTGCGGACCACAGCTGGTCCACAATAACTTTCCTGTCATTAGAAATTGTTCATTACAGCATGTACCACTGGTGGTACACACTAAGGTATATTTATTTTATTCTTGAAATTTATTTAAAGTGCGGACCACAGCTGGTCCACAATAACTTTCCTGTCATTAGAAATTGTTCATTACAGCATGTACCACTGGTGGTACACACTAAGGTATATTTATTTTATTCTTGAAATTTATTTAAAGTGCGGACCACAGCTGGTCCACAATAACTTTCCTGTCATTAGAAATTGTTCATTACAGCATGTACCACTGGTGGTACACACTAAGGTATATTTATTTTATTCTTGAAATTTATTTAAAGTGCGGACCACAGCTGGTCCACAATAACTTTCCTGTCATTAGAAATTGTTCATTACAGCATGTACCACTGGTGGTACACACTAAGGTATATTTATTTTATTCTTGAAATTTATTTAAAGTGCGGACCACAGCTGGTCCACAATAACTTTCCTGTCATTAGAAATTGTTCATTACAGCATGTACCACTGGTGGTACACACTAAGGTATATTTATTTTATTCTTGAAATTTATTTAAAGTGCGGACCACAGCTGGTCCACAATAACTTTCCTGTCATTAGAAATTGTTCATTACAGCATGTACCACTGGTGGTACACACTAAGGTATATTTATTTTATTCTTGAAATTTATTTAAAGTGCGGACCACAGCTGGTCCACAATAACTTTCCTGTCATTAGAAATTGTTCATTACAGCATGTACCACTGGTGGTACACACTAAGGTATATTTATTTTATTCTTGAAATTTATTTAAAGTGCGGACCACAGCTGGTCCACAATAACTTTCCTGTCATTAGAAATTGTTCATTACAGCATGTACCACTGGTGGTACACACTAAGGTATATTTATTTTATTCTTGAAATTTATTTAAAGTGCGGACCACAGCTGGTCCACAATAACTTTCCTGTCATTAGAAATTGTTCATTACAGCATGTACCACTGGTGGTACACACTAAGGTATATTTATTTTATTCTTGAAATTTATTTAAAGTGCGGACCACAGCTGGTCCACAATAACTTTCCTGTCATTAGAAATTGTTCATTACAGCATGTACCACTGGTGGTACACACTAAGGTATATTTATTTTATTCTTGAAATTTATTTAAAGTGCGGACCACAGCTGGTCCACAATAACTTTCCTGTCATTAGAAATTGTTCATTACAGCATGTACCACTGGTGGTACACACTAAGGTATATTTATTTTATTCTTGAAATTTATTTAAAGTGCGGACCACAGCTGGTCCACAATAACTTTCCTGTCATTAGAAATTGTTCATTACAGCGCGTACCATTGGTGGCTCACATCTGGGGAAATAATTTATAATATTCGATTGTGTTACAGTGAACTGTTCGTTGTCGAGGTCCAAAATGGAAAACTGATATGGAAAATTACCATTGGAATATCACCGTTCTTCGGTTATGATTGAAGGACGTTATAGGGAACCTGCATGCGTTAAAAATCTGTCCGTTGAATGCTCTTCGTGTCCTACATAAACACTGTTGGTAATTCAACAATAATTATGGTAAAGTTAGTAGTTTTATTAATACCTACATAGTAAATTAATAATTATTTTAACAATACCTGCAATTACACTTTTCATCGTTTTAGTTATACTTCATTTGGCGCGTTGAGATTAAAATTTTAGGTTATTAAATCTCCAAAGGTATTATTTTTGCACGACGACCATTGTTTTTTTGTTCTTTAGAATATCTTATAAAACATTATACTTATAACATATAAATAAGAGTTTAATTGCTAATAATAAGAACATGTTTTTTCTAATGTTTTGCTTTAAAACAGAAAATATAATATTCGATTGTGTTACAGTGAGCTGTTCGTTGTCGAGGTACAAAATGGAAAACTGATATGGAATACTACTACCATTGGAATGTTGCTGTTCTTTGGCTATGGTGGAGTGACGTTATTGGGAACCTGCTTGCAGCTCTTAAATTGGAAGCCATCATAATTATTTGCTGGTAGCAGAAAACACACCGCTGAATACATTGAAAAATGTATATATTCTTGTTCCTTACATTTGTTAGTAAATAAGTTATTTGAGGTTATTGTTCTTACATATGTGATGACACCAAAATTAATTGCATGTTTACTCCGCATCTAGATATTCCCTACAAAGAATTTGAGATGGGCAATTGTTTAATTTATGAATCTGCAATATTTATAAATTTCTTTGGCTCTAATATAACAGGGACCTTTGCGAGCATTTTATTTCAATACAAGTTTGCTCTATTTTTACTTTAATTTTTCCAAAATCGAAAATTTTTCTTTCGAAGCTAATTAAATCTAACGCAAGGGCAGTTCAACCTGGCCCATCCCGAGCATTTTATTAATAATTTATCTTTTTAAATTAATTACTCTGGCTTTTATTTAAAATTTATATTCGGTGTAATTTTTAGAAATTTGTTTTTCACAGTTTCAGCCACACTTTAGCCATTTATTATAAACTATTTCGTGTTCAAGTCTATGCTGTGCTAGACACTTAGTTATTTTATTATTTATAATTGTATTTTTATGTTTGTATTAATTTTGTTAGTATGTAAGTTTTTTATTGTAATTGTTTGTTTCTTTGTGTGTCGACGTTATATTTCGCGAAGTGAAAAAAGAACCGGGGTCAGTTTAAAAAAATATTTAGACAACGTTGAAGAGAAGATTATTTCATTTCACCTAAAGAAAGTAAATAATACGATAGAACGGTTTGTAAATAAGGCCATAATATGTTCTTAGATGTTGTTTCTTTTAGCCGAAGACAGTCGTGGCTGCCTGTGCTGTGCACGGGGGCCCTGCTGTTCGACCCATTGTTGTAGGGTAGTTTATAAGTTTTATTACACACCACACTTTTAAAATGCTTTGGATTATTTTGCTTTTCAATTAGTTTTTTCTGATTATTATTCTTTGAATTGAAAGTAGACTTTTTTAGTAAACATTTGAAATGAATATAAATATCTATTCAGTTAAGAACTTAATTTAAAATAATCTTATTATTAAAAAAATACAATTAAATTTCAAATTAAACACAATACACATCGCAGAGGTTGGGGAAATAATTATGATATTTGTAATTAGAAATTATAAAAATAAAGAAGGGGTCTTTTATTTTAATTTAAGTAATAAGAAACAACATCTAAGAACGATTATGGGCTCTCACACACAAAGAAATAATGTACCCTCAAATCGGGGGCAGCGATTGAACATCTACTAATGGTACGATGAAATCCACATGTTTCTTCGATACAAAAATTTAATTAAAGTGTGTACCACAGCTGGTCCACAATAACTTTCCTCTCATTTGAATTTGTTTATTACAGCGTGTACCACTGGTGGTACACACTAAGGTATATTGTTTTTATTCATTAAGTTTATTTTAAGTGTGTACCACAGCTGGTCCACAATAACTTTCCCGTCATTTAAAAATATGTATTACAGCGTGTACCACGGGTGGTTTACGCTAACGTACTTTTGTATTTTTAAAATTTATGTAAAGTGTGTACCACAGCTGGTCCACAATAACTTTCCTCTCATTAGAATTTGTATATTACAGCGTGTAACACTGGTGGTACACACTAAGGTATTTTGTTTTTTTTCATACCTCGGTCGAAAGTACGTACTTTCGTCCCTGCTATTAGGGACGAAAGTACGTACTCGACCGGCTATGAAGAAAAATCGTATACACTACACGGGCCAAAAGTTCAAATCTCAGTCCTGCGCGTCATAATGCCCTCGGCTTCGCCTCAGGCATCATGATGCGCAGGGCCGAAAATTCAACTTTCGGCCCTTGTAGTATAATATACTATTTAGTCTTTAAGTGTATTTAATTGTAAAGTGTGGACCACAGCTGGTCCACACTAACTCTCCCGTCATTAGAAATTTTTTATTACAGCGTGTACCACTGGTGGTACACACTAAGGTATTTTCAAAATATTTCTAAGTTATGTTAATAATAATGTTAGTTAATAATAAGTAAGGGGTTGTATAGGGGGAAGTTGGGAAAATAAATATAATTTGTGTACACGTCTTCTTTTTTATTTATATAAAACTTACATAAAAAAATATAAAATTTAGGAAACTCGAAGCGCTTTAAAAAATTTTAATCCTGATACAAAGTGGCGAAATGTCGTTCGATTTGCAAAATTAAGAAAACTATAGCCGCAGGCTACAAAAATTTTTGAAGAAAACTTCGGCAAAATGGACTAAATTTTGTCGATTTGTAACAGGAGTACAGAAGTGAGAAAAGGTAAGTCGAAACTCTTGGCGGGAAAAAAAAGGTTAGGCAAAATAAATTTTTGCAAAAATGTAATAAAACAATTTAAAAAATTTTAGATTTGGAATACCTCTTCATATATCATGTGATCCTGATACAAACTGACAAAATTTCGTTCGGTTTGCAAAATTAAGAAAAATATAGCCGCAGGCTACAAAAAATTTTAAAGAAAACTTCGGCAAAATGGACTAAATTTTGTCAATTTGTAACAGGAGTACATAAGTGAGAAAAAGTAAGTCGAAACTCTTGGCGGGAAAAAATAGGTTAGGCAAAATAAATTTTTGCAAAAATGTAATAAAACAATTTAAAAAATTTTAGATTTGGAATACCTCTTCATATATCATGTGATCCTGATACAAACTGACAAAATTTCGTTCGGTTTGCAAAATTAAGAAAAATATAGCCGCAGGCTACAAAAAATTTTAAAGAAAACTTCGGCAAAATGGACTAAATTTTGTCGATTTGTAACAGGAGTACATAAGTGAGAAAAGGTAAGTCGAAACTCTTGGCGGGAAAAAAAAAGGTTAAGCAAAATAAATTTTTGCAAAAATGTAATTTCAAACCACAACTTACGGTCGGCCGAGTCGGCCGAGTCGGCCGAGGGTTTATCTTAGAGATTTTTAAAAATATTTTTCAAATCACGAGTATCCTACAGTCATTCGTCATTCGTCATTCGTCTCGTTCGGCTCGTTGCTCGTTGGATATTTCTTAAAAACTTTTTAAAAATTTCGGTTCCGTCTGGGAATGGAACCCGAGACCTATTCGAACAAACAAGCGATCGTTTACCAACTGAGCTATGGCGTTCTTATATCAAGTGTGTGTTTTAAGTCGTTTATATTAGTAGTTTCTATACTATTAATTTAAAAATTATTTTTGAATGTTCAAGCCCACCAGACTCTTGCTCTTGCTCTCGCTCTCGCTCTCGCTCTCGCAATTAATATCTATTAAAAGACGGATAACGATAGAGACTCTTTATTTTGTATAATCATTTTTACATTTTCATTTACAAAGTTTCAATAATTAAATAACAGGTGTTAAAAATAAACTCTAGTGCGTTTGAAGTTATGCTTCTTTTGGCGCGAGGAGTACATATACAGCAAATAAATAAATACAAAAGTACAATTGCGTGAACCATCCGCGGTACACGCTGTAATACATAATTTTAAATGACGGGAAAGTTATTGTGGACCAGCTGTGGTACACACTAACTAAATTTTAAAAATAAATACAAGTACATTAGCGTGAACCACCCGTGGTACACGCTGTAATACATAATTTTAAATGACGGGAAAGTTATTGTGGACCAAGTGTGGTACACACTTTACATAAATTTTAAAAATAAATACAAAAGTACGTTAGCGTGAATCATCCGTGGTACACGGTGTAATAAATAATTTCTAATGAGAGGAAAGTTATTGTGGACCAGCTGTGGTACACACTTTACATAAATTTTAAAAATACAAAAGTACGTTAGCGTAAACCACCCGTGGTACACGCTGTAATACATATTTTTAAATGACGGGAAAGTTATTGTGGACCAGCTGTGGTACACACTTAAAATAAACTTAATGAATAAAAACAATATACCTTAGTGTGTACCACCAGTGGTACACGCTGTAATAAACAAATTCAAATGAGAGGAAAGTTATTGTGGACCAGCTGTGGTACACACTTTAATTAAATTTTTGTATCGAAGAAACATGTGGATTTCATCGTACCATTAGTAGATCTTCAATCGCTGCCCCCGATTTGAGGGTACATTATTTCTTTGTGTGTGAGAGCCCATAATCGTTCTTAGATGTTGTTTCTTATTACTTAAATTAAAATAAAAGACCCTTCTTTATTTTTATAATTTCTAATTACAAATATCATAATTATTTCCCCAACCTCTGCGATGTGTATTGTGTTTAATTTGAAATTTAATTGTATTTTTTTAATAATAAGATTATTTTAAATTAAGTTCTTAACTGAATAGATATTTATATTCATTTCAAATGTTTACTAAAAAAGTCTACTTTCAATTCAAAGAATAATAATCAGAAAAAACTAATTGAAAAGCAAAATAATCCAAAGCATTTTAAAAGTGTGGTGTGTAATAAAACTTATAAACTACCCTACAACAATGGGTCGAACAGCAGGGCCCCCGTGCACAGCACAGGCAGCCACGACTGTCTTCGGCTAAAAGAAACAACATCTAAGAACATATTATGGCCTTATTTACAAACCGTTCTATCGTATTATTTACTTTCTTTAGGTGAAATGAAATAATCTTCTCTTCAACGTTGTCTAAATATTTTTTTAAACTGACCCCGGTTCTTTTTTCACTTCGCGAAATATAACGTCGACACACAAAGAAACAAACAATTACAATAAAAAACTTACATACTAACAAAATTAATACAAACATAAAAATACAATGATAAATAATAAATTAACTAAGAGTCTAGCACAGCATAGACTTGAACCCGAAACAGTTTATAATAAATGGCTAAAGTGTGGCTGAAACTGTGAAAAGCAAATTTCTAAAAATTACACCGAATATAAATTTTAAATAAAAGCCAGAGTAATTAATTTAAAAAGATAGATTAATTATTAATAAAATGCTCGAGATGGTCCCGATTGAACTGCCCCTGCGTTAGATTTAATTAGCTTCGAAAGAAAAATTTTGGATTTTGCAAAAATTAAAGTAAAAATAGAGCAAACTTGTATTGAAATAAAATGCTCGCAAAGGTCCCTGTTATATTAGAGCCAAAGAAATATATAAATATTGCAGATTCATAAATTAAACAATTGCCCATCTCAAATTCTTTGTACGGAATATCTAGATGCGGAGTAAACATGCAATTAATTTTGGTGTCATCACATATGTAAGAACAATAACCTCAAATAACTTATTTACTAACAAATGTAAGGAACAAGAATATATACATTTTTCAATGTATTCAGCGGTGTGTTTTCTGCTACCAGCAAATAATTATGATGGCTTCCAATTTAAGAGCTGCAAGCAGGTTCCCAATAACGTCACTCCACCATAGCCAAAGAACAGCAACATTCCAATGGTAGTAGTATTCCATATCAGTTTTCCATTTTGGAGCTCGACAGCAAACAGCTCACTGTAACACAACCGAATATTATAAATTTTGTTTTAAAGCAAAACTGTAGTAAAACATATTCCTATTATTTGAAATGAAACTCTCATTTATTTGTTATAAGTATAATAATTTTAATCTCACCGAGCCGAAAGAAGTATAACAAAAATGATGCAAAGTGTAATTGTAAGTATTGTATAAATAATTGTTAATTGACTATATATGTATTAATAAACTTACTAATTTCACCATAATTATTGTTGAATTGCCAACAGTGTTTATGTAGGACACGAAGAGCCTTAAACGAACAGATTTTTAATGCACAAACGAGAGTTATGCGATTGATCTGTAGTAAACAAATAAGATACTTTTATTTAGTGCCTGTTTGATCAACCTAAAAATAAAACTAATTTAGTCTAAGTGAATCAAATAAAATACAATTATTAACCTTAAATTAATTATTAAATTATTAATTTGGAAAAACCAAAACTCACCTTGATTTTATGTCTGCCGTACTCCAACATCGATAGCACCATAGTTCATCCAAAATAAAATCCAAGACAACGTACAAGCAATTTTTAGTTTTAAAAGCTTCTTCATTTCTTCGCCTTATAAGAATATCATTGATCCTCTTTCGATTTCAGTCTTAAATTTTGAGACATTTCGACTCAAAAATAAAAGAAATTTTCAATAAAAACCATCCTCATAATAATCTTTTTAATTGACATCATGACCATGGCAAACGCTTATCTGCACTGAAGAGTCCAGATGAAAAGTATCCTACCATTTGGTTTGATCACATAATTGGTCCTAACCTCAAAAAGAAAAAAAAATTAATACTGCTGCACTCTTTAAAAATAAATCTTTTGTTAATAATAACTAAAAATTAAGCATATTACAAAAATAATACATGTCCTGTAGAAATTCAAAGTTGTATTTATTATAATAATCCTCATACTTATTATCCTTAGGCATCTTGTACCAAACTTGTTCTACCATCCTACTTCACATCAACCCCTTTGCCCCTTCCGAAAAAATTGAAAAAAATAGATTTCTTTTATATTTTAAAGGGATGTTCTTCCTACGTGCTCCTAGTGCCCATTATTGAAACCATTTTCCCCTGCTACCTTTACAACCCGAAAAATTTAGTCAATTTCAAAGTGCCTATATGGCTTTAAAAAAGAAACTTTAATTGACCCTAACTTTTTTACTCTTCGTAATTCTTGATTCACAAAAAAAATCGTAGCGCTTTTATTTTTCTTGCAATCGTTAAAAGCAAGACGGATTCGGAATCCTGAGGGTTTTTTACATAAGATACATGTAAAATATGTATAGGGTGCGACGTTAATTTTTCGAAAATAAAAAATTGCGATTTTTGGCGCTCATTTTGGGCCAATTTTGAACTTTAAAAAAATTGTAGCGCCGTTATTTACGGACCAATATTTAAACACTATACATATTGGGATTCGGCTGCCTTTTTGGCTTCAGATAGGTGTAAGAAACCATAGGCGTGCTATTCCAGAGCTTTGGAAAAACGTTTTGAAAATTCAAAATCGATGGGTTTTAACCCATGTTTTTATGCAAAAAATGAAAAAATAGAATTGCTTTATTTTGCAAGGGGAGGTTCCTACGTACCCCTAGTAACTATAACCGGTGTCATTTCCCCGCGCTTTCCCTCCAAAATAAAAATTTTCAAGAAAACTAAATAAACAAAAAAACGTACTCCTTGATTTACAAAAAAAAATTGTAGCGCCCTTATTTTTGATCCAATCATTACAAACGACACGGATTCGGAATCCTGAGGCTTTTTTTACATAAGATACATGTATAATATGTATAGGGTGCGACGTTAATTTTTCGAAAATAAAAAATTGCGATTTTTGGATCATTTTGGGCCAATTTTGAACTTTAAAAAAATTGTAGCACCGTTATTTGTGGACGGATCTTTAAAAACTATACATATTCGGATTCGGCAGCCCTTTTGGCTTCAGATAGGCCTAAGAAACCATCGGCTTGCTATTCCAGAGCTTTAGGAAAACGTTTTGAAAATTCAAAATCGATGGGTTTTAACCCATGTTTTTTATGTAAAAAATGAAAAAAATAGAATTGCTTTATTTTGCAAGGAGGTGTTCCTATGTACCCCTACCAACTATTACCGGTGTCATTTCCCCGCGCTTTCCCTCTAAAACAAAAATTTTCGCCCATTTTTAAAAATTAAATTTGATTCTAAAATGACACTTTTCTAACGCAATAACTATTTTCATTTTTGAAAAGCGCCCGGAAATCTTTTATTCCCGAATGTATTAGGCCTTAAAACGTCCGAATTCGGTCCTAACTCAAACCTCCCAAAATCGGGAAAAAACATGGGTTAACCCCTTTGCTATTTTTCGAAAAAAATAAATTTCTTTTATATTTTGAGGGGAAGTCCCTACGTACTTCTAGTGCCCATACCTAAAGCCATTTTGCCCTACTGTCCCTTTAAAAACCAAAAATTTGCGACTTCTCTAAAGAAAAACTTTTCGCTAAGGGCGAAAGTCGTCGATACCGCACGACTGGAATTATGTAGGGCCCTCTCTAGCGGCTTGCGGATGGCATTAAATTCGGCCGCCGCATTGTGTCGCCCGTTCGGTGGTCGCCTGCCGCCCCCAAAGCCGTGTTAATGCGGTCGTAAATCGAAACGCACGGCTTTCGATACACCTTTACCACTCAATTATCGTTCGCGAGGGCTGGTCGCACCCGATTACATGCGATACTAATTTTAACCCCCACAATAAAGACTGCCAATAATAAAACAATTAAAAAAAATTAACAATTTAAAATAGATTGGGACGTGTTTAGTAAGGGTTTACTGTACCCTAAAAAAGGGCGCCATTTGGTAAATTATGAAGCGCCGGAATCAAAGCTGCCAATAATAAAATAATAAAAATTAAAGTACATAAGTGGCACGTTAAGCGAAGGTTTACTGTACACAATTAAAGGGCGCTTCTTGTTAAGTTACAAAGTCGCAGTAAAAGCTACCAATAACAAAAAGTTAAAAATCAAAATTGAAAAGTATTTTTGTCTTCGAATCTATCAAAAAAAAAACGGAAGACGGCCCTGTACAAAGGTCACTTGATTTTTTCGCCAAAACCGAGATCAATAGCGATCTCCCCGACCACAAAGAAATAATAAAATGTAATATACGAATAAAACAACACTCGTGCGCGCTTCTTGGTACTTCCTCCTAACGGGATACCGCACGTCCTTCAAAAGTAATAAAGCAACTCCAAAGAAAAGAAACTTTACAAAGTCGTACAGATATTATAGCGAGTCGTATAATGGCTGTCGGTCAGCGTCGTTCTCCGTCCCTCTCCGACCGCCGCGTCCGTCAACAAAAGCAGAAGCGAGACCAAAAAACCGATGTAAAGAGGAAGCGCAAAAAAAAACGGATTTAGGAGCATATTGCGGCGGACAGCTAAGACGCGCCATTATTCCTTCGTTAGGATTTTACCAACTTCTTCTGCGTCCGTCTTTGCCTCACTTTTTATGGCACGCCGGATTATTGAACATTCTCGCTCGGCAAAAACCCCTCATTCAACTTGTGCGGGTTCGCGCAAAGTGCATATAATATTTTTTTTTTTAATCCGCAGTGGAGTTGGTTCCATAGGTTTTTACTTCAAAATTGACATACAATTTATTGCCGAAAAAATTCAAGAATAAAAACAAAATACGTTACTGTGTACCACCAGTGGTACACGCTGTAATAACAATTTCTAATGACAGGAAAGTTATTGTGGACCAGCTGTGGTCCGCACTTTAAATTAATTTCAAGAATAAAATAAAAATACCTTAGTGTGTACCACCAGTGGTACATGCTGTAATGAACAATTTCTAATGACAGGAAAGTTATTGTGGACCAGCTGTGGTCCGCACTTTAAATTAATTTCAAGAATAAAATAAAAATACCTTAGAGTGTACCGCCAATGGTACACGTTGTAATCAATTTAAAAGTCTAGTAAGGTATCAGTAAACCACCTGCGGTACACACTTCAAAAGATTATTTGATATCAAATCACCCGTGGTGCACACTATGATTATGAAACAAAAACAAATCAAGTTAAAACAAGTGAAGGTGAGTAACAATTCCTTCACGGTCAAATTTCAATTGCAACATAAAGAAAGCCATATGGGCCACCTGTGGTTCACATTCAAATTTAAAAACAGAGATAAAAAATAGAAGGTAGTGTGAGCCACGGTTGGTCCACGCTTAGAAATTTTTTTTTCATTTGAAACATTATTTATGAGCCACCACTGGCCCACGTCCTGAAAAACACATAAAAACAATAAACGCCTTTTGGGAGCCACCTCTGGGTCACGTTGTACGCTAAATAAAACCAATTAACATAATTGAGGAAATATCTCGCAGGACTGCCACAGCTCTAAGTAAAAATCTCGAAATGCTGAAAGAGAAAAAAATCTTAAAATCCTACTTTTCGGTGAAGCTGCTGCACGTTAGTGGACGCCGGCGTCGAATAATCCCCCCCTGGACCATGGCACAACACAAAAACCAAAAATATCCACCGAGCACCGACCGACACGCACGCGACGCGAATTTAAGTGTGACTGACGCCAATTTTCCGAGCTCTAGCTTTTATACTCGGCGTAAGCCAATGGGATTGCGTTTTAATTCGACTAATCGAATCGCGTTTTCGATCCCGTATTGGCCATATTTGTGCTATATTTTATTCAGTTCTAATCGATTTAATTAATAACTAATTAAGCAATCGGCTCCGTAATTTTTTTAAAGTACTTAATAAACAGCCCCCCGACTGTCTTTAAAGTTTTACCCCGTTATTTAAAGCCGTTCTTGAGATATTCGCAATAATCGGTCGCATTTCGGTCATTCGGGGCCCAAAATCACTTTTATTTTTCCCATAAAATCGCAAAAAACAGCTCTAACTAAAATTTTTTCGGGCTTTCGCATCGAGATTAAATTTTTAGTTGTTTGCCGAAGGTTTTTATGAAATTTGATAGTTCTGTGATGGGTTTTTGTATCAAAAATGGGGGTAATTTGTTAAGCCCAAGCGGAAAAGCTGCAAACACATTTCTCAAGGGTAAACTTGGCGTGCTTTTTACTCCCTCGTACTTATAAGGTAATTATAAGGCCGTACCGACGTTTTATAATTATTTATAAGCTTGTACACACCGAAAACAAATAATGCAACTAATTTAAATAAACTCGTGCGAGCCATCTACGGTACACGCACTAGTTTAAATTGATTTCTAAGATTTGAAACAAAAAATACAATTAGACAAATATTTGCATTTTTCGATTTTTAACTAATACCTATATTGAAGCCATTTAAAAAAATGTTTTAACGACCGATATAATTTAAATTTCCAAATTATTCTTTGAAGCACATATGTTACATTCAAAGCACGTTGTATTCAAGCTGCCTATGTGTATAAGTTAGGGAAAGTTTGCGTTAAGTAAAGGGGGCGCAGTTTATGTATTGATTTTTCACAAAGCCGCCTATAAGTTAAGGCACATTTGCGCAGTAAAGGGGAGTTTATGTATCGATTTTTCACGTAGCCTACAAAGTATTGATTTTTCGATATGCCAAACAGGTAGCGTCATCGCCAAAAATTTCCAGCGCTTACGTTATGTTTAAGGTCACCGACCTGTGCGTTGTTCGTAAACAAACCTGCATTCGTCGCTCGCTGTCACGTAAACCGACACAAATTAGTGTTTTAACTGTGTTTAATTAGTGTTTTAATTGGTCACGTGGGCGAAAGAGCGTCGGAATCGGTTCAGAATGAAAGTTCGCACAAAGTCCCAAATTCGAGACGGTCGACCGGGCGCCGGCATTCGTTCGACCAATGCGCAACGGTGCCTTAGCGCGATGGAATCATTGGCTGGCGCGCTTCCAGCAGAGCGAAAGATTCCGTTTGCGGGCCGTGCACTTCGCGTGGGTCAAACGTTCTTCTAGGCTTATAACACAATGACATAAATCGACCGGCTTATCATTGTAATATTAACGAAACTAATCGAACCCAATTTCTCGCAGGTCCTTATAAATAAAACATAAATCAGTGTCTCCCGTCGCTCGATTTAAGCAGACCAACTTTTTAAAATGACGGAGAAGTAAATCTGGCGCAAAATCGACATATGGTGGAAACTCGGTTATCCGGACTAATTAATGTTGCAGCTCATCCGGATAATTACAAAAAAAACAATTTTACCTTGTTAGGTATTTATTTACAAAAAAAACGAAACAAATAAGTAGGGGAGAGGGAGGCAGCTTTGAACACCGTTAATTAAAAATTGAATAAAACATTTTTCCAACCGCGAAATTTAAATTTAAGGTGGCAGCACGGCTGCCAACTAGTATCCATCAACAGTTGTTTTATTTGTTATGTTAAACCTAACTTACAATTAATAATCGAATTTACGCTACAATTCTAAAATATTTATTTTTTGGATGTAAGCATCTTACAGGTAAAATAACAAAAAAATTATTAATACATGAAGGGTCATCTAATCTTTATATCTTTCACCATCTAATTACAATAAAAAATTTCATTGTTATTGATTATTAATTAGTTTAAATAAATTAATTATCTCAAATATGTTATTGGGGCAGCTTTGAACAAGAAACGAGGGGCACGTTTGAATACTTATAAACCGAATTAATTTTAATTCTTATAAATTTTTCTAACTTTTAAATTGTTTCTAAAAAAATATGCGATCTTTATTACGTGGTTATTAAGTAATTTTTAATTTCAAGGTCAATCATGGTTAGAAATTATAAAAAAGCGGACAAGCAGTGCCAATGAATTGTTTTTAATCATGCAGCGCCAGATTTTGTCTCCTGGAATAGTACGTTTAGTGTAGGTCTGTTTATAGGGTGTTGATTACTTCTTGGTTTGACTGTACCTAAGGAAAAACTAAGTCTAACGTTCTTCGTTATAAAATAAGTCTCGTGAGCTAGATTTATTTAATTATATTTGAGTAAAGATATTAATGTTAAAGATTTAATAATCATATAGTAACTTTGTTAATTTATCATTATTTCAAAGATTTTATAAATTATAGTTAAACTAATAAATAGAAGATTTAACTTTGAAAAATAAGAGCAATAATATAATTTATGAGTGAAATAATAATAATTTATGTAGTGGTTTTGTATATTGTTCAAACCTGCCCCAGGCCTGGTCAAAGGTGCCCCCTAAGGGGGGGCACCTTTGAACAAACTGACCTATTTTTAAATTAATAATATAGCTTTAATTAAGGCCTTTTTTTTTAATTAATCAAGGTGTATTATGAAGTAAAGTGATCAATGTATTGATTAAGACATAAAACATATTTTTAAATTAAAAATTTAAAAAAAAAAGAAACGGTGCGTGTGCTTATGCGCGCGCGGCAGAAGTGAAACTTCTTTGGCGCGACTAAATTTAATATTATTACGTGTCCAAATTAATACAAATACGAAGATGTGCGCGTTCGAGCGAAAAGTGGCACATTTCCGAGCGAGGGAGGCAAATGAAGCGCGACGCGGAGCGGCGCGCTTCATTTTCCCGAGATCGGAATGTGCCACTTTGAGCTCGAATGCGCACACTCGGCTTTAAGCACGATTCACAATAATTAATTAGTTTTCAAAATAAATTTAATTAAAAATTTCTTATGTGGGTGCTGTAGAAGTGATACTTCTTTGGTGTAACTAATTTAAATATAACCACGTGCAAAAATTAATATAAATAAATTCAATAAAGACGAGGATGTGCGCGTTCCAGCAAAATGTGCCACTTTGAGCTCGAATGCGCACACTCGGCTTTAAGCACGATTACGAAGCGTCCCGTTCAAACAGGAAAAAAACGAACGCGGTTGAAAATCCGAATAATCGCGAATCCGTATAACTGAGATCCGGATAATCGAGGCTTTACTGTAGCTAATTTCCATTGCTTTCGCAGACAATTTTTTGTCGTCGCGGATGCCGCACGTCGATTCCTTTTTAATTTGAGTTTTCGTCGAGAGGGCGCTGTTTGGTCCGCGAAGTTGAAATAGTGTAAATCTAATTCAATTGGGGGGAAAGGAAAAAAAGGAAACGACCAATTACTTCGGTTAGCTAATTGCAATTTTCCTTCTTGTTTGCGGAGGAGTTCTGGTTCTTCGCAGCGCTTTTTTTCGCGCGGGCGCCACCTCCGCCCCCGCGCCTCGCGCTCGGGCAAACAGAACGCGTTATGTAAATTAAAAAGGCCCTAATTGCTGCTGCGTCGGATCTTTTCGCCAAAAAATTTATTCGACTTCTTTTCGTTTTTTCTGTTTCTTTTCTGCGCGCGTTTTCCCTTTCGCTTCGTTTTTTTAATTTTGTTAAAATGAATCGATTAACTTAAAATTTTCATTGGTTAAAAAACAATTGTATAGTATCAGAACGAACAAAGTTCAACGGTTCAATAAAATCCCATCGGTTCAAAAAATTACATACGTTAAAAATCCCGAAAAGCGCTAAACGCAATTAGTTAAAAATGCCTTCAATTTAAACCAATTCCCGTCGATTCAAAAAAATCCCATCGTCTCAAAAAAATCCCATCGTCTCAAAAAAATCCCATCGGTCTCAAAAAATAAAATAAAAATCACTTACCGCCGATTTCGGTCGAAAAACAAGGCCCACTCGATAATCATCGTCGGAATCGATTAGGAGCCGATTTCCCTTGCAGATTTTCGCAAGCCGGAACCCGCCAAAAGTGGAAAAGAGCCTCCGAAGGGTCCCCTCGGAAAATTTAACTTGCAAAACAGGTCTCGCTTGTCGACGTTACGAATCGCGTTCGGACATCTTGTATGGAACCGGAAACGAGCTTGTCGCCTTAAATTAAGTTTCCAGCTCCTCGACGCACTGGCGCGCCCGTGGGTCGGACCACGGGGCTACGGCCCCCTGCAAAATAAAATAAAACAAAAAATAACTCGACGGAAAATTCTTTTTTCGGCTCGTAAAAAATTAGCGACGCTATTAATTCGTCGCCCGGCAACGCGCTCGTATTTTTTTCGGCCGTAAAAAAAAGGGCGGGGGGGCGCGAACGGGTCCGAAGACGTAATTCTTTACGGCTTCTTCGCTCTTTCGCGCGCGTGTGTGTGTATCGAACAATTTCCCGAGATATTGTGACGGGGGACTTTGCGCGCCGGTAATTGCCGGAAGCGGAAGAGCAGTCGAGGGAAAAGCGACGAACGCGTTTTCGTTCGGTCGAGAAAAAATTCGGCTGCCGTTTGCGAGCCGTTTGCTTTAATCATTTCGCGCGCTAAGCAACCGAATTCAACAAATCCCGCTAGTTAAAGATGTCGTGGGACGAAAAAAATCCCGTTATTTAAATGCTATTTTTACTTTAACCTATAAACAAAGGTTTTTTCGTTTTTAATAAGCAAAGCCCGTGCGTGTTGGCGTAAATTTTTTATGAGCGTCTTATGAATTTACAATTTTTTATTTTGATTCCAGTAAACCGCGCGTGGGATTTGTTTTATTAAGTTCGTAGGCTTGTTTTATGCGGTCCCTTCCTTTCCCCTCTCTTGCGCGCATCGGAATCTGGTCGGAAGTAATTTCGGTTCGTTTTTTTAGAGTGGGCGACCTTAATGTCCCTTTTGCGTTTCGCAGGGACAATTTGCGGGACGACGCCGATTAAACGGCGATCAAAGGGGCGCAGGGGGCGAAGTAAAACAGTCGAATGTCGTTTAGAATGAAGTATCACATTCCAAGCGATGATGTCCATACACATTCCTTGATAGAAAAATACAAGAATTGCGTTTGGACAATCACAGCCTGAAACTCGATTTGTCGGCGACGTTGCCACTTTTATTTTATTGTTTTTTTTTTAAATCTTGCGTCGGTTTTTACTTTTATGATGTTTTATTAAAGCTATTAATTACTGTTCTATATTAAATAAATACAGTAAGACAAAAAACCATTTAAAAAAAATTAGTGTTGTTCTCCATCAAAATAAAAAAAAAAAACAAAAAACAAAAGAAGAACGGCGGCGCTCGAGTCGTAATAAAATTGTTCGGCGGAAAAAAACGAATTTGTGGTTCGTCCGAAAACTAAGAATAAATTAGTACCAGTCTATCCTCCCCCTTTCACCTTACTCATCGGGCTCTTTTCCTCTCCCGCACCGACGAAATACGCAACCTCTTCCGACAGAGACAAATGAAATTTCGACGACTTACGAAAACATGCCGAAAGCAAAACGCATCATTAATTACAGGAACCTGTTTTTTTAAAAAGGAAAACGCATTTAAAAAATATTTTTTTCTGTTTTAATTGCAAAAATCGATCGGAGCTAATTTATTGTTCATAATCGAGCGTGACGTGCGTTCCTTAGTGCCAACCGTACAAAAAGAAAATCGTGGCAGGTGGAGGGACGCTTTCGCGCCGAAAAGAGCGCACGAAAAATTATTAATTCCGCGCTTCGGAACGTTTCAAACGGAAATTGGAGGGCCGATACGATCGCCCGGCGCAAATTAAAATTTCTTGTTCTGATGGCCGGATCGTTCCCGCGAAAGAAAGAAGAAAAAAACGCGCGCGCGATAACGCTAATTCGTCTTTTTATGTTTAATCCGTTCGCCAGACATTATACAGAGCGATAATGCGGCGCTCGTGTCAACTTTTCATTTCGCCGTCGACGAGGAAAAACTTAATTACGAAAAACACTTCGCGTTTCGCCCGAATGACCGCATTAAGGCGAAGGAAAAAGGGGGCGAGACGAACACCAGCCGCGAAATCTCGTAGGAACGCATTTGTTTTGTTAACGAAGAAATTGATCATAAAAATTTCGCATGGAAGCTGAGCCGAATTGTTATATATACAGGGTGCTCAAATTGTTTTTTTTTTAATTTGTAAAAAACGATTTTCTTTGTAAAGTTAGAAGGCATTAAAGTAAAAACACCCTGTATAATTGCTAAAAACTTAAGATTCGCAGATGCGGGCTTAATTTATTAAGTTGGCAAGGCGAGAAGTGTTTCGGGCAAAATTTTTCGGGCGAGTTCGACGACATTGTGGTTTAAAAAAAGTGGCAACAAAAGAGGGGGCGCGGAAAACGTTACGACCGCAGCGCGTAATAAAGTAAAGATAATTGCGTTTCGCTCGAAAATAACAACGAGAAGTTTGCAATAAAAATATAAGCAGCGCATTAGACTGTCAAATTAATGTAAGGAAGCTGCGGACGCCGACTGCGACGTCCGCAATCAATTCGAACCGTTTTTGTTTTGGCGCCCATCTCTCGTCTTTTGTTTTACAATTAACCCATTGGCGTTTAATTTTTAAATACTTTCGTTTCGTTGAAAAAAATTGCTTCAAATAAATCCCATTACATAAAAACGCTGTTTTATTTCAAAGTCCCGCCAGTTCAAAAAATTCCCACCACTTAAACGGTTTAGTTCTACAACCGCGGCGCCACCGCGTCGTGACATCACTAAAGGTCGAACAAAGGACGGTGGGCGCACCTCGGCTGCCCACGGACCCATCTACCAGAATTTAATAATACCAAAACAAGAACAATGAGCTGACACGTCCGAATGAAATGATTTCGCGAACAAGCATTCCAGAGATTTCTCGAATTGTTGCCCGGCGCACGCGACGACATTTTACGCTTCAACGATTGACGAGAGAGGGCGCTCGTTCGCACCGAAATTAATCGCAAATAAATTCAGAACCGAAAAAAAGGGGGCCATCCCGTCGACTTTTCTTTTCCGCTCCTCGTTAAACGCAGCGCAACTTTTGTTTGCTCGAGAAAAGTTTGAGGTTATGAAACGGAGGCGTTTTCGAAAAACTTTCGGTTTTTTGTTGTTGTTTGCCGACGAAAAAAAAACGCTCGCGCCCGCTTTCCTCCCGGCGTTCGTTCGCTGGAAGTTTGCTTCCTCCCCCCTCTCCCCTTCGCCCGCCGCTTTTCTGTTCGTTTTGCAAATTACGTCGCCCTTTCATTTTACGAAATTTATTTGAATAAACGGGGGCGTGTTATTTTTTTCTGCCCACGAAATTTTTCTTGTCGTTTAGCGTTTCGCAATTGTTTTTTTTTGAAGCGCGTGCGGCCGCCCGTTTGTTCGGCAAAGTGTCACGCGAAGGAATTCGACGAGCCCTAATAAAAGCGGACTTTTCGCAAAATAACTCGAGAAATTTATGAAAAGTCGGAAAAAAAGACAATTGGCTTGGAACGGTCACAAAAAAAAAATTTCTGATTAATTTATTAGAAAAAACGAGCAGTTTTACGAAATTCGGGTAATACGAGGAATGGGATCGATTTTTAATCAAAATAGCGCGAAGAAATCGAAGAATTGGAGGTTAATTGTTTTTTTTAGCTTGCAATATTAAATTACCTAGTTAAAGGATCAAGGCGGCTACGATTATCAAATGTTTTTTTGTCGTTTTTATTAATAGAACGAAAAAAGAGCGAGACTCGCGGAAGAAGTGAAACTTGTTTGGCAATTCGTGCTGGTCTAAATGATTATATACAGGGTGTTTCATTCAAAGTGTCACAAACTTATAACTTTCTTATTTTAAATAAAAGAATATTAATTTTTTAATAATTGGACAGAGCTCGTCGAAGGCTTTGAAAAATTGTGCATCAAGTTACCATTTAATTAATAAATAACCTAAAATTTGTTTTTTTAGGTTATAAAATGTTTCAGTAAAGCGCCACGAGCTTGCAACTCGCGGCACTTATACTGAAACACCCTTGTAATTGAACAAAAATTTTTTTTTTTAAATTATTTATTAATCACCCTATAACTTAAACAAAAATCGAAACTTGTGCAAAAATTTATTGAAGCTGGCGCAAAACAGACGTGCAACTATGCATTAATCCGTTAAGCGCAATCTCTCCTCGTAAAACGTCCCCTCCGCCCCCGTCCCGCGCGCCCGCTTTTTAACTTTATTTCCCCAACTCGTAATGGATGTTTTCCGATAAAATTACACAACAAAATGGACGCAGTTATTAACAGCGTTACAAAGTTAAAGGTAGAACTTGAGGATTTCGCTAAGAAAAGTTAAGAAGCTCGTATCGAAACTTTAAGCTTGTTAATGTTATTATTGACTTTGGATTTGCGAAGCGTGGATAATGGATGATACGGCTTTCGGAGGAAACAAGAGCTTTCGACGTCTCCCCCTCCCCGCTTTCGTCCTCCTTCGATCGGGCGCTCGATCAAAAATGATTTTTTTGCAGAACGCGAAGTTTGAAACGGTGTCGCGCGCGTAATCGAAAAAAAAAATTGTCGGTGGTGCGTTCACAACGCACTCGACGCCCGACGACGGAAGCGTCGCTCGGCCGACGACGAAGAGGAACAATTGAAAGTTCGAAACGCGCGGATTTCTTTGCGAAAATTTGTTTTGTTTACGTTTTCGCCGATTTATCGAAGAAAATGAAGTTATACTTCTTTTGAGGCGAAATTGTAGCAGGCGAAGGGTGGTGCGCGCGCATAGTTAACGAGAAATTGGGGGTACGAAGTTAGCCGTGGGAGAAAGTAAATTAATTATTGTGAATCGGGCTTAAAACGGAGTGTGCGCGTTCGAGCTCAAAGTGGCACATTCCGATCTCGGGAAAATGAAGCGCGCCGCTCCGCGTCGCGCTTCATTTGCCTCCCTCGCTCGGAAATGTGCCACTTTTCGCTCGAACGCGCACATCTTCGTTTTATTTCATTTGTCTACGCCATCTTTCGCCTTTTCAAATCATAAATTTAAAAGTTAGGTTAGTAAATATCGATTTTATGTTCAAAAAATGTTTTTGCCATAGCAACGAGCGAAAGGGAGCGAAAACATACGAAAATCGCGTTAGTGCCAGCGAGACGAAGCGATAAAAACGATTTACTATTGTTTCGGCATCGAAATTATTGTGAATGAGGCTTAAGACCGAGTGTGCGCATTCGAGCTCAAAGTGGCACATTCCGATCTCGGGAAAATAAAGCGCGCCGCTCCGCGTCGCGCTTCATTTGCCTCCCTCGCTCGGAAATGTGCCACTTTTCGCTCGAACGAGCACATCTTCGCATTCAATGCTATACAGGGTGTTGCATTTAAAATGCCACGAGTTTAGAATTCTTAAAATAATAAAAATTTCGAAAAATGGACAAGTATAAAAGTTTCTTTAAGTTTATACAATTTCTGTACTAACATAAATTTAATATTACTTCTGGTTTAACCGGAAACGGTGTCATCTTTCTTATTTTTAATAGCAGGGTATTTATTTTTTTTTTAATAATGGGATAGAGTTCGTAGAAGACTTTCCAAAAATGTATAACAAAGTACCATTTGATTATTATATAATTTAAAAAACATATTTCTCTTGGTTTACAAGCTTATTAGCAAATAAAAATTTCAAAAAGTTAATTTAAATCAATTGTTTTAATCAAAAATAAAAATACATTTTTTGATTTTATTTTTCAATCAAATGGTAACATTTTATACGTTTTTAAAAAGCCCTCGACGAGCTTTATTTAGCCATCTAAAAAAAATAATTACCCTTTTATTTAAAATAAAAAAATTGATACCATTTCCTGTTAAACCGAAGATAGAACAAAATTTATATTTAGTGCATAGATCAAATAAAATAAAACACCCTGTATAGCTATAAATAGACGCAAGGTGCGCAACATAACACGTGACTACATTTAAAATAGTCGCGCCAAAGAAGTATAACTTCTAACCGCGCGTACCCAACTACCCCCACCAGTTCTTATTATTTATAAAACTCTTTGCCGCGTTTCTTTTAAACTGATTTTTAAATTTCCAAAAAAACTGCAAAAATCGAATTTGTGTTTGCAATACATTACAGATAGCCAACTTCGTTTACGTGCAAAGCATCGCCCACATTTTAAGCGCGCAATTAAAAACAAACGCGTTTTTTCGCAATTTTCGACGAGCGAATCGATCCGAAACCGTCAAAAATGATTAATACGGATGCATTTTCGATTGCCGACCCGTTCGTATTGTTGCAATAAAGCGATACCGATCGCGCATTAATCGAGTGCAATCAGAGAATTGCAATTGCGTTGGTCCGCAAACCGTCGCCCCCTCCTCCCGGCCCCCCGCACCGATAATTATTGACGACCGAAAGCCGTAAAACATCGCGGGCCGTAAATATGGAGGGCCGGTCGGCTATCGGCAACGGTTTTGAGCGCGCGGCTCGTTAAGATGGCCGATATCTGCACACAACCCTAAATTTAACCTTTGATATCGCACATATTTCTTTGGGCCTGCGTCGAGCCCGCCGCACGTGACATAAATTCGCGATTAATTCGCGAAAATTTTGTCGCATCCCCAGAATTTAAACTTTCCCGAGCCGAATCGCCGCTCTGAATATTTATTTCGCACGGACCGCCACCAGAACGTTATGTGCTTTCGCGAACCAATTAGGTTTTTTCCGAAAAACGCGCGGTTTTTTGTCGATTAGGTCGGTTTCGATCCGAAGGCTGACACTTCGAAAGTCGTTCTTTGACGATTTTTTTTGGTTTTCAATTCTAATTACAGTAGACGCCGCTTAATGTGATCACTTTGGGACCTAGATAATGTCATTACATTAATTGACTGATAAGTTATTGCGTTTTGAAAGTTTTATTTTAGAGTCAAATTTAATTTTTCAAATGGGCGAAAATTTTTATTTTAGAGCGAGAGTGACGCGAAATGCCACCGGTTATAGGTACTAGGGGTACGTAGGAACATCCCCTTGCAAAATAAAACAATTCTATTTTTTTCATTTTTTGCATAAAAAACATTTTGTATTTTCAAAACGTTTTCCCAAAGCTCTGGAATAGCACGCCTACGGTTTCTTAGACCTATCTGAAGCCAAAAAGACAGCCGAATACGAATATGTATAGTGTTTAAATATTGGTCCGTAAATAACGGCGCTACAATTTTTTTAAAGTTCAAAATTGGCCCAAAATGAGCCGCAAAAACAGCAATTTTTTATTTTCAAAAAATTAACGTCGCACCCTATACATATTTTACATGTATCTTATGTAAAAAACCCTCAGGATTCCGAATCCGTCTTGCTTTTAAAGATTGCAAAAAAAATAAAAGCGCTACGATTTTTTTTGAAAATCGAGGGGTATGTTTTTTATTTATTTAGTTTTGTCGAAAATTTTTATCTTAGAGGGGAAGCGCGGGGAAATGACACCGGTTATAGTCACTAGGGGTACGTAGGAACGTCCCCTCGCAATATAAAGCAATTCTATTTTTTTCATATTTTGGCAAAAAGACATGGGTTAAAACCCATCGATTTTGAATTTTCAAAACGTTTTCCCAAAGCTCTGGAATAGCACGCCTACGGTTTCTTAGGCCTATCCGAAGCCAAAAAGGCTGCCAAATCCGATTCTGAATAGTTTTAAAGATCCGTCCACAAATAACGGCGCTACAATTTTTGAAAGTTCAAAATTGGCTCAAAATGAGCTCTAAAATCGCAAGTTTTTAATTTCGAAAAATTAACGTCGCACCCTATACATATTATACATGTATCTTATGTAAAAAGCCTCAGGATTCCGAATCCGTGTCGTTTGTAATGATTGGATCGAAAATAAGGGCGCTACGATTTTTTGTGAATCAAGGGTACGTATTTCTATTGATTTAGTTTGTATCGAAAATTTTTATTTTAGAGGGAAGCGCGGGAAATGACACCGGTTATAGTCACTAGGGTACGTAGGAACGTCCCCTCGCAATATAAAGCAATTCTATTTTTTTCATATTTTGGCAAAAAGACATGGGTTAAAACCCATCGATTTTGAATTTTCAAAACGTTTTCCCAAAGCTCTGGAATAGCACGCCTACGGTTTCTTAGGCCTATCCGAAGCCAAAAAGGCTGCCAAATCCGATTCTGAATAGTTTTTAAAGATCCGTCCACAAATAACGGCGCTACAATTTTTTGAAAGTTCAAAATTGGCTCAAAATGAGCTCTAAAAATCGCAAGTTTTTAATTTCGAAAAATTAACGTCGCACCCTATACATATTATACATGTATCTTATGTAAAAAGGCCTCAGGATTCCGAATCCGTGTCGTTTGTAATGATTGGATCGAAAATAAGGGCGCTACGATTTTTTTTGTGAATCAAGGGGTACGTATTTCTATTCATTTAGTTTGTATCGAAAATTTTTATTTTAGAGGGGAAGCGCGGGGAAATGACACCGGTTATAGTCACTAGGGGTACGTAGGAACGTCCCCTCGCAATATAAAGCAATTCTATTTTTTTCATATTTTGGCAAAAAGACATGGGTTAAAACCCATCGATTTTGAATTTTCAAAACGTTTTCCCAAAGCTCTGGAATAGCACGCCTACGGTTTCTTAGGCCTATCCGAAGCCAAAAAAGGGTGCCAAATCCGATTCTGAATAGTTTTAAAGATCCGTCCACAAATAACGGCGCTACAATTTTTGAAAGTTCAAAATTGGCTCAAAATGAGCTCTAAAATCGCAAGTTTTTAATTTCGAAAATTAACGTCGCACCCTATACATATTATACATGTATCTTATGTAAAAAGCCTCAGGATTCCGAATCCGTGTCGTTTGTAATGATTGGATCGAAAATAAGGGCGCTACGATTTTTTGTGAATCAAGGGGTACGTATTTCTATTCATTTAGTTTGTATCGAAAATTTTTATTTTAGAGGGAAGCGCGGGAAATGACACCGGTTATAGTCACTAGGGGTACGTAGGAACGTCCCTCGCAATATAAAGCAATTCTATTTTTTCATATTTTGGCAAAAGACATGGGTTAAAACCCATCGATTTTGAATTTTCAAAACGTTTTCCCAAAGCTCTGGAATAGCACGCCTACGGTTTCTTAGGCCTATCCGAAGCCAAAAAGGCTGCCAAATCCGATTCTGAATAGTTTTTTAAAAATCCGTCCACAAATAACGGCGCTACAATTTTTGAAAGTTCAAAATTGGCTCAAAATGAGCTCTAAAATCGCAAGTTTTTTAAATTTTGAAAATTAACGTCGCACCCTATACATATTATACATGTATCTTATGTAAGAAGCCTCAGGATTCCGAATCCGTGTCGTTTGTAATGATTGGATCGAAAATAAGGGCGCTACGATTTTTGTGAATCAAGGGTACGTATTTCTATTGATTTAGTTTGTATCAAAATTTTTATTTTCAGGAAGCGCGGGAAATGACACCGGTTATAGTCACTAGGGCTACGTAGGAACGTCCTCGCAATATAAAGCAATTCTATTTTTTCATATTTTCAAAAGACATGGGTTAAAACCCATCGATTTTGAATTTTCAAAACGTTTTCCCAAAGCTCTGGAATAGCACGCCTACGGTTTCTTAGGCCTATCCGAAGCCAAAGGCTGCCAAATCCGATTCTGAATAGTTTAAAGATCCGTCCACAAATAACGGCGCTACAATTTTGAAAGTTCAAAATTGGCTCAAAATGAGCTCTAAAATCGCAAGTTTTTAATTTCGAAAATTAACGTCGCACCCTATACATATTATACATGTATCTTATGTAAAAAGCCTCAGGATTCCGAATCCGTGTCGTTTGTAATGATTGGATCGAAAATAAGGGCGCTACGATTTTTTGTGAATCAAGGGTACGTATTTCTATTCATTTAGTTTGTATCGAAAATTTTTATTTTAGAGGGAAGCGCGGGAAATGACACCGGTTATAGTCACTAGGGTACGTAGGAACGTCCCTCGCAATATAAAGCAATTCTATTTTTTCATATTTTGGCAAAAGACATGGGTTAAAACCCATCGATTTTGAATTTTCAAAACGTTTTCCCAAAGCTCTGGAATAGCACGCCTACGGTTTCTTAGGCCTATCCGAAGCCAAAAGGCTGCCAAATCCGATTCTGAATAGTTTTAAAGATCCGTCCACAAATAACGGCGCTACAATTTTTGAAAGTTCAAAATTGGCTCAAAATGAGCTCTAAAATCGCAAGTTTTTTAAATTTTGAAAATTAACGTCGCACCCTATACATATTATACATGTATCTTATGTAAAAAGCCTCAGGATTCCGAATCCGTGTCGTTTGTAATGATTGGATCGAAAATAAGGGCGCTACGATTTTTTGTGAATCAAGGGGGACGTATTTCTATTCATTTAGTTTGTATCGAAAATTTTTATTTTAGAGGGAAGCGCGGGAAATGACACCGGTTATAGTCACTAGGGTACGTAGGAACGTCCCTCGCAATATAAAGCAATTCTATTTTTTCATATTTTGGCAAAAGACATGGGTTAAAACCCATCGATTTTGAATTTTCAAAACGTTTTCCCAAAGCTCTGGAATAGCACGCCTACGGTTTCTTAGGCCTATCCGAAGCCAAAAGGCTGCCAAATCCGATTCTGAATAGTTTTTTAAAAATCCGTCCACAAATAACGGCGCTACAATTTTTGAAAGTTCAAAATTGGCTCAAAATGAGCTCTAAAATCGCAAGTTTTAATTTCGAAAATTAACGTCGCACCCTATACATATTATACATGTATCTTATGTAAAAAGGGCCCCAGGATTCCGAATCCGTGTCGTTTGTAATGATTGGATCGAAAATAAGGGCGCTACGATTTTTTTGTGAATCAAGGGGTACGTATTTCTATTCATTTAGTTTGTATCGAAAATTTTTATTTTAGAGGGAAGCGCGGGAAATGACACCGGTTATAGTCACTAGGGTACGTAGGAACGTCCCTCGCAATATAAAGCAATTCTATTTTTTCATATTTTGGCAAAAGACATGGGTTAAAACCCATCGATTTTGAATTTTCAAAACGTTTTCCCAAAGCTCTGGAATAGCACGCCTGGCCCCCCCAAAAAAAAATCCGATTCTGAATAGTTTTAAAGATCCGTCCACAAATAACGGCGCTACAATTTTTGAAAGTTCAAAATTGGCTCAAAATGAGCTCTAAAAAACGCAAGTTTTAATTTCGAAAATTAACGTCGCACCCTATACATATTATACATGTATCTTATGTAAAAAGCCTCAGGATTCCGAATCCGTGTCGTTTGTAATGATTGGATCGAAAATAAGGGCGCTAGATTTTTTGTGAATCAAGGGGTACGTATTTCTATTCATTTAGTTTGTATCGAAAATTTTTATTTTAGAGGGAAGCGCGGGGAAATGACACCGGTTATAGTCACTAGGGTACGTAGGAACGTCCCTCGCAATATAAAGCAATTCTATTTTTTCATATTTTGGCAAAAAGACATGGGTTAAAACCCATCGATTTTGAATTTTCAAAACGTTTTCCCAAAGCTCTGGAATAGCACGCCTACGGTTTCTTAGGCCTATCCGAAGCCAAAAGGCTGCCAAATCCGATTCTGAATAGTTTTTAAAGATCCGTCCACAAATAACGGCGCTACAATTTTTGAAAGTTCAAAATTGGCTCAAAATGAGCTCTAAAATCGCAAGTTTTTAATTTCGAAAATTAACGTCGCACCCTATACATATTATACATGTATCTTATGTAAAAGCCTCAGGATTCCGAATCCGTGTCGTTTGTAATGATTGGATCGAAAATAAGGGCGCTACGATTTTTTTGTGAATCAAGGGGTACGTATTTCTATTCATTTAGTTTGTATCGAAAATTTTTATTTTAGAGGGAAGCGCGGGAAATGACACCGGTTATAGTCACTAGGGTACGTAGGAACGTCCCTCGCAATATAAAGCAATTCTATTTTTTCATATTTTGGCAAAAAAACATGGGTTAAAACCCATCGATTTTGAATTTTCAAAACGTTTTCCCAAAGCTCTGGAATAGCACGCCTACGGTTTCTTAGGCCTATCCGAAGCCAAAAGGCTGCCAAATCCGATTCTGAATAGTTTTTAAAGATCCGTCCACAAATAACGGCGCTACAATTTTTGAAAGTTCAAAATTGGCTCAAAATGAGCTCTAAAATCGCAAGTTTTTAATTTCGAAAATTAACGTCGCACCCTATACATATTATACATGTATCTTATGTAAAAAAGCCTCAGGATTCCGAATCCGTGTCGTTTGTAATGATTGGATCGAAAATAAGGGCGCTACGATTTTTTTTGTGAATCAAGGGGTACGTATTTCTATTCATTTAGTTTGTATCGAAAATTTTTATTTTAGAGGGAAGCGCGGGAAATGACACCGGTTATAGTCACTAGGGTACGTAGGAACGTCCCTCGCAATATAAAGCAATTCTATTTTTTTCATATTTTGGCAAAAAGACATGGGTTAAAACCCATCGATTTTGAATTTTCAAAACGTTTTCCCAAAGCTCTGGAATAGCACGCCTACGGTTTCTTAGGCCTATCCGAAGCCAAAAAGGCTGCCAAATCCGATTCTGAATAGTTTTTAAAGATCCGTCCACAAATAACGGCGCTACAATTTTTTGAAAGTTCAAAATTGGCTCAAAATGAGCTCTAAAAATCGCAATTTTTTAATTTCGAAAAATTAACGTCGCACCCTATACATATTATACATGTATCTTATGTAAAAAAGCCTCAGGATTCCGAATCCGTGTCGTTTGTAATGATTGGATCGAAAATAAGGGCGCTACGATTTTTTTTGTGAATCAAGGGGTACGTATTTCTATTCATTTAGTTTGTATCGAAAATTTTTATTTTAGAGGGGAAGCGCGGGGAAATGACACCGGTTATAGTCACTAGGGGTACGTAGGAACGTCCCCTCGCAATATAAAGCAATTCTATTTTTTTCATATTTTGCCAAAAAGACATGGGTTAAAACCCATCGATTTTGAATTTTCAAAACGTTTTCCCAAAGCTCTGGAATAGCACGCCTACGGTTTCTTAGGCCTATCCGAAGCCAAAAAGGCTGCCAAATCCGATTCTGAATAGTTTTTAAAGATCCGTCCACAAATAACGGCGCTACAATTTTTTGAAAGTTCAAAATTGGCTCAAAATGAGCTCTAAAAATCGCAATTTTTTAATTTCGAAAAATTAACGTCGCACCCTATACATATTATACATGTATCTTATGTAAAAAAGCCTCAGGATTCCGAATCCGTGTCGTTTGTAATGATTGGATCGAAAATAAGGGCGCTACGATTTTTTGTGAATCAAGGGGTACGTATTTCTATTGATTTAGTTTGTATCGAAAATTTTTATTTTAGAGGAAGCGCGGGAAATGACACCGGTTATAGTCACTAGGGGTACGTAGGAACGTCCCTCGCAATATAAAGCAATTCTATTTTTTCATATTTTGGCAAAAGACATGGGTTAAAACCCATCGATTTTGAATTTTCAAAACGTTTTCCCAAAGCTCTGGAATAGCACGCCTACGGTTTCTTAGGCCTATCCGAAGCCAAAAGGCTGCCAAATCCGATTCTGAATAGTTTTAAAGATCCGTCCACAAATAACGGCGCTACAATTTTTGAAAGTTCAAAATTGGCTCAAAATGAGCTCTAAAAATCGCAAGTTTTAATTTCGAAAAATTAACGTCGCACCCTATACATATTATACATGTATCTTATGTAAAAAGCCTCAGGATTCCGAATCCGTGTCGTTTGTAATGATTGGATCGAAAATAAGGGCGCTACGATTTTTTGTGAATCAAGGGGTACGTATTTCTATTGATTTAGTTTGTATCGAAAATTTTTATTTTAGAGGAAGCGCGGGAAATGACACCGGTTATAGTCACTAGGGGTACGTAGGAACGTCCCTCGCAATATAAAGCAATTCTATTTTTTCATATTTTGGCAAAAGACATGGGTTAAAACCCATCGATTTTGAATTTTCAAAACGTTTTCCCAAAGCTCTGGAATAGCACGCCTACGGTTTCTTAGGCCTATCCGAAGCCAAAAGGCTGCCAAATCCGATTCTGAATAGTTTTAAAGATCCGTCCACAAATAACGGCGCTACAATTTTTGAAAGTTCAAAATTGGCTCAAAATGAGCTCTAAAAATCGCAAGTTTTAATTTCGAAAAATTAACGTCGCACCCTATACATATTATACATGTATCTTATGTAAAAAGCCTCAGGATTCCGAATCCGTGTCGTTTGTAATGATTGGATCGAAAATAAGGGCGCTACGATTTTTTGTGAATCAAGGGTACGTATTTCTATTGATTTAGTTTGTATCGAAAATTTTTATTTTAGAGGAAGCGCGGGAAATGACACCGGTTATAGTCACTAGGGGTACGTAGGAACGTCCCTCGCAATATAAAGCAATTCTATTTTTTCATATTTTGGCAAAAGACATGGGTTAAAACCCATCGATTTTGAATTTTCAAAACGTTTTCCCAAAGCTCTGGAATAGCACGCCTACGGTTTCTTAGGCCTATCCGAAGCCAAAAGGGCTGCAAATCCCATTCCGAATAATTTTTTAAAAGTCCGTCCACAAATAACGGCGCTACAATTTTTTGAAAGTTCAAAATTGGCTCAAAATGAGCTCTAAAAATCGCAAGTTTTTGATTTCGAAAAATTAACGTCGCACCCTATACATATTATACATGTATCTTATGTAAAAAAGCCTCAGGATTCCGAATCCGTGTCGTTTGTAATGATTGGATCGAAAATAAGGGCGCTACGATTTTTTGTGAATCAAGGGTACGTATTTCTATTGATTTAGTTTGTATCGAAAATTTTTATTTTAGAGGAAGCGCGGGAAATGACACCGGTTATAGTCACTAGGGGTACGTAGGAACGTCCCTCGCAATATAAAGCAATTCTATTTTTTCATATTTTGGCAAAAGACATGGGTTAAAACCCATCGATTTTGAATTTTCAAAACGTTTTCCCAAAGCTCTGGAATAGCACGCCTACGGTTTCTTAGGCCTATCCCAAGCCAAAAGGCTGCCAAATCCGATTCTGAATAGTTTTAAAGATCCGTCCACAAATAACGGCGCTACAATTTTTGAAAGTTCAAAATTGGCTCAAAATGAGCTCTAAAAATCGCAAGTTTTTTAAATTTTGAAAAATTAACGTCGCACCCTATACATATTATACATGTATCTTATGTAAAAAGCCTCAGGATTCCGAATCCGTGTCGTTTGTAATGATTGGATCGAAAATAAGGGCGCTACGATTTTTTGTGAATCAAGGGGTACGTATTTCTATTGATTTAGTTTGTATCGAAAATTTTTATTTTAGAGGAAGCGCGGGAAATGACACCGGTTATAGTCACTAGGGGTACGTAGGAACGTCCCTCGCAATATAAAGCAATTCTATTTTTTCATATTTTGGCAAAAGACATGGGTTAAAACCCATCGATTTTGAATTTTCAAAACGTTTTCCCAAAGCTCTGGAATAGCACGCCTACGGTTTCTTAGGCCTATCCGAAGCCAAAACGGCTGCCAAATCCGATTCCGAATAGTTTTTAAAAATCCGTCCACAAATAACGGCGCTACAATTTTTTGAAAGTTCAAAATTGGCTCAAAATGAGCTCTAAAAATCGCAAGTTTTTAATTTCGAAAAATTAACGTCGCACCCTATACATATTATACATGTATCTTATGTAAAAAAGCCTCAGGATTCCGAATCCGTGTCGTTTGTAATGATTGGATCGAAAATAAGGGCGCTACGATTTTTTTTGTGAATCAAGGGGTACGTATTTCTATTCATTTAGTTTGTATCGAAAATTTTTATTTTAGAGGAAGCGCGGGAAATGACACCGGTTATAGTCACTAGGGGTACGTAGGAACGTCCCTCGCAATATAAAGCAATTCTATTTTTTCATATTTTGGCAAAAGACATGGGTTAAAACCCATCGATTTTGAATTTTCAAAACGTTTTCCCAAAGCTCTGGAATAGCACGCCTACGGTTTCTTAGGCCTATCCGAAGCCAAAAGGCTGCCAAATCCGATTCTGAATAGTTTTAAAGATCCGTCCACAAATAACGGCGCTACAATTTTTGAAAGTTCAAAATTGGCTCAAAATGAGCTCTAAAAATCGCAAGTTTTAATTTCGAAAAATTAACGTCGCACCCTATACATATTATACATGTATCTTATGTAAAAAGCCTCAGGATTCCGAATCCGTGTCGTTTGTAATGATTGGATCGAAAATAAGGGCGCTACGATTTTTTGTGAATCAAGGGGTACGTATTTCTATTGATTTAGTTTGTATCGAAAATTTTTATTTTAGAGGGAAGCGCGGGAAATGACACCGGTTATAGTCACTAGGGGTACGTAGGAACGTCCCTCGCAATATAAAGCAATTCTATTTTTTCATATTTTGGCAAAAGACATGGGTTAAAACCCATCGATTTTGAATTTTCAAAACGTTTTCCCAAAGCTCTGGAATAGCACGCCTACGGTTTCTTAGGCCTATCCGAAGCCAAAAGGCTGCCAAATCCGATTCTGAATAGTTTTTAAAGATCCGTCCACAAATAACGGCGCTACAATTTTTGAAAGTTCAAAATTGGCTCAAAATGAGCTCTAAAAAACGCAAGTTTTAATTTCGAAAAATTAACGTCGCACCCTATACATATTATACATGTATCTTATGTAAAAAGCCTCAGGATTCCGAATCCGTGTCGTTTGTAATGATTGGATCGAAAATAAGGGCGCTACGATTTTTTGTGAATCAAGGGGTACGTATTTCTATTGATTTAGTTTGTATCGAAAATTTTTATTTTAGAAGCGCGGGAAATGACACCGGTTATAGTCACTAGGGTACGTAGGAACGTCCCTCGCAATATAAAGCAATTCTATTTTTTCATATTTTGGCAAAAGACATGGGTTAAAACCCATCGATTTTGAATTTTCAAAACGTTTTCCCAAAGCTCTGGAATAGCACGCCTACGGTTTCTTAGGCCTATCCGAAGCCAAAAGGCTGCCAAATCCGATTCTGAATAGTTTTAAAGATCCGTCCACAAATAACGGCGCTACAATTTTTGAAAGTTCAAAATTGGCTCAAAATGAGCTCTAAAAATCGCAAGTTTTAATTTCGAAAAATTAACGTCGCACCCTATACATATTATACATGTATCTTATGTAAAAAGCCTCAGGATTCCGAATCCGTGTCGTTTGTAATGATTGGATCGAAAATAAGGGCGCTACGATTTTTTGTGAATCAAGGGTACGTATTTCTATTGATTTAGTTTGTATCGAAAATTTTTATTTTAGAGGAAGCGCGGGAAATGACACCGGTTATAGTCACTAGGGGTACGTAGGAACGTCCCTCGCAATATAAAGCAATTCTATTTTTTCATATTTTGGCAAAAGACATGGGTTAAAACCCATCGATTTTGAATTTTCAAAACGTTTTCCCAAAGCTCTGGAATAGCACGCCTACGGTTTCTTAGGCCTATCCGAAGCCAAAAGGCTGCCAAATCCGATTCTGAATAGTTTTAAAGATCCGTCCACAAATAACGGCGCTACAATTTTTGAAAGTTCAAAATTGGCTCAAAATGAGCTCTAAAAATCGCAAGTTTTAATTTCGAAAAATTAACGTCGCACCCTATACATATTATACATGTATCTTATGTAAAAAGCCTCAGGATTCCGAATCCGTGTCGTTTGTAATGATTGGATCGAAAATAAGGGCGCTACGATTTTTTGTGAATCAAGGGGTACGTATTTCTATTGATTTAGTTTGTATCGAAAATTTTTATTTTAGAGGAAGCGCGGGAAATGACACCGGTTATAGTCACTAGGGGTACGTAGGAACGTCCCTCGCAATATAAAGCAATTCTATTTTTTCATATTTTGGCAAAAGACATGGGTTAAAACCCATCGATTTTGAATTTTCAAAACGTTTTCCCAAAGCTCTGGAATAGCACGCCTACGGTTTCTTAGGCCTATCCGAAGCCAAAAGGCTGCCAAATCCGATTCTGAATAGTTTTTTAAAAATCCGTCCACAAATAACGGCGCTACAATTTTTGAAAGTTCAAAATTGGCTCAAAATGAGCTCTAAAAATCGCAAGTTTTAATTTCGAAAAATTAACGTCGCACCCTATACATATTATACATGTATCTTATGTAAAAAGCCTCAGGATTCCGAATCCGTGTCGTTTGTAATGATTGGATCGAAAATAAGGGCGCTACGATTTTTTGTGAATCAAGGGGTACGTATTTCTATTGATTTAGTTTGTATCGAAAATTTTTATTTTAGAGGAAGCGCGGGAAATGACACCGGTTATAGTCACTAGGGGTACGTAGGAACGTCCCTCGCAATATAAAGCAATTCTATTTTTTCATATTTTGGCAAAAGACATGGGTTAAAACCCATCGATTTTGAATTTTCAAAACGTTTTCCCAAAGCTCTGGAATAGCACGCCTACGGTTTCTTAGGCCTATCCGAAGCCAAAAGGCTGCCAAATCCGATTCTGAATAGTTTTAAAGATCCGTCCACAAATAACGGCGCTACAATTTTTGAAAGTTCAAAATTGGCTCAAAATGAGCTCTAAAAATCGCAAGTTTTAATTTCGAAAAATTAACGTCGCACCCTATACATATTATACATGTATCTTATGTAAAAAGCCTCAGGATTCCGAATCCGTGTCGTTTGTAATGATTGGATCGAAAATAAGGGCGCTACGATTTTTTGTGAATCAAGGGGGACGTATTTCTATTGATTTAGTTTGTATCGAAAATTTTTATTTTAGAGGAAGCGCGGGAAATGACACCGGTTATAGTCACTAGGGGTACGTAGGAACGTCCCTCGCAATATAAAGCAATTCTATTTTTTCATATTTTGGCAAAAGACATGGGTTAAAACCCATCGATTTTGAATTTTCAAAACGTTTTCCCAAAGCTCTGGAATAGCACGCCTACGGTTTCTTAGGCCTATCCGAAGCCAAAAGGCTGCCAAATCCGATTCTGAATAGTTTTAAAGATCCGTCCACAAATAACGGCGCTACAATTTTTGAAAGTTCAAAATTGGCTCAAAATGAGCTCTAAAAATCGCAAGTTTTAATTTCGAAAAATTAACGTCGCACCCTATACATATTATACATGTATCTTATGTAAAAAGCCTCAGGATTCCGAATCCGTGTCGTTTGTAATGATTGGATCGAAAATAAGGGCGCTACGATTTTTTGTGAATCAAGGGGTACGTATTTCTATTGATTTAGTTTGTATCGAAAATTTTTATTTTAGAGGAAGCGCGGGAAATGACACCGGTTATAGTCACTAGGGTACGTAGGAACGTCCCTCGCAATATAAAGCAATTCTATTTTTTCATATTTTGGCAAAAGACATGGGTTAAAACCCATCGATTTTGAATTTTCAAAACGTTTTCCCAAAGCTCTGGAATAGCACGCCTACGGTTTCTTAGGCCTATCCGAAGCCAAAAGGCTGCCAAATCCGATTCTGAATAGTTTTAAAGATCCGTCCACAAATAACGGCGCTACAATTTTTGAAAGTTCAAAATTGGCTCAAAATGAGCTCTAAAAATCGCAAGTTTTAATTTCGAAAAATTAACGTCGCACCCTATACATATTATACATGTATCTTATGTAAAAAGCCTCAGGATTCCGAATCCGTGTCGTTTGTAATGATTGGATCGAAAATAAGGGCGCTACGATTTTTTGTGAATCAAGGGGTACGTATTTCTATTGATTTAGTTTGTATCGAAAATTTTTATTTTAGAGGAAGCGCGGGAAATGACACCGGTTATAGTCACTAGGGGTACGTAGGAACGTCCCTCGCAATATAAAGCAATTCTATTTTTTCATATTTTGGCAAAAGACATGGGTTAAAACCCATCGATTTTGAATTTTCAAAACGTTTTCCCAAAGCTCTGGAATAGCACGCCTACGGTTTCTTAGGCCTATCCGAAGCCAAAAGGCTGCCAAATCCGATTCTGAATAGTTTTAAAGATCCGTCCACAAATAACGGCGCTACAATTTTTGAAAGTTCAAAATTGGCTCAAAATGAGCTCTAAAAATCGCAAGTTTTAATTTCGAAAAATTAACGTCGCACCCTATACATATTATACATGTATCTTATGTAAAAAGCCTCAGGATTCCGAATCCGTGTCGTTTGTAATGATTGGATCGAAAATAAGGGCGCTACGATTTTTTGTGAATCAAGGGTACGATTTCTATTATTTAGTTTGACGAAAATTTTTTTTTTAGAGGAACGCGGGACAAAATTTTTTACGTAAAGGTTAAACAAATTTATTTAATTTCATATTTTGCAAAAGACATTTAAAAACCCTCGATTTTAATTTTCAAAACGTTTTAAATTAAACACCCTAACGGTTTTTTACCCTTAAGAAAAGGTGCCAAACCCATTCTGAAATTTTTAAAAACCGACAAATAACCGTTTTTTTAAAATTTAAAATTTGGGTAAAATGAGCTCAAAAACGCAATTTTTTTTAAAAATTCTATTTTTTCATTTTTTTGTAAAAAGTCATGGGTTAAAACCCATCGATTTTGAATTTTCAAAACGTTTTCCCAAAGCTCTGGAATAGCACGCCTACGGTTTCTTAGGCCTATCCGAAGCCAAAAAGGCTGCCAAATCCGATTCTGAATAGTTTTAAAGATCCGTCCACAAATAACGGCGCTACAATTTTTGAAAGTTCAAAATTGGCTCAAAATGAGCTCTAAAATCGCAAGTTTTTAATTTCGAAAAATTAACGTCGCACCCTATACATATTATACATGTATCTTATGTAAAAAGCCTCAGGATTCCGAATCCGTGTCGTTTGTAATGATTGGATCGAAAATAAGGGCGCTACGATTTTTTGTGAATCAAGGGGTACGTATTTCTATTCATTTAGTTTGTATCGAAAATTTTTATTTTAGAGGGAAGCGCGGGAAATGACACCGGTTATAGTCACTAGGGTACGTAGGAACGTCCCTCGCAATATAAAGCAATTCTATTTTTTCATATTTTGGCAAAAGACATGGGTTAAAACCCATCGATTTTGAATTTTCAAAACGTTTTCCCAAAGCTCTGGAATAGCACGCCTACGGTTTCTTAGGCCTATCCGAAGCCAAAAAGGCTGCCAAATCCGATTCTGAATAGTTTTAAAGATCCGTCCACAAATAACGGCGCTACAATTTTTGAAAGTTCAAAATTGGCTCAAAATGAGCTCTAAAATCGCAAGTTTTTAATTTCGAAAATTAACGTCGCACCCTATACATATTATACATGTATCTTATGTAAAAAGCCTCAGGATTCCGAATCCGTGTCGTTTGTAATGATTGGATCGAAAATAAGGGCGCTACGATTTTTTTGTGAATCAAGGGGTACGTATTTCTATTCATTTAGTTTGTATCGAAAATTTTTATTTTAGAGGGAAGCGCGGGAAATGACACCGGTTATAGTCACTAGGGGTACGTAGGAACGTCCCTCGCAATATAAAGCAATTCTATTTTTTCATATTTTGGCAAAAGACATGGGTTAAAACCCATCGATTTTGAATTTTCAAAACGTTTTCCCAAAGCTCTGGAATAGCACGCCTACGGTTTCTTAGGCCTATCCGAAGCCAAAAAGGCTGCCAAATCCGATTCTGAATAGTTTTAAAGATCCGTCCACAAATAACGGCGCTACAATTTTTGAAAGTTCAAAATTGGCTCAAAATGAGCTCTAAAATCGCAAGTTTTTAATTTCGAAAAATTAACGTCGCACCCTATACATATTATACATGTATCTTATGTAAAAAAGCCTCAGGATTCCGAATCCGTGTCGTTTGTAATGATTGGATCGAAAATAAGGGCGCTACGATTTTTTTTGTGAATCAAGGGGTACGTATTTCTATTGATTTAGTTTGTATCGAAAATTTTTATTTTAGAGGGAAGCGCGGGAAATGACACCGGTTATAGTCACTAGGGTACGTAGGAACGTCCCTCGCAATATAAAGCAATTCTATTTTTTCATATTTTGGCAAAAAAACATGGGTTAAAACCCATCGATTTTGAATTTTCAAAACGTTTTCCCAAAGCTCTGGAATAGCACGCCTACGGTTTCTTAGGCCTATCCGAAGCCAAAAGGCTGCCAAATCCGATTCTGAATAGTTTTAAAGATCCGTCCACAAATAACGGCGCTACAATTTTTGAAAGTTCAAAATTGGCTCAAAATGAGCTCTAAAATCGCAAGTTTTAATTTCGAAAAATTAACGTCGCACCCTATACATATTATACATGTATCTTATGTAAAAAGGCCTCAGGATTCCGAATCCGTGTCGTTTGTAATGATTGGATCGAAAATAAGGGCGCTACGATTTTTTGTGAATCAAGGGTACGTATTTCTATTGATTTAGTTTGTATCGAAAATTTTTATTTTAGAGGGAAGCGCGGGAAATGACACCGGTTATAGTCACTAGGGGTACGTAGGAACGTCCCTCGCAATATAAAGCAATTCTATTTTTTCATATTTTGGCAAAAGACATGGGTTAAAACCCATCGATTTTGAATTTTCAAAACGTTTTCCCAAAGCTCTGGAATAGCACGCCTACGGTTTCTTAGGCCTATCCGAAGCCAAAAGGCTGCCAAATCCGATTCTGAATAGTTTTAAAGATCCGTCCACAAATAACGGCGCTACAATTTTTGAAAGTTCAAAATTGGCTCAAAATGAGCTCTAAAATCGCAAGTTTTAATTTCGAAAAATTAACGTCGCACCCTATACATATTATACATGTATCTTATGTAAAAAAGGGCCCCAGGATTCCGAATCCGTGTCGTTTGTAATGATTGGATCGAAAATAAGGGCGCTACGATTTTTTGTGAATCAAGGGTACGTATTTCTATTGATTTAGTTTGTATCGAAAATTTTTATTTTAGAGGGAAGCGCGGGAAATGACACCGGTTATAGTCACTAGGGGTACGTAGGAACGTCCCTCGCAATATAAAGCAATTCTATTTTTTCATATTTTGGCAAAAGACATGGGTTAAAACCCATCGATTTTGAATTTTCAAAACGTTTTCCCAAAGCTCTGGAATAGCACGCCTACGGTTTCTTAGGCCTATCCGAAGCCAAAAGGCTGCCAAATCCGATTCTGAATAGTTTTAAAGATCCGTCCACAAATAACGGCGCTACAATTTTTGAAAGTTCAAAATTGGCTCAAAATGAGCTCTAAAATCGCAAGTTTTAATTTCGAAAAATTAACGTCGCACCCTATACATATTATACATGTATCTTATGTAAAAAGGCCTCAGGATTCCGAATCCGTGTCGTTTGTAATGATTGGATCGAAAATAAGGGCGCTACGATTTTTTGTGAATCAAGGGGTACGTATTTCTATTCATTTAGTTTGTATCGAAAATTTTTATTTTAGAGGAAGCGCGGGAAATGACACCGGTTATAGTCACTAGGGGTACGTAGGAACGTCCCTCGCAATATAAAGCAATTCTATTTTTTCATATTTTGGCAAAAGACATGGGTTAAAACCCATCGATTTTGAATTTTCAAAACGTTTTCCCAAAGCTCTGGAATAGCACGCCTACGGTTTCTTAGGCCTATCCGAAGCCAAAAGGCTGCCAAATCCGATTCTGAATAGTTTTAAAGATCCGTCCACAAATAACGGCGCTACAATTTTTGAAAGTTCAAAATTGGCTCAAAATGAGCTCTAAAATCGCAAGTTTTAATTTCGAAAATTAACGTCGCACCCTATACATATTATACATGTATCTTATGTAAAAAGCCTCAGGATTCCGAATCCGTGTCGTTTGTAATGATTGGATCGAAAATAAGGGCGCTACGATTTTTTGTGAATCAAGGGGTACGTATTTCTATTCATTTAGTTTGTATCGAAAATTTTTATTTTAGAGGGAAGCGCGGGAAATGACACCGGTTATAGTCACTAGGGTACGTAGGAACGTCCCTCGCAATATAAAGCAATTCTATTTTTTCATATTTTGGCAAAAGACATGGGTTAAAACCCATCGATTTTGAATTTTCAAAACGTTTTCCCAAAGCTCTGGAATAGCACGCCTACGGTTTCTTAGGCCTATCCGAAGCCAAAAGGCTGCCAAATCCGATTCTGAATAGTTTTAAAGATCCGTCCACAAATAACGGCGCTACAATTTTTGAAAGTTCAAAATTGGCTCAAAATGAGCTCTAAAAATCGCAAGTTTTAATTTCGAAAAATTAACGTCGCACCCTATACATATTATACATGTATCTTATGTAAAAAGCCTCAGGATTCCGAATCCGTGTCGTTTGTAATGATTGGATCGAAAATAAGGGCGCTACGATTTTTTTGTAAATCAAGGGTACGTATTTCTATTCATTTAGTTTGTATCGAAAATTTTTATTTTAGAGGGAAGCGCGGGAAATGACACCGGTTATAGTCACTAGGGGTACGTAGGAACGTCCCTCGCAATATAAAGCAATTCTATTTTTTCATATTTTGGCAAAAGACATGGGTTAAAACCCATCGATTTTGAATTTTCAAAACGTTTTCCCAAAGCTCTGGAATAGCACGCCTACGGTTTCTTAGGCCTATCCGAAGCCAAAAAGGCTGCCAAATCCGATTCCGAATAGTTTTTAAAAATCCGTCCACAAATAACGGCGCTACAATTTTTTGAAAGTTCAAAATTGGCTCAAAATGAGCTCTAAAAATAGCAAGTTTTTAATTTCAAAAAATTAACGTCGCACCCTATACATATTATACATGTATCTTATGTAAAAAAGCCTCAGGATTCCGAATCCGTGTCGTTTGTAATGATTGGATAGAAAATAAGGGCGTTACAATTTTTTTTGTGAATCGAGGGTATCCGTTTTTTAATTTATTTAGTTTTATCGAAAATTTTTATTTTAGAGGGGGAGCGCGGGGAAATGACACCGGCTATAGTTAGTAGGGGTACGTAGGAACATTCCCTTGCAATATTAATTAAGCGGCGTCTACTGTAACTTATACGATTATTTATTGGATCTTGCGTTTTAAATTTCGCCGCGTTTTTCAAACAAACTCTCCCGCAGCATCTCGATTCATCTTAAAAAAAATTAAATTACGCGCAAATCTCGCAAATTATTCATCTCGCAAACGCATTAAAACCGAAATCCTTCTCCTAAATTAAATGCGCGCACGTCGAAAGCGGCAAAAGCGAGACAGCGAAACCGACAAAACTCCTCTTTCCCAGTCAAAAAACAAAATCTAACCTCAAAGCGCACCTTAACACGGTCGTCCCTCTTTCGCTCCCGCCCCACCCCCGCCAATTTCAATCTTCGAAAGGTGCGCAGGTGGTCCAATTTATTTTGCAAATTAATACAAATAAATCCGCCGCCGCCGCTGCCGCCGCCGCCATCTTATTTTCCCGTCCTCTTCGCGCCCGAATTCGCGTCGCTTCGTCCGAGATGTCGCTCGCGAGCCTCGACGCGTCGTCGCCACGGCAACGCCACGAAACACGACAAGCTGACGGCGTCGCTTCGTTTGGCCGCGTCGGAGGCGGCTGGCGCGGCGTGAGACCAAACATCTGTCCCGGCACGTGTTTACAGAAAACTTAGAATAAATTGTCGGCGATATGGAACGGCGCTTAATTTCGCGGTTGGCTTCTCGCCGAAACGGTGCGGGGGGGTTTTCGTTGCGTCGGCAAAGCTAATCGCAGAAATTATTTTTTTTTAGGTTGGTACATCGAAGCCGCCGATCGGCTCGCGCTAAAATAATTAATTTAATAAAGACCGCCGCCCGGTTTGCTTAAAAATTGATTTCAAGGCCCAAAACGGCAATCCCGATGAGTCCCGATTCGAAATCGGGTCGATTTTGTTTTCTCGGCCATTAAAATGCTTTCAATCGACGCCAAAAAAAATAAATTGAGGGCCATCGGTTCGTGAACACCCTGGATGTCGGTCAGATTGTGCCGCCACCATCGAACTCGATTAAATTTTTAATAAAAATTAAAGAACCAAAAGAAAATAAATTCTAACCTCAACATTTTGAGGTGCGCCAACGAAGCGCGTAAATTGGGGGTTAAATGTGAAGGGAGCGCGCCGTCTGAAACAACATCGCGATTAGTTGTTGCACGGGTTTAAGAAAATAAACAAAAGAACGGCGGAAACTATGGCTGGCTGCGATTATATTTCGGAGAGGGGGCGTCGCTTCAGTCGAAAGCCAACTAATTAATTACGTTGCTACGAAGACTTGGTTTTGTGTTTTAATTTTACGTTTTTGCATGTTTTGTTTTATGTTCAGAACACCCTGTATACCGCTCGGCTCGTATACAGGGAGTTTGATGACTCGTGCCGGTCTAAATGATTATAAATGGTTTCGCGTGCGAATGTAGTTCGGATTTGGTCGCGCATAAGAAGTTTCACTTCGGCGAGAAGAAAAAAAGGCGCAGCGGGGGCGAAAGAGACGCTCGCAGTAAATCCGTCTGCTTGTTTTCGCTGAAGATGGAATATATGATTTGTGTTTTCGCAAGGCTGGATGCTCGCCTGACATGTTGCTTACTTTGCGATATGACTACATCCTCGGGGCTCCGTTCCGATTTTGATATATAAAATAACAAATTACAGAAGTGAAATTGTCTTCCGTCTTTTCTCTTTCTTTGACGTCCGCCCCGTTCGCTTTTATCGTTTACATCTTATTGTTACGTTCAAACTTTATTAAAAAAAGAGAAAAGAAAGAGGAGGAGGAGGCGGCGAAGGGAAATATTTAATTTCAACTTTTACGAGGCGCGCGTGACAGTTTCGTTAAAGTTTGTTTGGTGCGCTGATCCACTTCCGATTTTGCCGAAGAAGACGTCTCTTTATTCCGAATGGGAGAAAAAAAAAGAGAAGCGGGGAAAAATTTGAGGTTTTTGTCGAATTCGAGTATTTTTCAATCGAAAATGCACTGTGCCGATAACCGTTTAAATTTTGAGGGCCAATTAAAAAAAAGAAACGGTGCGTGTGCTTATGCGCGCGCGGCAGAAGTGAAACTTCTTTGGCGCGACTAAATTTAACATAATTACGTGTCCATATTAATATAAATACGAAGATGTGCGCGTTCGAGCGAAAAGTGGCACATTTCCGAGCGAGGGAGGCAAATGAAGCGCGACGCGGAGCGGCGCGCTTCATTTTCCCGAGATCGGAATGTGCCACTTTGAGCTCGAATGCGCGCACTCGGTTTTAAGCGCGATTCACAATAATTTTGGTGTTGAAACATCAGTAAATCGTTTTTATCGTTCCGTCTCACTCGCACACGAGATTCTCCTATCTTTTCGCTCCCTTTCGCTCGTTGCTATGGGCAAATACGTTTTTCGAACATAAAATCGATATTTACTAACCTAACTTTAAATTTATTATTTGAAAAAGCGCAAAATGGAGGTAGACAAATGAAATAAAACGAAGATGTGCGCGTTTGAGCGAAAAGTGGCACATTTCCGAGCGAGGGAGGCAAATGAAGCGCGACGCGGAGCGGCGCGCTTCATTTTCCCGAGATCGGAATGTGCCACTTTGAGCTCGAATGCGCGCACTCGGTTTTAAGCGCGATTCACAATAATTTTGGTGTTGAAACATCAGTAAATCGTTTTTATCGTTCCGTCTCACTCGCACATGAGATTCTCGTATCTTTTCGCTCCCTTTCGCTCGTTGCTATGGGCAAATACGTTTTTCGAACATAAAATCGATATTTACTAACCTAACTTTAAATTTATTATTTGAAAAAGCGCAAAATGGAGGTAGACAAATGAAATAAAACGAAGATGTGCGCGTTTGAGCGAAAAGTGGCACATTTCCGAGCGAGGGAGGCAAATGAAGCGCGACGCGGAGCGGCGCGCTTCATTTTCCCGAGATCGAAATGTGCCACTTTGAGCTCGAACGCGCGCACTCGGTTTTAAGCCCGATTCACAATAATTTTGGTGCCGAAACATTAGCAAATCATTTTTATCGTTCCGTCTCACTCGCACTAACGCGATTTTCGTATCTTTTCGCTCCCTTTCGCTCGTTGCTATGGCAAAACACGTTTTTCGAACGTAAAATCGATATTTACTAACCTAACTCCGTTTTAAGCGCGATTCACAATAATTAATTTACTTTCTTACATTGCGAACTTCGCGCTATAGCATTTTTGATAGCAGTGCGCGCGCAACTTCCGTTGCCTACCACAATCTTACTTTTCGCGCTCAAAATGGGGACACCCTGTATACCACGTCCGATTAAGAACGACTAATTCAATTAAAAAAAACGCGAAAGAAGTGCAACTTCGCAAATTGAAGACGACGCGGCATAATTATTAACGGGCCAAGTCCGCACGATTAAAATCGTTACTTTTAAGTGTACTTAACCTAAAAGGATATTAAATGAGGACTATCTCGGAAGAGGAATTTATCTAACCCCCAAAGCGATTATGCAGCGTAACATGTCGTGTAGTTACTTATTCGTGGAAGCGATTGCCAGATTATATCTAAAGAAAGATCCAAGTGTGCACGTATTACGTTCAAGCGTTTTCGCTTAATATACACCGCGCCAGCCTGCTATATATTTATAAATTAGATTAAATAACCGTTTTTGCGGAACGACGTCCGTAATGCCCGTTTCGGTCGCGACGTTATTAAATTTCTGCATTTTTCGCTTTTCGAGCGGATTCGGTTTCGTTTTTCTTCGAACGGAAAAAAAAAGCGCGCTGGCGTGCCTCAAAAACTCCAATTTTGAGGTTAGATTTTTTTCATTTACAGAGCGCACTGTTTTAAGGTGCAAAATTTTAATTAAAATCAAAAGAAGCTGTGTCAAAATTTACCCCAAACTAATTAAAATTATAAAAAACTAATTAAAATTTAAAAAACTGCACAAAATCAATTAAAATCGTGAAACACTGCAAAATTTTAATTAAAACCACAAAAAACCGCAAAAAATAAAAAAAACACTAATTAAATCGTAAAACATCAGCAACCCGAACAACGCCGAAGAATCCGACGAAAAACGTACACAAATTTAGACCACCCTGTATAAAGCCAATAAAAACGCGGAAAGGTGTGTTAACGTGGCGGCGACGTCGTTTTTTAGTGGTTTTAAACCGGCATTTTCGACGTAATCCGACATTTGTCTTTGCCCGTTCGACAAGGGTCGTTTTTTCCCCCTTCCCCCATAAATCCCAATAATTTTCGGCTGACTTGACGGACATAAATTTTATATGGAATCGCGTAAAATGCGCGTTTAAAGCGAGAAAGTCCCTCGATGACCGTCTACGCCGGATACTTCCGTGAGATTTTAAGCGAAAAAATCGGGCGCGAAGCGGCGTTAATGCGAGGTCCGTTCTCGATCCCGCGGCGATCGTAAAAGCGTTGTCGTGCCGAGACGCGTAAAAGATTTTTCTAAGGCTTCTCTCGGGGCCACGTGACGCTCGTACCAAAGCGCGCAAAAAGGGGCCGACTCAACCGTCAGAAATCGTAATTACCGATTGCTCCAAACCGAACGAGCCTACCCTTCTATCGATTACCTTGGAAAAAGTAAATTAATTTTTTTACGCTTGCGGAAACCGCAAGAAAGCATTTTAAATCGATTTGTTTTTATTTTTGGATCTAATTATAGAATTTTCAGAAATCTAAAAAAAATTATATACAGGGTATTGTAAAATTAATATTAATTAATTAATTAATATTAATTTTTTTACTTTGAAAATTAAAAATCATTAAAAAAATGGTTTTTGGAACCACGTAATTTAAATGCTATATATTTATATACAGGGTGCTCAAAATTTCGAAACGCCTAATTTTGCCACCCGAATAATGTCCGCCGCCCGCTCGACCCTCGAACAAAAATCGATACCGACAATTCCACGGCTGACGAGATCGAAGGTGGTAATTTACTATCATTGACGCGTTCGCCGATCGTAGCAGGCGTAGATTTAGCATTCGCCCACGCATTTTTTGCGACTCGTCTTCTTCCCTTCTCCCATCTTCCCCCGAAACTACGCACTATCGCGCCTCGTAAATCAAGACACCCTTGGATTACGTATGCCACATAAAGCGTCGCTTAAAACTAAATAATACTTAACCTAGAAATGCGAGCAGGTGATAAGGTGATTACGTAAAGCGTAAAATATAGCCCCCGAAAAAAAAAACAAATTTTTTTTAGGAGTTTGAACGCGCGTCACTTTTTCGTCGCAAGACTACCCCGAAAAAGCAGTACCCTTCCGTTTGTATCGATTCAGTTGTTTGAGGTTAGAAAAGTCACCGTTTAAAAAGGCGGAAAAACAAAAAAAACGCGTGGGAGGGAAGAGAAGGAAAAAAAAGAAGAAAACCGTAATTATCCCGAAATAAAAAAAAATATAATTTCTCTAGATTTGATAAAATCAAAAGGAACGAAAACAAAAGAAAAAAAGCAACAAAATGGCGGCGCCGAGCGATTATAGCTGTCGGGGAAGACGAAGATTGATTCGTCACCGATTATCGAGGCGGCCGGAGGTGCATGTATCGCGGCATTCCGCGTTTTTACAAAATAAAAACAGTTTTAAGCGCCATAAACGCGCGCGGCACGCTCGAGCGCCCTTTCATTCGCCCTTTCCCGCACTTGTCGGGCTCGTTTGATGGATTCGACAAGTTTTTAGGCCGTTCTAATCGGACGCGATATACGGGTGTCCCCATTTCGAGCGCGGAAAACAAAACCGAAGTTGCGCGCGCACAGCTACCAAAAAAACGATATTACGAAGTTAGCAATGTCAAAAACTAAATTAATTATTGTGAATCGCGCTTAAAACCGAGTGCGCGCGTTCGAGCTCAAAGTGGCACATTCCGATCTCGGGAAAATGAGCGCGCCGCTCCGCGTCGCGCTCATTTGCCTCCCTCGCTCGGAAATGTGCCACTTTTCGCTCGAACGCGCACATCCTCGTATTTTTACGCGTGGTTATATTAAATACGGTGCCACCAAAGAAGTATAACTTCTGACGCGCGTACAAAAGTACGCGCACCGGTTTGTTTGGCGTTCGACGGGCTCGTTGCCACAACAACGCAGTCGTGACGTCAGACGTCCACCTTTATTTAGTTGGTCGAGATAGTTACGCGTCCACAAACATACAGTCAGGTTCAATTACATTGGGCCGTGCGTCACATTTCTAAATGTCTCTTAAGATCCACCATTTTTATTTTGATGTAACTCTTAACCTCAAAATAAAACAATGTAAACAGCACTTTGACAATTTTGTTGCTTTATAAAATGTGGGTTATTAATTTTTTTGATTCTGGTCGCCATGGAAACGTATCAAACGTTGCAAATGGAAATGTTTTGCGCGAACGAGCGGGGTTGGGGGTGGGGCAAGAGACGCAGAGGGTAACTGCAAATTTGATTACAGCTAAAAGTTTCGCTATTGAACCGAATTATTAGAGGCGGCTTTGGATGGTCGAAGGTCATAATGCAATCAGAGCTGTGTATTCAAATGCGGGCGCAGATTAAATCCGCATAAATGGAGGTACTGATTTGAAATAACCAGATTACGCTTGCGATATGCCATAACAGCCGGTTCGACCTAAAAATGGGGGCGGCCGGCCCCTCGTTACGACCCCGCGCGCTCGTCCCCCGCAAGGGCTTTACGTTCGAAGTCGATTGCGGCTTACCGAAGCTCGTTGTTCGTTTTTTTTTTAAAAGGGCGCGAAATTTAAAAAATTTTTGTCTGATAAATTGGCGAGGCTGGGGTGGGGTGGCGTGGAAACAGAAGTGCGACGTCAACTGCGCCCTTCCACTTCGCTTATCCGTTCTTTTGCTATCGACACTCTTCCAAACTAAGACATTTGAGGTTATGTCGGCCGAAAGACAGATAGAGCGTGGTTAGACGTAGTTCGGGCGAAGAAGAGGGTTGTAGTTTGGGGGGAGGGGGGCGAATGATGGACGTTCGACGGATTAATTCAGCGGTTCAGTGAGTCGCTGCGGAATTAGCCGAACGAAGCGTCCAAAAGACGGAGGGATGCAATTGACCGGCCCCGACCGACGACTACATCAATTATACCCTGTAATTAGAAAATCGTGTCGGCCGACGAGTTCGACCTTCCGCCGCCCGACCGCCGCTCCACCTAACCTATCTTTTCTTTTATGCGACGATCGCCGCGAGCGCGGACGCCTTTATCTTCGGAAAAAACGCTCGCTCGCGAAGATAGCGCATCCGAGTCGTCGTTCCGTTCGGATTGTCGTTTGCAAATGGCCGTCGGTTACGACGGATTAGATTAGCGTTCGCTCGCGGCGACAGTTCCTCCAGATAAATCCGACGTATGAGGACGAACCGACGTCGGCGCGCCGTTTCCTTAACAATGTCGTTGCCGCGAAACGACTTCTGCAAATCGCCATGTCGTTTCGTCTGCGGGATTGCTTTCCGTCGGGGTTTTAGTTTTTCCTTTTTTTCTAGAACGTTCTAGAACGATTCGGTTCCGTCGCCGGAAAAGGGAGGAGGGAAATTCTTGTTAGGTCTAAGGACTAATGAAAAATTCGCGGTAGGCCTTAGGCCTGGCGAGAAATGTTTAATTTTTTAGGTCTGAACGAAAATTCGCGTTTAATTCAATTAAAAATTGCAAAGTACGGTACTGGAATTTTTGATTAAGTGTTTTTAGATAATAAATTGTTGTGAATCAGCCTTAAAACGGAGTGTGCGCGTTCGAGCTCAAAGTGGCACATTCCGATCTCGGGAAAATGAAGCGCGCCGCTCCGCGTCGCGCTTCATTTGCCTCCCTCGCTCGGAAATGTGCCACTTTTCGCTCGAATGCGCACATCTTCGTATTTATATTAAATTAGTCCAATACCTTTAAAAATTGACAAGTACGGTACTGTAATTTTTGATTAAATATTTTCAGATAATAAATTATTGTGAATCACCCTTTTCGGTGCGTCGTCTTTAATTTTAAAGTTATACTTCTTTCGTGTTTTTTTTTATTGAATTAGTCCAATACATTTAAAAATTGCAAAGTACGGTACTGCAATTTTTGATTAAATATTTTTAGATAATAAATGATTGTGAATCACCCTTTTCGGTGCGTCGTCTTACATTTTTGAAGTTACACTTCTTTGGTGTTTTTTTTTAATTGAATTAGTACAATACATTTAAAAATTGACAAGTACGGTACTGTATTTTTTAAATAAATATTATTAGATAATAAATTATTGTGAATCGCCCTTAAAACGGAGTGTGCGCGTTCGAGCTCAAAGTGGCACATTCCGATCTCGGGAAAATGAAGCGCGCCGCTCCGCGTCGCGCTTCATTTGCCTCCCTCGCTCGGAAATGTGCCACTTTTCGCTCGAATGCGCACATCTTCGTATTTCTCGAATTTGTTTAAATTAATTTTTACACGCGGTTATATTACAGATGAAAGCCCCCTATTGTGACCCCGTTTAATTTTATTATTTATTTAATTAATTTTATTAAGGTGGCTGAGGTGGGATAGTCCCAACCAAAAATTTGTGGTTCAGAAATGCCTTGTATTAAATAATTAAAAATTATTAATTACATAATAATCGTATTGATGACATTGTTTATAATTTTTAATAACAAACAAAAGTGTCATTTTATATCAAATTGACGAGTTCGCCATAAGACAACATCTATTGTTTTAAATTCGATTTACATTTAAATTAGCTTCCAAAAAAATTAAGTCTGCAATTAAAAATTGCAAAGTACGGTACTGTAATTTTTTATTAATTTTTTTTTAGATAATAAATCATTGTGAATCAACTTTAAAAAGGAGTGTGCACATCTTCGTATTTATCGAATTTATTTATATTAATTTTTACTCGCGGTTATATTAAAAATAGAAGCCCCCTTTATTTACAGAGCCCCCGCTATTGTCGCCCCCTTTAATTTTATTAAGGAGGTTGAGGTGGGATAGTCCCAACCAAATACTTGGAATGTTGTCATTCAAAAATGCCTTGTATTAAATAATTAAACAATAATCGTATTGACGACATTTTTTATAATTTTTAATAGCAAAAAAGTGCCATATTGCTAATTTCGATTAATATTTAAATAAGCTCCCTAAAAACGTTAATTTTTTTATAGAAAATTTTTAAACCAATTAATCTATCGAATTAAATGTGTAGGAAAGCCTGTTGTACCTTGGCCCTTTTTTCACTTGGAATTTTTTTTAAATTGTATATGTAACAATTTATTGATAAAATGAAATGCATCGTAGTGGGGCACTAATAAGGCATTCATCATAAAATATTCGAAAATTTCAAGATTTAAAAATTAGTGGATCTATGGCTTAGGTACAACAGAGGTGATGTACCTTGGCCCTATTCGCATTAAGCAAAATAAAATCCATTGTTCAATGAAAACTATATATTTATTTTTGAATTATAAGAACTACTAATGTTCTTCTTTGAGATGACACTAAAGTTGTTTCAAAAATTACCAAAGCTTTTTTCGTATACTAAAATTTCGCATGCTTAACGGTTAACTTTGCAAAAATTTAAATTTTTCGTTAGACTTGCGCGAGGCATATTATCCGAAGCAAAATAAAAAAAAATAATAATTTGTAACAAAAGTATATCTAAATTTTTATTTATGGCGCGTCGATCTTAGTGCCAAGGTACAACTTATTGACGGTGACCGAGGTACAACACACCGACCCTTGATGTTTAAATCCAAAAATTAAATTAAAGATTATGCTGTGCCAAAATCCGATTAATAAATAATCGTTCTATTACGATGAGTCATTTGTTATTAGACAATAAAAATCCATAAGATAATTAAGTAAAAAAAATATAAAAAAACTTACTTTTTTCGATTAAAAATTTCAATTGACCTCACACATTAACAAATTATGGGCCGCGAAAGCCCGCAAATATTAACAAAAATAAAGTTGCCCTAGGTACAAAGGGACCAAGGTACAACAGGTTCACCTACAAATATTACGTTTAACGCCTCAACCCCCTTAAATAAAATTAGTGCGTTGAAAAGCGAAATTTCAGCGTTTATTACTTTTTTTATTGGTTAAATGGAACGTTCTAGACACGTCGCGTCCGTCCGTTTTTAAATCGTTCGAGGTTAGATGTTCGGGGGTCGCGCGACTCGTCGGGATCGAAGCAATCTGCCGTCGTATTTGTGCGGCGCGCCTAATCGGACTTTAGTCGTCCCGCAATTCGCATTAAATTGTATCTACAATCAGCTTTAATTAAATTTCAGACGGTATTAAGTCTGGTTTGGCTTTCGCCGTTTCGTCGAACATTATTCGGAAGCTTCCGACGGTTATCTGCTTTGCCGATTAACTCGTCAAAAGCGCGATTAAGCGCTCGAAGTAAATTCCACGTGAAAATTTTGCAAAGCGCACACCTCCCGCCGAGATCGCCATTTTGTTATTAATCAACATAATTAAATTAATTTAATTTTCTTTAATTGGGCGAAAACGTACAAAAAACAAAGAATAATTAACTAACCTACACTTTGACATAAGAAATTGTTATTAACAAAAAAACGACCGTGACAAAATTTTAGATTTACCTGTGCAGAAGAAGTTTCACTTCAGAATTTATAACTACATTTAAGCCATTCAAAACATATGCATTTAAAAGCGGGGGCGCGGGCGGCGGCCCGAAAATGCATCGACCCGAAAATAATCCAGCGCCCTCTTTCTCCATTAACTCTTTAACAAAGCCGCAGCGCATAATAAAATTATAAAACCACAAAAAAAAAACAACCGAAGTGCATCCTTCCGAAAGTGCAGCTCGCTGACCACCGACCGTACAAATCTCGTCCAAAACAACTTATAGAAAAAAAAACGCGCGGCCGTCCCGTCGGCGCTCGAACAGAAAAAAACTAAATTCGGAAGACCGGCAACGTCGCACCGAGTTCGCCGCTAACAAATCGCGACGTGTGCTATGGTTTTCGGCGTGTCGTTTTTCTCCGATTAATAATTCTCTCTCTCCCTCGGTCGCCCCCTTCCGTCTCCTCCCGCCGCCTTATAAATTTCTCGTTGGGACTTAATTAAGGGCGGAACAAATAACCTCACTTTCTCTTTTGTGTACTTAATCGCGCTTTCCACCTCGCAATATGTTTATCCGCGATTATTAGTCGCGATAAGAGCGCCCTCTTGACGGATGCCAAGAGCTCCCCGCATTTTTTTTTCTCCGCCCGCCGCAAACGAGCCCGCGTTTTTTCCCCGCTCGTTTCCTAAGACCGATCGCCTTTTCCGGCGGGAAAATTGTACGATCGTCGATTGTTTTTGTGCGAGCGGAACGCGCGTATTTATTCGCGAATGTTTACACCGATCTTCGATAAAATTGAACGTCTGTTTTGATAGCGGCAAATTACACATCGAATGTTTTGCTTTGCCGTCCGTAATTATCGTTTCTTTGTTTTAGCGGCGTTCGTTCGTTGTTTCGGGCGTCGTTAAAGACGCCGAAACGACGCTATGATTTTTTGAGGTTACGTTGTTCCGTTTTCAATCGTTTCCCACTTTTGTTGGTAGTAAATTGGTCGATTGTTGCGAAATACCTTTCCAAACGTGTGTGGAAAGTGTATACATTCGCTTTTCTTTCCTTCCACTTTTGTATTTGAAACCGAATGTTCTAGAACGTTTCATAGCGAATATTGATAATGCCTCCGTACGCGCCCATAAATTTGAAACCGCGTAAAACAGAGCGGTCGTTTGTTACGCGAAGCAAAAGGCAAGGCGCTTACGGCGTACCTGCGTTATCTTTCGTCGGTCACGTTTAACGCCATTCAATCAAGCGAAAAGTACTGTAGTCGATGAAACGGCACGGAAACGAATATTTCGGTCGTAAATTACGACGGGAAATAAATGCGACGGCGGGCAGAAAAATGTGTCGCCCTTTGCTGCGACGCCCGTCGTCTTTTTTTCGCCGGTTTGTTGGTACTAGTCGCTTCTCTTTAATGCCGGGCGGATGTGTAGTGCACGTCAAAAGAGAATGGACACGCGAATTTAACGTGGGAAGTTAAAGCTTCGAACGTTGTCCGTTTTCTTTTGACGTGCAGTGTACATACACGATCGAAATTTATTAAAATTTCTTCTTTACTTTAACCGTCCGCATACTAGGTGGGGGTTTGCTATATTCCAAAAATAAAATGAAATAAAATCCACAAAAGTATAGGGGAGACCGGGTATAGTTGTCTCACGGGTAGGTTGTCACATTAACAATAACAGAAAACCTAATGAATTAATAAATTTGTTTACCGGTGTCAAAGAAGCCCGAGCACAATACCGTAAATACCGTAAAAGAAATATTTGCGTTTGTTTTTTTTTGTACAGTGAAAGTAATTTTTTGTGCATCTCTGTATATTTAAATTTTGCATAGGGATATACTTTTTCGCGTATTTATGATGTTTAAGATATGCTTCATAATCTCATTCATATTGTTTCTTAAATGACCATTGATTTAAATTTATTTTGGGAGTTAATAGTCTAAAATTGTTTTGGGGAAAGTTGTCTCATGTTAACGGGGGACTAGTTGTCACACGTGCAAAGCAACACCATAAATATGTGTACCTTTTTTTATTGGTTTCTAGGAGGCATAAACGATTGGCTGCAATTATATTTGTATCATTTTTGTTAACATAACCTAAGTTCGTTAGATAAAAATTACTATTCGCTCACAGCAAATGTTTTTTAATTTTTTTAATTATGAATAAGATATTTTTCGTTCATTTCTTAGGTAAAATTTGTTACGTACAGTCAGCCTAAGAAGTAATCAACACCCTGGAGCAGTACCTACAGTGATCGTGCTATTTTTAAACAATTAATAAAAAAAAATATTTGTTGTACTTATAAAAGCCGTCATACATCTCCTTAAACACTATTTTTAACTAAAACCTGTCTCGTGGAAAGCTCGATTACGGTAAGTACTGTTTTTAGGGTGTTGATTACTTCATAGGCGTTACTGTACAACATTTTAACTTTAATAAAAATAGGTGTTTGTTTTCTCGTTTTGTATTTTACCTTTTATTTAGCGTGTGACTACCTACCCCAGACACTGTGACAACCATCCCTGACGCAGAGGTTAAAAGTCACATTTCTCTTTTTTTCAGAAAAATTATACTATGTTCTCTTTAGATAATGAATGGTAGAGAAAAATCTTTATTTCTTTTTAAACTAGAATAAATACACTATCTATTGATATATAAATGTCATTAATAAATTAAGAGCATGGTCTCTATAAATGCAAAAGAACAAAAATTGTGACTTCCAACCCCGGTCTCCCCTACTTTATGACAGTTCAATGATAAGAAATATATTTTAATAATTAATAATAAATAGGTTTAAGTAAAACGCATTGTATCTTCTCTCTCCGCTCCACCCGTTGCCCGGGTAAATACGTTTTTCGAATATAAAATCAATATTTACCCAATTAAATTAACATTTTTGATTTAAAGGAGCGCACGGTAAATTATATAAATGTAATAAATACGAGGATGTGCGCATTCGAGCGAAAAGTGGCACATTTCCGAGCGAGGGAGGCAAATGAAGCGCGACGCGGAGCGGCGCGCTTCATTTTCCCGAGATCGGAATGTGCCACTTTGAGCTCGAATGTGCACACTCGGTTTTAAGCGCGATTCACAATAATTTTGGTGCCGAAACATTAGTAAATCATTTTTATCGTTCCCTCTCACTCACACTACCGCGATTCTCGTATCTTTTCGCTTCCTTTCGCTCATGGCTATGGGAAATACGTTTTTCGAACATAAAATCGATATTTACTAACCTAACTTTAAATTTATGATTTGAAATGGCGAAAGATGGAGTAGACAAATCGAATAAAACGATAAAGTGCGCATTCAAGCGAAAAGTGGGACATTTCCGAGCGAGGGAGGCAAATGAAGCGCGACGCGGAGTGGCGCGCTTCATTTTCCCGAGATCGGAATGCGCCACTTTGAGCTCGAATGCGCACACTCGGTTTTAAGCGCGATTCACAATAATTAAATTATTTTCTTACATTCCTAACTTCGTACTATCGTATTTTCGGTAGCCGTGCGCGCGCAACTTTCGTTGCCTGCTAGAATCATCTTCCACGCTCGATATAGGGACACCCTGTATACCGCGTAAGAAGTAAAACTTCTTTGGCGCGACTAAATTAAATATAACCACGTGTCTAAATTAATAGAAATAAATTCGGTAAATACAAATATAAGGAGCGCCACCCCTCGAGCAAATAACGAAGTGCACAGCGCGCGCCATTAACCGTCCGGCTCGATGATAAAGTCGCGCTAATAAAATTTTGTAGCTTTAATTCTCGTAAAATGATAACAGTGTAGAGCGAAATAAATGTAAAGGCGCTTTAGTGCGTTCGCGTAAAATTTTAATCGTTCGAGGTTAAGTACGCGACGCCGAAGAGACGGAAGGGGAGGGCGGCAACAAAAGATTTCCCATTTCGCTTCGGAAAACTATCGAAAACCGTAAAAATAGTGCGCGCGTAAAAAAAGGCAGGGCAATAACGTCCTATCTGCGAACTGCAGGAGCCAATATAAAATAAGCGCTCTCTGCCGGCGACGAGCTGCACTTTAACGGCGTCCCATTCGCCCCCGACCATCTCGCATTTTTTTTCGCCATATGCGGCAAACGATCGCCCCGCTCGACCGTTTCCATGGATTTTTCCCGAAACGAACAAAAGCAAACGAAAAGTTATGGGCGTCGTCGCGATTTTAATGCCATAATCGCGACGGCCGTGCATTCGCAAATTGGCTCGTTTTAATTCGCGTCGGCAACGCCGGAACGGGCAAAAATCCCCGTTGACGACGGAAACGAGTCGGACGAGGTGAATGCAGGCATATTTCCGGCGCCGGCCGTGCGTAAAACGGCATTGAAAGGCGGGATTCCCCCGGAAATAGCCGTTAGAATACGCTCGAATAAGTCGGCGTCGGATTTTAAAGGAACGCCGCGAGAATTCGGGTCCGAAATTTATTTGCAACGTTGCCCCACTTGCTTATCGAAAAAACGCGCCTTTAAAACAAGTTTTAATCGCAGTTGGCTATTTTTTTCTGTAAAATCAATTTTAATTTGCCGAAACAACACGTTAATCGATTTACGCAAGCGTTGCCAACGTTAAAAATAAGAATGGAAGCGATTATAATGTTGGCAACCTGTTGGCGGAGGTGGGGGGTGCGTGTGTTCGTTTTTTGTTGTAATGGCGTTTTAATTAATTGCAAAACGCGTTCGTTTTGTCGTTTTCATTAGCGCTTTTGCTGGAAATCTCGCCCCGCCGAGAATAATTCCGATTGAATGGCATCCAGCAAGCCCTGACTGACGGCGACGACAACTCGGATCCATTTATCATAGTTTCGAAACACAAATAACCTATGTTTGTACGAACAATTACTGTAATTAATAAATTATTTAATTGATTGCGGTTCGTCGCTTAGATCCGCGGTCAGGTTTTTCCCCCTTTTAAAGGGGGGCCGGAGAGAGAGGGGAGTGGACAAAGAAAAACGAAGGGTGATAGTTTGTAAATTAATTAAAAAATCAATTTACAGGGTTTAGCAAAAATTCTCCTACGATTTTTTGAAGTAAAACTTCTTTAGGGGGGACTGAAGGGTAACTCGAAATTCAAATTTTGATCTACAAATAATTTAATATTCTTGACATGTTATAATAAAAATAAAAACGTCCGCAATTTCAAAAAGTTTTTAACGCACTTTTCACAAAACAAATAACAAGAGCTACCAATTGTTTAAAACGCAAAGTTTCTAAGAGCACTCGAAAAATTAATAGCAAGTTCTTTAAGAGAGGGGGGCAAAGACAAATAGTTTGTAAATTAATTAAAAATCAATTTACAGGGTTCGGAGAAAATTCTCCTAAAAATACTACGCATTGTACGATTTGAAGTAAAACTTCTTTAGGGGGACTTGAAGGTAACTCAGATCTTCTCTTGAATTAAAAATTTTGATATAAAAATAATTTAATTTTTTTGACTTATGTTATGACAAAAACGTCCGCAATTTCCAAGTTTTTAACGTACATTTTTCACAAATAACAAGAGCTATCAATTGTTTAAAACGAAAACTTCGTAAAAGCACACAAAAAATTAATAGCAAGTTCTTTAAATAAAAAATCTAAACAAAAGATAGTAATCCGAGGTCCCCCTCCCCATAAAAAAACAGTTAACAACAAACTAACCATAAAAAAATAATAAAACTACTCACCCCCCTCTTCGATTCCAAACTAATCGCGCTACGCCACTGGATTTCCAGCACAAAACATCTCAGTTAAAATTCCACTTCTCTCCTTATTTTTATAAAAAATTAGGCCCATTAAAACGAGCAAAAGAAGCGCAAAGATAATCCAATTGCGACGAAGAAAAGTGAAAGCAGGTTAGTTAAAAAAAAAAGCAATAAAAAGCGTACAACAAAAGTGGCGATCAAAGGTAAGATTTTTTTCGCGTGGCGCTTCATTCATTACCGCCCTCCCCCCTTTTCCAGCGGACAATAAAGCGTCGCCGTCAAAAGGCAGCGAAACAAATAAAGGAGGCAAATATTTTCCGTTTCCGTTCGATTTGCTGCGAACAGAGGGCGGCATTGTCGGCAGGGAGCTCGATTGCGAGAAGCGACCTTCCATTGTCAATTGTCGCCAGGGGTTACCCGACGAACAAACGGCCCGAGAACGAAACGGAAACGTCGATGTTCGGATGTTTAGAAGCAATTTCCCCCGAACCTATTTAATAATCCCCTTTTCTGATTTAATTATAAATAAAGCCTTCTCGTTACCGAGCACTCGAGCAATGCCGTTTATTGCTTTATTTCTGTTGCCTTTTCGCTTTCCGCCGCCGCCGCCGCCCGCGCGGTCGCTCCCTCTCTCGGTCGCGCGCGGAGGTTCGGTGCAAATTAATTTTTTGCTGTTGCACGTTCGTCGATTTTGATTTTTCGCATCATTATCGACCTTTCAAACATCCCCAACTAACCCCCCATCTTTGTAAATTTTTTTCTTCGTACTAAAACAAAACACCGGCGTCGATCCATCGCACCGAACGGGCAAGATAAACAACAAAAAGCAACATAACCTAAAACGCGATTTTTCCAGTCCCAAAATAAAACGACGGAGCCCGAATCGATAGCGTCGTAGATTACGAGGGCCTTACAAAAAGTAAACAATCTCGTCGGAAATAAAGCGCGCCATTAATCAACGTCCGTTTTATTTACAACAAAATATCTTAATGGCCCATTTTTTCCCTTCGCCGCCCCCGCGATATTCCCTCGACGCCTGCCGCCGCCCCCGATTTTAATTACCCGTCGCGCAGATAATTAATTTCAAAAATGAGCAACGCAACGTTTTATTTAATTTTTCCCTTTTAAAAAGGATTAAAAGCTAAATTGACTCGACGGCGCGGCGCCTTTAAAAGAATCGCGCGCTAACGCCATCTGACGTATCGCAATCGAATTCGCCACCGAATTCGCATTTTCGGAGAGCGTCCACGTTTATTTGTGTTAAGATCTGATCGCCATAGAAACGACAAACAAACGCGTTTTTAATTTAATTACCGACGAAAATTTAGTTTTTTTATCTATTTAAAATGGCCGGAAGCGATTCGAAAGAGCTGCGCGTCGCCCGAAGGGGATTCCCCCGTCAATATTTGTCGAAGTCGAAGGAGAGGGCGCCGCGCGCGAGCATAGCAAATTTAATCTCGTAAAGTCGACCTGAAAATGTAATTACAGTCGAACCTCGATAAGCCGAATTTTTGAAAACTTGAACCTGTTTCCCTAGGACTTGCACATTTCATTGTTAATATTTTTATATCGATAACTCGAATTATTTTTTAGCTTCCCTTCAACGTCGACTTATCGAAGTTCAACTGTACGTTGGTACGATTTTATTTCGCTTTGCGATTGTTTATTTTTCGACATTTTGTCGCGTTAAATAATTTGCTGTTTGATAATCGATACGTGGCGCTCTTGACCCCCTCCTCCGCCCCCCCCGCCGCCCCGCGACGCAAGCAAATATTTGTTTTGTGCCCCGAAAAGGGATAATTTGCGGCTTCGGCGTGCGCCTTAAGGCCGCAAAGCTTAGCTTGATAACTTTATAAGCGCCATCTCTGTGTCGATAATGTTTATTAACGCTTACGTATATTATCCTTAAATCCGAAAAGGGGCGACCCGCATAACAATCTGCGCGCCCAAACACCCTTTCGGCTTTGGGTTATCTTTATTAAATTCAAATTTAAGAGCGCCTTCGCATTTTTCCGCATGCAAAAGGGCCGTAATCGGCGTCCGACGCTTCGGCGTGCTGCCAACTTGATTTTTACGTGGCGCGTCGGGGCTTCCCCCGGGTCGTCCGATTTTTTTTCGAAATGCGAGGCTAATCGAGGTGAAACGGGCAGAAGGGCCGTCGGGGCCCGACCCGCCCTTTCTTGGTCCGCGTGTAGTCGTAATAAAGCGTCGCCCGGGCGACAATGAGGCGCCGAAACAAAAGCGCTCCATGCATTAACACTTAAGCGACACAAAGGGCGCTTAAAGCACAAAAAGCTTATCGGCGAAGGATAACACTCGAGCGCGGTGAAAGCTTCTTGTGACGAGGACGTCTTCCGGGGGGAAGCACGCCGACATTACTCATACGCGAAAGGGCGTTAGGAACGCATAAAAATAGATGGCGCGCCGTTAGGCGACGATTTGTTTATTTTTTTTTGCGCTTCGCGCGGACCTAAGATTAAGTTACGACATGTATTTTTGTTAAACGTCGACGTTTCGGCTCGTTACGAATTTGATTGTTACTAAGTGCGCAGTCTTTTGTTGGCGTTTTTGGAGCGGCCGCATTTTTTTTGCGTTTCGCCCGACCGAAATCGTTTAAACTCGCGATTTAAGGTCCTCGGACGTAGATCAAAATTATTTTGGTAAAAAAAGGGCGCGCGCCCGGGGCGGGAGGGGGGTGGGGGTTGTTCACTTAAAATCGCAATTCTAATAGAACAAAAAACTGTAAATCGCACGGCGCATTAGACGAGCAAGGGCGTCGAAGGTGGGTGGGCGAAACGGGAGCCAACCGCCCCCCCGAAAGCCGACGAACCCCCGAGTGTCCTCCCACGCCGCTCCAATATTTGGAATCCAAACATCTGTACGTCGCAAGAATGAAGCTTTAGTGAGTGTTATACGATAACGGCGCCCCCTTAATGGACCCGTATTAAATATCTCTCGGCTTTCTTCCATCATCTTTCATCATCCGCTGTCATATCGACGTGCCGAGTGGAAGTTTTTGGTTTTATCGGCTGTTATCGCGCGACGAGATAAAGATATAAATTCGCCTTAACGGCCGGCAATAACGCCGCCTTTTACGTCCACTCTTCTTTTTTTAGGTTAGGGCCCGTTACGTCACGAAGCAATCGCGCCAACCCCGATTGGGTTTTCGGCCAAAGTGTCCAAAAGCGCGCGAAATTAGTGCGACCCAATTTAAATCGCACGAAAAATCGAAGAGGGCGAGGAAAAAAAAGAGATAAATGGGGGCGGCGTCGCCATTTTCTTGTGCGTTGTGCGGCGACAAATAATTTTTTTTTCGGGAACGAGAACGGATGGTCCGGCGGTCGGGGGAAGTGACGGGTGATCAATGGACATCTTTAAGGACCGATGAGATATCGGCGAGCTCCGGATTGTTCTTTGACAGTGGAAATATTAATGGAGCCGCCAAAAAATATATAAAAGAATAAAAGATATAAATTGGTCGTTCGCGCGCTTTTAATGGAAACGCATGGGTTTTGCGCTCGTTTTCCACTTAACTTCGGATCGAACAAAGGCCTAATCGAGCGCGATTAGGTGTACAAGGGAACCACATTAGGTTGGGCGCGCGCGGGCCCGAGACAATTACGCGAAGATTTTTGAGGTGAGCGCGAAAGGGGCGATGCGGGTTTGCGTTGCGTCCGGAGTGAGGGCTTTTTTGTATGGGGATCGGCGTTTTTTTTTAAGAAGGCCCTTTTGGCGCGTTGACCGAAAATTGTAGTTGTTTTCAATTAAAAATCTGTAAAGTACGGTACTGCAACTTTTGATTAAATATTTTCAGATAATAAATTATTGTGAATCAGCCTTTTTGGTGCGTTGTCTTAAATTTTTAAAGTTACACTTGTTTTGTGTTTTTTTTAATTGAATTAGTCAAATACATATAAAATTGAAAAGTACGGTACTGTAATTTTTGATTAAATATTTCCAGATAATAAATTATTGTGAATCACCCTTTTCGGTGAGTCGTCTTAAATTTTTGAAGTTACACTTCTTTCGTGTTTTTTTTTAAATTTAATTAGTTCAATACATTTAAAAATTGTAAAGTACGGTACTGTAATTTTTGATTAAATCTTTTCAGATAATAAATTATTGTGAATCACCCTTTTCGGTGCGACGTCTTAAATTTTTGAAGTTACACTTCTTTCGTGTTTTTTTTTAATTTAATTAGTTCAATACATTTAAAAATTGTAAAGTACGGTACTGTAATTTTTGATTAAATCTTTTCAGATAATAAATTATTGTGAATCACCCTTTTCGGTGCGTCGTCTTAAATTTTTGAAGTTACACTTCTTTTGTGTTTTTTTTTATTGAATTAGTCCAATACATTTAAAAATTGAAAGTACGGTACTGCAATTTTGATTAAATATTTTAGATAATAAATTATTGTGAATCGCCTAAACGGTGTGCGTTCGAGCTCAAATGGCACATTCCGATCTGGAATGAAGCGCGCCGCCCGCGTCGCGCTTCATTTGCCTCCCTCGCTCGGAAATGTGCCACTTTTCGCTCGAATGCGCACATCTTCGTATTTATCGAATTTATTTTTATTAATTTTTCCACGCGGTTATATTACAGATGAAAGCCCCCATTATTGACAGAGCCCCCTCCCCTATTGTGACCCCGTTTAATTTTATTATTTATTTAATTAATTTTATTAAGGTGGCTGAGGTGGGATAGTCCCAACCAAAAATTTGGAATACGGTACTGTAATTTTTGATTAAATATTTTCAAATAATTAATTATTGTGAATCGCCCTTTTCGCTGCGCCGTCTTAAATTTTTGAAGTTACACTTCTTTTGCCTTGTATTAAATAATTAATAATTAATTAAATAATAATTGTATTGATGGCATTTGTTTATAATTTTTCTTAGCAAAAAGTGTCACTTTCATATCGCACGAAAAAAAAATTTACCGGTTGAAATGTACCGACGCCCGTCTCTTTTCGGCGCCGCGCAAAACTTCTCCGGACCCGCTCCGCCCGAAAATGAAAAACTTTCTTTGTGAAAAAAAAAGAAGAAGAAAAGAAGTAGAAAAATGACAGAAACTTGCATTATTATACTTTATTTATAAGTTTTGCGTGACGTGCATATTTAATGACGCATACGAAAGCGAGGCACGTTCCTCTTCGACAATAGATGGCGCTCCTCTAATGGGGTTACACTTACGTAAAAGGCCTTGTTTACGGCCCTATGCTAATTTCCCCGCATTATCTTAAACGAGCCCGAGATTCGTTTTACCACAAACACAAAAACAAAGGCGAAAAAATTCGGTCGACCATTTTCCTCGCCTTTTCTATTTCGTCGCTCCCCTTTCGTTTCAATTTTTCCGATTATTTGTTAAGCGTGCGATTTAATTTAATTTGCCACTAATTGTTTTTAATTTTGTCCGTAATTAATTAATTAAAAATGTATTACAGGTTTCTGTTTGCAAAAAGTGATGTGTTTCAATTAAGCGGAGCTACAAACCAAATCGTGACGTAGGCAATTCGAGAATCGAACCAAATCGATTTTTGTAAAAAAGCAATCCGACCAAAACCAATCGCAAAATTGCAGTTGCCGAGACATTTCGCCCCGATACCGCCGCCTAAGCAATATTGCCAACATAAAACTTTAAAATCGCAGCACTTACGATCTGAAACCGATCATAGATCGCAGTCAATCAGAAATAAAACGATGCGGCTCAGTTAAATTGACCGAAAACATATACGAAAGCGGTTCCGGTAATCTTCCGGTCTAAATCTGTTTTGATTTAAACGCGCATCAAAAGGCCATTTCTTTTTTTTTTATATATAAACATCGAACGGATCCAATAACGTTCGTTTTTACCGGGGGGGCGGGCGAGAAAGAGGGGCTCGCTCGTAAATCCCTTCGTTTTTCTCGGCGAAACGGCGCTCCTCTATTTAATTTAAAAAAATCGCGAACGCGGAGGAAATTAGTTGGCGGCACGTCGCGCGCCCCCGGCCCGCTCGATTTTTCACGGATTGTTGTCCGAGTCCGGCGAAGACGCCCGCCCGACTGTTTACAATTGATTTCGATTTCGAAAGGGGCCGGATGACCGCCGCCCCCGCGGCCGCGGGCGTTTACAGTAAGAAAATGCAATCAACCGCCGCCGCCGAGAAGAGTTGCATGGGAAATTGAGTCTCGCGCGGATGAAGGGGAGGGACGTCGTACGAACTCGATACGTGTTGAAGTTACACTTCTTTTGTTTTTTTTTATTGAATTAGTCCAATACATTTAAAAATTGTAAAGTACGGTACTGTAATTTTTGATTAAATATTTTCAGATAATAAATGATTGTGAATCGCCCTTTTGGTTGTGGCGTCTTAAATTTTTGAAGTTACACTTCTGTTTTTTTTTAAATTAAATTAGTCCAATACATTTAAAAATTGAGAAGTACGCTACTGTATTTTTTGATTAAATATTTTTAGATAATAAATTATTGTGAATCGCCCTTAAAACGGAGTGTGCACATTCGAGCTCAAAGTGGCACATTCCGATCTCGGGAAAATGAAGCGCGCCGCTCCGCGTCGCGCTTCATTTGCCTCCCTCGCTCGGAAATGTGCCACTTTTCGCTCGAATGCGCACATCTTCGTATTTATCGAATTTATTTATATTAATTTTTCCACGCGGTTATATTCAAGATAAAAGTCCCCATTATTGACAGAGCCCCCCCCCCATATTGTCGCCATGTTTAATTTTATTTTTTATTTAATTAATTTTTTTAAGGAGGTTGGAGGTGGAATAGTCCCACCCAACAATTTGGAATGTTGTCAGTCAGAAATGCCTTGTATTAAATAATTTAATAATTACAGTCGAACCTCGATAAGCCGAATTTTTGATAACTCGAATTGTTTTTAGTTTCCCTTCAACTTCGACTTATCGAGGGTCGACTGTAATTAAATAATAATCGTATCGATGGCATTTTTTCATAATTTTCAATACAAAAAAATGTAATTTTCATAAAAATTACCGATCGAAATGCACCGACCCCCGTCCCTCTTCGGCGCCGCACGAAAACTCGGCCGAAACTTCTCCGGATCCGCTCCGCGCGAAAATGGAAACTTTGTTTGCGAAAAAAAAAGTAGAAAATGATAGAAACTTGCAATATTATACTTTAGTTGACCGCCGCCGCCGCCGCGGGCGTTTACAGTAAGAAAATGCAATCAACCGCCGCCGAGAAGAGTTGCATGGGAAATTGAGTCGCGCGCGGGCGAAGGGGGCGGAGGGGGGACGTCGTACGAACTCGATACGGTGTTTTGTTACAGGAATCGATCTCGAAATTGGAAAAAGTGACGAGTTGCGGGGGAGGAATCGGTCGACGATTTGAAAAGGAAATTGTATGGGGCGGTGCGGGGGTGCAGTTTGCGCGGTTGTGGTGCTTTAAACATTTATAACTTTGACGAATTGAAATGTTCGATTGTTTTTTTTTAATAAAATATATATGGGTCGCTTTTTTTTTAATTTTGGAGAAATATACAGTCGAACCTCGATAAGTCGAACTTTTGATAACTCGAACCTGTTTCCCTAAGACTTGCCTATTTCAACATTAATATTTTTATATCGATAACTCGAATTTTTGATAACACGAATTATTTTCAGTTTCGACTTATCGAGGTTCGACTGTATGTTAAAAAAATCGATTTGTTTTTTTTTTTAATTCACAACCCTTTTAGTTATTTATTAAAAACAACAAAAAACCAAAACCCTCACATTTTTTCGCATAACAGCCAAAAACTTTATCCCCCCTCCACACGAGCCGCCGCTGCATTAGGCACAAAATCTTCCGGCCGAATTTTGGGGAATTAGTCGCGCGACGAGGGTTTCGGGGCGATATTAAGATAGCGCCCTCGTGATTGATGTGGTCGCTTTTGCCAACACTTCGCCGACTCCATTCTACGCCTGAAACGTGTTCTCCCCCCTTTCAGACGCGCACACAAAACCTACTTAGAAATGGGACCCTTTCTAATAAATTTATCGGTAATTTGATCCCCGCGCCTCGCCCCCCGTCGCCTCCGACATCCGGAAACAGTCGCACCTTCGTCGCGTCATGACAACTCTTTCCCGCGCCCCTTTCTCTACTCCCGAACGCTCCCTAATAAAGATGTTTGGTTACTTTTTTTTTGCAAAAGGCAGGCCTGAACAAAAATGTGCGAGTGGCAGCCCTGGACCCCAAATTAACCACAAAAATTGTGAAACGAGGTGCAAAAAGCGAACGGATCCGACGCCGTTCGTGTTTCGCAAGTCGTACCAAAAAAGTGGGGGGCGGAGCGCCGCGTGACGTAATTAATTATGACAAGCTCGGAGCCCTTTTAGGTTCGCATTAAAATGTTGTAAAGGGAGACGCGCATTTGGCTTTGGTGTCGATTTAATCCGGCGACTATTGATTTATTCCTTTCGATCTGACGAATTTCGCACACAAAAGGCTTGTCGGCGTTTCCTTTCGCCCCCCCCTCTAACCTTTGTTCGGCCCCCCTGCACCGCCGCGCGGGAGACGGATTCCTTTCCACTTTGAATGGAAAAGCAAACACCGTTTTCCATTTACATCTTATTCAGTTTTCGAGACTGATACCACCTCCGCATGATTGTGTTTTGTTGGCGAGCGTTCGCTTGTTTTCGCGGTTTAAGTCTGCTTAAGAGGGTCAACTTATTAAAAGTTAAAAATTAATTATAGGTTCCTGTTAAAATTTGCAGATTTCTGTAATAAATTATGTGTTTTATAAATTGATGAGCTATTGTTTTTTTAAAGGGCTATACGAAATTAGTTTTTTAAAAAAATTGTAAAGTACGGTACTGTACTTTTTGATTGAATATTATTAGATAATAAATTATTGTGAATCAGCCTTTCTGCTGCGGCGCTTTAAATTTTTGAAGTTACACTTCTTTTGTGTTTTTTTTTATTGAATTAAGTAGTCCAATACATTTAAAAATCGTAAAGTACGGTACTGTAATTTTTGATTAAATATTTTCAGATAATAAATTATTGTGAATCGCCCTTTTCGCTGCGTCGTCTTAATTTTTGAAGTTACACTTCTTTTGTGTTATTTTTTTATGGAATTAAGCAGTCCAATACATTTAAAAATTGTAAAGTACGGTACTGCAATTTTTGATTAAATATTTTTAGATAATAAGTTATTGTGAATCGCCCTTTTGACTGCGTCGTCTTAAATTTTTGAAGTTAGACTTCTTTCGTGGTTTTTTAATTGAATTAATCCAATACATTTAAAAATTGTAAAGTACAGTACTGTAATTTTTGATTAAATATTTTCAGATAATAAATTATTGTGAATCACCCTTTTGGCTGCGTCGTCTTTAATTTTTGAAGTTACACTTCTTTTGTTTTTTTTAATTAAATTAATCCAATACATTTAAAAATTGAAAAGTACGGTACTGCAATTTTTGATTAAATATTTTTAGACAATAAATTATTGTGAATCGCCCTTAAAACCGAGTGTGCGCATTCGAGCTCAAAGTGGCACATTCCGATCTCGGGAAAATGAAGCGCGCCGCTCCGCGTCGCGCTTCATTTGCCTCCCTCGCTCGGAAATGTGCCACTTTTCGCTCGAACGCGCACATCTTCGTATTTATCGAATTTATTTTTATTAATTTTTCCACGCGGTTATATTCAAGATAAAAGCCCCCATTATTGACAGAGCCCCCACTATTATCACCCTATTAAATTAATTAATTTATTTAATTAATTTATTAAGGGGGCTGAGGCCGAAGATTTTCTACGAAGTCGAAAATAAACGCGCGTTGCCGCTAATGCCCAGCTGACGGCGACCAGCGAGCGCTAACTGCCCGCTAGTTCGAAAATCGACCGCAAACCGTTAACAGCGCCCTCCTCCGCACATTAATTTCCTTCGTCTTCAAATCGCCCGCTCATTTCTTACGGCAAAACAATCGAAACGGGCATTTTTCTCTGTCCCTTCCGCCCCCGCTCGCCATTCATCACTCGCCCCTTCCACCCACTAAAAAATGAAAAACAACCGTAATTCTAACCTAACAAGATGTAAACTCGTCCCGGAAAATTTATGAAAACGTTTTGAAAAGCCGAAAGTGCGGCCGTGCACGCGTTTTTTATGTTCGACGGCGCTCGACGCGCGCCTGCGAAAGTACACAAGCTCGTAAACGCGTAAAAGCCCGAACAAAAAAAAAGTTATGGTTAATAATGCGCGCTACCTTTCTTCCCGCGCCTCGATTCGCGATCTCGCAAATGCGCTTCATTTAACGCGGCGGTTCCCAAACTGTATGTGACCCCGCTCGCCCCTTAAAAATTTTTTAATCATATATGTCGCCTATTTAACGCCAGCCCTGCTCAGTTGTTTTTTCGCTCAAAACGCTCTTCATTAATAACAAATGCGTTAATTTAAAAAAAAGTTACAGAAACCTGTAATTAATTACAGAAATTTGCTTTTAATATTAAAAAAACTTGTTAAAAGCCGCGTCGGCTTGCGGCCGACGTTTTTCGCGACGCGGGACGAAGGGAAAGGGGGACGCGCGCGCGTCTTCGAAAAAATATACTTTTTGGGATAACGAAAGGGATTCGGCGCGTAATAAAATGGCATTTTAAAAGGAGCCATGATTAAGATTAACGACGCAACTAAAACACATCGCATTATAGATATAATAGGAGGCCGTAAAAGCGAGAAAGCGCACAACTAATAAGTTATGGGGGTCCCCGTAAAAAGCGGCCACAATATCGAATGTGGCGCGTCGCAGCTTCCGACGCTCGCCGTCGTCGGGCGCGGCGGAGCGACGCACGCTAGCGAAAAGGAAGGAGCGAGAGGGGGGCGCGCGCGGCAGGGACGCGACTTATCCATAAGGAGCATCAATCTTCAGCTATCGAACATGACAGCCGCCCCCGAGAACCTCACCCCGCGGGCGCCGCGCCCGACCCGGCCGCCCGCAGCGTGTAAGACATGACATTATTTTACTCGCGCTGAATTTCAATCGGATCGCTGAGACATTTCTGAACTTGTCAGTTCGGTAAATAGTTTCGCGGCGGCCTCGAAAACAATATTTTCGGGGGTGGTCGCCGTCAGGGAAAAACAACGTTTTAATGGAATATGACAATTTCGATGTTTCGCGTTGTTTTTTTTTTGTGTTTCGGATTGCGCCGAGATTTTACGTTTTTAACGTTATACTTCTTTTGGCACCGCAGAAATTACGCAGACCAAAGTCGTGCACTCAAACTTTTCTTCCGACGAAAGTAAATTTTGGCAACAGATTTAAACTTCGCCCTTTTTCCCGTTCCGTTGCGTTCCCTTCGAACGATCCTCGACCGACTTAAAATTCCAAAGCCCGCTATATCCCCGACGTTCAGATAAAAGAGCACATCTTTATTTAAAAACATAAATAACCCAATCTCTGACACGTCCACGTGACTCCATTTAAAAAACACAAAAAGAAGCCGCATGATGTATTGCGAACGCCGCAAAATTCGACGCCCGACCTAACCTCAACGACGCAAAAAAATGCGAGCGACCTAACCTCAAAGATAAATTACGTCCCGTCCGAATAGAAGCGAAATTGTAATTTTGTTTAAAGCGCTCGTAAACAGCGCCTCACAAAAGACGACTCGTTAAGATGAATCAAGTCGAATTATGAAAGTTATTTGGTTCCACTTAACGTCTAGACGCGTCGTTCCTTCAAGGACCTTTTTTTTTCACGAGAAAAAAAAACGCAAAACGCGCGACAACATTATTTAATTCTTAAAGTTGCCACGTTTCAATTCTAAGGGAACGTTACCAAGACAACCGGTCAACAAAGGATTGAGGTTAGGTGTTGATTTTTGGGTCGTTGCTAAGGTTACATAAGTTTTCGAAGTGCGCCACTGGTTCGTGTTGTTATTGGAAAAATTTTAAACGTTACCAAGGCAAAACACTCGACAAATAACGAAATAAAAATTTTGAGGTTAGGTGTTAACATTTACCTTGCCGCACCGAGCCAATTAATCACAAATTAAAGCGCCATATCACGCGCGAGCGCGTTGTCGGCAGCGGACGCGCTCGAAAAACACATCAGTGGCGCGCGCGTTTTAATTCGCCAAAAGAAAACTTCGAAAATGTGAAATGATCGTGCGCCGCCACTGATCTGAATTTAATCGACCGTTTTCGTCGCAGACGACGCGCGAACTTGCCAAAACTTACCGCCATTGTTCTATTTAGTCAGACAAACAACGCAATTTGCGATATAATGCAGTCTTATCGCATTAAAACAGCAGTTTGAACCGCAATTTACATGGTACAGGTACCGGTTACGTAGGGCGTCTTCGCGTCGACGCCCGCCCCGACGGCATCTGTCGTCGTTAATACATCACGCCGCAAAATGCAGTCGGCGTCGACAATTAATCGTTCCCGATGCCACCCAAGATTATTCTGCGACTAATTCCGAGCAGACCTAACCTAACAAATTACACGTACCTAAAAAGTCACCAGATCTAGCGTTTTTTCTCCCAACCTTGGTACTATTTTATTTTGCTTCGAGCACCTCTAAATTAAAATTTAAACAAAAGGGCAATTCTTATTAGATTTTTCGTAGTAGGCCGCGGAGAAAAAAAAATTAAGAGCGCGCGTGCAATTTATTTAAAAAAAAAAAAACTCAAGGCCTCCCCCAATAAAAGAAACACTTAATTAAAAATGCTTTTCGATAAACTCGTTAATGTCGGACTTGTTAGAAGTCGGTCGTAAAAGCTTCCGCCCCCTCACCCGCCGTTCGCCCTTCCGCCTCTTTAGATTTCTTCCGAAAAACGTTCGTCAAATTTCAACCGTCTCAAATTACGTGCGCTTTTCCGCGCTTAGGCCGTGTTTGCTTTTCCGATACAAAAAGGCGAGCACTCGATAACAGTATTAAGTTTTCTTTGGGAAATTGGAAAAACAAAGGCGGCGGCGGCGGGGTCGTTCGCAACGTTTGCGTCGATGCGCAAAAGGCGGGAAACGAAATTTCGTGTTTGGTTCCGTTTTCGGGCGAGAGATGGCGTTGATTGAAAGCCGGCTATACTCTGTCCGGCCAACAAAATAGTTAAGCCACGCCCCACTAAACTGAACCAATGTATGCGCTGCCCAGTGTCACACGGTAAAAATTCTATTTAAATTTAGCGCACATTTGTGGGAGTGGCTTAACTATTTCTGTTGGCCGGACAGAGTATAGTAAACATCGATTTTGTATTCGACAAACGTATTTACCATAGCAACGAGTGGAAGGGAGCGAGAAGATACGATAATTTTGTCAAAAAAAGTGAGAGGGAACGATTAAAATGACTCAATTAATGTTTTTGTCTAATCTATTGGCCTAAAATGTTGTGAATCGTGCTTAAAACCGAGTGTGCACATTCGAGCTCAAAGTGGCACATTCCGATCTCGGGAAAATGAAGCGCGCCGCTCCGCGTCGCGCTTCATTTGCCTCCCTCGCTCGGAAATGTGCCACTTTTCGCTCGAATGCGCACATCTTCGTATTTATTATATTAGTATAATATACCGTGCGCCCCTTCAATACAAAAATTTTAATTTAATCTATACTCTGTCCGGCCAACAGAAATAGTTAAGCCACGCCCCACTAAACTGAACCAATGTATGCGCTGCCCAGTGTCACACGGTAAAAATTCTATTTAAATTTAGCGCACATTTGTGGGAGTGGCTTAACTATTTCTTTTGGCCGAACAGAGTATAGTAAACATCGATTTTGTATTCGAAAAACGTATTTACCATAGCAACGAGTGGAAGGGAGCGAGAAGATACAATAATTTTGTCAAAAAAAGAAAGAGGGAACGATTAAAATGACTCAATTAATGTTTTTGTCTAATCTATTGGCCTAAAATGTTGTGAATCGTGCTTAAAACCGAGTGTGCACATTCGAGCTCAAAGTGGCACATTCCGATCTCGGGAAAATGAAGCGCGCCGCTCCGCGTCGCGCTTCATTTGCCTCCCTCGCTCGGAAATGTGCCACTTTTCGCTCGAATGCGCACATCTTCGTATTTATTATATTAGTATAATATACCGTGCGCCCCTTCAAATCAAAAATTTCAATTTAATCTATACTCTGTCCGGCCAACAGAAATAGTTAAGCCACGCCCCACTAAATTGAACCAATGTATGCGGTGACCAGTTTCACACGGTACAAATTAATAATGCTTATATGGTTGCTTGTGTTACGTGCTTTAAATATTAAGCCATTAGAAAAAATTCTATTTAAATTTAGCGCACATTTGTGGGAGTGGCTTAACTATTTCTGTTGGCCGGACAGAGTATATATGCGGTGCTAGTGTTGTGGCAACGCGAAAAGATGGGCAACGAGATTGAGCGTGTAGTTTCCTTTTTAGACGAGAATGGCGCGTATGTCGCTGATTTTTTTGCCCTTTTTTCGCATAGTAATTTTTGCGGAGCGTAACGGAAGAAGAAAACACGTTTAAAGAAAGAAGGGGCAGCCCCCTTTGCCCTTTATTTCGCGCGCGAAAAAATTCAAAAATAAAAATTGGTAAATTTAACTAAAGGTACGCGAATTTTTCTCGGAAAGAGAAAGAAAAAGTGGGAGAAGGAAAAAGAAGTTTTAGGGCAACAAAGTTTTTCGAGTTTTCTCGACTGGGTCGCATGCGAAAGAAGGGCGTCGCGGCGTCCCGGAGCGCCAATACACTTTAAAGCTCTCTTTTAAATTGGAGCGCGGGCCGAAATAAAGTTAACTTTTTGGGGCCGAAGAGATGGGAGAAAAAAAGGTGACCTTTTGCGCGACGCTTTTATTAGGTTTCGCTTCTTTTTTTTTTCTTCTTCTTTCGGCGACTTTGGCGACTTTTCTTCGTGGAAAAGTTGCGATTATCGAATTTAGTTGCTTTCCTTTTTTTGATTTTTGCGAGGAAAATGACAATTCGAACTTTAAGGATGACGCCCCGTTTGCGCCATTTTTTTTCAAAATTCATTGAAATTGTTTAACAACGTACTTAAATAAATTAGGTGTCTCTGCGATTTTTCGAAAAAACTAATTAAATCCAAAAAAATACATTTCGACTCAAAAAAACGATCCTAGTGCCCTTATTTTCGACCCGCAAATTTAGTCGTTTTTTGAAAAAGCTTCATTTATTAAAATAAGCTTATTTTTTTTTAAATTGATACTTCTTTTAATGGTCGGTCGTAAAAATCGCAAGATCAACCCCGAACTTCGATTTAAATTTCCTTCGCCCTTTTTCCCTTCTTTTCTAATTTAATAAAAATAATAAAAAAAAGGGAAGAAGAAATCGTAAAAAGGTTCGGAATAATAATAACCTATAAACTTCAATTGGGTTTATAAAAATAACGTTTAGGGAGAAAAGAAAAGGGAAGAGGGAGAAGAAAAGGCAAAAATAATATCGCGCTTTTTATCGGTCCTTTTGTTATTAAAGAATGGCCAAAGAAAAATAGCTCGGAAGGTCCGCATCGATTATTATTTCGAGCAAAGCCGGACATATACAGGGTGTTTCAAAAAAAAATTAAAATATTTTTACGAGAAGACAAAATAAGTAGAATAAGTTCATATGTCTAAGTTCGATTTTCATTTGTTCGAGTAATAATAATTTAATAATGTAAGAAATGGATCAACGATCAAAGTATCTTTGAAACAAATAAACATCGGAGCTTACTTTGTTTATTTTAGCTTGCTAGACATGTCCTTAAAATATTTCTATTTTTCCTAAAACACCCTGTATACCGCAACAAAGCTGTCTTCGCTTTTAATTATCGGGCAGACGCAATGACAGCAGTGGCGGCGACGCAGGGCACGCCACAAAATTTTATTTTCGCAAGACGTAAATTTTTTCGGTTTTTGAAAAATATTTTTTCTAATCGTTTTCGACGGCGGACAATTACGAACGGTTGGTACCTCTGCTCGTACGTCACCGTAAAAGCCTAAGTCAAGAAACAAGATTCCCGGAACGCACGCGATACGGCGTGATTAATGGTCGCCTCCCATCTCTACCGCTACATTTCCTTCCGGTCTCGGGCGCAAGAAACATAACCTAATTTTTTTCGCATAAAAAACGAGAACATATTTTATTCTTTTAAATTTCGCTTAGAAATGTATTACTTTCCTTGCCGGAAAAGAAAACGAGCTTTATTTTAGAAGAGTTGCAAGTTTGCGCACCTCAAAAAAATTTCAATTTTTTGAGGTTTTTTAAAGAACCGCAGCGACATCTATCGGCCCAAATTTAATTTTTTGGCACAATCAAATCGGAAGATGTGTTCTTTTGTTATGATTAATTTCTTCTTCGGAAGCGGAGAATTTTAAAAACATCAACAAACATCCCCCTCCCCCTCCCACACAAAATAATGAGTTTCGCCGATGATGCGTTAAAGCAAAGGCGCCGATTTCGCTAATGCGTTTGAGCCCTTTAATGCCATTATGTTGGCATTAAAATTTTAAAACGCGTCCCGACGCCGCGTCAAAGGAGACCCGCGAGCCCGTCCGACCAGATTTGTTTTTATGCGTTTGTTTTTTTGCGCGTTTTTAATAAAAATAAATCTCCTTTTATTTTTTAATTAAATTAATTAAAATCGCTGGGGGGTTTGGTTTAAAGCAAAAAAAAAAGGAAAAACGAACGGGAATTTTGTCGTCGGAAGTTTTGTGTTGGTAACGCGTCTTTTAGGTTAGATAGTCGGAAGGGGCGTGGCGGCTGACAAAAACCGACGTCAAAAGATTGAGGTTATGAGACGCGTTCAAAGACACGAAGAAAAACGGTAGGTCAGTGAGTGCGCTGGTAAGCGAAGCGTTTATTTTTATCGGCGAAAGCGCGGAACGAGCTAGCTTCGTTCAAAAAAACAAAAAAAAGTTTTAAATTGGCGTGTAGTGCACTTTGGCGTCTTCTTTTGCGATTTACTCGAGAACTATTTAAACAAGCGCGTCGGTTTGTTGGCTTAGGGTTGTGCACGAAACCGCAGAGATTTTTGTTTTTTAAAACCTTCAATTTTTCTCACACCATTCAAGTTTTTTAAATTTAAACTAAAAATCTCACAACCCGAAAAATTAGGGCGCGCACAAAAATATTTCGAAAAGAACCCCCAAAACAAAATTTCATTCATAAAACCGCCCCCCACCCCAAATCTACGATCAGAAAAATTGAGCGTTTCACCGCGCGCCAAAAAGACACAAAAACAAACGCGATTCTTTTAAAAGCATCGAGCCGCTGCGATCGCACCGTCCGAACAGCCTACACACATTTCCTGCCGTCGTCATGGCGACGCCAAAGGGAGTTAGCGCCTTAATAAAGCTCCTGCAAGGGACGACCGACCTTACAACACAACGCGACTATAATGTCAACTCCGAATCGGTTGTTACGGTAAACATTCCCTTCTTTGAGCGTCCCTCAAATTCGCCAAGTGCTTCCCAAACTGTTTTCGCTTCGCGCTTTTTGTTTTTTTTTTTCTTTGGGGGCTGTGCGCTCGTTCGCCTAATTAAGACGCTAAAGATGCGTCGTAAAATTAATGTCGCTCCGTAATCGCGGCAGGCGCCGATTTTAATTGTCGTTCCGAAAAAGGGGAAGGGCACTAAATTTAAGCCCGCCATAAATTTGTGGCGCCCAATTAAGCGGTTACCTTAAGTACAAAAGAATTGCGCGCCCCGCATCTCACATTTTAAATTACAGATTTCTGTAATTAATTGCAGATACCTGTAACATTTTTTTTGTTGGCCGTTCTAAATTGTTTATTAAAATGATGTGGGCCCGGTACCGACAAGCAATTATTCAAATACGAAATTGAGCTTATTTAAAACAATTGTTTTTTTTGCCGAAGGAGCGGAGGGCGGAGAAGAGCGGAAGAATAAATTTTATGGTCGGCGTGTAGACGGAAAACGTTTTACATTCGCGATATGTTAAAAAGGTTAGAAGGAAGTAATTTTATCGGCGCGTCTACCGCATCTTTTGTTTTTCCTCGTCCGTAACATATGTAAATCGGGGCCGCATATTGCGTTCCGGACCCCGCCAACCTTAGAATTAGATCTGGCGCGCTTAACGAAAAAAAAAAGAAGAAATTCCGTCGGTTTAGCGACGCGCTTTTTCCGTCGCCCCCTCCCCCCCACCCGGTTTCCCTCCGACAAATATTGACGAGGATCGTTCGAAAAGTCGGACGTCTTTGCGGCGCAGTTATTTGAGTACACAGCACTCTAGATGTTTATAGACTTGTATTTACCTTCCGATGATCGGATCGCTGTTTTCCGACGCCAAAGTATTTTATCCAATTTAGCGTCGGTTGTACGCAAAAAAACCGTTTAATTTTCGTAGCCGCCTCCATTACCCCTTTTTCTGCGCTTTGGATGCTCTTTTCGACGAATAAAAGCCGGTTTAACTAACGGGCTTTTTTTGGTACAACGGAATTTTTTTGAACCGGCGAAATTTTAATACGACGAGATTTTACCTGACGGGATTAGCGTCAGCGAGGCGGCATTCGTCGTGCGAAAAGGGAATTCCTTCGGACAAAGTTCGAAGGGGGGTGTAAAAAGGGGGGGTCGGTCGAAATTGGCGTGTCCGCAAATTAATTCGACGCGGCGCGCTCGTGCTCGGGGAATTGATACCTAATTATTCCGCTTGTATATCGTTTCGCCGCAGAAACCGAACGCTTGTCGAGCAAACTTAATTTCCAGAGCCGACCTTTCGCAAAAAGCGACTTCCGTTCCGGCCGCACCTTTGATTAATTTCGAAAACAAATCCCGAAACGCTCGAATTGGATCGGCCGTAAACAATGCGCGACAATTTCCGCCTTTCGCAAATAGTTTTAATTACTTTCGAAGCGCGGCGCAATTGTGACAGTTGAAAACCGCTTCGCGACGCATGCGTCTCTTAATAATAATCAAAGTTTTCGAAGCGTCCTCGTAAAAATCGCGTTTAATTAGACAGAAATAAGTTTTAAATTTAAAAACGCGCCATCTATGAGCGAAAAGCAAAGACAACGCGGTAGATTTGCCCTTGGAGGGCGCCAAATAATTTTGTTTTTATTTTTAGGCAAAAAAATATTGAAGAAAACCGGTATTTAAAGCAGTAGGAACAACCTAACCTCACTTTAACGTAAAAACGGCAATTGCGCGACGCCCGGAAAGGTAGCAACAGCTACAAAGAGCCTAATTTTCCGGAAACGACAATAAAACGGAAGTGAAGAGAAATAGTTGGACGTAACTATTAAAAAGAGACATAAAATCTAACATGGAATTTATGCCCTCGCATAAAAGTAACTCGCATCGCCGTTGAGCTGCAATAATTCCTTTAAAGAAACTTGCAAACCGTACAGAAACAGACAATGTCTGCGTCGTGCTCGAAAAAAAAAATTTTAGGGGCGGCAGAAGGAAGGGGAATTCCTCTAAGCAACAAATGCTATTTCGGATCGCATTAGTTTTCCGACTAAATCATTTACCGCCTTCATATTTTCTTTATTAGCTTCGAACGAAAGATAAACGAAAAATAAAGCAGGCTGGGAATTGGATCGGAAAGTCGAGCGATCGGAGGCGGCTTCGATTTTTTTGCGATTTCGTTTTCTTTTGATCAATTGCGTTTTTCTGCAGACTGTCAATTTTAATTAAAAAGTTTTATGCAATGGGAAAGATTTGATCTGGCGATTTAACTAACGGGATTTTTTATAACCGACGAAATTTTTCAAAAATGATGTTTTTTAGAATTAACACGATCGATATATTTGTTTAATAAAAAAAGTAATTAACAAATTAAATAAACGGTTAAAATACGAACGGAAAACTTTGATAAAAGATAGCAAGTTTTTTTTTGATAATTTGGGAACATTAACTGATGCAAAAATTTGTTTAAAATTCGGTCTTTTGGAATTTTTAAACCCCGTTGCTATATCTTTATTAACAATACGAAGAAAAAATTTTGAAAAATAGATTTCTTTTTAGTGTTTTCGGAATAATTCTATATACAGGGTGTTTCGTTAAAAGTATCGCAAGCTTACTATTTTTAAATAAAAAAGTATAAAGCGTTTTTTTAATTTATTCATTCTACGTAAATAAATAAAACATTTATTCCATTTCCGGTATTAACAAAAATCACGCCAACTTTCTCGTCTTAAACAAAAGAATATTAATTTTTTTTTTAGGTAACTACATAGAGAGCTCATTTATATTTTTAACGACCGTGGCGGAATCGTTTTCGAGCAGATTCAAGTTTATTTCGAATCGAAGTCGGCGTCGCCGCCTGTTCGAAAAGCGACTTTTGCGAAATCGTCGAAGAGGTTAGGCAAACACGCGAAAAGCCAGTCGCTGCGCGAATATAAATGGAATACAAACAAGATCGAAAATAATTAATCAGTACAAAAACAAATTCGGTACATAATTTAGCGACTGTTTGCCAGTTCCGAAATGCAGCCGTTAATAATGCATGAGCCGAAAATTGCTTTCGCTGCCAAATTTATATTAGACAACGCACACACGCTTCGACTTCAATTAGAACGCCATTTGTTTGTCGATTGTCTTTTACAAAAAAAAAAAAACACAAACGTTGTGCGAGTTCGCAGAGACAGGGTTTTTGTGCGCCTGCAAATTTAAGTTGGCAACAAAACAAGTTAAAGTCCTTAGCGACGTAAATCAACAAATGGCCGCCTCCGGTCGCTAAGTTACACCGTTCAAAATCCAAGCGCGCCAAAATCTACAAATTCGAATTGAAAAACGATTTTTTGGGGCGGCCACGAGCGCCCATAAAACGCAAAGGAGCGTCCCGGCGCGAAAAAGCGGCACGCGTGAACGAATAGCGTGACCGCAAAACTTTTGATTAAGTCGCAGATCAGATCTAAATTAAATTAGCGGCGTACGCCTCTGTCGTTGTAAATCTCGAAGGCGCATGCATAAATACAACGGCCGAATTTGCGGAAAGTTAAATCGCTTCGTAACACGTTACAAATTACGTTTACGAGTTATTTCCATGTTTCGCGTTTTATTTAATAACGTCGCTTCCCTGCCCCCTGCCCCACTTTACACACAACGACAAAAAAAACGAGGAAAAAGGGGGGCGAGAGCGGAGAATGAAATAAAACGGAACGTAATCGGTTTTTTAACTTGCGTTTTTAAACGAAATTTGGCGACGAATTGCGGGCGCGCCGCTTTAAAGTAAAAAAAAAAACAGATGAATAATTTAAATTTGTTAAACGAAAAAAAAAACGGTAGGAGTAGCGCGCGCTGCACCATTCAAAACCGCTTTTGTTTTGGACGCCTTTTGAATTAATTGTTTTTAAATTTTTGTTACGGTTTTAATAAAAAATTTTAAACTTTAAATTTGGCGCGTTTTTTGTTGCATGGCGTTGCGTAGCGACGAGTGACGGAAGGTTGTTGATTTTTGTTGCTACGGTTTTTAAAACAAATTTTACGATTAAATTAAATTGAACAAAAATAATAAAACAAATTACAAAAGTATGGCGTACAACCCCTCTCCCTCCTATACCCCTTTTACAATTTTGTTTGCTTCGCTGGATTCACCAAATAGCCGAAACAATTGTTAATTTATACGTTATTATTGAATTCTGATTAACACGTTTGAAACCCCTTGTATATAAAAATGTATGCATTGGGTGTGCGAAAAGTAATTGACAAGTGCGATCGAGGGGTTAGGAAGTGAAATTTTGGAACATTTGCAATTTTTTTTAATGCTAATAATTTTTTGACAGCTACCAAAAAAAGTATTAGATTTCTTAGGCAGGCAGTGTAGAAAAATTTAAGATTTTTGAATCTCGTTGACACAGCTGTCTTAGTACTTTTTAATTCATTGTAAGAAATTAGGTTTACAACAAATAAATGAACCGACTAAATATTTAGAAACCCAAATGCGTGAAACCGTAAAAAGTCCGATAACGTTAACTGGTAAACAGCCGAAAGCGCAACGTCGTTTCCTGCACGTGCACAAAATTAGAAAATTATCGGTTTCTATCAATTTTAGCACATGTTAAATACGATTAAGAAACTTTCCAAAAACGACCGTACACATGTTTTAAAATTATTTATAAGTTTGTACACACCAAAAACAAATAATACAACTAATTTAAATAAACTCGTAAAGCCCCAGTGGTGCATGCTGTAAAAAACAATTTTTAAAGTCAGAAGAGTTACTGTGGGCCAGCTGTAGTCCACACTTTAACTAAACTTCAAAATTAAAAATATAATACGTTAGTGTGAACCACCAGTGGTACACGCTGTAAAAAACAATTTTTAAAGTCCGAAGAGTTCCTGTGGTCCAACTGTGGTACACACTTTAATTAAATTTCAAGAATAAAAGAAAATATGTTAGTGTAAACCACCAGTGGTACACGATGTAATAAATAATATTTAAAGCCAGAAGAGTTAGTGTAGGCCAGCTGTGGTACACACTTCAATTAAATTTCAAAAATAAATACAGAATAGGTTAGAGTGAACCACCAGTGGTACACGCTGGAATAAATAATTTTTAAAGTCAGAAGAGTTACTGTAGAACAGCTGTGGTACACACTTTAATTAAATTTCAAGAATAAAAACAAAATACGTTAGTGTGAACCACCAGTGGTACACGCAATAAATTATAATTTTTAATGTGAAATAAAAGCGTGCGAGCCACCAATGGTACACGCTATAATCAATTTAAAAGTCAAGTAAGTATCCGTGAACCACCTGCGGTACACGTATAAATTTGTTTTATAAAGCAATCAAGACACTAATTAGTGTGAACCACCATTGGTACACAGTTCAAAAGATCATTTGCTCTCGAGCAACTCCTGTGAGCCACCCGTGGTGCACACTATAATTATGAAACAAAAGCAAATCAAGTTAAAACAAGTGAAGGTGAATCACAATTCCTTCACGGTCAAATTTCAATTGCAACATAAAGAAAGCCATATGGGCCACCTGTGGTCCACATTCTAATTTAAAAACAGAGATAAAAAATAGAAGGTAGTGTGAGCCACGGTTGGTCCACGCTCAGATTTAATTTTTTTCATTTCAAACATTATTTATGAGCCACCACTGGCCCACGTCCTGAAAAACACATAAATACAATAAACGCCTTTTGCGAGCCACCACTGGGTCACGTTTTATGCTAAATAAAAAACAATTAAGACAGTATCAAGTGGGGACGGCTACAGCTGTAAATAAAAATCCCGGAATGCTGAAAAAGAAAAAAAAACCTTAAAATCCTACCTTTTCACTGAAGCTGGAGCAGCAGGGGACGCCGGCGTCGAAGGACCACCCCCAGGACCAAGGCCACAACACAATGTCTACTCGGAACACACACCCGCGCACCCCACACTTAGGGAGTGATTAATATCGTTTTTGCAGTTTTGGTTTTGCACAAAACGGACCGGCCAGACTCGAAACACTACCCCCAGCATAAGGGCACAACCACGCAGAAAAAACTCAATTTAAAAAAAAAGGCCACCGAGCACCGACCGACACGCACCGGACGCGAAGTTAAGTGTGACTGACGCCAATTTTCCGAGCTTCCATTTTATACGAGGTCGTGTAGCCAATGGGATTGCGTTTCCAGTGCCACTAACCGATCGCTGTTGGATCTCGTATTGGGCATATTTGTGCTATATGTTATTCAGTTCTAATCGATTTAATTAAAAACTAATTAAGCAATCGGCTCCGTAATTTTTTTAAAGTACTTCATAAACAGCCCCCCGACTGTCTTTAAAGTTTTACCCCGTTATTTGAAGCCGTTCTTTAGTTATTCGCAATAATCGGTCGCATTTCAATCATTCGGGGCCGAAAATCACATTTATATTTCCCATAAAATCGCAAAAAACAGCTCCAATTAAGATTTTTTCGGGCTTTCGCATCGAGATTAAGATTTTTAATTGTTTGCCGAAGGATTTTATGAAATTTGATTGTTCTGTGATGGGTTTTTGTATCAAAAATCGGGGTAATTTGTTCAGCCCAAGCGGACAAGCTGCGAACACATTTGCCAAGGCCAAACTTCGCGTGCTTTCTACCCCCTCGTAATTATAACAAAGGCCCCATTTCTTATGCTATTTGATTTAAGATTTGGCCAAAATGCAAGTTTGATTTCAAACGATTTTGGGCGTTGTTTGGATTCCATTTTTGCGGACCCGAACTACGCCAACCTAAACCGAGAAATGAACTCCGCTATTCGTTTTTGAATTCGCCATCGGCCGTAGTTTTAGAACGGCACAAGTGCAATGACTATTCGCTTAAGCAATCGTTAAAAAATTTTAAGGCAGCCGACTTCAGCGATGGCAAACCGGCATAAATGGGTGTTTCAACATTAAAATTCGTGACGAGTGCGACAGAGAGAGACGTATGAGCGTCGGAATCGGTCCAGAATGAAAGTACGCACAAAGGCCCAAAGTCGAGACGGGCGTCCGGGCGCCGGCATTCGCCCGACCACCGCGCAAGGGTGGCTTAGCGCGATCGAAGTTTTGGCCGGCGCGCTTCCAGCCAAGCGAAAGATTCCGTTTGCGGGCCGTGTACTTTACGTGGGTCAAACGCTCTTCCATGCTTATAACACACTAACTTAAATCGATCGCCCTAGTAAAACTAATTTAACCTAATTTCTCGAAGGTCATTATAAATAAAACATAAATCAGCGTCGTCCGTCGCTCGATTTAAGCAAACCAACTTTTTAAAATAACAGAAAAGTAAATCTGACAAAAGAACTAAATATTTCACAATTAGCAACAACAAAAGCTTCGTATTTCTTGCACTCAGTGGCGCGCTAGGTTCTTCTGCGCACACATTATGAACAAATACAAATCAATTTGCGACGCCGATCCGTCAATTAAAACGATACAGATCATTCGCAATAACGATCCGTCAAAAATTTTTCTTACAAAGCTCAATAGCAAAACACCGCCGTCTTCGTCCTCCGCCCGCCCATTACCGCATACTTTTCCGAACACCTCCGACTCATTTTCGCTTACGATTTAATAAAAATCGGCTCAACTTAACACTAGAACCGCGGCAGTTTTAGACTTACTACAAGCGCAGTTACCGGTCAATTAAATATTTGTAAAAAAAATGTATTTCTTTAATTTTAAATTTAGATTCGGTTAGATATTAAAAAAATAATTATTATTAAAAAACAAAGAAATTGACAAGACATAAATAACTTTAAATGTCGTTTTATAAGATTCAATATTTTAATTCTCACAAATTGACAAAATAAATAATGTGTTGCTCTAAAATTAAAGTTTATTTATAACACATTATTAAAAAAACTTACCTAAAATTAAAGGCTAGAATAGACTTACTAAGGGGAGATGTATAGAAAATGTAGGGGGAAAGTGGCATGAAACAGCCAGTTTTAAAAAAAGGGATAAATAATATAGAAGGACATAAATAAATCAATTTTTTTTTTAAATCTGTAATTGTTCATACAATTATGTATGTAATGTCATAAAACATTTTTCAAAATTAACGATATTTTTCGACTTCTAATCATTTATAAAAAAAATAAAATTTGGCTTTTCATAACCTATAGGTATTGAAACAGCCAACCCAATTTTGAAAAAGCCATGTTCTTATTACAAGATTAAAACTGCACATTAACGAAGATATTATTTAATAATAAACTTAAGCTATAATTTTAGATCTTATATAATTATAAAACGTTTTAAATAACGCAAACTCTCGATAAAATATTTACTTACATAAATCTAAGAAACTGTCAAAAAATTTGACGTTTGAGATCAATCATTGCAAATACTTAAAACGTTTTTAGCAAAAATAATGCAATTTCCTTTTACGCCACAGGATTTATATGCCCAACCATTACAATTTTGCATTGGTATCACTCTTGATTGCTGTTACTACAATTATTATTGCATTTTATGCAATTAAAAGGTGGCTTTTTCATTACACTGCAGTCCGGCTATTTCAAAACATATTCTCTCAAGAAACAAAATCTCGAAAATTACTATGAAATCAAAGATTAGTCTACAAAATATATACGTTATTAGAAGGCCTAATATATCTATAAAATTATAGTGTAATCATATTATTATTAGTTTTGTACGTATAGGCGTTAGAAAACAAATAAACTGAACTCAAAACCTTACTTTTTGACGACAAAATCTTCAATACGTCGTATCGGCGCCGTTTATTGACGGTGAACGGTCAAATTTTTGTGGGGGATATCTGGCTAGTGTTGTTATCTTACAATAATAATACATAAACGATTCGTATGAAAACTACCGCGTAATTGATAATGGCTGTTTCAAAACTTGGCTGTTTCATGCCACTTTCCCCCTATTTCTTTAAATTTAAATTTAGATTAAGTTAGTTATTAAAAAAAAAAAATTATTAAAAAACAAAGAAATTGACAAGACATAAATAACTTTAAATGTCGTTTCCTTAACTTTAGGTAAGTTTTTTTTAATAATGTGTTATAAATAAACTTTAATTTTAGAGCAACACATTATTTATTTTGTCAATTTGTGATAATTAAAATATTGAATCTTATATATTTATTGCAACACATTTAATGCTTTTATACAGTTTCTAAAAACAATAAAATCTATAACTGTCACCGAATATAAAATCAAAATTGAATGAAATTTTAATTGTTTGATTGAAAAAAAAAAGATTCATCTAACAAATCTAATAAAAACGAAGATGTGCGCGTTCGAGCGAAAAGTGGCACATTTCCGAGCGAGGGAGGCAAATGAAGCGCGACGCGGAGCGGCGCGCTTCATTTTCCCGAGATCGGAATGTGCCACTTTGAGCTCGAATGCGCACACTCGGTTTTAAGCGCTGTTCACAACAATTAAATTGCTTTTTAACAATTTTTAATTAAAAATTTCAGGGCCGTATTTGCACTTGGCAAAATTTCTCTTTTAGCGTTTTTAGTAAATTAATTTAAAAAAACCTGTAACAATTTGTATTTATTGGAGTCAAATTATTTTTTGTTTTAAAAGTGAGAAAATTAATGTTGACAAATCGAATAAAACGAAGATGTGCGCGTTCGAGCGAAAAGTGGCACATTTCCGAGCGAGGGAGGCAAATGAAGCGCGACGCGGAGCGGCGCGCTTCATTTTCCGAGATCGGAATTTTCCGAGGATCGATATTTAAGCACTTTATCAAAATTTCCTATTTAGCGTTTTTAGTAAATTAATTAAAAAAACATGTAACAACTTATTTATTAGTCAAATTATTTTTGTTTTAAAAGTGAGAAAATTAATGTTGACAAATCAATAAAACGAGGAGGCGCGTTCGAGCGAAAAGTGGCACATTTCCGAGCGAGGGAGGCAAATGAAGCGCGACGCGGAGCGGCGCGCTTCATTTTCCCGAGATCGGAAATGTGCCACTTTGAGCTCGAATGCGCACACTCCACTCTAAGCACGATTAACAATCCTTAATTTATTTAAAAAATTAATTACCCAAACTAATATTATAAAGGCGAAAGTAACTCTGTCTGTCTGTCTGTCCGTCTGTCTGTTACCTTTTCACGCCTAAACCACTGAACCAATTTTGATAAATTTTGATACAGAGATAGATTGGACCTTGAACAAAGATCTGGCCTACTGATTTTTTACAGTTAATAATTGCATCTCCACTAAAAGAAAAAAGTATGTGTCCGTTGGTATAATGTCTCATATTAAAGGGAAAAAACACAATTTAAAACGAAAAACTATTATAGGACAGTAATTATCAATTAAAATTAGAAAAAATCATTTAATATGTCAGAAATATATTCTACTAATAAAAAGTAACAAGACGATAAAGTTGCGAAACGGTCAAAACGACCGGTTTCCGCGGTTCTAGCGTTAAACAATTTCAATTCAAGTTGTGCCATTGTAACGACGTCGCCTAGCAACGCGAATAGGTCATTTCGTCCATTGCGACCTCTAACGTTTTTAAATTGCCATTCGGACATGAAGTTTTCGTCGAAGCCAACTCTACAATTTTTTTCGGGTGCGTTTATTAATTTACCAAAAAAAAAAAGAAGAGAAAAGCAAACGAAGGGCGATTTCGCCAAAAAAAATTAGCACAAAAGCGAGGAGGTTTATTGAAAGCGTGTGCCGAATAATTTTCTCGTTTAAGCTCTTTCGGACGGCTCGTCATTTGCGTTTCGCCGGGATAAAGTTTGAGCGCGTTTTCCCGCCGTCCCCTCTCGCCCGCCCGCCTAATTATAAAACTGCGGCGACATGAATCATGCTAATGACTAAAATCATCAACACTCACCTAATTAATCAGCTCCCTCTCGCGGTCAGCGACGAGGCCTGAAACAGAAAATTAGGTTATTAACACGAAACTTGCGTTATCTCAATGCCTCCTACGACAATCGTTCGTCACTTTGTAATTTGCCGGATTATGGGGCGGCGTTTTTTCGTTTTTTTGGGGAATATTTAATTGAAATGAAACGCACCCCACTGTCCACGTTTCGAAAGCGCTTTTAACGACTTCTGCTGCTTAGAAAAATTTAATTAGGCGTCCGCAGATAATTCGAAACGCACTAATTTCGAATTGTCGTCGTTTCTGGCGACACCCTGTATACCGGGCGTCGGTAAATCGAGGCGGCCTTTTATTTTTCCAAGGCCCGAACAATCCGTCTTGGACGTAACGTCGGTGCCGCGCGCTCCGTTAAAATTCGAAAGCGTTACTTGTAAAATAATGTAGATGATTTGTCATAATCCAAGATGGCCAGTGGAGGCGTTTCTCAACTGTTCGACGGTCCGTGAAATTAAGCGCGAGTGCCTTCGAAATCCGAACATTTCAAAAATCTTTCTTTTTCACGTTTTGTCTTTCAAAATCTACGATTTACTGGACTGCGCGTTTTTAATCTTTTGCTCCCCTCCCCTCCCCCACCTTCTGCGCCCTACAGCTACAAAAATTATTTGCAAATATTGATTAAAATAAATTAAACATAAATTTTATAAAATTCGTTTGATTTAAGAAAAAAATTGTTTTTCGAAATAGCGTAAGGCCGAATTGTTTTTTGGATTTGACGTGCGCCCCGATAAGTGGGCTTTGAGAATCTAAAAGTTTTTAAAAAATATTTACATAAATAAATGGGGTGCGAATTTTTAAAGTTTAAAGTAAAAACAACGAGTAAAATACAACTTTGGGTCATCGACCCCAATTTTCTCGAAAATATTAAATGGCACGCCTATGGTTTTCGCGAGCGACATCTTTGACTTTTTTCCGTAAAATTAGCCCCGGCACTTTTCAATATCCAAATCTAATCCGATTCCGACGTAGCAAATCGCGAATGCACCGTGCAAACACCGCCGCTCGCCGCCCCTTTCCGCCCCAGATATTGATATTAGAAATTTAGATCAAAGATTTGAGTGGATTGTAATATTTCAATAACTCGCCGAACGTTTTCCAATAACATCTATCGGCGAAACCGCGTTCGTCCCCGATCCCTCGATTTTAATCTAAAATTTTGGTCCTTCGAGCCGGATCGACGCCTCGCAAAAGAAACGAACGACGTAAGCGTCGGTCCCACAACTTTTTTCGTTTAAAAACAACCAACATTAACTAAATTAATGGCCGGCTCGGGCGAAAAGCGTGCGAGCTTTGTTTTTGTTTTTTTTTCTTTGCTTTCGCGCGCGCGTTCCTCTCGAACGTGCCGGAATCTCCTCGCGTTTTTCAAACTATTTTCGAGAATGATAGATAACAGCGCGCCAAGCACTCGGAGGCGAAACAAATGGGAGGCGGCGTTGTTTAAGAGCGGCGCGAAGACGTATGGGACCGTCGGGCGAAGAGGAAAGGTGATCGACGGCGCAATTAAAGGGACAAAGCGGCCGCCGGCCCGCCGTGATTGGGTTCGGCCGACAAACGGCCCCTCGTTGACCGTCTTCCGCGGGTCGACCCAATTAGAAACTCGTCCGCTAAAAAAAAAATTCCCCAACAAATCGAATTATTGCGCGATCCGGCACCGTCGCAAAGCGAAGCGGCTCGTTTCCAATCCGCGTCCGCTCGGCGCCGATAAAAAAAAACAAATCGCGACCGTTTCGAAACACGTTCGGCCACGTTAAGCACTTTAATTTGGTCTTGATTCGCGAGGATGCGACGTTGCCAAATCGCTTTTGAAGTGCACCGCGAGTTAATGGAAGCGAACTTTTGTAATTAGAAAATGCAGCTCGTCCAAATTCAACTTTTGTCCTTGTTACTTAATTAAGCGAACGGTTTTAATGGTGGCGACCTGTTTTTTGTGCCCTTCCCCCCCTACAATTGTCGCCGAGCTTTTTGCCGTGGTGTAACGAGCGCAATCTCCATTTAAATTGTCGTACTAGCTTTAATGCGTTTCGTCTAAGAACGGCAATTATGCAAATCGGGCCGCGGGCGAAAATTCTAACCTCAAAATAAAGCGCTGTAAAACAGTAGAAGCGCGCTAATTGTGCGGAGAAACGGATCGCGGTTGGCGATCTGTTTCCTGAAACGACGTCTACAGATTTTTGCTTTTTAAAAACAATAATTTTTGAGACGGACGGCAGATAAAGGATTTTGCTTTTTTCGAAGGGGAAAAGGGGTTGTTTTTTGATTGCAAACCTTGACGCATTTTTTGAAAATTGCCCTTACGAATTCTGAATTTAAATTAAAACAATTCTTCAGATTTTGATTTAAAATTAATTACAACGGCATCTAACGCCCCCCTTAAACCTACGCCCATGGATGTAGAGTTTAAAATTAATAAAGACCCGAATCAAACTTTTTGAAAATTGTTCGAAGCCCATAAAGTTGGAACGTTTTGTTTGTTCTTATTGTTACGACTTGTTTTTAAAGCAAACTGCGCCTCCGAAGTTTCAATTGCGATAAAAAAACAAACAATACAACCCTTTCGCTGCAAAGTTTCCCCTAAAAAAAATCCGCCCGAAACTCTTCGAATTAAAACAAACTAATTTCGGATTTTTTCGGTAAGTCGGAGCGCTTCGTTGTCTGCAAACAAAAGCCATATCTGGCATCGGGCGTCGCCTACTTAGACGCGCCACTAAAGCCCCTTCGCCCCACACACGCTACGCACGGACGTAATGTAACGGAAACATAAATCCAGGGTTGCATTTACCGGAAATCGCGCTAATCCGAAACGACTCGCCTAATTTAATTGAATTAGTTTTGTAGTGGCAGAACTGCTTTTGTCCGTGTTTAAATAACGAGCGCTTAAAGGAGCGACGACCCGGCCAACTTGTCTCGCGCCATTTTTCATGTGAAAAAAAATTAAAACACGACGTCGACTTGATCAGTTTATTCTTTTGTTGTGGTATCTTACTGTAAGCACCTTGTATAATTATAATCAAAACGGCACTTTGGTATATATACAGGGTGTATACAGGTACATAACAAGAAACGCTGATATAGCGTTTAATTTTTTAAAATTCTTTTTAAATTAAATTGAAACAAAAAAATTAATTGTAAAACAAAAGAATTACATAATTAATAAGATCTATACATATTAACTACTCCAAAAATTTTTAGGATTTTGTTACACCTTATATATTTTATTTTGCAACATACTGTAAATATCATATATCTGTTTGTAAAAGATTTAAAGTATACAGGGTGTTTACGGTTGCATTACAAACAATTCAAAGCGTTTTAATGTAATTCAAATAACGCTTCCATCGTTGCCGGTTTGCATAAAAAACAAAAGCACCACGTAAATCGCTACAAATAATTAAAAACGCTAAAAACAAAAGTGTGGAAGACGCTTAGGCGTTCCTTTCTCATTGTTTTTAATTTTTTTCAGTTGTTTTTTGATTGCTAGGAAACGCAAATTCAAAATGGCAGCGCGAAAACAATGGTATCGCGTTTTGAGGGCCGAACAATGCAAATTACCAACAATAAAGCTATTTCTGTTTATTGCAAAATTAAATGCGCTCGTAAAAAGTTGGGTTACGATTATTCTCGACGTTAGGGCCTTTTAATTATTAGTATATTTGTTGTTTAATCGCCAATAAAGTTTCCGAGATATGGCAAAACGCGTTATTAATTCCCTTTCCGACCCAAAATTAGGGCTGGTTCCTTAAAAATCCAAATTTTGCGCCGAAGATTAACTTCCGCTCCGCACCGGAAGTACCCCGTTTTTTCGGAAATGCGCCGAAAGAAAAAGAGCGCGCTCGAAAAATTAAACTATTTTTGCGTTGGTTTCGGGTTTACGCTTTTAAATTTTCGACGAGTCCCCTTTGAGCAACCCCCTCTTACCCGCAACCCGTAATTTATGGAAGATAATTTGCGAGCCGAAAGCAAACGAAGAAAATTGAAAAAAGTTTTATAAAGTCGTTAGAATTTTAATTAGCCTCGATTCTTAATTAAAACGAAAAAATGATTTTTTGCGGGAGGGGTGCGCGTCAGGCCGTGGAAATAGTTAAACGAGTAGTATGCCAACGTAGTAAACTATAAAAAAATTTAAAATGCATTAAAAAAAGCGGGCGCGAGAAAGAGAAAAGGAAGCGATGCAAGTTCGGGGGAAGAAGCGGCGGGAATAGCGGGCGGAGGGGCGAAGGGGATTTCCTTGTCAGAAAGTCGGTCGTTTTGCTTCGCGCTTTCCACGACAATTACGATGGTAATGATGCAATTAGTAGCCGAGATAATGAAAATGATAATTTTTAAATGCAAACTTCGACGTAGATGTCTCCACTGTATGTGTTTTGTTTTGTTGCCAAAGCGGCGCGGACGAGGGCAGATGTCTCTTCGAACGTTACCTTTTATCTTTACGATTATTGCGATTTGCTTATGCCTTTGTGCCCCTTTTTTCGTCAGATCGAGCTTGTTGCATGCTAATCGGTTCGTTACCTGGCTAAAATCAAGATGGCCGCAGTCCGAAACCGATTTTTGAGGTTGGAAACCTTAAAAGTAATTATCGATTGTTTTTTTAGTTTTTAATTGTTATTAAAAGTTTGTGACGATTTCGAATTAAATTATTTCAGAAAATTGTTAGGCGTTTTGGAGGTTATGTATTTAAAAACACGTGTCGAAGTGCTAAAATCTAATCGGCCCGTTACAGGCGCGAACAAATAACCGTTTGCGTAAAAACGAACACGAAACAAAAAGAGCGTCGTTAAGCGAAGACGCGACCGTTTCCCGGCGGGGTAAAGGGGACGGTTTATTAAATGCCTCCGGAAAACCTGAAATCGGTCGTTTTTTATATGCGAGCGCAATTACAATAAAATCGAAACGTTAGCTATTGGTTTAAATCGTAAAACAACAATGTATTTATGTTACTGATAAAACGTTTATAGGGGGCGCTTAGTTTTATGTGCGCGAAAAACGTTCGAACCGCCGAACGGCCTATTTGCGTTACATTTCACGCGCATTTTAACGCTGTTAAAACGATAAAACGTTATAATCGACCTCGAAAAAAACGAATAACGCAAAAATACAGAAAACTGCACCGAAAAAAATAGAAACCTGCATTAGAAAAAATCAAACAACTGCACGCCGCGCCTCGCGAACTGTGTGTTGCGTAAAAACGGGCGCTCGTATCTGTCAAAAGTAAAAACAAATCGCTTTAACGGCGCATCCATCAAAAAGCCCGACGTGCATCGTAAAATCTGACACGTTTTATCGTCGAGTGCGCTTCGAACGATCGTTCTTTGTTTTTCGTTTTTTTGATTTTTGCCGCAATCTTATTTGCGCCACGATTGCGGCCCGATTTTTCGGTCGCCGACTGTACATTCGATAAAAGTCGGATTCTGGGCGGGAAAATCGTTTTTTCCGCAAAAAAGCGGGTAACTGTTGTACCGACAAACGGTACCGGATTTCGTGTGCCGAACGACGACGTTTCCCACCCTCAAAAGTCGACCTAATTAAAACTAAAGCCGCACAAGAGATATGGCACTATAAATATCGGCTCGCAGAGGGCGCTTCGAGCAAACTAAAATAGTGTTCGAAGAAAGCGGGTGCGGGATAACTTTATCTTGGAGCGCGCGCCCGTACATCACCCGTTTTTGGCCTCTTATCAAAAATAATAAAGCGCAAAGCTGAAATTTATGAAACGTGGCCGGCGGGAGAGCGGGGAGGGGCGAAAAGCATGGTTGATGTTAAGCGCAATCTGAAAAGAACGTCCCGGAACAAGTTTTATTTTTGTTAAGGAGCGGGCGACGATAAATCAAGGCGGCGAGTCGACTGCGGTTGCCATCTTTTTTTTTTATTGCGATTTTAACGTCGTTAATGTACAGCCTATAAAGTTTATTATTCATGGGCGATCGTTAGCAGCGGGAAAGGGGGGCGAAGGTGGGCTTCGGTTTTATCAGTTCTTTAACGGCCACTTAAATATTACAAATTGGTATTTGGTTGCTTTTAATGCGCCCGTTTCCGCTTTCGACCCCTTCCCGCCCCCTCCTCACCCGTTTTTTGTGTTTCTTTTCTTCGGCGAAACAATTGAGAGGAGAACTTCATTTGGTGACCCCTTTCTTCGATAAGCCGCCCGCTTTTCGACGAAGCGCTTTTTAATTGGTTTCTTTTTGGGGATTTTTTTGTGGATGGATGTTGTGTTGGCAACTGTGCTTTATTTTTAGGATGGCACACTACCCATGACGTCGCTCTTTATTAAATAGACGCCGATGGTTGCCGAAGTAAGTCGAAAGAGTCGGTTTTTGAACATAATTGTATTTTTTTTGAGGTTAGATTGACCAATTTAAGCTAGTTGTGTTGTGGAGGGGGAAGGGGTGGCATGCAAAGGCTCGATACGTTTTAAAATTAAACATTTTGTGAAAATTTCCAAAGATTTGCAAAGTTGCGCTTCGAAAGTCAAAAATCAGCCCTCCAACTTTTCCCCCTTCCCCCAAAAAACAAACAACCGTCGGCACGCGGCTTCCTGCGGCCTCTTCGAGCCTCGTAAATTTTTAATCGACTTCTCCGAACGAATTCAGAAAACCGCGGCTGAGCATAATTTCCAACGAGCCATGTTTGTGCGCTTTTCTCCTCCTCCCCTCCCGCCCGTTCCGCCGGGGACAACGGCGGCCGTCATAAAACAAACTCATTAAGCACCTCGTCGTTTGATTTAGGGCTTTCCTATTCACGATTTACGGCCGCCATAGATCAGAGTTGTTGTGACCGTTACATAAATTAGTCATTAAAAAGGGGCGGGGGGCGCGCGACATCTTCCGGCCTCGTTAATCATCATTAACGGATCGACGCCGGACCGATTCCGTTTTGGTCAAACCCGCAATCCAACCTCACTTTTTACGTTTTATCCCGTTTTTGAGGTTTTCGAGCGCGCAAAGTACGGACGGCGCCGTCCGTTGGCGCAAAAACCGCCACGTCGGCGCTCGCCGTTCGACTTAATGAATTTGTTGTGTAAACACGCCGAGAAACAGATTCCCCTAATTTAATACGAAGCGGCGAAGTGCGAACGAATGCGAGAAGAAAAGGGAGCGCGCGGGATCCGTCTTTTAAGTTGGCGCGGGGGCGGAAGGGCGGCGGGGAAATAAGTTTATCCTCGCGAAATCAATTCTTTCTAAATAATGAATTAAGTTAGTTAGTTTAGTTTTACGTGGAAGTTCTCGAGCACGTTTCGGTCGGGTTGTGGGGTTCGGGGGGAGAAGCGCAAAACAAATTCAAAATCCGATCCGCACACAAGGCCCTTCATTTAATGGGGAAACTTTGACGACCTCCGAATAATATCAAATTACCGACTGTTTGTTTGCGGGCATCTTTTCACCTATTAGTCAGGGGGGCGCTGCTCTAAAAAAAGGGGGAAACACAAAGCAGCTTTCGTCCAGAAAAAAAAACGAAAATCGTTCAAAAAGCCGCAATTAATCGTATTCGAGCGACGAGCTCGCATGTCGGGCCACGTGACCGTCGGTTATGTCACGCAGGTCAGCCAACCGCACGTCGCAAAATTCCCACGTGATGCGAGTTAATTACCGGTCGGCAAAGTTGTGCTCTGCGACACCTCGTTTCAGGCCGCTCTCGAATAAAACATTTGCTCTCCGCGTAATCGATAGATTTGTCCTTTTTGCAGGTTAGAAAAACATGTTTCTGCACGTGCTCGCCTCGCACCTTCCCCCGCCATCCATCGAACACCACCCGATTGAATTCATAAGATTTCGTCTCGAATTACGCGCTTTTAAGAAATTTTCTCGAGACGCCGGCAAAAAGGGGGTGGCGGACGCCTCGGTTGATGGAGTGAAGGGTGGGGGCGGCGCGCGGGGTGAAGGTAATTCGACCGACGCACTCTTTGATTGTTTTAAATTTGGATTTTTTGCGGTTTCGAGAAGTGAAGAGAAACGCAAAAGTGGGGGTGGGGTGGCGCCGTTTCCGTTTGCGAAGAAACGGTTCGAGCACGTGTCGAAATTAATTAAGGCTCGTCGAAATGCAAATATTGGCGTAAAAGCATGCAAATGAAGACGTATCGGAACAAAGATCACGCACAATGGTCGCCATTTCTCGGACCGTGTCCGCAAATACGACGCCACTGATTAGGAAAACTGAGGCGACCCCTTCGCCCCCAATTTCGGTCGCGATGGGAATTAATGAAACGATATTTCGGCGTGCGAAAGGGACACGTCGCACATCGAGCTCTTTTTTCTGCGACGTTATTTTTTCTGAAATGAGGCAGTGTCTCATTGTTTTTTGTGTGGCGCCGCCTCACTTTAAAATTGTTGATTATTTTCGCTCGAAATTTTTAATAAGAAAAATGCACAATTTATTTGAGCGATTTTTTAAATTAAATCTTTGCGTTTAATTTTGTGGCTCGTGAGGCGGCGCCTCCTTTTAAATTTGATATATTTTTTAAAATAATTTAAATTAGTCTTCCATTTTTTATTACCAGACCGTGCATTTTTAATAAATATTGTTTTTTCGCGTGCGTTTAATTTTTTGGCTCGGGAGGCGGCGCCTCCTTCTAACATTAAAACGTTCGCCTTCAAAAGTAAAGGCAATTTGTTTTCGCCGACGCCCTCCTCCCCCAAACTTTCAATTTTCTCTTCGACAACCGACAAAACAAATAAAAGAAGAACGCACACACGTTATTGCCACATAATCCGCGTTTACAAACGCGGGAAGGGGGGAGCGAAAAGGGTGAAGCGGCAAAATCGTCAGGTGAAACGCAGATTTGTAGGGACGTTAAGGTTAATTGAAATCCTCGTAAATAATTAATCGGGCTACATTAGAGAATCGCTAACGAAACACGACAGGGAATTTATTATCGCCTTCGCTTAAGCGGATATCCGTTTCGGCGCCATGATTTATTAACGTCCGAAATCGAAGATGGCACACGGAATCAGCCGTCGCGCACTTCTCCATTCGAAATGCATCCGCGCGCTCTGGCAGCTGCATCGTAGACGCTCATGGAAACTCGATACGTATACTTTTTGCTCCAATTCCTCGCCCCCTTTGCCCCTGCAAAAAAATCGCCCATCAACTTTTATTAAAATATCGAACGAGCGGCAGACGTTTCCTGAATCGTTTAAAGTATCGAAGAGGGCCGACGCTTTGGTATTTTTTGCTCGCCCTAACCTCACAAAAAATCCGGCTCGAAGGACCGCAATTTTGGAAATCGTAAAAGGAGTCGCGCAACGATTAGTTCAACGGTCGCGTTTGAGTGCCGCTGTTTACTGCGGCATTTCAACTGTTTTATTGGCGGGTGGCGTGATTCCTTCTCGCTATTTTTTCGTTTCGAATTGCTGCGCACGTTTTTTTGGTTCATTAAGATTTAAGGAAGACGATTTTCCGTGCACTCAAAAGGTTCTAGATTTATTTTTGCGAATCGAGAGGCCGACCAGGGCGAAGAGGAGGAAAACGGGAGATAGGGAGGGGGGTTGGTGTCGCCATTTTGGTACGTGTGAGCGCGTTTTCGAAATTTGGCAATTTATTTTTTACGAAATACATTTTTGATTATATAACAAATAAAAGGTGCGCAGCGCTATTGCCATTTTGCTTTTTTTTTTAATTAAAAAATTTAGATATTTAATTTTTTTAAAGTTGTTTTCAAAATACCACTTTGGACCAAACAAAAATTTATAAAACCAACGAGCGTCGGAAAAACGAAAACCTAACAAAACATGTGGAGGGCTGGGGGGGCATCGCCGCCGCCATTTTGTTTTCTATTTATATTTAAACAATTTTGTTTATTTTTTAAAGTTGGTATTAAAATTAATAATGCTCTTGATTAGTTGGAAAGTTTAATGAGCAAGTGGAAGAGGGGCTCGGGGGGCGCAAAAACGACGGAGAGGCGACCCCGTGTATTACAGCGCTCTACTTTATCTCGGGTTACAAAAGTTGGCTTACTTAGTATGCAAGCCCGAAAGCTTATACTTAACTTTACTGAAGATCGCAGCAGTGAGCCCTTTCCCGCCCCCTCCCCCTCCGCGTCCCTTCGCAGCCAAATCCTTTCGTAAAGTTTGATACGAACGGGCGGGGGCGGGGAGGGGGACGTGCGCGTTTTATTTAATTTCATAATTAATCCATCATTTGCTTTTATGTGTGTCAGATACAAGTTTTTCTGTACACATTTTTACTGATTAATGCCCTTTCAAAGCTAATTTGATGAGCACTGATTTATAGGAACGGGCGCCCTCTGCCGTGTTTGTTCGACTGGCATTGACGTATCAGCTTATTTATTATTACGGAGGCACGTTTTAGGTGTCCGTCGCCTATGCCTGTGCCTTTATTAAACCGATAATTTCATGTTTTCGGGCTGAAGTGCGGCCGGGCGGGAGCCCGATTGAAATTTATACGACAGAAATCTGCGTTATCGATCTTTTGTGTTCTGTTGTCGGTACTTGCGTGAACCGAAGCCGATCGCATTGGTACACGTTGAGTTTTACCTAATCAAAAAAAATACGTTACATCGTATTTTAAAATAATGTATACAGGGCGTTTCTAAAAAAAAAAAAAGCGTTAATGGGCCGCGTCAAGCGCCTTTTCGCATCGAAGCGCAAGAGTCGAAAAGTTAGTCGAGTTCTAAGTTAATTACGATAAGACGTCTAAATTGACGCATAATTTAGCCAAAGCCTGCTCGATTTTTTTGTTTTATCCTGTTAAAAAAAAGGTTGCTGCTGTTACCGCCCCCGCTAATCGGTTTAACGTTATTTTATTATCGAATTAAGATCGACTTCGTACGGCGACGCGTTGCGCCAAAGCCAACTAGATCGCAAAATTAAAAGAAAAAAAAATAATTTAGCGATTAATTTGCAAAAAAGAAAGGTTATGTATGTCGTGCTATTTTTTTTCGTTTTTAAATTGCTTCGTTTCGTATCGGTCCGCATTTGCGTTCACCTCTGGCTCTTTCCCGCTCCGTTTTCGTTTTATTGTTGCGAAAAAGAACGGTCGGACAATAACTCGCGCGTCTAGACAGTGCACTCGCAGTATTTTATTAAAATGAAGACAACGTAAACGTGTTAATTAATTAATTAAAAACGTGCGTCGCATTCGCTTCAAGTCCGGGGAACTATAAAATCGTCTGCAGTCCGCTTTTCTAATTAGCCGCGCGCCTCTCCACCCACCCGCTTAAAAATTCGTCTCGTTATTAAGTTCGTACGTGCCAACACGTTTCTAACCTGCAATTTTTATTTGAAGGCGTTCTTTATGTGAGCGCTTTCAAAATCGCGACACCCTGTATACCGCGCTCGACGATTTCTTCTCGCCCGCATTAAATCGCCTCGAAAAAATTAACAGCGAACAATAAATATAACGGAGAAGGTAAAAAGCGGATTGCGGATCAAAAAAAGAAAAAAAAGCGTATACAGGGTGAATCTAATTAAGAAGACGGGCAGGAGCGATTGTCGAGAGGTCGTTTTTGCCGAGCAAAATAAATTGCCTGCGAGCGCTGAAGTGGACCGGGGACATAGTAATACATCTGTCCGATGAAGCGGTTCCGTGATAAATATTGCGGGCCGAGGGATTTGCGAGTTAATATCCCCCTTCTGGCGGACGACACCCGCGCCGCCCCCGCCCTCGCACACGCACGCAAAGGTCCCTTCTGCCATTGTTTACCGGGCCGCTCAAAATTAAAGCAACTTGTCCGCCGGCAATTTGTCCGTCGCGATGTGGGTTAAGCTGCAAGAAAAGGGTCGGCGAAAAGACGAAAAAAGGGGGAGCGGGCGGCCGCCGCGACGCTAAATTAGAAAAGTTCAATCACTGCTCGAGATAACAAGATAAGGGCATGTCCGCACGAGTGCGTCGTTAATCAATAATCGCGCCTTCAAAAATTCGTTTTGCGATTTTTGCGAATTTGCTTTATTTTTTTAGTTTTTGTCAGTGGCGTAGTTGCGAAGATTACCGAGCCGCAAAACGCCCTTTTTTTTTGTTCGAAGCCCTCCGAGATTGAATTAAAAATAATAAAACACAAAGAAATTGTAAGCACGCCACTGGTTTTTTTTTGTAAAAAATTTAGAAAAAAAACGTGTCTTTTTCGATATAAGATTTATTTGTTTTTCTTTTTTTTAATTTGTTGCTATTGGTTGTTGGTGTATTTTACGGTTGGTACCGCGAACAATATGTCCGCACGAGTGCGTCGTTAATCAATAATCGCGCCTTCAAAAAATTTCTTTTTTCGTTTTGGTCAGTGGCGTAGTTGGGAAGATCGCCGAGCCGCAACCCGCCCCTTTTTTTGCGTTCGAAGCCCTCCGCGATTAAATTAAAAATAATGAAACACAAAGAAGTGGGAAGTACGCCACTGGTTTTTTTTTTAATGAGAAATTTCGAAAAGAAACGTGTCTCTTTCGATATCAAATTTATTTGTTTTTCGTTTTTCAATTTTTACGGTTGGTACCGCGAACAATATGGCCGCCGAAAACCCCCCAACCTCGTCTTCCATTTTGCCCTCTCCCTCTTTTTTTGCAAAAGCGTGTTCGAAAATAATTATCGGCTGCTTAAACACTTCGCCGCCGAAAGGCTTAATAAAAAGTTTGCCAATTTCCGCGCCACTTTCCCCAGATTTATGAAGTTCAAAAGAAGATTTGAGGCACAAACAAAATTGATCGTCGCTTTTGTTTTATCAACAACTTTTCTCCGCGCTCCTCGGCGTTTTGTCCTTCTTCTTCGGGGAGCAACTTTTGCGAAAATTAATTAATTAATTTAATCCGGCGATGATGAATCTCGAGCCCTTTTCTTTCTCGCTTTATCTTTCGGCGTGACGTCACCTTAACCGGGCGGGCGGGGAGTGGGAGAGAAAGAAAAAAAGAAGCCGCTTATTTGCACAATTAAAAACTTATCGTAAATAAAAATAAAAATATTAACTAGAGTGTACGATAATTATTTTTAGCGTACACTCCCCCTCTAAAAAAATTAAAACAAACATTTCATAACCTAAAAAAATCAAAATCGACATTTATATGACAATCCTAAGGAACTCATTATCACAAACAAACAAATTTTAACGCCAAAAGCGCGCCCTTTTTCCACACACCAAAAAAAGCGAGCGCAAATAAAAAACGCAAAAGGGGGCGGCGAAGTGACAGGGGCAAGCGGACCGCAATTTTCACTCGATATAATTTCATAACAATTTTAGTAAGTGTAGCGTTTTAATCGGGCTGTCTCTGACAGGAAGTGGTGACACGGGTGCCGGACGCTCCCGGCAGATTGCGGGGCGGAACAAAGGGGGCCGCGGCCGGCTATGCAGCGCCGAGGGAAATTTTCCGGGAAAACGACGCTCGGCGGACGACGACGCTTCGTTAGCGTACTTTCGGGGGCCGAAAACGCGCGGATTTGTTTTGTGCCCTTTTTTTGCCCGGCTCGCCCCCCTCTGGCCCAAATTAGTTTGCGTTAAAATTTAAAAAAAGGGTGAATCGGATTGGTTTTGTTTTTAATTTAGAATTAAATTTTTTTTGGGATTTTAACTCGATTTTTTTAAAGGGACCTTGAAATGACTTACGCCACTGGAACGTGTGTGACTATTTTCGCACTTTACTTAACAAAAACTGAAATTCTAAACAATTAAAAATAATAATTAATTAAGAAAAAATAGGTCGCTTTTGTTTAATGTATTGAACGTAGGAAGTGGGACATTATTTGAAATTATATACAGAGTGTTTAAAAATTAAAAGTACAAAAAATTTAATCGAAAAAAACTCCTAAATTAATTTTGCTAAGTTTCACAAAAATGGATAGCTTGGATTCCTTTAAAATTTCACAAAATTTGCTTCATACAGAGTGTTTGAAAAAGGATTTCACACAAAACTTAAAGTATTTTAAATTAAAAAATAAAAAAAAATTACCAAACCTTAAAATTTGTTCATTAGACCACTAAAAACAAATTTATAAAAGGTTTGAGTTGTTTTTAATTTAATGAAACATAATTTATTATAATTATATAAGGCGTTTAAAAATTTAGGGCGCAAAAAACTTCCAATTGATTAATTCCTATGTTATTTTTAATTTTTTTAATATATCGCTTTCATAAAAAAAAGCAATAACTACATTTACAAAAATATACAAAGTGCTCAAAAATTAAAAACCAAATTAAATTAAATTAAACAAACAAACGGAAAATCTCTGCATATACAGGGTGCTCAAAATTAATCTGCAACATCGCAAGATTTATTTCACGTCGTAGTCCGAATACCTCGAAACAAAAGACACGTCATTAGGAACATCTTCCATCACCATAAAAGCGCGCCACAACATTAATCCCATCTTTATTTTTTGCGAATCCATTAAGCACTTTATCGTCCTCGACAACAACAAAAAAAACAAAACAAAACAACGATACCACGACGCATTTTAGCATAAAACTTTCTCCTTTTTTTCTCCATCAAAAAAGAAAAAAACAGCCGCCTCTCGTGCTCTCCGAATATTAACGTTTCGGCCCCGCTCGAGCAGTAAAAATAAAAATCGCCGCCGAACCGCAAAAACGCTCCTAACCTCAAACATTTTCATATACAAAAACGGTTTTACGGTCCCCGATCCTAATCTCGTCCGAACAATTTTATTTTACGTTGCATAAAAAAAGGAAAAAGAAAAAAAAAGAAAGGGACGATAAAGTATCAAAATGTGATTGCGCCGAGAGGGCTTCGAGGGGCGGCGCCGCTCCCTCGCCCCGAAACACGCGATCCGTAGCTCTTCACGCACGGAAAGTGGACGCACACTTTTACTTCAACTGTTTTATCTCTCTTGTCCGTCTTTAGTGCACCGTGGTGGAAAACTCTTTTTTTCCCTCCCCTGCCCGCTCTTCGACCGCCGTCCTTTTTATCTAAAACTTTATGTCTTTCGGCTTTTTCTGGTCCCGCTGCGATTCCATCGCGCTTACGATTTTTAACGTCGTTATTATTAACTTTTATCGCTCGCCGACGACTGTCGTTTGTTTTGCTTTCGTTTAATTTTTATTATGTGAGGTTATGTTCGCTTTTAGCCGATCGAAATTAAATTTAATCAAAGCGGGTGAGGGGGGCGAGGTGGAGAATTTGTTTGGGTGCGTTGTTCCGGCAATTAAAACAAAAGATCGAAAAACGGTGGAAAAGGCAAAAGAAGCGTAGAGGGCGCTTTACGAAAGCGAAACGTTTGCCGCGCGCGCGAGAATCGGAAACAAAAGAAAGGAGGGCTTCGGGCTTTAATGACTTTTTGATCGCCTTCTCGGTGCCGGGGACATGTCGTTTATCAAAAGGTTTTTGTTTTTCGAAAAAAAACAGTGGGGTGCGGGGAACCGATAGAAAAAAATGGAGAAGGGGCCGAAAGCAGAGTGGTACTTTGACTCGTTTGTTTTGTGACAAAAGTGAATTGTTCTTAAAAGGTTTGTTAGTTTTTTCGAGCTCGGGGGGGAAGGGGACGAGGACGGAAAATAATGGGGTTATTTATTGATTGCAAAATGGACGTTTTAATGTAACCTCAAAACACATTCTTGGTCCTTCCGACAACTCAAATCCAAAAACATATACATTTGCCAAAACTTGTTTTTTTGTATCAAAACTAACTTCCTTTTTCCTCGCAAATTTACATCGCGCCTATTTCTTTAGATTAAACAATAAAAAAACCCAAAAACACTTGTTATTAGAGGCCGAAACCCACTCCGCAAATGTAAAAAAACAAACAAAACACGGGACGACCAACGAAAAAAAATAAAACGGGGCAAAACGGTCGACTTTGTAATTTAACGGCTTATTTACGGCCCGAAAGCATCGGCCGACGATAACGAAAGCTTTTATAAATCGGGCAACAAAATCTGCAGTTTTTATTGCGGGGACCGTGTTAAAAAACGGCGTCCCTTCGGGGTCGCGCGAACACAAAGGGGTTGGAGGGGGTGGAGAAACGTAAAGGACGGTCGCTCGTCGAGGGTTACGAGGCGTGAAACGTTCCCAAGTCCGCGACCGATTTTTTCCAACAACCTAACCCCACTTTTTTTTTTCTTTAAATCGAACTTCAAATTAACTAATTAAAACCGAAACAAAACGAAAAAAAGTTGAATTTTAAATAGGCGCCGTCGAGAACGTCAAAGTGGGCGACGTAACCTCACAAAATTGTTTGGCCGTCGGTTGCCGTGGCGATCCGGCAATCCCGCGGCGAATTAGTCGGAAAAGGGCGCGCGGATAAAAGCAATCCGAAAAAGTTAACGCAATTATTTAATAGTTGCGAGATAGCGCCGGCCATTTTGAGCTCGTCCTCCCCACGGACGTCGGACAAACATTTTAATTACTGCATGCAAATGATAAACATTCGCGGCGGGACTTTATTTGCGCCGATGTTAATCGAAAATCGGAGCGACAACTAAAAACACGGAGCGAAAGGGGCGAGAGGGGTGGAGGAAAAGTAACTAATGTCCGTCCGTAAAAGAGGAACGCTAATGAAACGACGACAAATTTATTGTTGCATTTTTCTAACGGCGTTAAACTTTACGGATTTAGCGATTTCGGTTGCGTGCGTGTTTTTTTTCTGTTTTTGTCTTTCTCGTTCTTTGTTTTTTGCGTCCTACTCGTCGGCTTTGTTTTTTTATGGTTCGGAATAGTGTAAAAGTTGTCGGAATTTATTGTTTTGTGTTTTTAGAAACACCCTGTATAATCCTATATTTTTAACTAAATTCTTTTAAAAATAATAAACACAATTTTTTTATATTTTTGACTAAAATTAAATTATTAATCCATTATTTTAAATGAATTTTTTATTTTTTTAAACACCCTGTATAATTCTTTGTACCAACTATAACCTTTTAAAAATAATAAACAATTTTTTTTTATATTTTTACAAAAATTAAATTATTAATGCATTAATTTAAAATGTATTTTTTAATTTTAAAAACACCCTGTATATAATCCCGTAAAGTTAACAAAGACATCCGGGCTAAAATAAATCCGATTTATTTCTTAATTTATTAACTTTTTTACAAGCGTAATAAAAGCCGATCCGTTTCACTTTGTCTTCTATTTTTTTGTTTATTTTTTTAAGGGAAGCAAAAAAAGCGTAGAAGGCGTCGATGCCGCGTTTCCGAGCGGCAAAATCAAACCGATTTATTCATAGGTAATTGTTGACCGTACAGCTTTTCGCCCGAGCTTCGGGAAAATTTATTGCTTCGCGCGCGTTGACTGTGTGTGTGTTTTTTTTCGAATAAACGGGAGCATAAAAAGCTCGTACACTTGCCACGGCCTGCCATTTTTTTTCCCTTCTCGATAGCCGCGCAATCTAACTAATTTATTGACCTTCGAACCGCTCGAAAAGCCCAAATTAAACGTTCAACTTAAAGGCGTTATTTAAGCCCACGTCAACCTTTGGTTTTTTAATTAAAAAAATACAAGAATTTTTGCCGCGCTCGAACCCTCATTTGTTTTTCCTTTTTTAATAAAATTTGGAAAAGTGCGGAAGGGTCGTTTAGATAAATTTCGCCGACCTCGAAAATAATTCATTTAATTTACAGAAGAATTATTATCTAACCTACAAAAATGTTTAATGACGAGAAATTAGTGAGCGGGGGTAAATCTTACGACTTGGAAAAATTGACGCAAAAATTGGCGTTTAAAAAAAAATTACTTAGCGTCAAAGAAACTTTTTAAATAAAACAAATTATTTAAAGCAGCGGTTGGCAAACTGTATGCAACGGCGCCACTGTTATAAATAGTTAATGATATGACCCTCTCCCCGGGCTTAAAACGCAATGTTAATTTTTCGAATTGAAATTTTAGGTTTATAATTGTAGCACAAAATTTTACGTTAAAAAATTGTAGCGCCGTTATTCGTGGACGGATCTTTAAAAGCTTTAGAGATTCAGATTCTCCAGACTTTTTGGCTTAGGATAGGTCCAAAAAACCATAGGCGTGCTATTTGAAATTTTTGAGAAAAACGCGTTTGAAAAGTCCGAGTTGTAATTAATTTTTTTTAAATTTGCACTTTGAAAAATCGTAGCTCGGTTATTTGTGAACGGATCTTTACAAACTTTTCAGATTCTGAAAGCCCATTTATCTGTCCGTAAGAACGGTCCAAAAAATCAATGGGCCCCAATGTTAAGTTTGGGAGAAAAACGCGTTCGAAACTTTCAAAATGTAAATTTTGCCAAAATTTTTAATTTAACTCACAAAAACGATCGCAGCGACCTCATTTTTGATCCGATCATTAAAAGCGACCCAAATTCGGAATCCTGAGACTTTTTTCTATAAAATTTGTTTAAAATCAACATAAGGCGCACTGTTAATTTTTCGAGTAATTAAGGGTTAAATTTTTAGATACGTTTTTGTAGCACAATTCACTTTAAAAAAATTGTAGCGCCGTTATTTGTGGACGGATCTTTAAAAACCGTACAGATTCGGATTCGACAGACTTTCCGGCTTCGGATAGGACCAAAAAACCATAGGCGTGCTATTTGAAACTTTCTAGAAAAACGTGCTTAAAGAGTCCGACTTGTAATTAATTTTTTTGCAAGTTTTATGCGCTTTTAATGCAGTTGTCAAACAAAACCCAATAACAGTTGGTGGTTAGCGTTTTAATCTTAGTCGGGCTTAGGAAAAAGGAATAGAGACTGTCTGGCGGCGGGGGATTAACTCGTTCTTTGTACTGCATCCAAGGAGTTGCTTTGTTTAAGCTCGCCGTAAGCCGCCAAAGAAACATTCGGACGGCCAAAAGATCTTGGCACGTCACTCTTAACTTTAAACTTTTTATGTTTGCGCAAAACTTTTCTTCTTTTTTTAACGAATTAAATTACATGCCGCCCCCAAATATAATTTAAAATAAAATACGTATAATTTCTTCTAAAAGCAGAGCAACCGATTTTTAATAAATGACTAGATCCATTATAAAAACACTGTGTATAAAATTATACAGGGTGTTGTATTAAAATTTAATTTTTTTAAATTAAAATCCAAAATTTGACGCTTAGTGCACAGAAATTGTCAATTTTTGAATAACTTTAGTTTTTTAAATTGAAATTTTATATAAGTTGTAATTTTTTTAACCTAAAAAAATCGTGCACATTTTAATTTAGTTTTCAGCTCAATGCAAAACAAAAAGTTACTTCTACGCACACAGCAATTGACATCAAACCACTCATGTACAAAAAATTACCCTGTATAAATGTATACAGGGTGTTCCTATATTCAAATCAAGCAAATCCTAGTCTCCAAATCCACCGCGCCAGTTTTAGTAAAAACCACAATTCAAACAAAATCGAAGAGACGTCGCAAACAAAAAAACAAAACAAAAGAGGATCGCGTGTCGTTTAAAAGCGCCCACAAATGGCAACGGACGGACAACGCCAACGAAGGCTCCGGTTTCAAATCGAAACTCGAGAATTGCAATATGCGAAAGTGCCGTCCAGCTGTGTCGCACGACGAATAAAGAAATTGCTTGGCAACCGGCACAACGCTCCCGTTTATTATCAGAAACAAAAAACCAGGGGGGAGGGGGGCGACGGACAAAGAACACATTACATTTTCTTTAAACGCGCACCTCGTCAAGTCTCAATTGAAACAATTGCAAAAATAAAGCGAACGCCCTATTTTCTTTGCTAATTACAGAAATCTGTAATTTAATTGAATTTGTTTCGTTTTATTCGCAGTCGCAGACGCGAAAGCGCCGCCGGAGCCGTTCCCTTTTTTGTGGACGCGGACTTTCGGACGACCGGAAGTGTTTAATGAAATTTCGCCGCGCTGCCAACGCTGTAAATGACACCTCAATAAGGGAACATCTGCATTTGCATGCGCGAATGCAATTAATACCTCGCCCGCTCGTTCCGGTCCGCTAATTTTGCGAGGCACCGATCGAAACGCCGATTATCTTATGTTTTATTGTTATTAGTTCGGTTCGATAGTTTTCGACGGTGCGTTACGACGAAATTACGAAGTGTCGTTCGCCGATTTATTGTTGCGTTAATTTTTTTCGCGCAAATCCCGCTAGAGGCGCGCCAGATACGTGCACAAAGTCGCGCACAGCTACTAGAGATGTCGACAACTCGATGTCGTCTCGTGGGAATCCCCCGAGCACAACACTAGCTTAGAGCTTCTTTGATTCGTCCGCTACGACTTTTGTTTTCGCGGTTTTTCCCCGACGCGCTCGACGCCCGTTCGCGGAATACGCAAACACCAAACTTAATAAGCTTTTCGCGCGTTTGCGAAAAACGAAAAAACAATTTTCGTCAGACGACTAGCATAAAAAAAAGTTTCATCCCTTGTTTCCCCCCGTCCCTTTTGCCCCTCCGTCCGCGAAAGAAAAAAAATCAAATTAAACCTCTTTGTTATTTTTTTAATGGAATCGCATAGATGAGTGCGCGCGCGAGCGAGAAGGCGCAAGAGATAAACAAAAGAGGAGACGGCTGACCGGTTAATCCAATCAGAGAGTCGATAATGCAGAACACTTGTTGTGCGAAATCAAAAATGAAAAGCTTTCATAAACAGAAAGCGGGGGCCCCGTTTTAAACGAGATTCGCGTTAAGGTCCGATCGGGGGGGCGACGCGACAACTTTTTTATTTATTTCGTTCGTTTTTTTTTTACGACAACTTTTCGTCGAGAAAAAGCCCCGAACGCGACCCGGTCTTTTGTCATGCAAAAGCGGGAAGGGGAGAGAGGCTTTCCGCCCGATGAAAAAAATATTAAACGACGTCGGAACGGCGAAATTATTTTTTTTTGCGTTTGTGTCACGTCGGATTTACATAAGGTTTCGGCGGTCGGGTCGAATGTTATTGGGATTGTTGGTTTTGGAGTTGGTAGCAGTGGCGGGGGGCGGGAGCGGGCAAAAAGCTGCTCGAAACTTAGTCGTGCAATGTACCGAAACACTTTTGTGCATTTGTTTTAATTGTTTTTCGCGGTTTTAATTTTTTTTTTAAAAGTTAGGTTAATTGCAAACACCGCCATCTTGTTTTCGAGCTTTCGCCGCAACTATTTGAATTTAAGCACGTGCGTGCACGCGCGCGTTTTCTATTTTTTGCAAAAACAAGCAAATCAAATGTAATAAAGGTAATCAGGGGGCGCCGCCGCCATTTTGTGAAATAACAAAACAGCGAAAACGATATTGAGTGACAATGACACTCGTTAGTCATCGAACGGTAAAATAACAAGCTGTAATTAGCTTGTCATTCTGCGGCGGCGAATGTTTTCAAAACATGTCGCCGATTGACAACGCAACGCCGCCACCCCCCGCGCCCTTGAGCCCTGCGTCGCGCGTTCCCCTCCGCAAGGCGACCCTGCGTCCTTTGCGCGCCCGAAACTGTTACAAAATTTCAATCGGTCGCGACACATTTCATTAAACTTCGACGGAAGAAATAATCAAGCGGGCCTTGATCGATCGAGCGGGAAAAAAAGGGGAAGACAAAGAAAGTACGCGTGTGTGCTAAAAAAAAAAAAGAAAAAAAAATCGTACGTAAGCAAATTAATAGAAAAATTAAACATTTTTTTTTTAAACTGCGTACAAGCCCAACAGAGAAAAAAAATACAAGAAGAACGGAGGTGGGGGGAAAGGGGTCGACAATTTTTCGTTTCCGATTGAAAACGGGCCAAAATGCAGCGAGCGTCGTTCGTGTAATAAGACAATTTTCTCGTTTCGCGAAGACGGCTGGGCGTCCTGCGGGACAGGAGCGAATCGATGTCGCTTTGGGGCGAAAGGGCGCGCGGTAAAAACGTGGGATGGGGGGCGAGGATCGAATCTCGTGGGTCTGAAACAAGTCGCCTGATTGATCCGATCTGATCCGTTCGCTAATTTCGAGTTTTCGCTTTTTTTTTGTTTCTTTTGGTTTTTCCCCTCCGTGCTGCCCGGAGGGGTTGCTTTATGATGCCCCCCTCCAGTTAATTTACATGCAACTAATTTTTGTTATCGATGTTTTTATTTTCATAATAGAAATTAATTTGTTTCAAAAAAATTAATAAATGTAATAAAACAGTTAATTTAGGAGAGAATGAGGGGGTGGGTGAAGAAAAGAAAAAAAGGCTTGTTTATAATTGAGCTAATTTTAATGAAATTATATGGGTTTTTACATAGAGTGCTTTTTGATTTGAATTTAATAATTTTTGAAGAGTGGCTGGTTTGAAAATTTAAGAAAAAAAGAGGGTAAAAGAATTTTGGGAAGGGGAAGGCACAAAGAAAGACAAAAAACAAGTAATTAATTAATTTTATTTTAAATTTAGAAATGCAAAACAACTTAAATTTTTTTATGGCAGAAAAGAGATAGAGAGGTTAAAAAATTTAAGAAGAAAGGGGTAAAAATATTTAAAACGTAAAAAAAAAATTTTTTGAGTTGGCAAAGAAGAAATTTAAAGATTTAAGGAGTAGAAAGGGTAAAACTATTTGAGGTGTAAAAAAAAATTAACCAATTTTTTTAAAAACAATCGCCACTTAAAAAAAGTGTAACTCAAAGTCTAAAGCGGCAATACTACAACAAAAAAAACAAAGATCGCATCAAACGAATCCGCGAAGGCTTAGGAAAAAGTAAATCCAAAGCCGCCACCCCTCTTCCAAAATCGAATTTTAACTTATACACACACTGTTTTCGTTTTGTTTTCGCGCACGTCGTCGAAGATCGTCGCAATACATTTTTTATATCGAATCGGGGGCGGCTTTGACCTCGTTTGACGTTTTCGTTATTGACATGTGACTGGGTTGCTAGATTTGATTGTATCTGTCGTGAGCCACGGCGAGAGGGCGAGGAAAGGGGGCGCAGAGATTCCATCTCGCGTTAGGGGCCCCCCCGGGGACGCTCGAAATAAAGTCCGACTCGAGAAGTGAAACGTTTGAATCGCGCACCGCACTTACTGCCAACCTTAAAAAACGAAAATCACGACATTCAAACCGAAACATTTGATATTAACTTTTTCCCCTTCGTTCAATCAATTTTTTTGAGGTTAACTACGAAAGATGATGACAACCCCTCTCCCCTCCAAATTTAAATCGAAATATTTGTGTGATTTTTAGCAATGCTGGCAACTTAACAATAAAGGGTCCTTTGTTTCTTAAAATTGGTTGTTTTTGTTTAAAAAATGTTTTATTTTGTAACGGCGTGCCACCGCCAATTTCCGCCTTCGTTCCCCTTTCCTTGTTTACGTACAGCTCAAACTAGTGCCCCAAATAAATGAGGGCGGAGAGGGAGGGAGCGCAGTCATAACGCAGCGACGCCAATTAAAAAGGAATTAATGGCAATTTCCGCCGTCTACACTTGCCGCAAACAGAACTTGTTGATTTTAACCCCCTTGCGACTAATAACATTTTGCAAATACCTTGGAAATTTAATATTATTACGGCCCATAATCTGAATAACGAGTAGTTAGACGAACAATGTTAGCTTTACATATTACGCTCCGATGACTCGCAGATTTATAACCTCGCATTAAATTTGGCAACGCGCGCGCTACCCGACAATACAGGGTGTTCGCCGATTCACGTTCGGACCTTCGACTTTCGTCAAAATAAACGGACGGTTTTGCTAAATTTAAATTTGGTTTTGTAAAAATTAAATAAAAAATAAAATTTAACTATTGCAAGCAAAAGAAAAACAATAAAACAAAAGCTAAGACTCTCGTAAAAAAATAGTGCCCATTTATACCCCAAAAAATATTAAATTAAATATGGGCACTCTAAAACCTAAAAGCAACCCTTTATATACATTTTTTTTGAGTAAGAACAAGCGCGTTGTCCGCAGGCATAAATAACCAAACACCCTGTATATAAAAAAAGGGATTCTCGTGGCGACCTTCGCCCGCTTTAAAATTCGATGAAATTAAAAAGTGAAAAAGTAAATTGTGCACGTTTTCAAGGCTCCGAAATCAATAAACGTCGAATTAATAAAAAAGCGAGGCGAACGCGCCGCCCCTCGCCCCTTTCCGCCGCCGACAAATTTCGCGTCGAGCACCTCCAAATTAAGTGCGTGTGTTTCGTAGCCGTAGTTAACTTAAATTGGCGTTAGGGCACGCCGCCCGCCGCCAGAAATGCCCGCACGTCCTCGAAGACGGCGGCGGCGGCGGGGGCGAAGGAAAAAGACAAAGAGCGGCGACAACAACCGCGGCCAACTCGACTCGTACGGCTAATTTACTGCTACAAAGTGGCCGACGAGAACGAACGCCGAAACTTAAAAGTTGCAAAACGGGGGCGGGCAATTAGCGGGGCCGAAGACGCGTGTCGCCCGTCAAATCGTTCTCACCTGTTTGTTTTGCGCGAAAATTTCGAGGAAAAGTCGCGTCGCGGCGCGCGCTCGACTAAATTAGATTAAAAGTTCGACGTTCCGCACTATTCGACCGCCCCCCTCCCTCCCGCGCCCTTATTATCCCTTCGCTAATTGCTAATTCGCTGCGAAAGTCGGTCGGGCGGAAGCAGAGCCTTCTCTTCGATTCGGGGACGGCTCTCTTATGTCGTAAGGACTTTTCTCGATTGCGTTTAACGGATCTAACCTCACTTTTAATTCATAAACGGAATTTAACGTTAAACACCCTGTATAAATTAAGTTTTTTCTTTGCGTGATATTTTTATAAGTTGTTTTGAGTCATGGTACCACTTGCCACGTTGAGATTTTCCACCCCTTCCCCCTCGTTTACTTGTTTTTTAATTAAACGACCTCCCCGCACAAAATAAAGCTGTTGGTTCGTGAAAAAAGGCGCACGCGAGCGCAGGAAACGACAAGAGTAATGTAAATAGTAGTAGGCGATTTGTTTAAGTGGTTTGTGTCTTTTTCCTCCCCCTTCGCCCCTTCCTTCCGCCTTAAAAGGATCATAATAAAGCGATAAACTGGTCGGAAAAGCGGACCAAAAAAACGGACAACAATTTTCCTATTTGTTCTATTAAGATCGTGTTTTTTTAAGTGGCTTTTCCGACCACCACCCTCGCCCCTCTGCCCGAGGACCCCTTCCGAATTGAGGGCTCGGAGCAGGAGATCATCCAGCGCACTAACGATCCAACTTTCGAATTGCATGCGAAACTAGTACGATGTTACGTGTTGCGGCACGCACATTTCGATATTTCGACGCCCGAAGAGCGAGAGAGAAGGAGAGAGAGGAACGACAAGAATAATTGATTTTCCATATGCAAAGGATTGTTAACAAAGTTTCGGACGTTTCGGGCACGACCCTCTCCCCTAATTAGTTTACTGTGACGTCAATTAATGTTGTTTGATGATTGGGCAATCGTTTCTCAAGGTCACCAAGCGTGCTTTGTTTTACGAAGGGGCGTCTGGTCACCGCCAGATGTGATTAATGCGACGAGTGCCGAGCACGCGCCGGTGCGTGACGGCTCGCTTTAGTTGACGGCCAATTTGAACGCTCGGCAGCGAACGTTTCGACTGCGTTGTGATGTACAGGGTGTTTGTTAAAGTCATTAACAATTTTATGTGGCAAGTTTTGGGTACAGATTTGGGTCCAAAAATTAAGTACAAAAATTGATTGACGCGCAAATTGACTTGAAAAAGCGCCGGGAAGAAGTAAAAACTTGATTTTTTGGTTACGTCGCGGCGCAAATGTCAAAAAATTAATTTAAACGGCTCAAGTTAAGATGGATTTTCTGTCCGGTCCTTGATTAAAAAAAAAAACAAAAAAAAACGCAATTGCTCTTTGATCGCGTGCTTTTATTGTTTGTAAGTCGTGTCAACAGCGGCGCACGCTCAATTTTTTTTTGTTCTTTTAAAGTTTACCACTTAATTGATTTACGCGTGCACGCGCTTTTTATTTCTGCTGCACTTTTCGGATAAAAAACAATTTAAAGCGCGCTCGTCGACGGCGTCAGTAAGCGCGCGTTAATTTACACGTTTTTGTTTTTACTTCTCCCTCGTCCGCGGTAATTAAACTCTTAACTACTGCGCCCTTTTTTTTGCGCTAAACCGACGCTTTTTAAACGTTTCACTTCAAATTAAAAACAAGCGAAAAAAGCGAAAACAAACGTCGGTTTTCTTTTCGCGAAAAATGCAGGTTTCAGCTTGGGCAAAACGTCGATCTTTTGTTTTTTCTCTTCGTCTGCAACTTTTTTTTTAATAATTCAAAGCGCGCACGTCCAAAAACAAAAGACGAAGGCGCGAACGTGATTTTACGGCGAAAAGGCCGAAAACGGCGTCGGGGCGCTCGCAGAAAAAACCGCAAAGTCGATTTTTTAGCGAATCATTCCACGTCCGCGGCCCCGCTCCGATATTCATGCGACGTTGCGATGTACTCAGCGAAAATAAAATGCGCTTCCGTGTGTGAACGGCGCCGTATGGAGATAAATGAAGTAACATGTCAGATATCCGCATATTTTCTTCGTCCCTCTCTCTCTTTTTTTGCCGAAATAACGTGAGCCGACATCTGAGAGGAAATTGGTTCGATTTCGGATCCGTTTCGTATATGTTCATCCCCACCACTCTCTTTTTTCTCCTGCGACCTTTCGGGCGGCTGGCGTAATTAATTTTGCACAAAATTTAACTTTGAATTCGATACGCGGGCCGATTGGAGGGGTGGGGAGAGGGGCCCACAATTTGCCGACATTGTTGACTTCGATATTGCCGACCGGCCGTCGCCAGGCAACGCCGAAAGAGTAAAGAAACGGCGAAGCTGAGATCAAAGAAGCCGTTCTTCGTAATTTGCGACCGAAGAAGGGCACGGCCAACTAAGAAACGAAAAAAAGGCCCAAGATCGGGGCCTAAAAATAGCCCCCCTCCCCCCACACTCCTCCGTCGCGCTCGATTTCGTCGACTTAATTTTTGTTTCCGTTTGGCGCTTTTAATTGCCCGCGTTTTTGGACGATCGATTCGAAAAGAAAAACAAGATGGCCGCTAAATATTTCAATTTGCGTGCGGTTAGGCGAGGCACGTGTGCAAACAAATTTGACGGCGGACGTTTTGCGGCGTCCAATTGTTTCGCAATTTGACTGATTCGTTGTTGTAAATTTTAAAATCTGTTGTAAAACGAGTTTCATTTTTTTTTTGGGGTCGTTGGGAGGCACGCTTCCGTCGGGATGGCGTCGGGTTGCGAGACGAACGTCCCCCGCGCGCGTTCGGATCGCCTAAATCAATCTACAATTAAAAATTGTTTGCGGCTATCGAGTCGGGAGACGAATGTACCCCACGCGCCCTCGGCCACACGAAATCTTTCTCGAACGCAATCGTTTTTGCGTCGTTCGCGGCCTACGCGAGTTCATCTTAAATAAAATTGCCACTTTCTTTTGTTTGCGTGATAAACGACTTCGGGGGCGACTTGAAAATTTTCCGATTTGTTGTCGGGCGAAAATAACGAAGCAAAAAAAAGCGAAAAACACTTTTAAAATGCGATTTACGACGCGAAAGGACGAGGAGAAAAAAAGGGTGGCCGGAGTGCGGCCGCGACCGCCGCCATCACAAGTTGCCGCAGTTAATTACGCCGCCTACTCGGAACACATGTGAATTAATTAGTGTTTTGTTTCTACAATGTGCCCTAATTACGTTCCTAAGGCATCGTCGCGTTTATTGGGAAAGCGACGGACGAAAATTGATTCAAATTTGCGCGCACACTTGACTCGTACGAAACGTGTTGCATAAGCGCCCTCTTTGTTCGTGTGGGGACAACTGTCCGGGGGTGCTTCCCCTTCTTTAATTTGGCCGACGCTAGATTTCGATTTGAGAAATTTTTTTCGCGGTTTTTAATATCGAAGAAGCTGTGCCCATCCAAACATAAAAATCCTAACCTCAAAATTTTAATATTTTCCCAAATTGATGAGCTACACAAAACGTCCCAAGTCCTAAAAATCTTAATAAACAAAATTAATTCGTAATTTAATTAAGACACGCACCCCCAACCCTTTTTCCTCGTCCCACGTCGACACCCCTCCGCCCCCGTGTAACGCTCCGTTTCCGCCAGCTCACCTCCCGTAATTTTTATTCTTTGATCAAGTCCTCTCTTCGACATAATACGGGTTTATTCGCAAAAAAGAAAACGATCCGACGAAAAAAAAGATGGGGGGCGGCGGACAAAAAACGCGACATCCACCTCCGCATTCTTCGCTTAATAAATAAGAGCCGGCGAGCGGAGCGGTGCCTTTGTAAAATATTAAGCGCGCATCCCTTTGAAAAGTTTAAAACGCGGCCGCCTCGCCGAAAACAATCGATGAACTTGAATGAAATTAACGTGTTACTACCGTTCCCTCGGGCCGTACAACGTCCCGAATTCCATAAATGGAAGCGAAACTTCTAAAATTGTTAGTTGGGCGCGCATCCCTCGGTTAACTTAATAAATACCTTTTGGCGTTTCTGCAATTCCTCCTCTCCCCCCCTTTTTTTGTGGCCGGCACGAGAAGAGCGACGCTTTTGCTCGACGAAAAAGGACGCAAGTTGTATTTGAAGTGAAACTTCTTTGGCGAGACCAAAATCTGAAGATATGGGCCCCAAAAAGGGACAGCGTAAGAGGGGAAAATAAAGTAAAAAGGCAGGCGAGAAAAAATGTTTCACCAGCATTATATATTGCCCGGCTCTCTCGACGAGCCGGGCAATACATAATATAAAGAGCATTCAACACTATTCTCGTGCGTAGTGCTTCGCGCATGCGTCACAATTTGTATACGTTGCCAAAATAAGTAAATTTGAAGCATTTTCTTGTTTGGTGCCCTTTAGTTTGGTTATGTTTGAATTTTGGGAACGGTTTTGATTTTTTTTGGAATTGTTTAATTGATTAATCATTTTCTCATTATTTTTAGCGTTCGACAAAAGCTAATTAATTTTTTAAGCGCACGCCACGCCATTTTTTTTTATTTTTGGCCGATAGAACAAGGGGAATCCCTCGGCAATGGGCGATATTAAATCTTCAAGTGTGCTTAGAGCAGACGTCTGCAGCTGATGCGACGATTATTCAGTCAATTACACGTATTCATACATCATCCCCCCCCCCCCCAACCCGCGTTCCACATTTTTTCTAATTGAACACGATCGAGAGAGAAAAAAAAAACACCGCCCCCTTCCGCCCTTCAAAACACGCACGCATACCGACGCACGAAAGCAGATCCCCCGAAAAAAAAGCGTATTTTCTTAGAAAAGCAAGGCCCACTTGCAAAAGTGAGGATTAAAGCTTAGTAGTCGTTTACAAATGACGCCATTTATCAGGGGTTACTGCGATGCCGGTCTCTTTAAGCGACGCGCCGTCTGAAAAGAACGAAAGAACGCGAAAAAGCAAAAGAAAAAAGAGGGGGACGAGGGAGCGCGGTGAGCCGCTTTAAATTTAAATCGAGCGCGCAAAGAAAAATTATGAAACATCTCAATTTTGTTGTCATAACTTCGTTATCTTCCATTTAAGAGAATCAAGTCGCCTAATAGAGCTATCTTTTGAAGAAATAACGAACTAAATTTCCTCTTAGGACGGCGTGTCGCGAGCGCGAACGCGCGCGCTCGCGCTCACGAAAGACAGACCGCGCGCTAATTAGGGAAACAATTGCAGGCGTACCGGAGGAGCGTTTTTATTAACTAATTGATGCATCGTCTTTTGTTCCCCCTTTCGGCGCCGAGCCTTTCCGCCGCGCTTTTTTTTTGCTTCTAAGTGGCAAAGCTTTTCTTTTGTTTGTCCCGCTAAACATGCACTTCCGTTCTTCGAGCGCTTTTCTTTCCTTTTAATGCTCGCCGAATCGAAAACAAAGCTTTGCTTTTTTCGCAATACTCTTTTCTTGGCGACGAGAAGAAAAGAGACAGGGACGTAGGCAATTTTATTTATGGGGTCTCCTTTGTTTTTCCCGTTTAGAATTTATTTTGTGCGGGTTTTTATGATCCTTTTGCGAATTATGGAAAACATGGATACATTTTTTATTTTGTGAAAAAATATTTTTAACCCCCTGTATGTATGCATATATACAGGTTGCTCAAAATGTAATTATTAAAATCTCAATATAAACTCAAATTAAAAGACGGAGCAAGCATCACGCGCCGGCGCGTTTTCGGTAGTGGGTAATATATATATTAATAACGGATTCTTAGCAACGCAGTTCCTAATAAGTGAAACAAAAACACATTCATTTTTTTTACAAATAAAAGCAAAACAAACGTTTTTTCTATTTTTGAAAAAGTTTTGTCGTCAAATATTATAAAATTTAACACGCCCTGTAAACGTACATACAGGGTGGTACCAATATAATTACCATAACCTTAAAAAGTAAATATAAATTTGCACTCTTCGTTTTTACTTTTACTTTTGATTCTTTCAATCTATTTTTTCTTTTTCGCACACATTTTAAATTTATTTCTATACCCAAACACGATAAAACAAACAGTAACTTACGTGGACGCCATCTTTTCGCCACCTCAGAACTGAAAAAGAAAAAACAACATTAAAATAACGTTCGAAAAAGAGGAGGAATTTTTAATTTAGAAAGTTGAAAAAAGGAAATCGAGAAGTGCGCTTTAAATATGCGAAAACACGTCCTTAATTTCGTGAGCTCTTTTTTTTAATCGAGCAGCCTATGGAAATTAATTTATACAATTGTGCGGGCTTTGTGAGCGCGACAGGGGCGTACGTGGCTCGTTTTAAACGGCCTAAATTCGATCGATTTAAATAAAACTACTTTTGAGCGCTTTAAAATGTTTTTTTGCTACGCCCATGAGATTTTGGGGTATTTATTTGTTTTTAAACAATAAAAATAAAATTATCGAGCGTCAAAGCAATTTTGGAAGAAAATCGCGAGAAGAAAAGGCGGAGGTTTTTTTTGGACGGTTTTGGGCTTAACAGCCGTTCGAAGGAGGCCATGTTTTTCGGGTCTCTCGCGGCTGGATTAAAGGAATTTAAATTTCGAGCAGAATTTATGTACTAGTAACAACCCGAGAGCCTCTTTAGATCGTTAAAACGAAGCGATATAATTAGAAAATTTACATTTTCCGAATTTAAAAGCGCAAAACAAAAGTTTTATTCTCTTGCGTTGGCGCCCCCTTTTTTTCTACGTTTTTTCATTAACGAAATCGTTTGATTAATTAAAAAAATTGAGGTTAGATCGGACGAGTACGGATTTTTCCGCGTAACCTAACCTCAAAATTAATTTCGACCAAACGGAGAACAGTCGTACCAACAATTTTTGCGAAAAACGAAAATCCGAGCGCCTTTTTGTTTTTCGCATTTTGGAGCGCGCGGTGCGGTCGCGTTTTCGTATTCGGCGAGCGTCGCGGCGCCGAAAAACGCGCCCGGAATATTCGAGATAATTTTTCGTGAATGAATAAAACGTGGGGCGGCCTTGTTTTTCCCTCGGGAAACTCTTTTCACGATAAACACTTTATTATAATTAGATCTGTGGCAGTTCCAATCAATCCGCCCCCCTCTCCACTCTCGCCGACCTAACCCTACTCTTTGCGGATTCCGCCCCCGCGCGCACACACACGCACGCCAAGCGGACGCAGCAATTACGCCAACTTTGGAAAAGATTGTATTTAAAAGAAAATTAAGTAAAGCAAAAGGTGCCACGCGCTCATCTCTGTCTACCCCCTCTCTTCACCCCGCTTTTTTTATCGAATTCTGACAAGGCATAATACCAACTTGATATTTACAAATCAATTTGATTTTGTTTAGAAAAAAATTCAAGCCCAAAAAAAGGTCACGCGCACACCTTTCTCTTCCCCACCCCCCTTTTTATTTTTTTTACAAATGCTGCCACCAAATAATGGACACAAAAATAATACCAACTTAGCATTAAAAAAAATTGGTTCGATTTTGTCCAATGAGAAATAAAAGCAAGTTCGGGGGCGGCACGCGCCCATCTCAAAAAGCCGAAATCTGTTTTTATACGTAATTCGCAAAATAACTACTTGTGAGGTTACGTCGCCCCTCCATCTTTTCGGCAGTTTACCCCGAAATTGATTGCCGCAAAATTATCAGAGCGGAATTAAAGACTTTCAGCTTTTGTTACGTTGGCAGAACTTTTTTCCGCGTTAATTACGAGTTGTTTTTTATTTCGCCCCCCACCCCTCGCCCTCTCTTAAAAAAAAGGTTTTTCGTAATCGTTTGCAAACCTTCAACGATTATTTTGTGGCGCCCAAAAATGGAAGGACGAGAGAAAGACGGAAAACGGAAAGGGGCAAAGCGGGAATTTTTTTTAAGCGGAAGCCATTTCCTTTCGTGAAACACGACGACGACGACGACGACGACGCATTCCTGAAATTAGATAAAGTTGTAGTTGGAAATTTGTGTTTTATTCCGAAAGCTCGGTTAAACCGCGTTCCTCTCGAATATTTCGTTTTTCGTCCCCTTTCGCCTCCCCCCTTCGCCCCGCTCCGTTTGCAAAGTTGGTCGGACTGTAATTAGAAGTGCTCCTGCGAGCCCGTCGAACGTCAGCGCGACCGCTTTTCAGAAAATCAAGACCAAAGTTGCGCGTCCGAGCGTTGAGGGTGTCGACGACCTCTACGTTTAATTACGTGGCCGTTTTTGTGGACACCCTGTATATAATATTTTTTTTAATAAATAGTATTTCTTCACAAATTGTTTATTTTGCGGAAACCGAGCTAAATTTTTAATAAAAACTGTAAATTTATTTTGGGCGTTTTTTTAAACAAAATACTATATAGGGTATTTGTGAAAAAGTGGCCCAATCGCGTTGTAAATAGTTTTTTTTAATTTAAGCATAAATAACTAAAATTTGTAAAACGTCAACACACAAAATACGTAAACTTTTAAAAACTATTGCAAATGGCACAATTTAAAATTTATATACAGGGTGTTTTATAAACCGCCACACACCTAATATAATAAATAACCCAATTTGTACATTTTTTAATAAAATTTACCCACTTACAACAAATACAATTTTAAAAACGCCTCCATAAATCAACTTTTTTTAAAAAATATACAGGGTGTTGGATAAAACGCCCTTTGCAATACAAAGTCTTGTCCGCCCACAGATTTTCCCAATGTTTTGTGCGAAATAAATAAAAGAAGAAAAAAATGCGGCAAAAGAATAAAATTAAAAATCAAGTCACTGCTCGTAAGCAAAAGCGCGCTGCGAAAAGAATCTCATGTAAAATTCACGTCTCGCGCGACTCCTCTTAATTAATTCATCAAGCAGGCTAAGGACTTGCCCAGGTACGCTGCACGGGTTTTTAATTTAAAGTGGAATAAAGTAGTGGCGCGCACTTCTTCAAGCAGTAATTTGTGCTGTTTACCCTCCTTCGTCTTTTCGCCCCCCTTTCCCACCTTTTCGATGCAAGTGCAGCCCGTGCACGCCGACTAGATCTGTTTTCGCGTTATCCGCGGATTTGAAGCGGGCCACTTCAGTGCAAAATCGTGTACGGAAGGATAAGAACTGTTTATCGACTTTCGGACTACAAGACGAGCGAAACGGCCAGAGGGCGCTGCGCTCGCGGAACTAATTCGCGGCTCAAAATTAACTCTTAAAAAAGGGCTGTTCGTAGAAGTAGATTAAGGGCACTTGTACGCGGCACACAATGCCGTCAATAGAGCGCTTCTTCCGCTTTTAATAAACCAATTTAGCCCTGGAGGGCGCTTCAATCGTTTTAGTTTATTTTTTTAATGTGTCGAAGGCGGTTTTGATTGCTTTTCCACCATCTACTTACAAAAAATAAAAATTCTAAGCCACGCGGTGTTAGAATTTTACTACCAACATATTAAAAAAAAAAACTAAATTATACCAACTTAATAAAAAAAAAAATTAAAAAGTCAATGTTGCCGCAGAACGAATTTTATTATCGACAAAATAAAAAAAAAACAAACAATTAATGAAATCCAGTGTTGCCACAAGACGTCGAATTTTTTTCCCCACTGAACAAAAAATGCGTCAAAAAGATCGATTTTTTTTATTTAATGCCCGCTTGTAAAATATTCATGAGGGCTGATTCTCGACGGAGCCGACGAAGTGTGTGTTTTTTTTCTTCTTCTTCGTCGAAGAAAGAAAACAGGAAACGGTTGCGCTTGGGACCGCACGTTCGCTGCCGACTTGGGGCTGCCGAAGGCGTGCCTCGCAAACGCGCCTCTTCGCACGAATCTTTTTTTTTTTGTTAATTTTCGAAGTGATCGAACGAGGAAAACGGCGCAAAAGCGCGAGAGAGAGAAAGGAGGGATGAGGGCCGAAGCACCTATGGGAATAGAGGGGATAAGGGGGCGAAAGGTTTATATTTAATGTCAGAGTTCTTGCAATTTGCATGAATCTACATCAGCGCTAATCCAACTAAGCGGACGGATTACAAAACTTGAACCTGCTAGAAATTGACCGATTACAGTGCCTCGATACCGTTACACAAACATTTATGCCCCTAAAGCCGGGCAGTAAACCAGGTACGCGGACACAAGAGGGTTGGGAGAGCGGACGAACGGGGGACTTGACGCTCCAACAACTTTAACTTGAGTTTGACTCTAATAAAACAAAGTCGATTTTAAACAATTGAAACCAACCCTGAAAATATGTTTTCCCAACAAAATCACCCTGTATACGCAATGTATGTGTCAAAATAATGAGGAAAAATAGAAAAATATTTTTTAAGTCCCAAAATAAATTTTAATTGACGTTGGTCTGGTTCTTTTTTAATTCGAACAAAAATTTTTAATTGCACCCTGTATAATGGACAGTGGCGCACCAGAAATTGTATCTGAAAAGTGTGACATGGTTTTTTTATGTTTTATAACTTTTTTCCACGAAGGCTGCAAAAGAGATGCACTTGTGTGCTTAGTTCACTTGGTCATTTTTCAAATTACAAAAATTACACCCTGTATACACAAAGTACGTGTTGAAATAATGAGGGAAAACGAAAAAATATTTTTTAAGTCCCAAAATAAATTTTAATTGACGTTGGTCTGGTTCTTTTTTAATTCGAACAAAAATTTTTAATTGCACCCTGTATAATCGACAGTGGCGCACCTGAAATTACATCTGAAAAGTGTGGCGCGGTCTTTTTTTATGTTTTATAATTTTTTATCCGCGAAGGCTGCAAAAGAGATGCACTTGTGCGCTTAATTCAATTAGTCATTTTTCAAATTACAAAAATAATAGCCTGTATACACAAAGTACATGTCAAAATAACGAGGGGAAAACGAAAATATTTTCAAGTCCCAAAATAAATTTTAATTAACCTTGGTGTGGTTCTTTTTTAATTTAAACAAAACTTTTTAATTGCACCCTGTATAATCGACAGTGGCGCACTAGAAATAATATCTGAAAAGTGCGATGCGGTCTTTTTTTATGTTTTATAAACTTTTTTCCACAAAGGGTGCAAAAGAGATGCACTTGTGCGCTTAGTTCAATTAGTCATTTTTCAAACCACAAAAATAACACCCTGTATACAAATTTTCTTCTCTCGCAACCGAACGGCCATATTTCCCGCTCTCCAACGCCAACTCTTCAACGAAATCCGCGAGCCGAACCGTAAATTCGACGAAGCATTAATTTAAAGATACTTTAATACAATTAATTTATCTGCGCGCCGCCTTTGATGTTTCGCAAGTATGAACGAATGCGACTTAATAATCTTCAATTAATTTCGGCGACGCTGTGTGTTTACGCCGTTGCCGTGACGACGCTCGTGCGAAACCCCGTCCGCGGCCAAAATTCGAAAAAAGCGCGCCAAACAAACGTAAGCGTGCGGGCAGCCTCCGAAAAAATAATCGGAAGACAAAGCGCAGGGCGGGCGGGCAAAAACAAAAAAAGGGGGTGGGGGTCGAGAAAACGGTTTCTTGTAAATCGACCTTCCTTTCTTTCAAAATCGTTTCCTTTAGACCGAAGACGAACGAATTATTGTTCTCAACTTATCACTATAATGTAGACAACCCCCTTCTCGCCCCTCTCCCGTACCGCTCGGCGTTTTTTCATTCTTTTCGGACACTATCCTAACAAAATTTATGATCCGCGACGGAAAAAACAAGCAGGCCACTCTTTGCTCTCGCGCGCTCTCTCTCTCGTGCTCGTTCGCGTTCGTCCTTTCGTGATGAATGGCGCTTTTTATGACAAGTGTTCTAAGCCGCCCCCGATTATGAAAGAACCCTATTTCGTCGTTCATTTTGCAACCTCTTAATCCGATTTCGCGCGACTGATAAGCGAAATCCCGCCGGATTAGAATCGGCGCTCGGACGACGCGAAAAACTTTAAATTAATCGTTTCGTTTGACAGCGAAAAAAAATGCTTAATTTTAATTACGAAGCGCTTTCGGGTCGAAAACGACCGAAAGTCGCGTGGTCTCGAATTTCGTGCCGATACGTGCGACGGTTCTCGAGATACGGTAAGCCACGTAAAACCAAACACCCTGTATACCATTTTTTATTTTATACGATACATTAAAAAATAACGTCAATTGTTGAAATTAACATACAGGGCGTAGTAAAAAAAGTGTAACCTAGTAATGCGACTCTTTACTACATACCACGAAAAAAATTAAACAAAAACGTAATTATTAATATATATACAGTAGAACCTCGCTTATCCGGACTAATTATGGTTCAGCTCATTCGGGTAATAGAAAATTCGGTTAATTGAATGTATAGAAAAAATTGTGCTTAAAACCGAGTGTGCGCATTCGAGCTCAAAGTGGCACATGTCCGATCTCGGGAAAATGAAGCGCGCCGCTCCGCGTCGCGCTTCATTTGCCTCCCTCGCTCGGAAATGTGCCACTTTTCGCTCGAACGCGCGCATCTTCGTTTTATTTGATTTGTCTACTCCATCTTTCGCCTTTTAAATCATAAATTTAAAGTTAGGTTAGTAAATATCGATTTTATGTTCGAAAAACGTATTTGCCATAGCAACGAGCGAAAGGGAGCGAAAAGATACGAGAATCGCGTTAGTGTGAGTGAGAGGGAACGATAAAAATGATTTACTAATGTTTCGGCACCCAAATTATTGTGAATCGTGCTTAAAACCGAGTGTGCGCATTCGAGCTCAAAGTGGCACATGTCCGATCTCGGGAAAATGAAGCGCGCCGCTCCGCGTCGCGCTTCATTTGCCTCCCTCGCTCGGAAATGTGCCACTTTTCGCTCGAACGCGCGCATCTTCGTTTTATTTGATTTGTCTACTCCATCTTTCGCCTTTTTAAATCATACATTTAAAGTTAGGTTAGAAAATATCGATTTTATGTTTGAAAAACGTATTTGCCCATAGCAACGAGCGATATGGAGCGAAAAGATACGAAAATCGCGTTAGTGTGAGTGAGAGGGAACGATAAAAATGATATACTAATGTTTCGGCACCCAAATTATTGTGAATCACGCTTAAAACCGAGTGTGCGCATTCGAGCTCAAAGTGGCACATGTCCGATCTCGGGAAAATAAAGCGCGCCGCTCCGCGTCGCGCTTCATTTGCCTCCCTCGCTCGGAAATGTGCCACTTTTCGCTCGAACGCGCGCATCTTCGTTTTATTTGATTTGTCTACTCTATCTTACGCCTTTTCAAATCATAAATTTAAAGTTAGGTTAGAAAATATCGATTTTATGTTTGAAAAACGTATTTGCCCATAGCAACGAGCGATATGGAGCGAAAAGATACGAAAATCGCGTTAGTGCAAGTGAGAGGGAATGATAAAAATGATTTACTAATGTTTCGGCACCAAAATTAATGTGAATCACGCTTTAACAGGAAAAAACTTGGTCAAATTGTGAGGTATATGTTTATATAAAACGCAACAAATATTAATCACCAAATAAAACAGTCGTACATTATCGTAAAATCAACAAAGCCAAAAAAACACTGTTTAGTGCAAAATTCAAAATAAAATAATAAAATAATTAGTAAGAAATACCCAGGTTTAATTTTTGCAACGAGTCCGAACGCGGTCCGGATAATCGAGGTTTTACTGTATATATATACAACGTGTTTGCATATCTAAGACACTTTGGGATTTTGTCAAAATAAATTTTAACTGCAAAGAAAAAACCGTACGTAAACGAATTTGAATATAAAATTTGTTAAAAGCACATCCCCGCCACAAATTATATACAGAGCCTTAAACAAAATACATACAGGGTGTTATAATAGCGTGTCCGTTCATTGCCAACCCGATCTCGCCTCGTAAACAACCAAACCCACACACGTGCAAGCGCAAACCAAACAAAACGGCTACTTTTTTTTTTGTAGTCGTGCAATTGTTTTTGGAAAAAACCCACGTCCGTTCCACGTGTCAATTCGCAAAGCGACGCAAATCCGTCGCGTTCGGCTAATCCGAATTTTCGCCCCGCAATCACGTCCGAGAATCGTACACCTGCATCGAGTGGGCTGGGAGGCGGGGAGAAACGGGTGGGTGCCATTAATTCCACGTACGATCCGCACTGCATCGGCATTTGCATTCGCACACACACCGCCATCTGTAATTATCTTAATAATTTAAGCATCGTTATCATAATTCGGCCGGACCGAAGTCATCTCTAATCAGTCATTATTGTGTTTAATTAGTAAACCACTCCGCCATAATTAAGGGTTGATTAGTGTGCGGTCGGCTGGCGGCGGCCGGCGAAGGGCGAAGAGGGGTCGGCCCGCTGTCCGCCGATATCGCACGATCGATGACATTATGCAACGCGCTAATTTGTTTTCTCCTTAACGATAAATTGTTGTCGCTCGGCGGCCATATTGTTTATGAGAACGGAAGGGCGGAGCGACTTTGCGTTCCGTAACCTAACTAAATGTGACGCAAGGTGGACATCTTTGATGGTATTTTGTTAATTGTGTAAAAAATCAAAATTTTTTGTGTAATTGAGGTTATGTATCGATTTTTTTTCGTGTTTTAACCTCAAATCGTTTTCTTTTTGAGGTTATGTTTTGTAAAAGGAGAATGGAAAGTGCTGAAAACAAAATTTTTAGGGGTACTGGGTAGCAAATTTTGTGCTGTACCAGAAAGCTGTTATTTAACCTCAAAAATTCGGTACGCAGCGCCCTTATAAAACGCGATAAACCCCGCCACTGCCGCCGAACCGTTAATCGGACGAGAAAATGTCTTAACGATATTTTCAATAAGAAATTTTAAGGTTTTCGATGGGGCTGCCAGTCTTTCCTTTCGGGCCGTAAAATCTCGACCGATTATCCTTCCTGTTTATTTAACGTGCGCGTAATATCCCATAAAATCTGAATTCGGAGAGGGATAAAGTTCGAGTGGGTCCTCTCGTTAACTTTTACAATCTAATTTTCTGTCCTGCAGGTGCTCAGATTAGGCGTTTAATAACCGGCTCGCGCACCCCCCGCGACCGATTTTTATCTCGCCGAGCGATCGAACGTCTTTTTTGCGACTTTTATTTACGGCCCGACAATTTCGCTTAATTTTTAAATGCGAATTAGAAATATTTGTTTCGTTCCGTTTGACGCTTTCGAAACGCATTTGTAAAGCGGGCCGTGTTTTATTAATTGCTTTCGGGTGTCGGATCGATTTCGGTCGCTGATAAGCGATGAGTAATTTTATGTAGCGTTATTTATTAGGGGGGAGGGGGCTGCAAACCCCCGCTCTGCCCGGCCCCCGAAACAATTTAGTTCGGACATGATTTAATTTTAAGGGCTCGAATGGAAAGCGGTGGCGCCCGCAATAGGTTTTTAACAACGATATACAGGGTGTCGGAAAAATAACTACTGAAATTTAACGGGGTTACACCCTTCCCCAATCTAAACAAAAAAAGTCTATATACAATGTGTCCTAAATCTTAAGAACTGCGAGAAAAACGCATTTTAGTGTTAATTACGCATTTTTTACAATACACACAAGCCCACTTGATTTGAACTGTATTTTTGTTCAATTATGAGCGTGTGTTAAGTTGCAGCACCCATTCGTCGGACACCCGGTACAAGTTCTCGTCGGTTCACGCACGCAGAAGGGTGCGGAGGGGGGCGGTCGAATTAAAGAAAACGACTCGTCTAAAAATAAAGCATAATTGAACATTAATTGAAGCAAAAGATAATTACGTAACGACGGGGATCGATAGCGCGCGCGGGCCGTAAAGCTATCGACGTCGCAGTAGGCCGCTCTCCATCAATGGAAAGCTCGAAATCGAAAGTTTTCCTTAAATTATAAAACAGCTCTTTGCAGTTGCGGATGGAAACGAATCAAATATTTAAAATCCTTTCGATTGAGCGAGAAAAAAGGGGCGCAAGGGGTGGGCGAGGGGCAAGAGAGGGCGGTCTTCCGTAATCCAAATCTGTCGCCGAGCCATCTAAAGTTATTTTTTAAAGTGGCTCTTATTTAGCCTGGTTTTTTTTTGAGGTTGTTTTGTTTTTTTTTTAAGTATACTTTTTAAAAAATTAGATTTTTTCTGAATAAATGTTTTCGATTGGAGAAAAAACAAATGGGGAGCGTTTTGGAAGTTTGAGGAAAAAAAAACGAAAAGGGGAAGGGTGCTGTGCGCGCTTAATTCGCCGATTAAAAAGTTGAACAAGATGAAAACGATTAAAGTTGCGAGACAACGCGAAAAAACAACTAAATTTTGCGTTTGTTTCTCGCAAAAATTAACGCTCCTTCTGTTTTTTCCCTTTTTCCGTGCTCTCCTTCCCCGCCCTTCCGTATTTTATCCTTAATTTTTTGCGACTTGCGAAAAAAACAAGCGAATCCGATTTTAAGCCGGAATTTATCGTTTTTTTCTACAAATTTCGAGTTCGTCGAAAGCAATTTTTTTAATTAGCGCTTTTAGCCGACTTTTTTTCTCTTTACAGTCTGCTAGATTAAGCGGTTTTTTTTCTAGTATTAGAACGTGTTTTGTTCGGCTACATTTTTTTTTCAAAGTCGTCGGATTAGGCCAGTTGTTCATTAAAATTGTTTTTTCACAAGATTTTTTTTAATTATCTGTTTCTGAGTCGACTGGATCATTTTTTAAAAAATTTACGTTTTTATCCGACGCCTACTCCGTCGATCTCTAACGTGCAAAACTTTTTACTTCCAAACCCCATTATTTGACTTTTTCGTTTTTCAAAGCCCCCTATGACAAGGTTTTTTTTTTAAACATTTGCGATTTTATTTCGAATAGTTCCGTCCGACGCCTACCCAGATCGCGCTTTCCCAACAATTTTTCTTGCGAAGTTTCGATTTTTGCGACCGCAGCCCACTAGATCAATTTAATAAAAACGAAAAGAAAATCGGTTTCGATGTGCGAAAATCGCAAAAAGAAATCTCGATCGAAAAGCACTCACCTTCAGTTGTTTCGCGGCGTGCTGACGGCGTCGAAAAAATCAAAGCTCGCATTTTTTCGCACACTTTCATTTTAAGATCGTTTTTTGTTTTATTTAATAGAAAAATGAGGACAGCTGACGGTGGTTCTTTTCCGAAAAAATATAAACAATTTTTAAACGTTGAAAAGTGCAAGTCGCGTTGGCCGTGGAACGTCGGCGGCCCGCGGCGAGGCTAGACCGCCCTTGGCGAGGCGTCGAGCCCGACTGACGTTCGACGTCGAGGGCCGCTTCCGAAAGCCGTCGTCGGCGGCGGCGTGCGCGCGCGCCCACCCCATTTCCCGAGTTTTCCAGGACGCGCCGCGCGCGCCCCCCCTCTCCACCCGCCTCGCACCTCCACCCCCCGCCCGAAAAATCTGTCTTTTTATGCTATTTATCTCCTCCTTCGTTTCGTTTACATGTTCCTATTTCATTTCACATTTCCACTCTACTAAATCTGCTTTCTTCGATCGTTTATCATAGGTTATGTCTGAAAATCTAGAAACGAGCCCTTCTCGCGCCCCGTCCCCTCCGCCCCCAGCGGCTCGCGCGAAAGGGGTTTCGGAAAACGCGAAAAGACGGCTAATACGAAACGCAAGTGTATTGTAATTTAATCGATAGGAAGAGCTAAGTGTGCTATGATACGACGTTTTTATTTTTCCCGTTTCGTATTTCGCCGAGATTATTAGAAAACTTATTTAATAGAAAGTTTTTAATAACAAAAACGAACCGAAGTTTTTCCGGGTGACAAAAAGGCAATTTCCTTCGAACGGAAAATTGCGGCGTTTTTTTTCGTAATAAAAAAGAGTTAGTTTTTCGCGCTTCGCCCTCCCCGCCCTCCGCCGTTGTCCCTTTTTTGGGCGATTCAATTTATTTTTGGCCGCGCTCAGTCACATTTAAAACAATTGTCGTTTTTGGTTTTGGAAACGCGAATAAGCGGAAAAGGCAAAAAAACAAAAAGCGGCGAACGTTACGCGAGAGCGTCGCGGAGACGTCGAGACGCCGTTATGGCGCACATCTTTCATCGCGCGGAACCGCATGCGAAAAAGTTGCGTGCCCCGAGCGGCTATCGGCCCCAACTTTGCCGAACTGCTGCTTCCGGAACGATATCGAACAAGTTTCGCGAAAGTAACAGCTCATTAGCTTAAGTGCAGTCGCTTAAATTGCCTCCTATCGCAAAAACGCAACCGTGCCGCCGACGCTCGTTTCCAGTCCTCGTTCTCCCCCTCTATTTTTTTTGGAAATTAATTGTTTATGCTTTTCGAAAAGCCGGACAAGTGTGACGATATGCAAGAACGTCGTTTTTGGGATTAGTTCCGAAAGTTCCGCGCGTAGCCAAAAGATGGAGCTGGCGCTCGTTTAAGCATTTTTCTTACTTTTATTTGTTTTTTTTTCTTTAAACAAACTATTTTAAAGTTTGGAGATGGACGGAAGCGCCGTATTTCCGTTCAGTTCCAAAAATGACCGATAAATGGCGCCGACGCTCGTCCAAGCCATTATTTACCTTTTTGTTTTCGTCAAAAACAAATTCATTTCGTTTCAAAGTTCGAAGATACGCCAATACGCGAGTTTAGTTCCGCGCGTAGCCAAAAGGTGGAGCTGGCGCTCGTTTAAGCATTTTTCCGACATTTATTTGTTTTTTTTCCTTTAATTTGAAACACCCTGTATAAAAAATTTACGTTTGCACGTTATTAATTTGGTATTGACGCTTATTTTCTAAAATTAACGCAAATTATTGGGGTTTTGTTTTGAGGTTATAAAAAAATTTATATACAAGGTGTTTCGCATTTCGTTGCACCACTGTGAAATTTGTTGCGGTCGTTGTTCAAACACGCTTTTTCGGGATTTTAAAAGTTAAATTGCCTTAAATATTTATATACAAGGTGTTTTTTTTTAAATTTAAATCACCCTATATAAAATTAATATTTATACGACGAGCTTATCTCGTAATTAGTTTTGACATGACGTTTTATGGAATTCAAAGTAAACATTTAATTTGTTTTTCGACTTTGTCTAGCAATTTATATACAGAGTGTTTGCGTTTTAGTGACAAGATGTACAATATTCTATAAAACAAAACTATTTTAAAATTACGACTGGACATTGCTTTAATTTAAATTTTAAAAAGTATATTAACTTTACTTTTAAAAAAGTAAACATTTAATTTACTAAAATTTACCAACATTTATATACAGAGTGTTCGCATTTTTGTGTCACCAATTCCAAACAGATAAACTTCGCGTTTTTTTGCATCTTATCATTTAAGGCCGACGCTCGCTTCGTCAACACGTAAAAAATCGAAACGTCACGCAAAAACACTTTTCTCGCCCGCGACCTCCGCCGAAAAAACAAGACGACTGGGCAGAGCGCCATCTTCCTCGCGTGCCCCTCGTCGCCGTCCGCGAGCAGCACGTGCGGCGTAATTTCGAGCGCCCATATCGGAAATATCGCCCCCCTAATCGATAAAAAGAAGACATGAAGCACGCAATGCGGATAATCCGAACACTCATTCCGGACCATCAATCATGCAAATCTTGCGAGACACATTTCTTACACACTCTTTCCTAGCCAATAGATCAATGCAGCGGCTCGGATGCATTAGAGGGCGCTGACGAATTTTTTTGAAGCCCCCGATGGTTTCTGGTTCGCCCGAAAAAAAACCGCGTGGCGATTAAAAAACAATTCGTCGCGAATCGATCGACCTCGGCCCGCCTTTCCCTCATTTCTTAACCTAAAAATTACGAGTCAATTTTTTTGACGGTTCTTTTTGTAAATTAAAAAAAAAAAAAAAGATTTTGGCAACGGCAAAGGAACAATAGGGCTCTTATCGTGCGGGGGAAGTACACGAGAACCGTACTAATCCTATTAGGCCTTGCCGAAAGTAGGGGTGGGGGTGAATTTGAGCGCGTTCGCGCTTATCTTTCGATCTATCGGATTTTTTCTGCTTTTAAATAAAGAGCCGCCTTCTGCGAGCTCGAAACGGGCTCGCTTTCTTTCAATTTTTTTGAAGTTATACTTCTTTAGAGGTCAAATTTTAAAAGAAAACGGAAGTTGCGCGCGCACATTTAACGCTAATTTCACGGTCGAAGTTGGCCGTCCGAGAATTGTTGTGAATCGCGCTTAAAACCGAGCGCGCGCGTTCGAGCTCGAAGTGGCACATTCCGATCTCGGGAAAATGAAGCGCGCCGCTCCGCGTCGCGCTTCATTTGCCTCCCTCGCTCGGAAATGTGCCACTTTTCGCTCGAACGCGCACATCTTCGTATTTATTGCATTTGTTTACATTAATTATTGGATTTTAAAAGTAAATAATAATGTGTTCAAGTAAAACGACATATGCGCACATTGTATACGCAGCACAAATTTTTTTTATGAAGTTATACTTCTTTTGGTGCCTTGAGAGTAATATATTAGCAGACACTTGATGTTAGCCGTCTAAAAAAATAAGTTAATCATTGTGAATCGTGCTTAAAACCGAGTGTGCGCATTCGAGCTCAAAGTGGCACATTCCGATCTCGGGAAAATAAAGCGCGCCGCTCCGCGTCGCGCTTCATTTGCCTCCCTCGCTCGGAAATGTGCCACTTTTCGCTCGAACGCGCACATCTTCGTATTTATTGCATTTGTTTACATTAATTATTGGATTTTAAAAGTAAATAATAATGTGTTCAAGTAAAACGACATATGCGCACATTGTATACGCAGCACAAATTTTTTTTATGAAGTTATACTTCTTTTGGTGCCTTGAGAGTAATATATTAGCAGACACTTGATGTTAGCCGTCTAAGAAAATAAATTAATCATTGTGAATCGTGCTTAAAACCGAGTGTGCGCATTCGAGCTCAAAGTGGCACATTCCGATCTCGGGAAAATGAAGCGCGCCGCTCCGCGTCGCGCTTCATTTGCCTCCCTCGCTCGGAAATGTGCCACTTTTCGCTCGAACGCGCGCATCCCCGTGCCTATTCAATTTATTTATATTAATTTTTCAGGCCAAAGAAGTATAACTTCTAATGCTCCGATTTGTTTGAAAATGTCTTTAATTAATTTTTTTTAATTTCTACGGGGTGCCGAAACGTCGAACTCGGGTTATAAAGTGTCCGAAATCGAAAAAAAATTGTTTGGGGGTGGAGGACTCGCAAAAAGCCGAGATGCGGCCCCGCAATCGAAGCGGTCGTTAATTTTCGATTAGATTTTAAAGGGCCGGCTTTATTAATTTTTTTCTCGCGATTTTTCTTACTCAACGCGCTCTTTTAAAAGTCGAAACCGTAGTAAAAATGTATGGCAATGCCAAAAATATTTGTTTTAAGTTGGTATTTCGAAAGACAACCCAAACACGGCACTCCCAATCGAAAGGGTTGCACAATTTTGATTAAGTTTTATATTTAATTTTTTTTAACGATCTTTATCGCGCAACACCCCTTTTAACAATTATAACTGGGAGCAAAGAAGCGGAGAATCCTAAAATTTTTATTTCGACTGGATATTTTGAAAAACAAGCGAGATACGGCACTCCCAATCCTCGTTCGGGAATGTGCCACTTTTCGCTCGTATTTATATTAATTTTTACTCGTGGTTATATTTAATTTGTAACGCCAAAGAAGTATAACTTCTAACGCGCCTACGTAAGTACACGTATCGGTTTTTTTTACTGGGAAAGTGTCAACTTTTGTCCTTCATAAAACGCAAAAATCTAAACTAAAGCATTTTTAACCTCAAAAACACAGTCGACGTCGAACCGACGACGTTCCCATCGCTTAAAGATCTCAAATCTTAAAAATCCTATTCAAATTTAAATTACGCAAAATTAGAAGCAAAAAAGCGAAGTACCGCCGCCAAACGCAAAAAGAGCTCTTCTTAAGTGCGCCTTTTCCATTAGAATTTTAAAGCGCGGCAACTTCCTTCCCCCCACCCCCTCCAAACCATCCCATCAACTATCGCAGCAATCCTTCGGCGAAACGTCGCGAGCGTGACACTTTTACATAAATTAAACTTGTCTAAAATTATCATACGAAAACCGTCCTTAATTTCGGCCCATTGTGAACTAATGACGTGCAAAAGCTTCGCCGAGCGCCGCGCAACGAGGAACGACTTCGCCGAAACTCATGTAAATATCCATTTCGACGTCACAAATGACGGGCCCTAATGGGACTACCCGCTTAACGACTGCATAAGCAATGAGGAAGGCTAGAAAAAACTCCACCGTCGCCCCCCCCGCGCGCTCCATCTTCCCTTCGCCAGAACGGTCCGACGTCTTCGGAGCGCAAAATTTGCACTTTTTGCATATTCAAAAATGCCGGGCGGCGAGCGGCGAGCGGGCGAGCGCCATCTATCGGTCACTTTTGGAACTAAACGGAAGTGCGGCGCTTCCGTACATCTCTAAAACTTTAACCCCTCGGCATACAAAAAAAAACGAATTTGGTGAGTTCGAAAAAACTATTAATTTGGCTCGACTTAACTGTTATCAGCATACACAAATAACATAAAATAAATAATTAATAGTTTTAAAATATGTAGAGCAGTGTTTCCCAATATTTTTTTTAATGTTCCCCACCTAAGTCATTCTAAAATTTTGATGCATATAATATATAACGTATAAATATTTTTTTAAATTTAAAAATTGAATTATTCCATAAATGAAGCCTAATTACAACTTGTTCAAGACACAAGATTTAGGTTTTAGCGAGAAATCACTACGAAATTATTAAGAAAAAGAAACAATAAGTAAATTTTAAAAACATAAACTAAAAAATATTTTTATATCGATAGCTCGAATTTTTGATAACGCCAATTATTTTTAGTTTCTCTTCAACTTCGACCTATCGAGGTTTGACTGTATTTAATTTTATAAATTTAATATTTCTGAACAATTAAAATAATTTATTTATTGAGTTTTCTCCAATATTAATTTTATTTGCGTACATTAATGATCTTCAAAGTTTTTTGAAAAATCACAAATTTTGTATTTACTCCATTTGAGTTTTCTGAAGATACATAATAATTTTTTCATCAAAATTTCCTTTTAAATTTACCAAATAAAGTTTTGTTTTATTCAATTTGTGTTATACAAAAAAAATTGATAATTAAAAATTTTTTAAAGTTCTTAAATATATTTTAAAAATTTTCCAAGTTATTAATTTATTTAATTTGAGTTGTCTAAAAACTTAAAATAATTTATTCTTCGAGTTTACTTTAATAATTTTGCTAAATGTTTAAAACTGAATTTCATTCTATGTAAAAAAACCGGTGCATGTACTTATGTACGCACGTTAGAAGTAATACTTCTTTGGCGCGACTAAATTAAATATAACAACGCGCTATGTTGCGCTTGGTATAGCTAGACCAGTGGTTATCAAACTATATGTTACTGCGCATATGTCGTTTTATTTGAATACATTGTTATTTCCTTTTTTAAAACCAAAAAGTAATTTAAACAAATTGAATAAATACGAAAGGGTGTGCGCGTTCGAGCGAAAAGTGGCACATTTTCGAGCGAGGGAAGCAAATGAAGCGCGACGCGAAGCGGCGCGCTTCATTTTCCTAGATCGGAAATGTGCCACTTTGAGCTCAAATGTGCACACTCCGTTTTAAGCATTATTAGCAATAATTTTGTCAACGAAAAATTAATAAATAATTTTTATCATTCCCTCTCACTCGTACTTATGAGTTTATCGTATCTTTTCGCTCGCTCCCACTCATTGCTATAGTAAAAATACGTTTTTTGAATATATAATCGATATATTTACTGAACTAAATTAAATTTGTTGATTGAAGAGAAACTTTAATTTACAAAATTCAATAAATACGAGGATGTGCGCGTTCGAGCGAAAAGTGGCACATTTTCGAGCGAGGGAAGCAAATGAGGCGCGACGCGGAGCGGCGCGCCTCATTTTCCCGAGATCGGAAATGTGCCACTTTGAGCTCGAATGCGCACACTCGGCTTTAAGCACACTTTACAAGAATTAATTTACTCTCTGACAATTCGCAATTAAATATTACAGAATTATATTAATAACAAAATTCCCAAATCGCCAATTTTGTGCCTTTTAACAAAATTATTGTTGAAAACAAACCTTTTTCGGAACAGTTCAACGGCCGATTCACAACTGAGGTGTGGAGGGGAACATTATCGGTTTATTTCAATTTTGGAATAAGTTAAATACGATTTAGAAACTTTCTAAAAACGGCCGTACCGATGTTTTATAATTATTTATAAGTTTGTACACACCAATTTAAATCAACTCGTGAACCACCAGTGGTACACGTTGTAATAAAAAAAATTTAAAGTCAGAAGAGTTACTGTGGACCAGCTGTGTTACACGCTTTAATTGAATTTCAAGAATAAAACAAATTACGTTGTGTGTACCACCAGTGGTACACGCTGTAATAAACAATTTCGAATGACAGGAAAGTTAGTGTGGACCAGCTGTGGTCCGCACTTCAACTTTAACTAAATTTCAAAAATTAATACAGAATACGTTAAATCGAATTTTACGATTAAATTAAATTGAACAAAAATAATAAAACAAATTACAAAAGTATGGCGTACAACCCTTTCTCCCTCCGACCCCCTTTAAAATTTTTTTTGCTTCGCTGGATTCACGAAATAACCGTAAAAATTGTTAATTTATATGTACATTATTATTGAATCCTGATTATCACGTTTGAAACACCTTGTATATAAAAATGTATGCATTGGGTGTGCGAAAAGTAATTGACAAGTGCGATCGAGGGGTTAGGAAGTGAAATTTTGGGACATTTGCAATTTTTTTAATGCTAATAATTTTTTGACAGCTACCAAAAAAAGTATTAGATTTGTTGGGCAGGAAGTGTAGAAAAATATAAGATTTTTGAATCTCGTTGACACAGCTGTCTTCGTACTTTGTAATTCATTATAAGAAATTATTTTTACAACAAATAAATGAACCGTCTAAATATTTAGAAACCCACATGCGTGAAACCGTAAAAAGTCCGATAACGTTAACTGGTAAACAGCCGAAAGCGCAACGTCGTTTCCTGCACGTGCACAAAATTAGAAAATTATCGGTTTCTATCAATTTTAGCACATGTTAAATACGATTAAGAAACTTTCCAAAAACGGCCGTACACATGTTTTAAAATTATTTATAAGTTTGTACACACCAAAAACAAATAATGCAACTAATTTAAATAAACTCGTAAAGCCCCAGTGGTGCATGCTGTAAAAAACAATTTTTAAAGTCAGAAGAGTTACTGTGGGCCAGCTGTGGTCCACACTTTAACTAAATTTCAAGAATAAAACATAATACGTTAGTGTGAACCACCAGTGGTACACGTGGTAATAAACAATTTCTAATGACAGGAAAGTTATTGTGGACCAGCTGTGGTCCGCACTTTAAATTAATTTCAAAAATAAATACAAAAAATATGTTAGGGTGAACCACCAGTGGTACACGCTGTAATAAATAATTTTTAAAGTCCGAAAAGTTACTGTGGACCAGCTGTGGTCCACACTTCAACTATACTTCAAGAATAAAAACATAATACGTTAGTGTGAACCACCAGTGGTACACGCAATAAATTATAATTTTTAATGTGAAATAAAAGCGTGCGAGCCACCGATGGTACACGCTATAATCAATTTAAAAATCAAGTAAGTAACCGTGAACCACCTGCGGTACACGTATAAATTTGTTTTATAAAGCAATCAAGACACTAATTAGTGTGAACCACCATTGGTACACAGTTCAAAAGATCATTTGCTCTCGAGCAACTCCTGTGAGCCACCCGTGGTGCACACTATAATTATGAAACAAAAGCAAATCAAGTTAAAACAAGTGAAGGTGAATCACAATTCCTTCACGGTCAAATTTCAATTGCAACATAAAGAAAGCCATATGGGCCACCTGTGGTCCACATTCTAATTTAGAAACAGCGATAAAAAAATATAAGGTAGTGTGAGCCACGGTTGGTTCACGCTCAGATTTAATTTTTTTCATTTCAAACATCATTTATGAGCCACCACTGGCCCACGTCCTGAAAAACACATAAATACAATAAACGCCTTTTGCGAGCCACCACTGGGTCACGTTTTATGCTAAATAAAAAACAATTAAGACAGTATCAAGTGGGGACGGCTACAGCTGTAAATAAAAATCCCGGAATGCTGAAAAAGAAAAAAAAATCTTAAAATCCTACCTTTTCACTGAAGCTGGAGCACGTAGTGGACGCCGGCGACGAAGGACCACCCCCAGGACCAAGGCCACAACACAAACACAACAAAATGTCCACTCGCCACACACACCCGCGCACCCCACACTTAGGGAGTGATTAAAAACGTTTTTGGAGTTTGTGGTTTAGGACAAAACGGACCGGTCAAACTCGAAACACTACCCCCGGCAAAAGGGCACAACCACACAGCGGAAAAACTCAAATTAAAAGAAAATGTCTACCGAGCACCGACCGACACGCACCCAACGCGAATTTAAGTGTGACTGACGCCAATTTTCCGAGCTCTAGCTTTTATACTCGGCGTCAGCCAATGGGATTGCGTTTATAGTGCCACTAACCGATCGCGTTTTGGACCACGCATTGCCCATATTTGTGCTATATTTTATTCAGTTCTAATCGATTTAATTAATAACTAATTAAGCAATCGGCTCCGTAATTTTTTTAAAGTACTTAATAAACAGCCCCCCGACTGTCTTTAAAGTTTTAGCCCGTTATTTAAAGCCGTTCTCGAGATATTCGCAATAATCGGTCGCATTTCGGTCATTCGGGGCCCAAAATCACTTTTATTTTTCCCATAAAATCGCAAAAAACAGCTCGAACTCAGATTTTTTCGGGCTTTCGCATCGAGATAAAGATTTATAGATCTTTGCCGAAGGATTTTATGAAATTTGATAGTTCTGTGATAGGATTTTGTATCACAAATGGGGGTAATTTGTTGAGCCCAAGCGAACACATTTCTCAAGGTGAAACTTCGCGTGGTTTTTACTCCCTCGTAATTATAACGAAAGCTCCATTTCTTGTCCTATTTGTTCGAAGACTTGGCCAAAATGCAAGTTTGATTTAAAACGATTTCGCGTGCTGTTCGGATTCCGTTTGGCGGACCCGAACTACGCCACCTAAACCGAGAAAAAAACCACGCCGCCGGTGGTTCACACAACAGTCGAATATTTAATGTTAAATAAACTCGTGCGAGCCATATAAGGTACACGCATTAAAACATTTTCAAATACAATCAAAATACTAACAAGTGCGAGCCACCAATGGTGTACGCCATAATATTCGATTTTCAATCACATGCAAGTTGCTGTGTGCCACCTGTGGTACACACTTTAACTAAATTTTAAAAATAAAAACCAAATACGTTAGTGTGAACCACGAGCGGTACACGCTGTAATAAACAATTTTTCAAGCAAGAAGAGTTAGTGTGGACCAGCTGTGGTACACGTTTTAATTAAATTTTAAAAGTAAAAACAAAATACGTTACTGTGAGCCGCCGGTGGTTCGCACAATAGCCGAATATTTAATGTTAAATAAACTCGTGCGAGCCATATAAGGTACACGCATTAAAATATTTTCAAATACAGCCATACCTCGCTATACGGCCGCTCTTTATACGGCATTTCGCTTTCAATTAGGGCACGTTTTCGATTTACGGCCTAAAATGTTTCGCTATAACGGCAAAAAAACTTTTTTTCGATGTCAATATATCTACATGTTGCGCAAGCCCAATCTCGATTCCTTATACGGCTTTTCGCTTTGCGGCCAAGTTTCGTGGAACGTATCCAGGCCGTAAAACGAGGTATGGGTGTACAATCAAAATACGAACAAGTGCGAGCCACCAATGGTACACGCCATAATATTCGATTTTTAATTACATGCAAGTTACCGTGGGCCACCTGCGGTACACGCAATAAATTATAATTTTTAATGGCAAATAAATGCGTGCGAGCCATCTGCGGTACACGCGTCAAGTACAGGGGCGGAGTTTATGTATCGATTTTTCACAAAGCCGACAAAGTATCGATTTTTCACGAAGCCGTTCCCGAAGCACGTCGTATTCAAGCCGCCTATAAGTTAAGGCACATTCGTAAGTAAAGAGGCGGAATGTTGTATCGAGTTTTCACGAAGCCGACAAAGTATTGATTTTTAGATATGCGAAACAGGTGGGGACATCGCCGAAAAATTTCCAGTGCTTACGTTATGTTTAAGGCCAACGACCTGTGCGTTGCTCAAAAACGAACCCGCATTCGTCGCGCGCTGTCACGTAAACCGACACAAATTAGTGTTTTAAGTGTGTTTAATTAGTGTTTTAATTGGTCACGTGGGCGAAAGAGTGTCGGAATCGGTGGGGGATGAAAATTCGCACAAAGGGCCAAATTTGAGACGGCATTCATCCGACCAATGCGCAGCGGTGCCTTAGCGCGATCGAATCATTGGCTGGCGCGCTTCCAGCCAAGCGAAAGATTCCGTTTGCGGTACGTCTACTTTGCGTGGGGCAAACGACCGAGCAGAAATCAAAGCCGGTGAGTGTCTTATTGCTATACAATTAAAAAATTATGTTGAATGCAAAGAATTGGATACCATCCTAAACGGCCGTAACGATGTTTTTTAATTATTTACAAAGCAATGTTTTGATGAATAAATAAACGTGTACTTCTTTAACTTTTTTCAAACAAGAAATAAATCTAATTTAATTGAATTTTAATTTTTTGAATTGAGGAATAAAATAATAATATAGGCAAATCCGATAAATACGAGGATGTGCGCGTTCGAGCGAAAAGTGGCACATTGCCGAGCGAGGGAGGCAAATGAAGCGCGACGCGGAGCGGCGCGCTTCATTTTCCCGAGATCGGAATGTGCCACTTTGAGCTCGAATGCGCACACTCGGTTTTAAGCGCGATTACGAAGCATCCCGTTTTAACGGGCAAAACAAACGCGGTTGACAATCCTGATAATAGCGAATCTGTATAACTGAGGTCCGGATAATTGAGGCTTTACTGTAATTTAAATTTTCCTAAACCGACACGAATTAGTGTTTTAATTGGTCACGTGAGAATCGGTGGAGAATGAAAGTTCGCCGGAGCGCCGGCTTTCATCCGACCAATGCGCAGCGGTGCCTTAGCGCGATCGAATCATTGGCTGGCGCGCTTCCAGCCAAGCGAAAGATTCCGTTTGCGGTACGTCTACTTTGCGTGGGGCGAACGACCGAGAATCGACGTGCAGCAATCAAAGCCGGTGAGTGACCTATTGCTGTACAATTAAAAATTATGTCAAATGCAAACAATTGGAAGCTGTCCTAGAAAGCAATGTTATCTCGAATAAATAAACGTGTAAACAATTTAAAACTCCGATGCACGGTATCGCATAAAGTGCGATAACGTGAACGGGCAAACAGCCGAAAGCGCTTCGTCGTTTCCGTCGCGTAATCAAAGCCAGAACAAAACAAATGCATTTCGGGTTGTGCGATAAATATTTTTCGAAGCCGTTTTAACCAAAAAAGCCTAACTTTCCGAGCAAGGTGATAATTTTATATATATATATAGGGTGCTTCATTTGTAAATTTACATACTTTACCGGCATTTGTAAATTAATTCGGCGCTTTCATGGCACCTTTGATTAAAACCTCAATAATCATTAATTACCAAGATACAGGGTGTTTCATCGATTGTTTTTCAATTTCTTTCTGAGATGGTAACTTTAAGACCACTAGGTGCACAAAAACAAAATTTAGTGTGTGTGTTTTATTCAATCAAACCCCACCCCGATTTTTCAATTTAACAAAATTAAAATACGGGACCAAAAAAACGAATTGTCGAGCGCCGTGCATTAAAAAAAAAATTTTACAATCCAATTTAAGATTTTTTGAAAAAAAATAAAGCAGATTTTTAAATTGCTCGACGAACGAAAACTTCACAAACAAATCGAGCCGTACCACGACTAAAAAACCACGCTGTACATAAATAGCAATCGATGTCGGTAGCTTTTATTAATTTGTCGACATAAACGGCTCCCAAAAGGGCCATTGCTTTGCGATTAGATCGAAGTAGATACACACACACACGCGCGCGTCCCCGTTTCACCCTTTCAAGGGTCTCGCCAAATTAGGACTAAAGCTCAATCATTGCGCCCCCTTTTCGTCCGTCGAATTAATTTCGCGCCCAGAGAGAAAAAAACCGCATTTTTTCCGCGCCCCCCCCGGAAACGATTCGGAACGCTAATTAAAAGCGAAACCGTTACACGACACGTTTACAAGGTGTAAAACGTCAGGTGATCGATCCCTTCGGACGAATATTCGTCAGTCGTTCGCGCGTGCCACCCCCAATTTAAAACGGAAGTCGAATCGATAGCAAATGGCAAAGCAATAAAGCCGGTTAAGACTTGCGGGGGCGAAGAGAAAAACGAAAACAAATAAGGTGTGCAAATATCGCCGCTGGCCGCTCAACAAGTACCCTTTTTTTTGAATGGGCGCGAAGGGCTTGGAGGGGGGCGGCAGTGGCGTGCGCTCGCCGATTTGAAATTAGCGCGACTTGTTGATCGGCTTCTTTACGCGTAAATTGTTTTTTTTTTTTTATGAGTCGATTGGGAGCTAAATCGCTTCGTTACGCACTTAATCCAATATTATATACAGGGTGTTTTGATTTTAATGACCCCAATATTAAACAAAATAGAAAACTAAGAAATACAGTACGGTTGCTTTGCGCGTCTCTCCGTACATATTAAAAAAAATATATACAGAGTGTTCAATTATTAACGTACATCAAAACCCGGACACCCTGTATACAAAAATAAAAAATCTCGGCACGAAACAAATACAAGTTGTAAATGCGTTCGGCGACAAATTATTTGCGCTCCCTCCCCCTTCTCACGTTTCGCAATTCCCGAAGTTAGTTTAAGAAGTTGCCGTCAGATATCGCTTGTATATCGCGCGCGCCATTAAAACGGAACAATCTACATAAATATTGCGCGATAAAGAAGCACGGCGTTCGCTGCCGGGCTTCGGCCGCCCCCGCACCCCCACATAAAACTTAAAACGCAGACGATTTACGCGCTTCGCCCACTTTATCGGACAATGTAAGCTTTTTTTTGTAAATTGCAACGTCGCATTCGTTTCTAATTGCGTCCGCGATCCCAATCAGCGGCGACTCGTCCCAGCGCTCTTCGCGCTAGCGATTAATTTAAAGAATGCCATTTTTTTTCGCGAAATTACCACGGAGCATTATTACGAAAAAATAAAATAACGAAACAAAAGAAATGTGCGCGCAATAAGCGAGAGGACTCGTCGCGAAATGAAGCAATAAAAATTCTCATCGGCGGAAGGAAGTAACAAGGCGTCGTTCGTTTCAAAAATTACGAAAAAGTACCGTTCGGCGTCGCGCTCCTCGCCCCGCCGGCTCATTTGCCCCTGCCCCGTGCGCATCTCTAATTGCTAACGAGAGCGGAATCGCGACGGAGCGGCGTCGCGTTTCGACGTCTCGAAATCGGGCATTTCCTACGCTAATGCACTTACGAAATGTCTCCGCGCGCAGATAAAGCAAGCAAATTTGTAGGAATTCGTATGCAAAAGGGCCGCCCCCGCGTCGGAGCGGCCCGTAAAAGAAGAATAAAGCGTGTCGGAGTTGTCGCGGCCGACTCGCGTTATTACGGTTATGCGCCATTTCGACGAATAAAGATCAAATCGTTTCGTTTCCGCTTTTTTTTTTTTGTTTTTTTTTTGCAACCTCTATTTGTACCTTTTTGTACGGACGCCCGTCGCGTTGGCAACGGACGACGGTCGTCGCTTTCGTTCGTTTGAAATTGCACTAATTGAGGTTAGGGGCGATCGCGTTAAAATTTAAAGCGTTGGCTGCCGTTTTCTGCGTTTAGATGCGATTAAAGCGCACGCCCGGCACGCGCCAGAGCGGGATCGGCCCGGAGTAAATTAATTTTCGTATTGAGCTCGAATCGGTCGTTCGTCTTTGCGCTTCCTCCCGATTTTGAGTAGCGAAAAAATCGGTTGCTCGGCGACGCCTTCCCCAAACCTAATTCGGTCGATTCATAAACACTCAAAGAGTTTTTAATTCGGAGGACGAATTCTGCGAAAACGTTTAAAATTAAATTTCGTCCCTCTCCGATTGTTTTCGAAGCAAACACGACAATCTCGTTCTTATTATTATTATTATTATTATCAGCGTAAATTTCGTACTTAACCCATTCGTAAAGTAAATAATACGAAGCGACCCTCTTAATTATATCAACAAACGAAGAGCGTCTTCGTATTTTAAAGCTTAGACGACGTAAAAGCAACTTGCACAGCTCTACAACCCCCCGCCCGACCCTCTTTAAAAAACAAACTGCTATTTCGAAGCGATTTCATACAAGAACAAAATTTTTATACACACGAAGAAAAAAAACACAAAACAAAGCCGCCAAACTGCAAACACCCTGCACACGCAACAATCTTTTTCCCTTTTTGCAAAACAACTAGGGTGGTCCATTTGAAGCGCTATTTCTCAAAAAGTAATCCGACGTCGGTAAGGACGCTTTACTTTTTCGAAAAGGCCTACCTTTTGTCTACAAAATGATATGTAATAATATGGGCGACGCTGTATTAAGTTTTGAAAAAATTATAGTTCAATATTTATGAGTGGAAGCTTTTGGGGTAGCACGCTTTAAATTCAACTATCTCAAAAACTAAGCGCTGAATCAAAACACTTTTTATTTTGTAAATTTTTACAGGGGAGTTAGCTTAACGTTAAACAAACCGCTCTGGTGAATTGCAATGTTATAGACACAAGAAAACCACCCTTAACAATCACATTCAGAATTGCATAATAATACTTACAATTCTACTCTAATACATTTGAAACATTAGTTTAAGTTAACGTTAAACAAACCCTTCTGATAAATTACAATGTTAAAACTACAGGAAAACTACCCCTATCAGTTACATTCAGAATTGCATAATAATTCTTACCATTCTGCTCCAATACATTTGAAAAAATTAGCTTAGGGCTTTAAATCATTAGTAAATTTTTACTTGGGGTTAACTTAACGTTAAACAAAACCTTCTGGTGTTTATTAAAATTTAACTTAACTTTTTATTAAATAAGTTAACCCAACTTACTCTTATTTGCTTTCGAGAAACTAATGTGTTTATTTTATTTGTTACAGGTAATGGGCTTTTCTGCGCCTAATAGGGTATGCAACAACAATGGCATATTACGTCACAATAAATTAAAGTTCCGGTGTTGGGCGATAGAGGTCAATACTGGTAATGTTTTCTAATGGCTGCCTGTTTATTTATCAGAATGACAGACATCCAAATTACATGAAATGTTGGCTGAAATTAAAGTGTTGCGAGGCTTAAAAGTGCTCAAATTTGTGCGATGGGGTGAGTATTTTGTAATTCTATATTAACGGATGTACGGCTTTTGTTATTGTAATGCTGCAGCTTCCTCATTTTTTGAATGGCTCTCTTATGTGTTTACGAGGAATGGATTTTTACTAGCAATAGTTGGAGGGCAATTCTACACAGTGATGTGGGCCAAAAAATTGCCGAAATGACACAAACTTGTAGAGTTTGTGCAGTCCCAAGAACTCTTAGTGAAGTCTTCATCGATAAAGTAAAAATGTACAAGGAGCACTGTAGTGGTATGTAATTGTTTTCTTTTTGATTTGTAAATGTTTGAGTAATGCTCTTTTGTAATTGAAACTATTTTTACACTTCACTAAAGTTCAGTTATCGTTTATCTGAATTTGAGAAATTGATTTGTTTTAAATTGTTCTGAGACGTTCTGAAGCACTAGTAGTGCCGCTAGTTGCAACCATTTCTTTCATTTCTTTCATTTCCCATTTAATTATAAGGTTAATTTATTTTATATTGGTCTATGTGCAGGTATATGTGTAGCACATTAACCTACATTGTATATTATTTAATAGTGCGATTTACCTTGCCGTTTAATTTCTTTACTTGTGCACAGGTTATGCAGGTTCATATTCAAGTGCAAGCAATTACAGTTTATGGAGGAAGTTGTTCCGATGCAGACTCTTTCCATCGAAGGCTACTTCAGTTGTTCATTTCTATAAGAGGCATTTCTGGAGATTGAAAGGTATCATGCTTCATGGACTAAGAATTAATGTAAGTAATATGTGCATTGAGTTCATCACTTACCTTTAAATTAGTGTAATTGTAATGTGTTGTTTTTTTAGGTATGGACAATGATTTGGAAATGAATTGTAGCATTTCATTAATATACAACTGGAGTCATTTCATTCCAGAAGGAAACTAAAGGAAGAAATTGAACGTGAAAAGCTGTCGCAAGACATTGTCAAGCATCTTCTTTCTACCAACAGACTGAAGGATATCTTACGTAAGTAATAGTCTTATGATGTTTCTCAGAGACCGTTTATCGTATGGTTTAGTTCCAGGGCCCTGTACATAAAAAACCCAGCGATTACGTGAGTGGTTTATTTCGTGTCGAAGTGACGTCGAGGCCCAGGTCTTTGACTTCGCCTTTTAAAAGCAGCAGTCCCCCTTCTTTGATCTGCTCTTCCACAACTTCCTTCATTAAGTTTAGGTCTGTTTGTTTTTTTATTTTGTATGTTTGTTTGTATTGTGCTTAAAAGTTTTGTGTAATTGTAGTGATGTGTCGTCTGGAAGGCCCAGTTTGGAGGCAGCAAGCCTTTCTTCGCCCACTTCGACTTATTTTAATACTTTGGAGTCTAAAGCCAAGTTCTTCGCCAGATTTAATCAGGACATGAACTAGTACAACATCGTTAAGGATACCAGAGAATTAAATTAAAAGAAAGTAAGCTTGTTATTTAATCTTTAGTCTTTTCAAAATTGACTTGAAAATAAGTCCGGTTAGTGTTTTTTATTTTTAATGTTTTTGTAAACCTACTGGAATTTTCCATGATGGCGGCTTTTGTTGACATTTATAATGCTGAGTTTTTGTGTTTTTAGAGTGAATTAGTTAATAGATTGGATAAAAAATTGCAAGTTTTGAGGGGCGAACAGTTGGTTGCGAGTGAGGAATGTAGAATTAACGATGAGCTTGGTGAGAATGTTGAAGTGCATATGAATAGACTGACGAGACCCCCATGAAGCTACCAAGTTTTGTTTGCATGTTGAGGAAGTTGGAAAGATTACTAGTTTATTGTTGGATTTGTCGGGAAGACTTGCTGGAGCGGAGAATGCTCTGATGGGTGCGAATGAGGAGCATCCTGAAAGGGTAAGGTTTTTGTTGCATGTGCATCGTTAGGGTATGTTGAATTTATTCTTTTTAGTGTGTGATGGAAGGTAAAAGGGATAAGCTTAAGGAGCAATTGGAGGAGGCCAAGAAACTTAAAGAAAGCATCGACAGAAGGAGTATAAGCGTTTCGAACATTCTCTGTAAATATATGAGTTCGGAACAGTATTCCGATTATGATCATTTCATTAATATGAAAGCAAAAGCTCATAATGGACGCACGTGAGATTGCAGATAAGATCCAATTAGGAGAAGAGCAACTGTTGGCTCTTAAGGAAACACTTACCACGGCAGATTGATTTGTTATAATTGTTTTAAGGTCAGTTTATTGGCTCGATTTTTATTGAGCCCTCGCAACTAGTCCTTCGGACTAAGATCTAGCAATTTGTATTATAATTCGAAATTTTTATATAGATTTTCCTTTTATTAAGTTATTCTTTAGGATTTACTTTTGATACTTAATTTGTATTGTGATTTTTTTCTTTTTTATTTTTGAGTACTGTTAAGCATTATTGTTCTTTTTTTTGTATTACGTAGGGTTTACCTCGCAATATCTACAGTAATTTGCTTTGTACTCGTAGATTTGTTGGCTGCTTTGATTTCGGGCTGGATTTGAGATCGGTCTCTTACCATTTCTCGAAATGGCTAAGACGATGCATTGAAATTGTCTTGAAGAATCTCACATAAGCAGATGGGCTGTTCTTTCTTGGTTTTATTGTTGTTTTTTTTTTTTTTTTTTTTAATTATAAGTGAATATCTTTCTACCAAGTATTTAAAATTATAATGTGTTTGTGTGTGAGCGTGTCGGTCTACAATAACCATGAATGGAAATTTAGTATGGAATTTTCTTTAAAAAAAATATATAAATGCGTAGGTTTGCATTACGAAGCGACCCTCTTAATTATATCAACAATCAAAGAGCGTCTTCCTATTTCAAAGCTTAGACGACGTAAAAGCAACTTGCACAACTCTACAACTCCTCCTCCAACCCTCTTTAAAAAACAAACCGCCGTTTCTAAGCGATTTCATACAAAAACAAAATTTTTATACAGGAGGAAAAAGGACAAAGCAAAGCCGTCAAACTGCAAACACCTTGCACACGCAAAAATCTTTTTGCCTCTTTGCAAAACAACCAGAATGGTCCATTTAAAGCACTATTTCTCAAAAAGTAATCCGACGTCGGTAGGGACGTTTTACTTATTCGAAAAGGCCTACCTTTTGTCTACAAAATGATATGTAATAATATAGGTGACGCGGTATTAAGTTTTGAAAAAATTAGTGTTGAAAATTTATGGGCGGAAGCTTTTGGGGTAGCACGCTTTAAATCTAACTATCTCAAAAACTAAGCGTTGAATCAAAATACTTTCTACTTCGTAAATTTTTACATGGGGGTTAGCTTAACGTTAAACAAACCCCTCTGGTGAATTGCAATGTTATAGATAGAGGAAAACCACCCTTAACAGTCACATTTAGAATTGCATAATAATGCTTATCATTATGCTCTAATACATTTGATAAATTAGTTTAAGTCTTTAAATCATTAATAAATTTTTACAAGGGGGTTAACTTAACGTTAAACAAACCCTTTTGGTGTTTATTAAAATTTAACTTAACCTTTTATTAAACAAGATAACCCAATTTACTCCTATTTGCTTTCTGGAAACTAATGTTCTTATTTTATTTGTTGCAGGTAATGGGCTTTTCTGCTCCTAATAGGGTATGCAACAACAATGGCATATTACGTCACAATAAATTGAAGTACCGGTGTTGGGCGATAGAGGTCAATACTGGTAATGTTTTCTAATGGCTGCCTGTTTATTTCTCAGATTTACAGACATCCAAATTACATGAATTGTTGGCTGAAATTAAAGTGTTGCGAGGCTTAAAAGTGCTCAAATTTGTGCAATGGGGTGAGTATTTTGTGATTTCTATATTAACGGATGTACGGCTTTCGTTATTGTAATGCTGCAGCTTCCTCATTTTTTGAATGGCTCTCTTATGTGTTTACGAGGAATGGATTTTTACTAGCAATAGTTGGAGGGCAATTCTACACAGTGATGTGGGCCAAAAAATTGCCGAAATGACACAAACTTGTAGAGTTTTTGCAGTTCCAAGAACTCTTAGTAAAGTCTTCATCGATAAAGTAAAAATGTACAAGGAACACTGTAGTGGTATGTAATTGTTTTCTTTTTGATTTGTAAATGTTTGAGTAATGCTCTTTTGTAATTGAAACTATTTTTACACTTTAGTAAAGTTTAGTTTACCGTTATCTGATTATGAAAAATTGATTTGTTTTAAATTGTTCTGAGACGTTCTGAAGCACTAGTAGTGCCGCTAGTTGCAACCATTTCTTTCATTTCTTTTATTTCCGATTTAATTATAAGGTTAATTTATTTTATATTGGTCTATGTGCAGGTATGTTTGTAGCACATTAACCTACATTGTATATTATTTAATAGTGCGATTTACCTGCCGTTTAATTTCTTTACTTGTGCACAGGTTATGCAGGTTCATATTCAAGTGCAAGCAATTACAGTTTATGGAGGAAGTTGTTCCGATGCAGGCTCTTCCCATCGAAGGCTACTTCAGTTGTTCATTTCTATAAGAGGCATTTCTGGAGATTGAAAGGTATCATGCTTCATGGACTAAGAATTAATGTAAGTAATATGTGCATTTAGTTTATCACTTACCTTTAAATTAGTGTAATTGTAATGTGTTGTTTTTTTAGGTATGGACAATGATTTGGAAATTAATTGTAGCATTTCATTAATATACAACTGGAACATATTATAGGAGGAGTCATTTCATTCCAGAAGGAAACTAAAGGAAGATATTGAATGCGAAAAGCTGTTGCAAGACATTGTCAAGCAACTTCTTTCTACCGACAGACTGAAGAATATCTTACGTAAGTAATAGTCTTATGATGTTCCTCAGAGACCGTTCATCGTATGGTTTAGTTCCAGGGCCCTGTACATAAAAAACCCAGCGATTACGTGAGTGGTTTATTTCGTGTCGAAGTGACGTCGAGGCCCAGGTCTTTGACTTCGCCTTTTAAAAGCAGCAGTCCCCCTTTGATCTGCTCTTCCACAACTTCCTTCATTAAGTTTAGGTCTGTTTGTTTTTTTATTTTGTATGTTTGTTTGTATTGTGCTTAAAAGTTTTGTGTAATTGTAGTGATGCGTCGTCTGGAGGGCCCAGTTTGGAGGCAGCAAGCCTTTCTTCGCCCACTTCGACTTATTTTAATACTTTGGAGTCTAAAGCCAAGTTCCTCGCCAGATTTAATCAGGACATGAACCAGTACAACATCGTTAAGGATACCAGAGAATTAAATCAAAAGAAAGTAAGCTTGTTATTTAATCTTTAGTCTTTTCAAAATTGACTTGAAAATAAGTCCGGTTAGTGTTTTTTATTTTTAATGTTTTTGTAAACCTACTGGAATTTTCCATGATGGCGGCTTTTGTTGACCTTTGTAATGCTGAGTTTTTGTGTTTTTTTAGAGTGAATTAGTTAATAGATTGGATAAAAAATTGCAAGTTTTGAGGGGCGAACAGTTGGTTGCGAGTGAGGAATGTAGAATTAACGATGAGCTTGGTGAGAATATTGAAGTGCATATGAATAGACTGGCGAGACCCCCACGAAGCTACCAAGTTTTGTTTGCATGTTGAGGAAGTTGGAAAGATTACTAGTTTATTGTTGGGTTTGTCGGGGAGACTTGCTCGAGCCGAGAATGCTCTGTTGGGTGCGAATGAGGAGCATCCTGAACGGGTAAGGTTTTTGTTGCATGTGCATCGTTAGGGTATGTTGAATTTATTCTTTTTAGTGTGTGATAGAAGGTAAAAGGGATAAGCTTAAGGAGCAATTGGAGGAGGCCAAGAAACTTAAAGAAAGCATCGACAGAAGGAGTATAAGCGTTTCGAACATTCTCTGTAAATATATGAGTTCGGAACAGTATTCCGATTATGATCATTTCATTAATATGAAAGCAAAAGCTCATAATGGACGCACGTGAGATTGCAGATAAGATCCAATTAGGAGAAGAACAACTGTTGGCTCTTAAGGAAACACCACGGCAGACTGATTTGTTATAATTGTTTTAAGGTCAGTTTATTAGCTCGAGTTTTATTCAGCTCTCGCAACTAGTCCTTCGGACTAAGATCTAGCAATTTGTATTATAATTCGAAATTTTTATATAGATTTTCCTTTTATTAAGTTATTCTTTAGGATTTACTTTTGGTACTTAATTTGTATTGTGATTTTTTTTTTTTTTTATTTTTGTTTTATTTGTTTTTATTTATGTTTGTCAGAATTAAGAATAACTGTTTTTAGTTTTTAATTTATTTACGCCTAAAAGTAGGCAACTTGGTAACCCTTTCATGCTTGCGCCGTATAGAAAATCGATACTTTTAAGATCGTCGTTTCGACCAATAGCGAGCGAACTCTTGGTTTCTTTTGGTAGTCCCCACTACACTTTATCTCTTGACGGCAGTTGAGGTGTAATCGAGCTCGGCTGTACATCTCTGGTCGGAAAAAAATAATTTTGATCGTACTGTAGTTCCGCGGGGGATTTCGGGACGAGCGGCTCTTCTTCTAGGTTCCGCGGCCACAGATAAGAATATAGGTTGCAATTCTTTATTGTGTATAATACATTATACATTTTATTACAGGTTTAAGTTCAGGGGTAGGTCTGTGGGTGAAGTAGGTGCTTCACATCTACTTTCCCCATCAGGGGTAGCTCAAGACCGCAGACATTCAAATGCGAATGTCCGCGCTTTTGATCTCTTACCTTAGACGTAGTTAATAAGTAAGGGGATGTATAGGGGGAAAATTGAGAAAATAAATAAGTTATGTACATGTCTTCTTTTTTTTTTTATTTAAAATTTACTTAATTAAAAAATATAAAAATTAGAGTAAACTTTGTGAAAACGATTAAAAAATTGTTGATTACGAATACCTCTTCATATATCATGTGATCCTGATACAAATTGAAAAAAATTCGTTCGGTTTGCATAATTAAGAAAATTATAGCCGCAGGCTACAAACATTTTTGAAGAAAACTTGGGCAAAATGCACTAAATTTTGTCAATTTGTAACAGGAGTACAGAAGTGAAAAAAGGTAAGTCGAAACTTTTGGCGGTAAAAAAAAAGGTTTGCACGTTAATAAGGTTAGGCAAAATAAATTTTTGCAAAAATGTAATAAAACGATTAAAAAATTTTAGATTTCGAATACCTCTTCATATATCATGTGATCCTGATACAAATTGACAAAATTTCGTTTGGTTTTCAAAAGTAAGAAAATTATAGCCGCAAGCTACAAAAAAAATTTGAAGAAAACTTGGGCAAAATGAACTAAATTTTGTCGATTTGTAACAGGAGTACAGAAATGAGAAAAGGTAAGTCGAAACTTTTGGCGGGAAAAAAAAAAGGTTAGGCAAAATTAATTTTTGCAAAAATGTAATTTCAAATCACAACTTACGGTCGGCCGAGTCGGCCGAGTCGGCCGAGGGTTTATCTTAGAGATTTTTAAAAATATTTTTCAAATCACGAGTATCCTACAGTCATTCGTCATTCGTCATTCGTCTCGTTCGGCTCGTTGCTCGTTGGATATATTTTAGAAATTTTTTAAAAATTTCTATCCCGGCTGGGAATCGAACTCGAGACCTTTCGAACAAACAAGCGATCCTTTACCAACTGAGCTATGGCGTTCTTATACCAATTCTATGTTTTAAGCGTTATAAATAGTAAGCTTATTAATATTAATTTAAAAATTATTTTTATTTGTATATTTAGTTTTAGATTAAAAGCCCACCTGACTCTTGCTCTTGCTCTCGTAATTAATATCTATTAAAAATCGGGTAACGATAAAGACTCTTTATTATATATATAATCATTTTTACATTTTCTTTTACAGACTTTAAATAAATAAATAACAGGTGTTAGAAATAAACACAAAATAACTTCAGAGTAATCCTTAAACAATCCAAGAAATTTAAGATTCAAATAACATTGATCTTCAAAGAGATAAATTCATTAACAAAGTTTATCTTTAGATTGTTTAAAGATAACTTTGAAAATAAAAAAATACAAATTAAAATTACAAATAGAGGGCAAAGTTTAGAACAAAAAATGTTAGTATAACATTTAAAATAAACAATTTTGAATATAACTGAAATTTGTAATAACTTTTACAAACGGAATGTTTTCATTAACAAATCAAAGTCACCCAAAGATGAAATTTAAAGTGAATTAAGAGTACAATAAATAAATAGTTACAATAAACAACTTACTTACTAACAATAAAATTAATACAAGTATAAAAATAGTTATAAATAATAAACTAGCTTAGAGTCTACTACAGTATAGACTTTAACATTAAAGTACATTTCTTAATCGGCTAATTCAAATAAGAAGTTTAAAAAAATTCATAAAACATTAGCACACAAGTTAGTTCACCGTAAATATTGGAAAAATAGAACACCCCTTCTATATTTGTTTAATTCGAAATAACAAATATAATAATTCTCCCAACTCTTTGTTTAATTTTGAATTTGGTTTTGTCTATAATGTTTTGAAAAATTAAGTTCTAAAATTTATTACAAATAGTCTATGCAAGTATCTACTTTTAATTAAAAGAATAAAATTTTGAAATTAGATTCAAATTCCAAATAGGCAAAAGTATTTCAAAAATGTATTATGTAGTGAACTTAAAAACTACCCTAAAACATGAGGTCAAACAGAAGGGTCACCGTACACAGTACAGATAGCCACAACTGTCCTCAGCATTGAAACAATGTCAAAGAAAATACAACAGCGTTAATTATTAGTTTTCATTAATTAAATTTCCGTACAAGTTTTCTTTCCTTTACTTTAAATTTATCATCGGCACACAAAGGAACAAAGGAAAGAACCCGAACTGCAGAACCGGTGATGTTGGCCGATAGACTTTTAGAGGGGCATTGGCAGAGCTGTCCTGGAAGAAGCCGCATCAGTCCAAACAATTCTGCAGCAACTGTCGTGTTTCCACACTGAATTGTTGACCCTCGAGCATATCCAGTGCCATAGGAAAAGCTGTAACACAACTAATTATTAAAAACAGAGAAAGAAATGGTTGCAACTAGCGGCACTGCTGCTGCTTCGGAACGTCGCAGAACAATTAAAAACAAATCAATTTCTCAAAATGAGAAATATGTTAACTAAACTTTACTGAAGTGTAAAAATAGTTTCAATTGGAAAAGAGCATTACTCAAACATTGACAAATCAAAAAGAAAACAATTACATACCACTAGAGCGATCCTTGGACATTTTTCCTTTATCGATGAGGACTTCACTACTTGGGACTGCACAAATTCCACAAGTTTGTGTCATTTCGGCGGATGTATTGCCCGATATCCTGTTTAGCTCGCCTTCCAACTATTGCTGGTGAAAATCGGTTTCTCCTAAACACATAAGAAAGTCATTCAAAAAATGCAGAAGCGGCAGCATTACAATAACGAAAGCTGTACGTCAGTTAGTATAGAAATAACTAAATACTCACCCCATTGCACAAAGTTGAGCACTTTTAAGCCTCGCAACACTTTAATTTCAGACTACAAGTTATTTAATATGGATGGCTGTCAATCTGACAAATAAACAAGCAGCCATTAGTAAACATTACCAGCGCCGACCTCTATCGCCCAACACCGGAACTCTGGTCTTATGTGACGTAATATGCCATTGTTGTTGCATATCCTATTAGGCGCGGAAATGCCCACTAACTGAAATAAATTAAATAAACACATTAGCTACTTAAAAAAAGTAAATAAGAATTAAGTTGTGTTAACTTATTTAACAAAAGGTTAAGTTGAACTTTAATAAACACCAGAAGGCTGTTAAGCTAACCCCCTGTAAAATTTACTAATGATTTAAAGACCTAAGCTAATTTTTCAAATACATTAAAGCAGAAATGTAATAATTATTATGCAATTCCGTATGTGACTGTTAAGGGTAGTTTTCCTACATCTATAACATTGTAATTCACCAGAAGGGTTTGTTTAATGTTAAGCTAAACCCCTTGTAAAAATTTACGAAATAAAAAGTATTTTAACTCAGCCCTTACTTGTTGAGATAGTTCGATTTAAAGCGTGCCACCCCAAAAGCTTCCGCTCATAAATATTCAACTCTAATTTTTTCAAAACTTAATACAGCGTCGCCCATATTATTACATATCATGTTGTACACAAAAAGTAGGCCTTTTCGAAAATGTAAAGCGTCCCTACCGACGTCGGATTACTTTTTGAGAAATAGCGCTTTAAATGGACCACTCCACAAGAACTCGGAGACGGCGAAAGAAGGAATTGTTGTACTTCGCTTTAGGTGCTACGGCTGGCGAATGCCAGATGGTGCTCGCGACCCTAAAAGTAAATTTTATTAGCCAAACGACTCCTTTCGATTAGATAAAAATCCACGTGGATACCGGTCGTGTATATAAACAGAAGCGCGACACACCCACTCGTCTAATTACGCCAAAAATAGGTGCGTGCCTTTAATAATTAGTCGTTGGTCCTGTGTTGTGGCATTACCGAAGCAAAAACAATGGCAGGTGATCAGGACGTGGTTCCCGTTCGTCCACTGGTTACTTCGCAACGAACGAAACAATTACAAGAAGCTTTTCGGTTGCGCTTCGGACAAGAGCCTGCTTTCTATGTGAGGGTGCCCGGAAGGTAAATGGGCCCCTTGATTTGATTAAAATTTGTATAAGTGATGGTGGGTTTGAAGTAATACTTCTTTTGGCCCATGAGAATACATATGTAGCAGGCAAAGGTGATCCTACGTATCCCTACCAACTATAACCGGTGTCATTTCCGCGCGCTATCCCTTTAAAGACGAAAGTTTCGCGAAAACTAAATAAGTTAAAATAAATACCCCTTGATTCACAAAAAAAATCGTAGCGCCCTTATTTTTCTTGCAATCTTTAAAAGCAAGACGGATTTGGAATTCTGAGACTTTTTTACATAAGATACATGTAAAATAAGTATAGGGCGCGGCGTGAATTATTCGATTATTAAAAATTGCAATTTTCGGGCCTCATTTTTGCGAAAAATTAACGGCGCTACAATTTTTTGAAAGTTGAAAATTGGCTCAAAATGAGCACTAAAAATCGCAAGTTTTTATTTTCGAAAAATTAACGACGCACCCTATACATATTATACATGTATCTTATGTAAAAAAGCCTCAGGATTCCGAATCCGTGTCGTTTGTAATGATTGGATCGAAAATAAGGGCGCTACGATTTTTTTTGTGAATCAAGGGGTACGTATTTCTATTGATTTAGTTTGCATCGAAAATTTTTATTTTAGAGGGGAAGCGCGGGAAATGACACCGGTTATAGTCACTAGGGGTACGTAGGAACGTCCCCTCGCAATATAAAGCAATTCTATTTTTTTCATTTTTAATCAAAAATACATGGGTTAAAACCCATCGATTTTGAATTTTCAAAACGTTTTCCCAAAGCTCTGGAATTGCACGCCTACGCTTTCTTAGGCCTATCCGAAGCCAAAAAGGCTGCCAAATCCGATTCTGAATAGTTTTTAAAGATCCGTTCACAAATAACGGCGCTACAATTTTTTGAAAGTTCAAAATTGGCTCAAAATGAGCACTAAAAATCGCAAGTTTTTATTTTCGAAAAATTAACGACGCACCCTATACATATTATACATGTATCTTATGTAAAAAAGCCTCAGGATTCCGAATCCGTGTCGTTTGTAATGATTGGATCGAAAATAAGGGCGCTACGATTTTTTTTGTGAATCAAGGGGTACGTATTTCTATTGATTTAGTTTGCATCGAAAATTTTTATTTTAGAGGGGAAGCGCGGGGAAATGACACCGGTTATAGTCACTAGGGGTACGTAGGAACGTCCCCTCGCAATATAAAGCAATTCTATTTTTTTCATTTTTAATCAAAAATACATGGGTTAAAACCCATCGATTTTGAATTTTCAAAACGTTTTCCCAAAGCTCTGGAATTGCACGCCTACGCTTTCTTAGGCCTATCCGAAGCCAAAAAGGCTGCCAAATCCGATTCTGAATAGTTTTTAAAGATCCGTCCACAAATAACGGCGCTACAATTTTTTGAAAGTTCAAAATTGGCTCAAAATGAGCACTAAAAATCGCAAGTTTTATTTTCGAAAAATTAACGTCGCACCCTATACATATTATACATGTATCTTATGTAAAAAGCCTCAGGATTCCGAATCCGTGTCGTTTGTAATGATTGGATCGAAAATAAGGGCGCTACGATTTTTTGTGAATCAAGGGGGACGTATTTCTATTGATTTAGTTTGTATCGAAAATTTTTATTTTAGAGGGAAGCGCGGGAAATGACACCGGTTATAGTCACTAGGGGTACGTAGGAACGTCCCTCGCAATATAAAGCAATTCTATTTTTTCATTTTTTAAACAAAAAAACATGGGTTAAAACCCATCGATTTTGAATTTTCAAAACGTTTTCCCAAAGCTCTGGAATAGCACGCCTACGGTTTCTTAGGCCTATCCGAAGCCAAAAGGCTGCCAAATCCGATTCTGAATAGTTTTAAAGATCCGTCCACAAATAACGGCGCTACAATTTTTGAAAGTTCAAAATTGGCTCAAAATGAGCACTAAAAATCGCAAGTTTTATTTTCGAAAAATTAACGTCGCACCCTATACATATTATACATGTATCTTATGTAAAAAGCCTCAGGATTCCGAATCCGTGTCGTTTGTAATGATTGGATCGAAAATAAGGGCGCTACGATTTTTTGTGAATCAAGGGTACGTATTTCTATTGATTTAGTTTGTATCGAAAATTTTTATTTTAGAGGAAGCGCGGGAAATGACACCGGTTATAGTCACTAGGGGTACGTAGGAACGTCCCTCGCAATATAAAGCAATTCTATTTTTTCATTTTAATCAAAAATACATGGGTTAAAACCCATCGATTTTGAATTTTCAAAACGTTTTCCCAAAGCTCTGGAATAGCACGCCTACGGTTTCTTAGGCCTATCCGAAGCCAAAAGGCTGCCAAATCCGATTCTGAATAGTTTTAAAGATCCGTCCACAAATAACGGCGCTACAATTTTTGAAAGTTCAAAATTGGCTCAAAATGAGCACTAAAAATCGCAAGTTTTATTTTCGAAAAATTAACGTCGCACCCTATACATATTATACATGTATCTTATGTAAAAAGCCTCAGGATTCCGAATCCGTGTCGTTTGTAATGATTGGATCGAAAATAAGGGCGCTACGATTTTTTGTGAATCAAGGGTACGTATTTCTATTGATTTAGTTTGTATCGAAAATTTTTATTTTAGAGGAAGCGCGGGAAATGACACCGGTTATAGTCACTAGGGGTACGTAGGAACGTCCCTCGCAATATAAAGCAATTCTATTTTTTCATTTTAATCAAAAATACATGGGTTAAAACCCATCGATTTTGAATTTTCAAAACGTTTTCCCAAAGCTCTGGAATAGCACGCCTACGGTTTCTTAGGCCTATCCGAAGCCAAAAGGCTGCCAAATCCGATTCTGAATAGTTTTAAAGATCCGTCCACAAATAACGGCGCTACAATTTTTGAAAGTTCAAAATTGGCTCAAAATGAGCTCTAAAAATCGCAAGTTTTATTTTCGAAAAATTAACGTCGCACCCTATACATATTATACATGTATCTTATGTAAAAAGCCTCAGGATTCCGAATCCGTGTCGTTTGTAATGATTGGATCGAAAATAAGGGCGCTACGATTTTTTGTGAATCAAGGGTACGTATTTCTATTGATTTAGTTTGTATCGAAAATTTTTATTTTAGAGGAAGCGCGGGAAATGACACCGGTTATAGTCACTAGGGGTACGTAGGAACGTCCCTCGCAATATAAAGCAATTCTATTTTTTCATTTTTTAAACAAAAATACATGGGTTAAAACCCATCGATTTTGAATTTTCAAAACGTTTTCCCAAAGCTCTGGAATAGCACGCCTACGGTTTCTTAGGCCTATCCGAAGCCAAAAGGCTGCCAAATCCGATTCTGAATAGTTTTAAAGATCCGTCCACAAATAACGGCGCTACAATTTTTGAAAGTTCAAAATTGGCTCAAAATGAGCTCTAAAAATCGCAAGTTTTATTTTCGAAAAATTAACGTCGCACCCTATACATATTATACATGTATCTTATGTAAAAAGCCTCAGGATTCCGAATCCGTGTCGTTTGTAATGATTGGATCGAAAATAAGGGCGCTACGATTTTTTGTGAATCAAGGGTACGTATTTCTATTGATTTAGTTTGTATCGAAAATTTTTATTTTAGAGGAAGCGCGGGAAATGACACCGGTTATAGTCACTAGGGGTACGTAGGAACGTCCCTCGCAATATAAAGCAATTCTATTTTTTCATTTTAATCAAAAATACATGGGTTAAAACCCATCGATTTTGAATTTTCAAAACGTTTTCCCAAAGCTCTGGAATAGCACGCCTACGGTTTCTTAGGCCTATCCGAAGCCAAAAGGCTGCCAAATCCGATTCTGAATAGTTTTAAAGATCCGTCCACAAATAACGGCGCTACAATTTTTGAAAGTTCAAAATTGGCTCAAAATGAGCTCTAAAAATCGCAAGTTTTATTTTCGAAAAATTAACGTCGCACCCTATACATATTATACATGTATCTTATGTAAAAAGCCTCAGGATTCCGAATCCGTGTCGTTTGTAATGATTGGATCGAAAATAAGGGCGCTACGATTTTTTGTGAATCAAGGGTACGTATTTCTATTGATTTAGTTTGTATCGAAAATTTTTATTTTAGAGGAAGCGCGGGAAATGACACCGGTTATAGTCACTAGGGGTACGTAGGAACGTCCCTCGCAATATAAAGCAATTCTATTTTTTCATTTTAATCAAAAATACATGGGTTAAAACCCATCGATTTTGAATTTTCAAAACGTTTTCCCAAAGCTCTGGAATAGCACGCCTACGGTTTCTTAGGCCTATCCGAAGCCAAAAAGGCTGCCAAATCCGATTCTGAATAGTTTTTAAAGATCCGTCCACAAATAACGGCGCTACAATTTTTTGAAAGTTCAAAATTGGCTCAAAATGAGCTCTAAAAATCGCAATTTTTTTTTTCGAAAAATTAACGTCGCACCCTATACATATTATACATGTATCTTATGTAAAAAAGCCTCAGGATTCCGAATCCGTGTCGTTTGTAATGATTGGATCGAAAATAAGGGCGCTACGATTTTTTTTGTGAATCAAGGGTACGTATTTCTATTGATTTAGTTTGTATCGAAAATTTTTATTTTAGAGGAAGCGCGGGAAATGACACCGGTTATAGTCACTAGGGGTACGTAGGAACGTCCCCTCGCAATATAAAGCAATTCTATTTTTTTCATTTTTAATCAAAAATACATGGGTTAAAACCCATGGATTTTGAATTTTCAAAACGTTTTCCCAAAGCTCTGGAATAGCACGCCTACGGTTTCTTAGGCCTATCCGAAGCCAAAAGGCTGCCAAATCCGATTCTGAATAGTTTTAAAGATCCGTCCACAAATAACGGCGCTACAATTTTTGAAAGTTCAAAATTGGCTCAAAATGAGCTCTAAAAATCGCAAGTTTTATTTTCGAAAAATTAACGTCGCACCCTATACATATTATACATGTATCTTATGTAAAAAGCCTCAGGATTCCGAATCCGTGTCGTTTGTAATGATTGGATCGAAAATAAGGGCGCTACGATTTTTTGTGAATCAAGGGTACGTATTTCTATTGATTTAGTTTGTATCGAAAATTTTTATTTTAGAGGAAGCGCGGGAAATGACACCGGTTATAGTCACTAGGGGTACGTAGGAACGTCCCTCGCAATATAAAGCAATTCTATTTTTTCATTTTTAATCAAAAATACATGGGTTAAAACCCATCGATTTTGAATTTTCAAAACGTTTTCCCAAAGCTCTGGAATAGCACGCCTACGGTTTCTTAGGCCTATCCGAAGCCAAAAGGCTGCCAAATCCGATTCTGAATAGTTTTAAAGATCCGTCCACAAATAACGGCGCTACAATTTTTGAAAGTTCAAAATTGGCTCAAAATGAGCTCTAAAAATCGCAATTTTTATTTTCGAAAAATTAACGTCGCACCCTATACATATTATACATGTATCTTATGTAAAAAGCCTCAGGATTCCGAATCCGTGTCGTTTGTAATGATTGGATCGAAAATAAGGGCGCTACGATTTTTTGTGAATCAAGGGTACGTATTTCTATTGATTTAGTTTGTATCGAAAATTTTTATTTTAGAGGAAGCGCGGGAAATGACACCGGTTATAGTCACTAGGGGTACGTAGGAACGTCCCTCGCAATATAAAGCAATTCTATTTTTTCATTTTTAATCAAAAATACATGGGTTAAAACCCATCGATTTTGAATTTTCAAAACGTTTTCCCAAAGCTCTGGAATAGCACGCCTACGGTTTCTTAGGCCTATCCGAAGCCAAAAGGCTGCCAAATCCGATTCTGAATAGTTTTAAAGATCCGTCCACAAATAACGGCGCTACAATTTTTGAAAGTTCAAAATTGGCTCAAAATGAGCTCTAAAATCGCAAGTTTTTATTTTCGAAAAATTAACGTCGCACCCTATACATATTATACATGTATCTTATGTAAAAAGCCTCAGGATTCCGAATCCGTGTCGTTTGTAATGATTGGATCGAAAATAAGGGCGCTACGATTTTTTGTGAATCAAGGGTACGTATTTCTATTGATTTAGTTTGTATCGAAAATTTTTATTTTAGAGGGAAGCGCGGGAAATGACACCGGTTATAGTCACTAGGGGTACGTAGGAACGTCCCTCGCAATATAAAGCAATTCTATTTTTTCATTTTTAATCAAAATACATGGGTTAAAACCCATCGATTTTGAATTTTCAAAACGTTTTCCCAAAGCTCTGGAATAGCACGCCTACGGTTTCTTAGGCCTATCCGAAGCCAAAAGGCTGCCAAATCCGATTCTGAATAGTTTTAAAGATCCGTCCACAAATAACGGCGCTACAATTTTTGAAAGTTCAAAATTGGCTCAAAATGAGCACTAAAAAATGCAATTTTTTATTTTCGAAAAATTAACGTCGCACCCTATACATATTATACATGTATCTTATGTAAAAAGCCTCAGGATTCCGAATCCGTGTCGTTTGTAATGATTGGATCGAAAATAAGGGCGCTACGATTTTTTGTGAATCAAGGGTACGTATTTCTATTGATTTAGTTTGTATCGAAAATTTTTATTTTAGAGGGAAGCGCGGGAAATGACACCGGTTATAGTCACTAGGGGTACGTAGGAACGTCCCTCGCAATATAAAGCAATTCTATTTTTTCATTTTAATCAAAAATACATGGGTTAAAACCCATCGATTTTGAATTTTCAAAACGTTTTCCCAAAGCTCTGGAATAGCACGCCTACGGTTTCTTAGGCCTATCCGAAGCCAAAAGGCTGCCAAATCCGATTCTGAATAGTTTTAAAGATCCGTCCACAAATAACGGCGCTACAATTTTTGAAAGTTCAAAATTGGCTCAAAATGAGCACTAAAATCGCAAGTTTTATTTTCGAAAAATTAACGTCGCACCCTATACATATTATACATGTATCTTATGTAAAAAGCCTCAGGATTCCGAATCCGTGTCGTTTGTAATGATTGGATCGAAAATAAGGGCGCTACGATTTTTTGTGAATCAAGGGTACGTATTTCTATTGATTTAGTTTGTATCGAAAATTTTTATTTTAGAGGGAAGCGCGGGAAATGACACCGGTTATAGTCACTAGGGGTACGTAGGAACGTCCCTCGCAATATAAAGCAATTCTATTTTTTCATTTTAATCAAAAATACATGGGTTAAAACCCATCGATTTTGAATTTTCAAAACGTTTTCCCAAAGCTCTGGAATAGCACGCCTACGGTTTCTTAGGCCTATCCGAAGCCAAAAGGCTGCCAAATCCGATTCTGAATAGTTTTAAAGATCCGTCCACAAATAACGGCGCTACAATTTTTTGAAAGTTCAAAATTGGCTCAAAATGAGCTCTAAAAATCGCAAGTTTTTATTTTCGAAAAATTAACGTCGCACCCTATACATATTATACATGTATCTTATGTAAAAAAGCCTCAGGATTCCGAATCCGTGTCGTTTGTAATGATTGGATCGAAAATAAGGGCGCTACGATTTTTTTTGTGAATCAAGGGGTACGTACTTTTAATCATTTAGATTGTATCGAAAATTTTTATTTTAGAGGGGAAGCGCGGGGAAATGACACCGGTTATAGTCACTAGGGGTACGTAGGAACGTCCCCTCGCAATATAAAGCAATTCTATTTTTTTCATTTTTAATCAAAAATACATGGGTTAAAACCCATCGATTTTGAATTTTCAAAACGTTTTCCCAAAGCTCTGGAATTGCACGCCTACGCTTTCTTAGGCCTATCCAAAGCCAAAAAGGCTGCCAAATCCGATTCTGAATAGTTTTAAAGATCCGTTCCACAAATAACGGCGCTACAATTTTTTGAAAGTTCAAAATTGGCTCAAAATGAGCACTAAAAATCGCAAGTTTTTATTTTCGAAAAATTAACGACGCACCCTATACATATTATACATGTATCTTATGTAAAAAAGCCTCAGGATTCCGAATCCGTGTCGTTTGTAATGATTGGATCTCAAATAAGGGCGCTACGATTTTTTTTGTGAATCAAGGAGTACGTACTTTTAATCATTTAGATTGTATCGAAAATTTTTATTTTAGAGGGGAAGCGCGGGGAAATGACACCGGTTATAGTCACTAGGGGTACGTAGGAACGTCCCCTCGCAATATAAAGCAATTCTATTTTTTTCATTTTTAATCAAAAATACATGGGTTTAAAACCCATCGATTTTGAATTTTCAAAACGTTTTCCCAAAGCTCTGGAATTGCACGCCTACGCTTTCTTAGGCCTATCCAAAGCCAAAAAGGCTGCCAAATCCGATTCTGAATAGTTTTTAAAGATCCGTTCACAAATAACGGCGCTACAATTTTTTGAAAGTTCAAAATTGGCTCAAAATGAGCACTAAAAATCGCAAGTTTTTATTTTCGAAAAATTAACGACGCACCCTATACATATTATACATGTATCTTATGTAAAAAAGCCTCAGGATTCCGAATCCGTGTCGTTTGTAATGATTGGATCGAAAATAAGGGCGCTACGATTTTTTTTGTGAATCAAGGGGTACGTATTTCTATTGATTTAGTTTGTATCGAAAATTTTTATTTTAGAGGGAAGCGCGGGAAATGACACCGGTTATAGTCACTAGGGGTATGTAGGAACGTCCCTCGCAATATAAAGCAATTCTATTTTTTTCATATTTTGGCAAAAAGACATGGGTTAAAACCCATCGATTTTGAATTTTCAAAACGTTTTCCCAAAGCTCTGGAATAGCACGCCTACGGTTTCTTAGGCCTATCCGAAGCCAAAAAGGCTGCCAAATCCGATTCTGAATAGTTTTTAAAGATCCCTCCACAAATCTAGATCTCCACAAATCTAGTGACTATACCGGTGTCATTTCCCCGCGCTTTCCCTGTAAAATAAAAATTTTCGCCCATTGTGAAAAATTAAATTTGGCTTTAAATTGACACTTTTCTAACGCAATAACTGTTTCGTCTTTTATTCGGGAATGTGAAACACCCGGTATATTGGTTCGATTTCGGTTTTCGTTCCCGCCAAAAATAATGGTTTTTTCGGTTCGGTTCCGGTTCGAAGCCTCCGCCGAAAAGCTTGCAATTAAAATGTCTTATTGTTAAGACAAAACTAATAATAAAATCGACCGATTTTTCAAGGGTGAATCTGATCGGGGAGCACATCGACTACTGCGGCTACGGCGTCTGCCCGATGGCCCTGGAGCAGGACATTCTCCTGGCGATAAGTGCCCAAAACGGCAGCTCGACGCTCACTTTGGCCAACTTGGAAAAAAACTACCCCGACTACGAGTGCGATCTCAACGATTTCACGTAAGTCCGTTTTTTTTTCGAAATCGAGCAACGTTCATCCTCCCCCCCTCCGCCCCGCAGGATTTCGGTGGAAGGCGCCCCCGACTGGCACCAGTACTTCCTCTGCGGCGTTAAGGGCTTATTGGACGTTTTGCCGAAGGAGACCCGCATTAAGGGATTCGACGTGGCGGTTAGCGGAATTATTCCTCAAAGTTCGGGCCTTTCGAGCAGCAGCGCCCTCGTTAGTGCGGCGGCTTTGGGAACTGCCTACGTCCACAGAGTGAGTGCGATTGCTTTTTGACGCCGCCAAAGGCGGATTTGCTCGAGATCCCTCAATTTACAAAGGCGCACTCTTTTAAAAGGCTCGTAAAACACTTTCCAATAAAAAAAAAGCCTAACCTCACAATTTGGAAAACAATCGGTCATAGAAAAGACTTTGCTTGCCGTTCAATATTAAAAAAAAACAATTGGAACAACTTATTCGGAAACGTTTTTTTCGCAAATTGAAAATAACGCGGGGAAAGCCCCGTTTCGATGTTTGATTAGTTGCCAAGGCAACGAAGGTCGGCCATTTTGATTCTAACCTGTTTTCTTCGAAAGATGCATGTTTGGTTAATTTTTTTTTTGGAGTGCACTTTTAAGCTTTAATTTACGACGCCCCGCTCAATTTTTTTTGCCGCTCCCGCTCCCTCTCCCTCGAACCCTTTACCCCGCTTCCGTACGAAAACGACGTTTGTTTAAGACGTTTCTAACGCTGCAATTTTCAGTTTTCCATTTCGAAAGAGAAGATGGCAAATTTATGCGCGGAATGCGAGCGCTACATCGGGACGCAGGGGGGTGGAATGGACCAGGCGATCGCCTTCTTAGCCACCGAGGGTAAGACGTGAATTATATCGGTGTTTGTCTGTTTTTCGGGCTTTTCGGCGTTAGGTTATGAATTATTTATTCGTAGGTGATTTGTCAACGTTCCCCCGACCCCGCGCCGCCCGCCGAATTTGAATTTGCTTTGCGCTCGGCCGACCGCGAATTATTTATCGTTTTTCCAAAATTTCGCCTCGCCGCTCGGCAGCGGCGCACCTCGAATTTTGTGATCGGGTGTTTCCTGCTTTTTTTTCGAAATAAACAATTGAGGATCGAACGGAGAATTTAGTGCGTAACCGGTTGCGTTTGTCCGTTCCCCTTCCCGTGCTATTTGCGCGCGACTTGTCAAAATAATTTAAAAATCACCGAATTTACGAATTCCCCCTCCTCATTTACAAAGCATGCCTATCCCCTTGCCGTCTTCCCGTCGTTCGGTAGTGCATGGCCTCTCCACCTCTACCGGTTCCCCCACCACCAACTTAACTAATTGTGGACCCCCCTAAGCAAAGAAGTTTCACTTCAAACGATTTTGCTAATACAAAATCGCGTGGGCCACCGATGGCTCACGCTTAGAAACCATAGAAACCGAGCACTCGATCGAATACAAAATGGTTACGGTTGCCTAGAAACCGCATATCTCGCTCTATTAATGAATCCATGGCCTACTTCGATTTGAAAAACTAAGAGATTAGATAAAAAAGGAATTGGGTCCGCGCAAGCGATCGACCTCGTTTTTTCGTTGGCGAAGGCAAAGGTGGAGCGATTTGTCGCGGAATAAAAAAAGGTCTTTTTGAGACAGTGGCGCAGCGTTTTGTTAATTGCGTGGGGTGCAGCCCCGCCGCTACGCCACTGCGCGCGGGCAACTCGATGCACTTTGCGAACGTCTAAAGTGGGGTTGTGTTTGCAGGCTGCGCGAAGCTGATCGAATTCGGCCCTTTGAGGGCGAAGGACGTGGTCCTGCCAGATGGCGCTGCGTTCGTGGTGGCGCACAGCTTGACGAGGATGAACAAGGCGGCGACAGCCGATTTTAACTGCAGGGTCGTCGAGTGTCGTCTTGCGGCGCAGGTGATCTTTTTTTTAAGGGGGGCGAGGGGGTACTTTTAGGATTTATATGCCAAACGAATTTTAATAAAAAAAAAATGAAGACGAAAGGGGGGAGAGAAGACCGGCGGAATTTTTGAGGATTTGAAGTTATACTTCTTTTGGCGCGACGTGCGTACAATTCGAGCAGGCAGTGGAAGTTGCGCGCGCACCTCCGACTTAAAATGGGCGGTTGAAGTTAGCCCCGCGAGAAAATAAATTAATTATTGTGAATCGTGCTTAAAACGGAGTGTGCGCGTTCGAGCTCAAAGTGGCACATTCCGATCTCGGGAAAATGAAGCGCGCCGCTCCGCGTCGCGCTTCATTTGCCTCCCACGCTCGGAAATGTGCCACTTTTCGCTCGAACGCGCACATCTTTGTTTTTTTTTATTTGTGTACTCCATCTTTCGCTTTTTCAACTCATAAATTTAAAGTTAGGTTAGTAAGTATCGATTTTATGTTCTAAAACCGTATTTGCCATAGCAACGAGCGAAAGGGAGCGAAAAGATACGAAAAACTCATAAGAACGAGTGAGAGGGAGTGATATAAATTATATATTAATGTTTCGGCACCAAAATTATTGTGAATCGTGCTTAAAACCGAGTGTGCGCGTTCGAGCTCAAAGTGGCACATTCCGATCTCGGGAAAATGAAGCGCGCCGCTCCGCGTCGCGCTTCATTTGCCTCCCCGCTCGGAAATGTGCCACTTTTCGCTCGGACGCGCACATCTTCGTATTTCTCGAATTTTTCCTATTAATTTTGGTTATATTGAATTTACTCACGTCAAAAGAAGTATAACTTTCAACGCGCGCACATAAACATTAATTAAAAAAATAATCGGATACAACGAAACCGTTTATAACGCAAATTTCAATTTCAGATCCTCGCAAAATCCGAAGGCCTTGATTGGACCACCATACGCCGCCTCGGCGACCTCCAAAAGGCCCTAAAGCCCGCCGACTTGAACGCGATGCTCGCGCTCGTAAAGCGCCATCTACACGAAGCGCCCTACACCAAAACCGAAATCCTCGAACTTCTCCGAACCGGCCCGGAAAAACTGCTCGAAATCTCTCTGACAAAAAACACCGCCGCCCTCGAAACCTTCAAGCTGCGCCAGCGCGCCCTGCACGTCTTTCAAGGTACTAAAACCGCAAAGCGCCGTTTTACAAAAAAACCACCAACCTTTTGATTTTTTTTTGCAGAAGCTCTTCGCGTCGAGAAGTTCCACGAGATTTGCAGCGCCGAAGGGGGCGCCCTGGAAGAATTGGGGGCGCTGATGTCGGAGAGCCACCGCAGCCTGAAGGAGCTCTACGAATGCAGCCACCCCCAGTTGGATACGCTCGTGGAAGTGGCGCAGGGGTCGAGTTTGGGCGCTCGGCTGACCGGGGCTGGATGGGGCGGGTGTGCCGTGGTCTTGGTGCGCCCCGCCGACCTGGAAAGCTTCGTGGAGACGCTCGCCAAAGAGTTTTACGAGAAATTTGGGGTTACCGACGCCGCTGATGTGTTCATTTTTGCCACTAAACCGCAAGGGGGCGCTTGTATTTATGAATAAATTTTTTTGAAGTGTACGGATGTTTATTTTATTTTTTAATCTGGAAGGGGGTGTTGGGTTAATGCGTTGTCTATATTTTAAATTTAAGTCAGTGGCGGCGCATGTGGGAGGGGACGACTTGTTATTGAAGAAGTCGCGGCGATGGATTTGTTTACAATTGTTTTCTAATTAAATTGGGGGTGGACGCGCGACTTTAACTGCGGTTTCGGATATTATTGGTGCAGTGGCGGCTCGTGTGGTGAGACAAAGTGCAGCAGTCCGATTTTATGGGACATTACTTTTACATTGAAAACCATTTTTTATTTTTATTTAAATTTTGAGTTTTCTTTTTTAATTTGGAATCAGTAGCGGGGCATGTGAAGGGGCGATGGCTCGTTAATAAGCAACCAGGTGACGAATTTGCTTAAAATTAAGGGGGTGCTGATCACTGTGCTACCGAGGATATTGCTCATAATCAATTATTTGATTTGAGATATTATTAAATTTAAAAATAAATTATAAATCCCAATGGCGGCTCGTCTGATGGGGCGACGCTCGTCGTCGAACCAAGTACAGCGTGCCACTACATTAAAAATTCCCCTTCATTAGTTTCAACGGCGGACGAAGAGAGGGAAGGTTGTTATAAATTTACTAATAACTTTTTTAATTTTTAAACAGAGCCGACTTGATTCGTCTACGAAAACTTTTGAGAAGAGCCGATATTGTAATTTCGAAGGCGGCTTCGGAGGGGGTCGTAAAACAAAATGTAGTCATTGTAATGTAAACGTTAATTAACGCCAAAGCCGCTATATGTATTTGTCAATGCGAAACCGGCGACCCTTTCCTCTCCCTCTACCCGCCCCCCGAAACCGTGAACTAATTGCAATTCAAATGAACTAATTCGTATCTGCTTTCTGTTTTCGGAGATCTCAAGTTGGCTGACTGACACGTTTATGATTTGTTGTACACGTGTTGGTAGTATGTTGTGATTGGCGACGTTGCCAAGCGTCCGTTTATTCGTATTTGTACGTTTTTGAGTCAGTGGCGGCGCGTGTGTCGCGGCAACGCCTCGTAAAACAAAAGAGCTGGGCGGAAATAAACGTCCGCCATTTGCGAAAATAAAATTGCGCCTCAATCACGCGCCGCCACTGCCCAAAACGGCAAATCGCGGTTTTCGCATCGAAACCGAACCGTAAATCGATCATGGCGGTCGAGGGTCGGAATTTCAACGAAACAAACGACCGTCGACC